>CAJQUW010011426.1:0-716488 GCA_907163375.1 Prostheceraeus crozeri
GAGTCTTTTATGGCCTGGAGACGAAGGCCATCTCCTGGCGAACCTCTAAGTCTGACGCCTTAGCTGACTTCAGCAATGAAATTTTCTAAGTCGGTTTCTTATAGAAACCGGAATTTGGAATGTCCGAAGCTATCATCGGAGCTCAGAGAGACGACCTACCTTTGACAATCGCTCTCCTCTAACTGAAAAGTCTCCGTCGGTTCCCGCTTATATAGTGTGTGGCGATCAGCTGATGACGTAATACCCATCATCCAAAACTTTAAATCCGTCTATCTCCGATTCTAGTGCTCCGATTGAGCTGGAAATCACCATTCCATGTAGATTTGGAGCTGAATCCGAATCTGGCCTCCATTTTCCCATCCGATGCTTCGTTTTGGCTCTACAGCCCACAGCCATCGCAAAATTCTAACTGTCGTTTTTCGGAAAAATGATGAAAAATTTTTTTCTCTCCCGATTGACTTGCAAATTCACCAATACGATGCAGAATTTGACGATGATTCCAAATATGACATCCGTTTTGCTCTCCGATTCTTCTTTTTGAGGCTACAGCCCAAAACCTGAATTTCCTGATCAGATTTTGTCCATAATCTCAATCGACCATCACTATCCTTCAGACGGACTGATGCCTCATCAGACAATGACTCATTGCCCATTTGAGACGTCTTTTTGTATGCTGATCTGATAATTCGATCTGAGAGGGCCTCTTACAGCTCTTGAAATTCGACTCAATAAGTCTTCTACGAATAGTGGACTTAGAAATAGACGAGTCTAGTGCAGCCATCTCAGTTAACGAGAGACTTGGATCAACTTTAACAAATCTCAAAATTAGGCGGTCTCTACGTTTGGATGTTTTGCGTGGACGGCCAGAGCCCTCTTTACGACAGAGTTGAAAATAATCATCATGCCATCGATGCACATTTGTGTAAGGGACATTTAGTCGCTTGCTTGTAGCTCGCAAAAAATACCCTAGTTCTAGCAAGGCTGACACTGCCTTTTGTGAATGCGATCTCGTTATTGTTCATTTGTGCTTTGTATTGTTTTCAAACGGTAAGAGATAGATTTCTGGCTGAAAGCAATCAGGAGTGCTGCCAACACCACCGCAACGAAGTCAGGAAGCTATGGAACATGAAGTCCAGTTAATCACATGTAGCAGTAACATTATTGTTGATGAATAGTGGTGCTATACTGGCTCTGATTGACCGATTTTCTTTATTTTTGTTTTGCTTGATAGCTTTTGGCTTGTAGAACAACATATTACATAACAAAGGAAACAAATATAATTTTATAAGAGTGAGGTATGATTTTGTGTAACATTGCTAAATGAAGATCAAATTATCTACTACTTTTTTATCTATAACAGGAAAACAACTCAATATTCATGCTTGAAATTTCCAACAATGATATTAGTAAGCACAACTGACATATCTTCCAAATTTCAGAGAAATTCGTTCAAGTTTGGAGGAGTTAGACAAAGTTGAAGTTAAGGCGATGTTTAGGGGTGATCCATTTTTTATGAAACAATCTGTAATAAACACAAAGCACAAATTGCAAATGCACAAAATTGCCCAGTATCAAAAAATTGTAAAACTGAACAATATAATATTTTAGATTGTTGAGTTAGTTTTTGCACTTTTTTTATTCAGTATGCAGTGAAATCTAATAAGATACAATGTAGCGATATTTATTATGATGCACAGCATGATACAGAGCTAAAGACATCATCGAGACGGACGATTGGCAGGCGTGCCAAATGTTTTGCAGTCTGTGATAACAGAAAAGGGAAAATGTATATTATTCCTGATTTCGTTGTGTAAATATAAGGTGTGACTAAAAATTATCGAGACTTTCATAAGAGAAGATGAAATAACATACACATGGTCTAAAATTCGATGTGTCGCACTAACAGTAGCGTTGTAGCAAATATTTATGTGACAATTGACTAATGTCAATGACTGATATTCATGGAAAAACATAATTTTGCAGCTTTTCTTCGCGATTTTACAGCAAATCATTTCAGCTGAATTATTTGAAATATGATAGATGCCTAACATATCCATTGGACCAGGAGGGCTTATTGCACAGTTATTGTATGCAATGTATACATTGCATTCAGACGCATATTTCAAGACATAGAAATAGAAAAATTGATATTTATAATGTTTAAGTATAAAGCTATTCTGAAGCATTTGGCAAATATTACTGTTAACGACGCTGTGGTTACGCAAAGGTAGCTTTCACTTCAAGAATTCTGTCATGGTAAGCCAGTGCATTGCTATTTTGAGCCATAGAAATCGAATAATTATTATCAATGCTTTAGGCCTCAGCCACACTGCGAGCTTTTCCAAGCGTTTCCGAGCAAAGCGTTTTGCAGCAAATATAAAGTCACCATTAAAGCAGTTGTAGACTGCCACACTGCGAGCAAAGCAAACGATAGCGATTAATACCTTACACTGTAAATCGCTCAATACCAATCACATACGAAGGATGCATACAACATTTTTTTTGGTATATTTCTGTATTCTCTTGGTATATATTTGTATGCTTTTCGTATATTATTTCAGATGTGGTATGCTTTACATACTAAAACCATACCAGCACAATGTTAAAAGAAAGCATAAATCATGTCCAAAGTATCTTGATTTAAGGCCTTTTGTCAATAAAGATCACACTTGTGTTACTACTGTTCTGCAAGCAGTGAGATAATGACATTCAAGCGTCATACTTTCAAAATTGAATTCGATTTTAATATACGTAAGTCTACGGCATTTCTTGAATAATCAATAAGTATCCAACCATCAACAAATATGCATTAAGTAATTTTAAAATTGAGCATATTATCAATTCGAAATAAAAACACATTATAATTCATGAATGCAAAAACAGTTATGTTTGAGATATATAAGTCAACATGGTTGCTCGAAAACTATCGCTTTATTGAAATGATGTTTATCAACTTAGTTCATGGAAATGAGCCAATTATGAGTCTTGTGAATGCCATAAGACAAGTAGCAACGATGACATGCGGCGTAACTTTAGCAATAATTCCAATCTAGTTAAATACCATACTTTCACAAAGAAATATTCACGACTGGTATTACTGGAAAAATGTTATTTGACAGTAGTATGTAATATAACTTATTTTTTTGCCATGTGACTTAAAGCTCTTCATACGAAACACATACCAATGAGGACGAATTTGCATCGGGTCTCGTGCATAAAACACACCAACAATTCGTATTTAATTGTAAAACAGCCAATCACAGATAGAATAGTTCGTATTACTACATACCAATCACATACGAAAGTAAGTGAGAATTCGTATGAAAAACATGCCAGATCTCTGTAAACATACGAGAATCTCGTATCAGATGTTAGTTTCAAATTGTATGTGATTTTGGCATATGTTTGTATGTAATTTTTGTATCCAGGGGTTTACAGTGTACGGACATACATTTGCTCGCGTTTGCTCGGACGCTCGTGTTTGCTTTGTTTTCGGTGTGGCTGAGGCCTAACGCTATATGGACGCTAACTTAAGGCTATTTCACACACGCAACTTTTTGCAGCGCGGAAGTCGCGCGGTTGTTTGTTTGACATTGCAGCCTATCGAGCCTTTCACACATATCGCGCGCTTTTATTTTGCCGCGAGTAAATCGCGCGATTTTGGTTTTTGACCTACATATTATGTCAAACTGAGAACATTTCTTAGTTCAGCATGATGTGGCGATTAAAACGCATTCCGAATTGTTCTTTTTCGTTAAGTAGAACCCATTCTATCTGGAATAATGTCTTTGATTACCAAAGTGTTGATGTTCTCGAACTTCGTGTAAATCAATCAATGCTGTAGCCAATGCGTGTGCTGATGAAAATGACTGAAGTCAGTATTGTCACCAATTTACACTTTGGCCTCGTTCTCAGCCGTCAGTGGTCAGATTTTGGTGATCCACACACCAAACATATCCCCAAAGCAAGAAGAAGTTGATGGTGATCATGGTGTCTACCATGGATTGAAATTCTTGCCTTCGCAATCCCCTTTTCGTGGAACAATGGCCAACAGAGACAATTGAAAAGCTATGTCCATCGATGACAATAGCATAGTCGCACGGATTCCAGAGCAGCATTACAGCCTATGGAGCTTTTCACACTTGTCGCGCGTTTTAAAAGCGGGCAAATAGTCTCAAGAATTCTTCTGGAAATCGCGATTTTGAGTTTTGACCGACTAGCGATCTAGAACATAGCATCAATCTGAGAACATTTCTCAGTGCAGTTTGCTACGGTTATTGAAACGCATTTCGAATTGCTTGATTTCGTTCTGTAGAATCGATTCTTTCACAAATAATACATTTGAAGTTCGAAAGTGTTGAGGTTATTGACCTTCGCATACGTCAAACAATAGTACCTTTCATGCGCGTGCAATCGACAATGACAGTCCATGTCACCAATTTACATTTCGACTTCGCTCTCAGCCGTCAGTGCTCGGATTTTGGTGATTCGTACATCAAAATGATTCCCAGAATATGAAGAAGTTGATGACTGACATGGCTTCTACCATGGCAAGAATTATTTTCATAACATGCAAGACTCAGTGGGGGGCATGCCTATACACTATGCTTTATTGATTGATCAGACTGGAACACTTGCACACGCAGCGGATATTGACAATAGATGCAGTAGATTGTGAAAGTTGCTGCTGTTCTTATTGATATGATGAAAGTGGTCGCTTCGTGAAAATTTGTTGACTTGTGCTATGAATAAATGACGCAATCGACCACTTTTATAGGTGAACTGATTGAATAGGGTGCTAAGATTTCTATGTCTATCAAATGAGCTTGCGTGTCTATTACACACAGCAGAGGGCGAGACAAAATTGCTGAAATGTGACTGTTTTATGTTGATTTTGAATATTATAGCGAACTATGGAATAAATCTTAAATACTCTGATAGCAAATTTCCTACCTATTTCGATGTAAACAAGAGCAAATACAGCTGAAGCCTGTCTACAGAGCGATTTTGGTTTAAGTCCTTTTCCAATATGCTCAGACACATCCACTTTCTATGTCTCATGAAACCGAGGGATCGAAATGACAGTCCGATGATTGACGGTCGCAGAAATCGAAGTCCAATGTGAAAAGCCAATTCGACATTTTAGCAACAATCGCGTTGCAAAATGTCGTATGTGTGAAACAGTCCTTAGCGTTCTATCGGTAGCTCTGTTTCAGATTGAATGACAGTGTTGACAAGACGAATAGATTGAACCATTTTATGTAATTAATTTTAATTAAATGGTTGATTAAAATGTCAAAGTATGACAGTGTGCTGAAACCGTGCAATTCGTCTCCGCCGCGCTGTCAAGCAATATGGTAGTTATTGCATTCTAGGCTTCGTTTTGACCTTCGGTCTCGACGAGTCCTAGAATGCGATAACCATCACTTATTGAACTTGCACAGCTAGATCAACAGAGGACGCAACACAGTTGACCCATACATGGCCGAATCCACGAACATCATCCGCTTCCTGTGATGCTGAGATTCTGTGAGTCAAGAGCAGATTCATAAACAGCTTTTTATCAGATCAACCCCCAGTCTACAGTACTTTGGCAGAAGCCACTGAACTTTCCGTTTAATTGAAAAATTGCTCTGTAATTGCTTTAATGTGATGCAGTTTCATCTACTGAAATGTTGTTTTGTACTGAATTTTGTGCTTTAAATGAACTCTTTGCAAGACAAAGTTTGGTTTTACTTTCGTAAAATGTAGGCGTTTCGGATTTTGTGGTCATGTTGTCGTGATATGGTATAGTCCGGGAGCTACTGACACTTTCGTCCTAAATTCGCGCACAAAGGGCTTTTAAAAGCATGGATTTGTAGATCTTGAAACGTTGAATTCAAAAATCAATTTCTTAAGTTTCAGAGCCAGTCGCTTTCGGTTGTATGTAAGCATGGACGTCAATCCCGGGGGGATGCGGGGGATGCAGCCCCCCCAATAATGACAGCCCGGGGATGAGCAATGTATTTATCCCCCCCCAAAAATTCCGACCTTCACAATTTGGGAGAATTGAGTTTTGTAATCCATCCACGGAATTAAAAGACTACAAAGATCTCGAAGATGTAGTTGTCAATGGTCAACTAACAGATGAAATTATTGAAAAATATAAATTAGATAAGAGAGCTATTAAAATTCAGGTTCCAATTTCGAATGCACACTGGTGCAGCATTCATTCATGATGCAAAGTTGGCATATAGAAGCATATCTGCTGAAGTGCGCAAACTTTTCCCGGAAGTTTTCAAACTCCTTAAAATTCTGCTTGTTTGCCCGGTAACCTCTTGTGAGTGTGAAAGGTCTTTTTCGACACTAAGACGTCTTAAAACTTGGCTAAGGTCAACCATGTCGCAACACAGGTTAAACCATGTTGCTGTTTGCTACACGCATAAGGAAAGGTTGGACCTAGTTGACGTCAAAGAACTGTCAAGAAGTTTCATTGAACGAAGTGAAACAAGACGAAATGTATATGGCTCCTATAATGTAATTCTTAAGTGTATGTTAAAACATCTTTTTGCATGATTTTTATATTTTTGTTTTAATAATGCATGGTAAACTACTTGAACAGGTTGAACTTTTCATGAAAATGTTTGTATTTTTTATGGCATATTTTTATTTCTTTATGTCTGATTTACAGTTTACATGTAATATGTACAAGATATTAAAATTTGATGACATTGTACGATTGTACGATTTGATGACTGCTAAATATCGATACATCACCCGTCTAACAGGCATATATGATGATTTTTAGCAATTTTGTATGAGAAACGAATTTGAGACGGCTATATTTATCTCAATCTTATACGTCGTCTTGAGCAAAATCCGCTGTCATAATGTGATAATATGGAAACATGTATAAATACATCATGAGTAATGCGATATTATTGACACAATATACTTGATTGTCATTGATATTAGGTATGGCAACACGAGATATTTAAATGCCTGACAGCTATTCTTCATTTTCAAAATTACTTTTGGACTTGTGTTTTTTATACATTGTATCCAGACTTTTCTACTGTACATCCCTGATGTAACCACGATACAATGAAATTGGTTCATAGTTGCAACGAGTTAGTTTTTCTTCACAGTGAATGATTTAACGACATCTATTCGTTCTGGTTCAATTTACAAGTACATTACAGGTATATTCTCTGCAAGTTTTCAGCTTATAGAGATAATCAACTGATAATAAATGTGAATACATGACCCAACGGATATGAAACACATGACAATAGTTTCACCATAGGCCCTTTGCTCCAACAAAATATATCGAAAGATTTGTCATCACGTATAATCATGCAAATATGGCTCATCCCCCCAATCATAAACACAAATTGACACCACTGTATGTAAAGTTAAAGGATTCCCATTGGAATTCAATGGTTAAATTCAAGAAGTATCTATGGATTGTGAAGAAGCACTTGGCAATTTTCTTACATTTTCTTTTGCCAAAAAGAAACTATTTATCAGAATGCCATGAAATTTGAAACATGATTGAGTTTAGAACATCAACTTCGATACAAAAGTTGAAACGAGTTACATGATTCAGTATTTGATGTTTGAGAGCCTCTACAAAATGAGTAAATGAGCAAAATCGCCAAAATGAAGTCAAAACATGAAATTCACTCATTTTGTAGAGACTCTCAGACATCAAATGCTGAATCATGTGACTCACTTCAAATTTCATATCGAAGTTGATGTTCTGAACTCAATCATGTTTAAAATTTCATGGCATTCTGATAAATAGTTTCTTTTCTGCCAAAGAAAATGTGAGAAAATTGCCAAGTGTTTCACAATGCATAGATATTTCTTGAATTTTACCATTGGATTCCAATGGGAATCCTTTAACTGTACATACAACCGAAAGCGACTGGCTGTGACACTCAAGAATTTGATTTTTGTATTCTGCGTTTCAAGATCGACACATCCATGCTTTTAAGCCCTTTGTGCGTGAATTTAGGAAGAAAATTTCAGTAGTAGTGCAGTAGTGCCCGTCTTTCGGCTGACTAACTTCATGTCGGTCGTGTTGAGGGTAAATTTCTGAGGACTGCAGACTTCTAGTAGATATCATCTGTCCTAAGAAGCATAATGCATTGATGATGTTAGCCATCGAGTTGTTTGTTGCAAGAAAAAAGGTTTATTGCGGAACTCGAATATTCGTTTATTAATACACGCATTAAGACATTCATTATTGATACTCATGGCATTCAAAATCCTTGTGATTCGCTATCAATACCACTTTCGTGGGAAATCTTTGAGCGCAATTTGCGTCATCCCAACGTGCAACGTTCGGTGGAAGCACCCCACATTCGTTGGGCTCATTCGTTGATGAATGGATATTTGTAGATATTGTGAATTATATATTTGTAACTGATTTATTTGTTCCTTTTTTCAGTTTTCTACAGCTAAGCTGGAGTTCTTTATTTTAATGGATTTCATTTTTCCCTTAAATGTTTGGATTTTTACTTATTCATCTGCGTTGCACTGTAGATGTATTATTATTTTTCTTCTTCTTTCACTAATCATTCTTAATTATTTTCTTCCCTTTCTATCATAATATATTATTATTGATATTTGCAAATATTTATTTATTTACTGATTATTATTGTATTTAGTTGAAATAACTATTTGCTTTTAAGGCCTCATCATATCACCTACGTATTACGTGTCGCGTGTTCAAAGTCATAGGTACAGGTTAACAAACTACTGAGATCTGCAGCTGTAAAAACACAGAAGCTTAAAAATGTTCGACTAGAGACATCTGATTGGATGTGACAGATATGACAAGGAAGATCTATGAATATTATGATTAAGAATTCTTTGCCACACTATTCATTGACATCTTTGTTACGACGTTGCAGAGCAATGACATCATTGTATGGTCAGCCTACATGTGCAATATGCACGTTTGCGTTTCACACGACGTTCAAAACGCAACACGCAACGTGTTTCACGTAGTTGATGTGATACGACCTCTAGTCCAGTGCAGTTTTTATTGTTCTCTTTGCAACAATGTGTTGATGTCTATGTCTTCAATCTTAATTTGTGTCCACCAGTTTGATGAGTGTTCAACATTTCCTCAGTTTGCCAGTCATATTCAGTTTACATGCACCTGACGAAGGTTTCGGCCGAAAATTTATATATCAATACGCGAAACGTGTATTAATGAACGAATATTTGAGTTTCGCAATAATTTTTTTTCTTACAAGGGTTTTAAAGTTTTAATCGAAGCCGATCAACAAATTTATACCGTGTGCGAAATTTGATAATAATCAGCTCAAATTTTACTTAAGAATTTCTCTTCCCGGTGTGAGAAATCAAGAAATGTCCCTATCAAATACGTCTTAATTGCTATTCTACCAGTGAATATGACTGAATGAAATTAACAATTATAAGTGTCAATTCAAAGTGCATTTCTTCCTGTTTTTTGTTGTGCTGTCAATCTATTTAATACTCCAATCGACACCTTTACAACCATTTATTTTCAAAACATTCTCGCACTCTATAATTTTGTTGTTTATTCTCCATCCCCTGAAGATAATCTCTCGAAGTTGTCAATCAAACCGTTCGGAGAAGTCCGATGATAAATCGTCTGCTTAGAATCATTGACAGTTATCAAAGAAAAGATTTCCTGATAGACACTCAATAAACTGGATTTTGAAAAGAATTTATGTTGACAAGGCCTCTGTGATCTGCAGATTGTCAAACTGATTCTCTGTGACGCAGAATCATGAGCTGAATTCGAAACCCACAGAAATCTGACTTTTCGATTTGTTTAAGTTTGTGAGAATATAATGTAAAACAGCTGTTTCTGGATGGTAATTCCAGCTGCTCGGTTATGCACCGATGGCTAGATCATTAGATGAAGCAAATTACTGAAACATGTAGCAATGGTAGATTCTTGCCGCAATGCGATCTACATGCATTGTAAGTTATTTGATCAAAATGCCTTTATATATGATAATGGGGATGTTCCTTAACTAAAATTCTGCCGGCAGAATTTCAGTTAGTGAACAACCCCAGCGGCAGTGAATATTTACAAAATCCGCTGATAAGCTGCCGGTATGTTCCAATTGTCAACCACTGTGGAAGCCTCCATCGCTCAGGTACCGCTGTCCTAGCCATAGAAATCCAACACTTCAATAATAAAGGACTGGAACGGTCATGATCATTGGAAAAATAGAACGTCACACAAGGTGGTATCCACAGAGATAAATTGCTTTGTCTGTGTTGGTTGGTCTAGAGATGACACTATCAATGCTGATGGTCACGTTTAGAACTAGTCCCGAGGGGCAGAAAGATCAATTTTCCATTGAACATAATGCAAATTCAAGCCTGAAGTCTGACGAACCATATGAATAATATTTCCATTTGATGAATTTATCACGGAGAAACATTGAGGCAAAGATAGATGATGATCACTTGGCAGTTGTTCAGTCTTCAATGTGACAACGACAGCTCGTGTGTTCCCTAATACAATTTTCCTCACGCAGTGCGCGCGCTCGTCCAATCACGTAAGCCAAAGGGATACCATCGCATACAATGGCTGAGACAGAATCGCGTCACTTCTAGAGTAACAGCGACAGACGAATCCATCTCTGTGGTGTTATCAAACAACGGTACCTAAACGATTGCGGCTTCGGTGGTTGTCAATGGGAAGGCACCGTCAACTTATCAGTTTTCTTTGTAGATATTCACGATTGCTATCATTTTTGTGCATAACAGCATTTTGATAAAATAACTTACAATAAATATCCTTGGGACAAAAATGTCGCATGTTGCAGTAAAACTATTTCCTCTAAAGATCTAGCAATCGGCGCTTAGACCAGCGGCTGAAATTGCCATCAACAGCAGCTGCCGTCCATTCTAGTCTCACTATATTAAACAAAGCAAACAGTCGGATTTCTATGTCCATGACGCTCTATATTTTCAATGTTCGTGTCCGTTCTAGTCCTTCATCATCACACTGCCGGATTTCTATATCGAAAGCATATTTTTTCTCATTTCCGCAAAAGTAAACAAACGCCAGCTAAGGTGACGAATGTACAAAACAAGACGTCGCAGGCATGTCTTTGTTCTCTCACAGGAACTGCCGATTGTTTGCCCTCATTGTTTATGTACTTTTGCGGAAATGAGAAAAAATATTGAGGAAGTTTGAAAAAGTAACATTGAACTTATATGAATATTACTTATATACTCGTATTCATCACAAAGTAAGGATTCTGAAGATGACAAACAATAATTTTGATGGAAAATTTTTAGCCAAAAAAGGTCATGATTTTGTTATACCTTCACGATATTACAAATTTTTTTATTAATTCACGATTTTGATGACCAGTATGTCAAAAGAAATCTCAGAAAATGCTCATTCTCCCCATGCCTGATTCTATCTCATGTATTCTATTTGAAAAATTACGATTTGTAAATTTAGCGATCTTCATATTTTGAGCACTGCTCAGCAAATACAATAGCGGATACACGTTTATCATAGCTCATTTTAAAGCTGAGAATGCAAGCTCTCGAATGATGTATGGTATGTTGTTGTACGACACGATTGGAAGGCATGAGAATCGATTGAATTTTAATGAAATTTGGGTGATCTGTTTCATACAAAGTGTTTGGTTTCATATGATCAGTTTAATTTCTCTACACAACAGTTTGAAGCTTTGTGCAGCATCGTCTATACTTCCTTTTATAATCAGGATTGTTGTTGAGAATGGGAATCCCATGAAAACTGGGATGGGACAGCGAGCGCAGACTCACATGGGATCAACATCAAAGCTTAATTTCTTGGTATTTCTGTGTACTCAATTGTAGGTAAGAGGCAGCTGTGACAGCTACCCCTGGACGAATTCGATCATGGGTACACAAACGCTCAATTCCATCTGTGGTTAGTAATCATTCCCTCTGATGAAGCGTTATTCAAAAGCGTCAGTGCAACATACTTTGTTTTTCACAGTGCAAAGTACAAAATGACTTTCCTTTTGATATTAAGACAACATCGGCAGCTAAAATTTTAAAAAATATAATCCTGAGACACGATGATTAGGCAGAAGCGTTTAAATTCTTATAAAAGTGGAATAATTATTCGACATCAGTATAGTGGGAGCTAGTAATTTCACATTGTTAATCCATTGTCTTGTCTTATTGGTCATAAAGTGGGCAATGAACAAAAATGCACAGCAGCCTTCATGTATGCCTCGTACAGAATAGGCAAGAAGTCATTCTAAAGTAAACAGCAGGAAATTGCACAAGCGAATTAAGAAAATGAAAGCTATTGATGGAACAGGGCTCAAATAGTGTAACAGTTTGTGGATTTGCAGTCGAGCAAACAAGACCACCAACCGTTGCATGACAAAAGGACGAATAGAACATAAGCGAAAAGAACAAAAATGAGATTAGAAAGATATCCTCAGACTTGAACAATTTAAGCGCAACAATTTCTTGGCAACCGTAGACGCTGTACTTCGCCCTGCGAGGGCTCAACAAGATGGCTCTGAATGGCTCAAACTTGCTTAAAATACATGTATTTAGAATGGCTGAACAAGCTGAAAGATAGCACAGTAGGCTGCTCTGCGTTTGTTAAAACCACGGTTTTATTCATTGCCCAGGCGAGCTGGGACTGTGTTATTTTTATGAAAAATGAGATTACAACAAGAAAAAGTTGACATGTATACGAAAACAGCTTGAAAGCTGGAAGGGTCGAAGTAATTCGCTGTATAGGATAGAATGGGAATTGCAAGGAACTCGAATATTTTCCCGCTGGGAATGGATGTAACTGGGAACATGGTTACATCATCAAGCTTGATTATCATGCCACGATACACGTTCTGATTCGTTATTGGTTAACCCCTCTGACTGCTGCAGTCATGAGCAAAATATTTTCAATATTGAATAAATTCTCTATAACGAGAACCTTACTTTTACGTCGGTGCAATCACAAGTCTGCACTTGATGCCGCATTTGGATCCCCTAGCGTTAATACCTGTCCAGTTAGCAGTCAGATTTTTGAATCGATAATTATATCGCCGGTTCTTTGAGACAATGCAATTTACATATAAAATGACAGTTATCTCTAGCAAAATTCAAATCTGGTCTCATCTCCCCCTTTCATAATTCAAATAGAAATCTCAAAATTTCAAAAAATTTGACTGCTGACTGAGGGAGATATAAAAGAATATTACTATCTCTGACTTCAACTCGAGTGGTCTTGATGACACCCACCCGAAATATAACTATCAATCTATGGCCAGGCATCCACTATCAAGAGGTCAGGAGGTCATCAAAGGTCAAATTTTCAAAAAACTTAACTACCAACTTGGCGGCTAGCTGGACAGGTATTAGCGTTAGACGTTTAGATCCACAAACAAATGAAAGTTTACTATATTCGACGCTCCTTAACTTGCAAGACGACTGTGATTCTAACTTAAGAACTGTTGTTTTATTGAATGATGTTGGGTGACAGTCTGTAAATAAATAATGATAAGAAGTTCGTGCGTGAATTCAGGAAGAAAACGTCAGCAGCTTTCGCAATATGTTGTAAATGTATGCTGTGCGACCTGCTGCCAAGCTCTAACAGCAGAAAGAATGCCTCTAGCAATGAATAGGAATGCTCCAAATGAAAAGAATCAATAGAATGAATGCTTCTGTCAAAGGGCAATAAACTGTCGGAAATGCTTGGAGATAACTTGCGTCATTCTCATTGGATATTTAATTAGAGTAATTTTATATTTGAAGTGAACCTATAATAACCTTGAATCTTGACAAAGTACACTGACAGAGTAGCGATATCTTGCCATTGTCAGACTGGTAGCCGCCACAAAGACTGCATACATGCATGCACTCACTGTTGTCAGTAATATTCAAAGCTTGATGCGTTTAACGTCGAGAAATAATGAAGATAGCGTGAAATTCACTGCAGTAAGCGGAATCGCATTCTCAACTTTTAATAATTAAATTATACTTCATGATCAATTTTACACTATTTTCACACTGCATTTCAACTTTCATGTGCGTGAAATCATCTATAAAATTCGGTTAAATTCGTTGAATTTTCGTCACTTTTGTCCTATAGCTGTCAGTAATTGACATATGAAGTTAATCAGCTGATGATCTCACGCGGATACTCCTACGGAGATATGCTAAATTGATGAATGGGTAAGATGAGGACAAGGATGCTTCGCACCATGCACTTTTCAAAGTAGGATTCAACGATTCAACTTTAGTTTATTACCAATGGAGCAAAACTCATGACTGACAGTTCACACCATCTTTGACATTAAAGCGATGAACCGCAGAGATTTATTGTGTGATTCTCTTTCCATAGTATAAGAGAACAGCCGGTCTTTGCCAGGGGGGACAAAAGGACCAATCTTCCTGTGGAACGTTAAGTTTGGTGCAAGCCTTCGCAAACTTTGAGTTGTGTCATGAAAGTTGTGAAACTTCCTGAAGTTCATTCATATTGTTGCTATCAAATGAAGTTCTGTCTATTTTTGTGTATGACATTTTCCAGAACTAATATATTTACTACTTCTACATTCACCAAATAAAACTACCTGCTTGCACTTCGTGAATGAATATGTGTCATGATTAGACTTTCCATTTTCTAGCAAATAACACTTGATATATTTGACAATTTAAGCACGAAGTTAAAAAAATACATTTTAAATATCAACTATCTTATGAAATGTATTTTTCTCAGCAATGGCCCTGTTCATGAAGTAAAATATTAGCCGACAGAAAATGGAGCCGTCTAACTTGATACGTATCCGCCTAAGGACAAAGTCTTCATTTTCATGTAAAAGAAATAATAACTTAATTTCGAGCCCAAGAAAGTATTCTCTTTGTCTTAATCGACCAATATACCAAGCTGTTATTTATGCTGTGTTAGTATAAAAGAGAAATCTGATACTTAAAATGAAATTGGCGGTCTCTTCTCACATCGAATACTGCACACCAACTCTGATTAGACTGAATTCACGAGATACTTATTGACTGGACAGGCTATATACAAGTACGCTTTCATCGACTTAATGGTTGCAATCGTTGGAATGCAAGTCTATCATCCTTTTATTCATGTCACGCTAAATTTTCAAGTAAATTGATTGCTCACATTGTGAGACCGAATTATTTACATTTACTTCATGCACTTAATGCTCATCTTGTCGTAGAGCTAAATATTTCATTTTCGTGACATACAAATATACCATAATACAGTCCGTTTCATAAAAAGTGGATCATCCTAAAATTTGACTAAATAAAACATAAGTATGATGCAGAAAGAATTTTTCATGTTATTTCATGTCCCTAATATATTTAAATGTCCTTATATAATCTGATAAGCTATGATACAGTAACGGTTCTTAAGAAGCTAATATTTTGTGGCCCTACCCTTATTGTCAATGACATTACCAATTCGTCTAGGCATTGATTCGATGATATCGTTGATTTTTGACTGATCTAACTTTCTCCACTCTCTTTTTAACAGTGACGTAAGTTGTGATACGCCATCTGTAGGTAGCAGTGAACGACGAACGTTACGTTTTAGAATACTCCATACATTTTCTATGGAATTCAGATCAGGAGAACGAGCTGGCCAATATAATGTCCTAAGCCCTAATTGAGACTTGCATAAGTTGACTCTACTACTCCTGTGACACGTAGCATTATCATCCATAAATAACCAAGTCGATGGATCACCATGTTGATCTGTCATTTGGTCAATGTTCATTCGTAAAACATTCACATAGCGTTCAGAATTCATGGTTCCTTGCTGTATGTGAAGTTCAGAGCGGCCATTGGTCCAAATGCCAGCCCAAATCAGTAGAGTCGCACCACCTTGTACCCGGGGACGATGTAAATGTCTCGGAATTTCCTGATCAGATTTTATCCATAATCTCAATCGACCATCACTATCCTTCAGACGGACTGATGCCTCATCAGACCGAGCCAAAGAAAGTATTCTCTTTGTCTTAATCGACCAATATACCAAGCTGTTATTTATGCTGTGTTAGTATAAAAGAGAAATCTGATACTTAAAATGAAATTGGCGGTCTCTTCTCACATCGAATACTGCACACCAACTCTGATTAGACTGAATTCACGAGATACTTATTGACTGGACAGGCTATATACAAGTACGCTTTCATCGACTTAATGGTTGCAATCGTTGGAATGCAAGTCTATCATCCTTTTATTCATGTCACGCTAAATTTTCAAGTAAATTGATTGCTCACATTGTGAGACCGAATTATTTACATTTACTTCATGCACTTAATGCTCATCTTGTCGTAGAGCTAAATATTTCATTTTCGTGACATACAAATATACCATAATACAGTCCGTTTCATAAAAAGTGGATCATCCTAAAATTTGACTAAATAAAACATAAGTATGATACAGAAAGCATTTTTCATGTTATTTCATGTCCCTAATATATTTAAATATCCTTATATAATCTGATAAGCTATGATACAGTAACGGTTCTTAAGAAGCTAATATTTTGTGGCCCTACCCTTATTGTCAATGACATTACCAATTCGTTTAGGCATTGATTCGATGATATCGTTGATTTTTGACTGATCTAACTTTCTCCACTCTCTTTTTAACAGTGACGTAAGTTGTGATACGCCATCTGTAGGTAGCAGTGAACGACGAACGTTACGTTTTAGAATACTCCATACATTTTCTATGGAATTCAGATCAGGAGAACGAGCTGGCCAATATAATGTCCTAAGCCCTAATTGAGACTTGAATAAGTTGACTCTACTACTCCTGTGACACGTAGCATTATCATCCATAAATAACCAAGTCGATGGATCACCAAGTTGATCTGTCATTTGGTCAATGTTCATTCGTAAAACATTCACATAGCGTTCAGAATTCATGGTTCCTTGCTGTATGTGAAGTTCAGAGCGGCCATTGGTCCAAATGCCAGCCCAAATCAGTAGAGTCGCACCACCTTGTACCCGGGGACGATGTAAATGTCTCGGAATTTCCTGATCAGATTTTATCCATAATCTCAATCGACCATCACTATCCTTCAGACGGACTGATGCCTCATCAGACCGAGCCAAAGAAAGTATTCTCTTTGTCTTAATCGACCAATATACCAAGCTGTTATTTATGCTGTGTTAGTATAAAAGAGAAATCTGATACTTAAAATGAAATTGGCGGTCTCTTCTCACATCGAATACTGCACACCAACTCTGATTAGACTGAATTCACGAGATACTTATTGACTGGACAGGCTATATACAAGTACGCTTTCATCGACTTAATGGTTGCAATCGTTGGAATGCAAGTCTATCATCCTTTTATTCATGTCACGCTAAATTTTCAAGTAAATTGATTGCTCACATTGTGAGACCGAATTATTTACATTTACTTCATGCACTTAATGCTCATCTTGTCGTAGAGCTAAATATTTCATTTTCGTGACATACAAATATACCATAATACAGTCCGTTTCATAAAAAGTGGATCATCCTAAAATTTGACTAAATAAAACATAAGTATGATGCAGAAAGAATTTTTCATGTTATTTCATGTCCCTAATATATTTAAATGTCCTTATATAATCTGATAAGCTATGATACAGTAACGGTTCTTAAGAAGCTAATATTTTGTGGCCCTACCCTTATTGTCAATGACATTACCAATTCGTTTAGGCATTGATTCGATGATATCGTTGATTTTTGACTGATCTAACTTTCTCCACTCTCTTTTTAACAGTGACGTAAGTTGTGATACGCCATCTGTAGGTAGCAGTGAACGACGAACGTTACGTTTTAGAATACTCCATACATTTTCTATGGAATTCAGATCAGGAGAACGAGCTGGCCAATATAATGTCCTAAGCCCTAATTGAGACTTGAATAAGTTGACTCTACTACTCCTGTGACACGTAGCATTATCATCCATAAATAACCAAGTCGATGGATCACCAAGTTGATCTGTCATTTGGTCAATGTTCATTCGTAAAACATTCACATAGCGTTCAGAATTCATGGTTCCTTGCTGTATGTGAAGTTCAGAGCGGCCATTGGTCCAAATGCCAGCCCAAATCAGTAGAGTCGCACCACCTTGTACCCGGGGACGATGTAAATGTCTCGGAATTTCCTGATCAGATTTTATCCATAATCTCAATCGACCATCACTATCCTTCAGACGGACTGATGCCTCATCAGACCAGACAACCCGATCCCATTGATTTCGCCAGTGACAATGACTTATTGCCCATCTGAGACGTCTTTTTGTATGCTGATCTGATAATTCGATCTGAGAGGGCCTCTTACAGCTCTTGAAATTCGACTCAATAAGGCTTCTACGAATAGTGGACTTAGAAATAGACGAGTCTAGTGCAGTCATCTCAGTTAGCGAGAGACTTGGATCAACTTTAACAAATCTCAAAATTAGGCGGTCTCTACGTTTGGATGTTTTGCGTGGACGGCCAGAGCCCTCTTTACGACAGAGTCGAAAATCATCATTATGCCATCGATGCACATTTGTGTAAGGGACATTTAGTCGCTTGCTTGTAGCTCGCAAAGAAACCCTAGTTCCAGCAAGGCTGACACTTTGCCTTTTGTGAATGCGATCTCGTTATTGTTCATTTGTGCTTTGTATTGTTTTCAACCGGTAAGAGATAGATTTCTAGCTGAAAGCAATCAGGAGTGCTGCCAACACCACCGCAACGAAGTCAGGAAGCTATGGAACATGAAGTCCATTTAATCACATGTAGCAGTTACATTATTGTTGATGAATAATGGTGCTATACTGGCTCTGATTGAACGATTTTCTTTATTTTTGTTTTGCTTGATAGCTTTTGGCTTGTAGAACAACATATTACATAACAAAGGAAACAAATGTAATTTTATAAGAGTGAGGTATGATTTTGTGTAACATGCTAAATGAAGATCAAATTATCTACTATTTTGTTTTATCTATAACAGGAAAACAACTCAATATTCATGCTTGAAATTTCCAACAATGATATTAGTAAGCACAACTGACATATCTTCCAAATTTCAGAGAAATTCGTTCAAGTTTGGAGGAGGTAGACAAAGTTGAAGTTAAGGCGATGTTTAAGGGTGATCCATTTTTTATGAAACAATCTGTATTAAAATGTGAAGAGATAAATTTTATAACAGCATAATTACATGACTTTATATTTTTGTGTGAAGGTGAAATGGAAGCTATATGAGAGTGTACATGAATTTGTAATACTCTGTAAATGTGAAACCTTGACTTCTGTCATCGACGTATAATTCTGATTTATATATGCATGTCCACGTAATTATTGTTTGTATAAAAACTGGACATGTGTTTTTACGTTTTGTAATTGTGTTCAAATTTTAGAACATTAAAGCAATACTGCACAAGTTTATTGCTTTTATTTTAACTGCTTCCAAGTTCATTTTTAGTTGGGGTCTTGTTATTTACTAAAATGGTAACATACCACCAAATCTCCGGTTAACGGAATGTTGATTTTGTCAAGCCTTATACAACGGAAGCATTTTCCACCCATTAACTGCATGGGGAGAGGGGTAGCTTGTTACCCCAGACTGTCTTCCACTAAATTTTTTCAGGGTGATCTCATTTAAGACAGACCAACAATGTGGAATGATGCAAAAGAGGTTCGCTCATCATCTTCGAATGTATTGTACCGGTTTATCCCTTAAAATCCCTCTCGATAAAATGTTAATGCAGCGGTTTGCATTCATTACATCCCCAATATGTATACACTTTCGATTTTATCAAATGAACTTGAGGGGGATGCAGGTCGCTATTGCTACCAAATGTTAGATATGCACATTTTTGCAGTTTTTCAGAAATTACAACGGAATGTCTGAAAATTGCAACGGCTTTTTAATAATTTTTGGCATGGAATGTCTTCAAGTCATTCCCTATCATGTGCATGTGCTTTTATCATGCATCTAATCGGCAATGTGTGTGAGAATGTGGATAAAGTTGCTCAAAATGTTTGTGTTTGCTGACATTAAGAGGCTCGCCAAATCTGCATGTGTTTAGCTTTATACACAGGGATGCATGAAAATGAAAGGAAATGACCTAAAGACATTCCATGTCAAAAATTATGACTCCGGGGTTCGTACTTTTCGTTTAATCAGAGAAAACATACAAAATTTCATTTTAGCCAAAAACTGCCATCTGCGTCCCATTGGATTTACATGTGCTTTTCATTGATCCTGTCTGACAAGAAGTGGAACTCACTAGAACTCGGCAGACGCAGCGATTCGTAGTAGGCATAGGGTGTACATCCATCTGTGAAAATCTCACTTTCGGCCACGTTCCCTCCAGAAACTCATTCTGGCTGCCGGACTATACTGAACTTGGAGGAGAAACACTGGACGAGTGATGTTCACGCACAACAAAGCTGCTTTGTTTCACATCTCGAATGGTGATTAATCCAAGGAAACGACGCAAGCGTGTGTGCGCTTGTTTTGTGACATCCGAGGTGAATGAACATTGTAGAGAAGCTGTAGGAAAAAATAAAGCTGATTCGTTGAAATGAAAAGCACTGTCTTCCCAATACCCTCGTATTACACAAGTCACCTCAATGCGGCATTCATGAAATACCAGAGCATAGATGAAGAACTACAAACTTCTGCAAGTGTAAGAGCACATTTTGTCATCGAGAGCAACCAACTTTTACAGAAGAGCAATTGAATTGTCATTGAAAGATAATTGTTTTGAATATGACATTTTATTCATTCGTAACAATATTCCCCCATTCTTGACGGAAAGGGGTAAAATCTCAACCCGACACAAAAAATATATTTCTACAGTTTAAACCAAATACTAGAAATTTATGAAAGGTTGATGATTCAAGAGTATCGCACTGCATCTTCAAACACAGGAAATGACGGAACAGCATTGTTTACCCTTTAAAGTTACATGTGACTAAATGTGTCTGGGCAATAAGTTACCCCTTTCCGTTGTGAAAGGGTTAATGGAATTGCAACTCGAACATCACTACCGTATGCAATTTCTACGCAGTTGATTAATTTGCGTAGAACAGTCGACCGGCACGCTTTTATCAAGATGATACCTGTAGAGCATTGCATGAATGCGGGGCAGAAATGGAAACCGGCCGCCGGCCGAGGCCGGGTTCCATCACAGACCGGCTTTTATGATTTCAAGCAATGAGCAAATTTGTCACCAAGCAAGGGATTTCTTTGATTGAAAAGCGCTTTTGATCACTCAGTTCAGCCAGTTAAACTCAGCTGTTATTTAATTTGTTAGTTGCCACATCTTTAGTGAGCATATTGGAAATGAGTTTAGTTAACAATATCTAACCGATAAAAGGTTTCTAAAAGTTAAACATCTGTCAAATCTTCGTTTTGTGGACGATATCGTCTTGCTACCAACGTCTGAGAACGCTCTCCACAGAATGCTACAAGACCTGGCAACAGGAAGCAGCCGGCACGGTGTAATAATGATCTAAAAGAAATCAAAAGTTATGTTCCAAGACATGGATTTCTCTCAGATTGTCCGTTTGATGTCATGATAACTTATTCAGTAAAATTACAATAATCGGGTATTTAGCTTTGCAATTAGCGTTCTGGTAAATTTGGCTAACCGTACTGTAAACTAATCATATTAATTTGCGGAGATCCTATAATCAGGCCTAGTTTTATAATCTCTTCCTATCAGTGAAACTCATTCATGCAGAGTACCACACAAACATCACTATACTATCTTCTCATCGGTGTAACGTGGTTTATATGTTATTAAGCCTATAAGCAAAACTATTTTTCCATGCAGAAGAGATGCGTGTAGGCCTATACTAGCCAGACCTAAATATTTTTGATTGGATCCTGCAGGCCTATCTTGATCAATAATTTTGAAATTTTAAATATTATGCTCATCAGCATTTTTAGTGACTTGCTACCTTGAAGTTGCCTTCCACCGGACCGGTCCGGTTCGAAAATCTCCATCGGTTTCCATCTCTGATTAAGGGTTAGGGTAGCGAAATCTCACCTCCTGGCCTTCCAAAAGACAATTTATCCCTTAAATTTCACCTAATAGATCTGAATTTTCAACTGAATCGCTGTATTTGATCATCGATATTTTTATCATCGCTGTAAAGTGAACACAAATACTCAATAACCTGGGCGATACCGTCGAATTTCCATTTCATTTATTTCCTCATTACGTTATCTATTTCCACTAAAAGATGTCTAGACACAGCCTTGGCAGACGAATTTTCTGGCTGTGATAAACTCTTGCGGAAAGCCAGGACAGAAAATTCACTTGAAAAACGTTGGATGTTTACCATTCTTGTCCGAAGTTATCGGCAAGTCTTGTCGAAGCCAATGCTGCGGCGGAATCGGAATCAGATGATGCACAAGAATCAAGAAAACAGTGAATAGTGCTAACACTATATAGAAAGTGAAATCAATAAAACCTCTGGAATGGAAGCTAAAGCTCGCAGCAATACGCAGTAATGGCACAAGAATCGCACACGTTATCACTTAGATGCATTTGACAGCGACTGTGTAATTAGTTTTTCATCAGTTATATGTGTAGTTCTGAGCTTTTCATTGGCTATTCATGCATCAACGTACTCGTGGTTTCCCCGGCTGTGCCGCGACCTTGAGTGACTCAAGATGAGTCAAATTACATGCTAGTCAACCTCAGACAGACAATCTATTCCTATCATAGATTGTTTATCTGAAGTCGACTAGAATGGAAATTGACCCGAGGTCACGGCACATCCGGGGGGACTAAGTTGGGGGCATGAAGAACCAATGAAAAGCTTATAATTGTACAGTACATGTGACTGATTCTAACCCAATGATACAGTCGTTGACAAGTGTATCTAAGTGAAAATGCGTGCGATTTTTGTGTCACTATTGTGTATTGCATGAAGCTTTACTTCCATTCTAGAGGTTTTATTGTTATCAATTTCTATGATTTCTATGGCTAGGATCATAGAAAACCGACCCTGCATTTGCTCAAAGACTAGGACGGACATTCACTTTGTTAGCAATGCAACGTCGTGGGCAGGCGTTGTCGTGACAACAATACTTGTGCATGTATTTGCAAAACTTCTCTGGCTGTCACGCGGTGGAAAAGCGAATTATTGTTTGACAAATACACAGATTCATTCTATTCTTCAGATTCACTCTCTTCTTTCGCATCACATCATTTCTTTTCCGGCGCAGATCTCGATATATTTCAAAACTATATATATATACGAGTATGCATATATATATATATATAACAAGAAAAATATTAATAACTATACTCAGCAACCGGAGAAAAATATAATTAAATTAAAAAAAAAATATCTAAATCTCATTACTTATAAAGCATCTGAAGAAAAGAAAGCGCTTATGCTTATAAGCAAAAGTCGTGTTTTTTTTAATTTCATTATATATATATATATATATACATAAAATGAAATTAAAGCACACGTAGAAAGTAAAAGGAAAAACCAACAAATGTTCAGATAGAGCCCGACCGGTTTCTGCCTGGCTTGCAGGCTTATCAAGGGCTAAATGAATGTATTCAAAATCAAAATACATCGTAGTTCAGTAATCATAGAACTAGATAACTCAATAATAAACATGATATTGAAAAGAAAAATATCCATGTTTGCACACTGTCATCACTGTGATAGAAAAATGAGATATCTTATCAAATCGATGTGCCTATATCCCTATTCAATGACGGTCTTATTAGTTTAATACACATCTGTTCTTTATTTTCTCGATACAATCTATCGCACTCAGCTGGTAATTGAAGAAGGGGAATAACATTAAAAGAAGGATTGAAGTTCTTCGCACACTCATAGATATGCTTGCTGACATACAGCATTCTGTATCGAGATAAATTTATTTGTTCTCGATGAACTCAGATCCTCGAACGCAAAGCGTCACCGGTTTGACCCACATATAGTTGTTCGCATCCTCGACATCGCAAAGCATATACAATATTTTTGGAGGAGCAACTGAAATTTGATTTCAGAATAAAAGTTTTGTCAACGTTGTCAATTTTATAGTTTAGTTCTCTCCCGGTTATTAAATTCTGACAACAGTAACACCTTCTGTCATTAATTTTGAAGCCCCATATATGATAAATCGTCTATTTTTCCGCAGTAATTGAAGATTGGTATATGTTGAACCAATATATATATATATATATATATATATATATATATATATATATATGAACCAATCTCATATGTTCAGACATATAACCCAAACAATCCAAAAGTTTTTCAACACATCGTAACCCCAGTATTTGGAACACTACAATTAACGGAGAAATTTAGGAATTCGAAATTAAGGGCCTCATACCGACAACCACCTTCCCATCTTCAATTACTGCGGAAAAATAGACGATTTATCATATATGGGGCTTCAAAATTAATGACAGAAGGTGTTACTGTTGTCAGAATTTAATAACCGGGAGAGAACTAAACTATAAAATTGACAACGTTGACAAAACTTTTATTCTGAAATCAAATTTCAGTTGCTCCTCCAAAAATATTGTATATGCTTTGCGATGTCGAGGATGCGAACAACTATATGTGGGTCAAACCGGTGACGCTTTGCGTTCGAGGATCTGAGTTCATCGAGAACAAATAAATTTATCCCGATACAGAATGCTCTATGTCAGCAAGCATATCTATGAGTGTGCGAAGAACTTCAATCCTTCTTTTAATGTTATTCCCCTTCTTCAATTACCAGCTGAGTGCGATAGATTGTATCGAGAAAATAAAGAACAGATGTGTATTAAACTAATAAGACCGTCATTGAATAGGGATATAGGCACATCGACTTGATAAGATATCTCATTTTTCTATCACAGTGATGACAGTGTGCAAACATGGATATTTTTCTTTTCAATATCATGTTTATTATTGAGTTATCTAGTTCTATGATTACTGAACTACGATGTATTTTGATTTTGAATACATTCATTTAGCCCTTGATAAGCCTGCAAGCCAGGCAGAAACCGGTCGGGCTCTATCTGAACATTTGTTGGTTTTTCCTTTTACTTTCTACGTGTGCTTTAATTTCATTTTATAGTTTTATCCATTTTCAATTACATCCATTATTTATTTTATATATATATATATATATATAAAACTGAATAAAGGCACAAAATGGTTAAAAAATAAAATACCAAATTCCAAAGGAAAACTCGAAATCTCTTATTCCCTGACCGGTTTCTGCTCTTTATATATATATATATATATATATATATATATATATATATATATATATATAAACCTATCTATAGCTTTTCTATATCCTTACTCGATAGAACCAATAATCGTCTTGTTTGCACTTCGCGGTTTTTAATCGCGCTTTGACTATATCACGTGTTCGCTAATAATTTTTATTTCTTGTCACTGCGCACCTCTAGATTTGGCTTATATTTCTGTATTTATAACTAACATGTAGTATTATTAGTCGAATTGATCCTATCCATACATAGTGTGGATGCCTACCCGGCACCCTGTCGCATATCTGCTGTGATCCTCTTGAAAATAACCTGCGCTTTCCTGATTGCTATCAGCGTCTGTACCTAAAATTTCCAAAATATTTCGTCTTTTATCCCATGCACCTGCTCAGGAATATCAAGATACGTGATTACTGAGATTCATTAAAGCAAGAAAAACACACTCAATATTTTGATCACTCAGAATCTGGGCGGCGCTCCAGGGCATCCATTACAAGACACTATTGTGAACTGTACATTTTAAGTAATCACCAATTGGACTCCATGAATAAGCCTGCCTAGTCCCTAATTCATACTGCTATGCCCCCTCGTCCTTAGGGCTCAAATAAACGACGTTAATGTTTCCGTCAAATTAAAACCTTTGAATCGTGTGGTTCATGCTCGCATGCCCGCTGTCGACTTGTCACTCAGCAATTTCTTTAAAATCAGTTACACGAATCTAATATATAGTCATTGCAGTAGGAAAAATAAAGTCATTACAGTAGTTGTACAAATGTACAGTCATCCAGCCTTTTCAGCCATTCTTGATATCCTAGGCTGGTTTTGCGCTTTAATTATAGTTTGTGGACATTTTTCTAATACGCTTTCTGCTATCGACACTAATTTAAACCAGGCGAGGATGCATGCGAGGATCTTGTGAATTCATCACTAATTTTCATTGTGGAACCTCAAATTTTGCTACTTGAATCCAGTTTTCTCGAAAGAATGTGCAAAACCTGTTGTGGATTGATGTGCGCAATTCGAAATAAAAATATGTCAAGCAAGATAGCGACATGCTGCTTGAGATTGAAGCATGCACCTTCAATGGTCGCAAAAGTGAAGGATGACTTCTATATTCATCTATTTGAAAATTTCTCTTGCTGTCACGCGATGGAAAAACGAATTATTGCTCGACAAATGCTTCAGATTTATTGACAGGTTCGTTGAAATTTTCAATTGACCGATTAACCGTCAAAATATGCCGATAGGACAGTTGAATATCCAACGCTGTGTCAGTTTATTAATATGAAGTCGCAGGCATTTCATACTGCTTTATAGATACAGTGTCGCTCAGCGAGCTTGTATCAAGACTGAAATTCGGGAATTTTGAGTGCGTAACCATCCTAAATCAAAATTAAGGCTTCGTGATTACTTAAAATTTATTGTAGAGGTTAAGAAAACATGAGAGTAGAACATTAAGCTTTCTAAGTTACTAACATTTGGTCTGTCCAGCACGGTTAGCGATCACTGAAGCTATGTGTATACTATAGCTATGCTATACTCTTCTTGGTGTATTTTCAATCAAAAGGCTTGCATATTTCTTGAATTTTTCCATCTCGATTCCATGTATTCACAAACGAAGATGTTTGTGCTTTATATATTTACATCGTCACCTTTATTTCCAAGCTCCCGCTTAATGTCTCTCGCGGTTGCTTTCGGATTTTTCCAAGACAATTGACGAATATGGCGAATGTATCGTAGCATCTCTTATTCTGTCCTTCGCGATTCTCATAATTTGCAATGAAGTCACCAGTTGCACTCCACTTTTTGAGGACTGGTTAAACGGTTGACTGGTTTAGTTCCTACAGATTCGGCAACTTCTCTTTGTATTTTAGAAGCATGGTGAGCCAGGATAGCAATCTGAGCTTGTACTTGGTTACAGTCCGTCATCACGTCGCTATACTGTCAAAATGCCAATTTCAAATGAATAGAATCTCAAATGCTATTTATTCTAGATATCTTTGGAAAGTAATACCGATTCCATATAACAGGAAATTCAAATTCTATTGATTCTAATATCTATGTAACTTAATGACAGCAATCCGCCTACTGATAGCAAACATCCAGAGCAGTACATTAGACTTTCGGAGTCATAGCTGTATTTTGATGCTTGATGCAAACTCGTTGAGCCATACTGTACATTGCTATATCCGCTTAAATTGACCCTAGCACCGGAGGCCTTGAATAAGCTTGCTCTGCATCTGAAACTTTAGTTCAAACTTAGGTTGGGTAAAAGATAAGACTTCTACCAGACCAGATAAGCCAAGCACTCTCAGAATGGGAATCGGGCTGGATTTTCGGCCCGCGGACTTCCTTTTCAAAGTTAAGTTATTGATTGAAAATTATGCAGTCAACTGCCAGATTTCTAGATTAACTCAATATGTCTATCTATTCAGAAATATATTCACGATGTATTCATGAAAATGTATAAAAAATGTATTCATGACCCGGTGAAAAAAACTGTCGGTATCTGTCGGTAAATTGTCGGGCCGACAATTTACCGACAATTGACCGACAGATCCCGACAGTTTTTTTTCACCGGGGATGTCATGTAAGTAGTCACCAATTAAGCGCAATTTTTGATCAATATAATAACTGTATCCATTCACAATTTGAAATGTTCAAATATTCACCTTTCATTTTATAGCATAAGATAGGTGACCGATACATACACTTCATCTCACTTTGAAATGAGATGAAACTTGTGTACAAAAACGTCTAATTATTCAGCATTTGTCAATATGCAGAAGGCTTAGACCAAGAGATCCGAGCTCGGTTGGGGACAGCAAGAACAATCCTCAGCACTTTATGGAATGACCTATATTTGCTAAAATGAATCTCATTTGTGGACTCAGCGAGAGCTGGTAATGGCCATTCGAAAGCGGAAGCTACAGTACTTTGGCCACGTGATCAGGTCTACCAACATCAGCACTCACAAGAGGAAGACCAAGCCGCCGGTGGAGTGACGACATGTGTACGGCCATGGGGAGACAAAGGAGCCGATGGAGGTCGATGGTGCACATGTCCGTGATCCCGACACTCAGCAATGAGGATGGGACTATGCAAGGCAAGTCAGCATTTATTCAAAACATTCCTTCATGAATAAATGAAGTTGACAAAGGATCATTTATTACAAGTTAGTCAAAGAAAAGGAAAGTTTGGAAAAGGAAATTGCCTAAGCATTTCGCGAAGTGCTGACAAGTGCGTCTATTGAAAGGCCATTCTCGGAAAAGTTGAAAGGCTACTTTGCCACGTGGGACTGCTTATCAGGAGTCACAGATCCCAACTGAGTCGTCTTAATGTGCGTAAACAAATTGCTTCTCTCACATGATAACAAATTTGCAACTCTTGCAAGATCATGGTTGACTAATCTCAATATAAACTGTAGTAAATAAAAACTTGCAATTTTCCTCATGATCACGCTTGTTCTCTGGTGAAGATACAACAAGAAATGAATAGAACAAGCGTGATCATGAGGAAAATTGCAAGTTTTTATTTACTACAGTTTATTTTCAAAATTGCACCAACCACCAAGTTATTTAATCTCAATATGTAAGTTTAGTTAGGCTATTATTCATAGTAACAAATTATTAACTCTGGCCACAGAATTAGACAGGTCGTCTCTTCTTCTGTTTGAAAAAGAAAGAAAATCCGAAAATATGCTTAGAACTCGAACAATATACTTGTATGTAGGCTATATTACAATATTAGAATTCACAAAATCACAAATTGAATTCACATGAATTTCACCTGATGAAGGCTTTGGCTAGAAAGGAAAGGAAATTTCAGAAATTTCCTGATTCTCTTCGCTCTTATGTGTCAAGAATATACTACATTTAGAGCAGAAAATTACTTAAGTGTCCGCAGTCGAAAGAATTCAGCTCACATCTGCAGATTTGATCTTTCAAATGCAGTCAATCTCGATTAATTCAATATTGGTAGCACCCAAGAAAAGTATCGGTCTAACCAAGTTATCGAAACAAGCGGGCAAAATTTAAAGCGTGGGCATACAACCAATATTAAACTATCGAATTAACTTGCGCTAAGTAGATTACTTGCGTCTAGCTGTGGTTATCTATAGAAGAATGGCTGCAAGCGGTTGAGATTGATGCGGAGGTTTTCGTCTCCCTTCAGCTTTGTGATTTCGTCAAGTGCGCGCAATGCAGCACAAATTCAGTTTTTATTTAGAAATTGTCCTTCAAGTGATAAGTACATAATTTGGACTCACTCACCTCCGTGATTAATTCATCACATGGAATTATTTTTTACGCTGGTTGACTTCACAAAATCTGAATTTACCGACTGCACAGGTATTATGTGGAGTTGCTGTCCTGGTTTTTCAGAATTCAAACTTGAATTTGCAAAACATCCAATGGAAAATTGAGCAATCAGATTGGTAAAAGTCATCTACAGACAACTAAACACAATCACACTTTTTTTACAATTTTGTAACAATCACATTTTGGTACTATTCCTGATCGAGTTCGTTCGCACATTTGTAGGGTTAATTTGAAACAGGAACGGATTCCTAATTCATGTAGCATTCAAGGAATGTTCACAGCACAGAATTAAATATTTTGTTTATCTGCTTCGGTTTGCTAGAAGTGTGATTAATACGAAATTGTCGGCACATCGAGGAACCTATTAAGTGGGCAAAAAGGAATTCCTAATACCTTACAGAAATAGGAAAAAAAGTCGTGCGTCGGTTGCGGATTAATGTGAGTTCAAGCAAAGTGCTTCGATTGCCAAAATTCCTTCAGATTCGAAGAATTCAGATCATTGCGCACAAGTTTTCTCCATAATGTTGGCCCTTCCGATCATTATTAAAGAAAGTAGCAGGCGTACGAAAATTAGTTCACTTGATGATTTCACATCCTCTCCTAGGTATTTCTCACTATATAGTGCATACATTGAATCGAAGCCACGCATCGATGTGTGTTTTGGTGTGTGCGAAGTGATATCACAGCACGCACGCATCTCTCACTGGCGTCGGTGTCCTCTGCTGACAGCTTATTGTTTGCCATTTCCAATAGTAAGCGATACACGAATTATCCATTCGAGAAGGAGCAAGTTGTCTAATTCTGTGATATGTGCCATTTCGATATTAAGGTTGCATATAACTCTTCCTTTCTAGGAAACCGAAGCGCGCGCAGATGAATCTGATTCTGTGGTTCACTGCATCATCACATGAAGGTGTGAAATGAACTTGATATTTTGAGAGAGCGCCGATGGCAAAGCATTCATCAGCGCACTCGGTCCGGTTGAATTATGCAAGTTCTTAGAACAAATTATGTAATTGTAAATGAAGTTAACATCAAGAATTAAACCCGAGGCTATGGGAAGGAATCTTATTGGATAAGTATTTTGCAGTACATTCTTGACAGTATTGATAAATGCAAGATAAATGCACTCTTCTACAATATATCTTTCCTGAAATTCAACATTCAAATGTCGCATGACATCTATTATTGCTGCTTGCTCCGGGCCAGAAAGTGTTGTATTACATGACAAGACAAGAAACTGCATATTCGGAAATAATGAAAATCATAATTACACAAAAATTAATTGACAGCATTTCAAGCCAAACGACATAATGAGAGTTTTGGGCGATAGCTGTACTATATGACAATACAGATTGTCTACGTTAAGTTCTGGTTAACTCAACATAACACTGTCCGGAACGCGGAAACCGGTGTGTATGAGACTGCGCAAGGGATAATTCGGGGAACATTCAGCCAAAAAAATGCTTTCTTAGAGGAAGACATCAAAGTTTCTCGAAATGATGCGGCAATAGCATGCAAGCAACCAAGATGGCGAACGATGCGTTGACTGTGCCCGATAATTCTGTCAATGATGCTTATGATTTCTTTCCGTAAAGGCACAAAAAGTGGGGAAGCATAACACAAAATGCTGCGGATCAGAGAAATGTATGCAATGGCCATTTGCAGTTCGTCACAGATTGGTCTTAGGATCCGCAGAGCAGGTTGATTGCGCTTCTTCAAAACATCAGTAAAATGGTCATCCCACTTTTAGTGTAACACCAAGTATTTCAAGTGATGTAACACGTTTAACACTTAGGATCGTGACAGGAGGGTAGTTTGTAGATTTCGGAAAAATCAACAGTTTGGAGTTTTGAGGATTCAAAACGAAGTTGGCATCAGCACTTTGATGGCTTACTATACCGAAAATGTTGCTCTGTCATCTGCCTTGATTCTTGATTACTGTCTTAAAAGTATCATAAAAATAATTTCAAATAAAGCAGAAGTTCAAAATTTATATTACTTTTTAAAGGTGAACAAAGTACCGCATGTGTTGGAGATCTGAATATTCACATGAGGTTGGAACCTTGTTGTTAAGTAAGTAATTGTTAAACATAAAAACACCAAATTATCAGCTTAATTATCAGTTACCCTCTAGAATACGTGCATTGTAATATTTACTTGACAATGAAAATGAAGTTCTTGTGAATGCGAAAATGACAGCGTAGTTCTGGCGTAGTTATGATGATTTCTGAACTATTTCACGAACGTACAATTCCCATATTCCGAAGGAAGTGCTTACGGAGAAGATGGAATACCACGCCTACTGTGTATGTGAACTCAATAATAATCATTGGAACCTAATTTTCATTTTCATTTCTATTTTCTATATCACAAATAGTGCAGTGCAACATCAAAGTTTCTTTGGAGAATTGTAGAGAAAGAATAATGACCATCGAAGAGAGGAAATCTTCGATTCCTTAGTTTAGTGGAACTTAGTGATTCTGGGATTCCTCCATTATGGGCAACATATGCATTTTTATCGCTAAACGGAGAAGTTGATCCACACTATCAGTTCGAATCTGCAATTAGCAAACCATTTGCGAACTTATCCGTTAATAGCAATAATAATGCATGGAAAAATGCTCTTATTTTCAAAAACTAGGAATCGGAATTACATGAATAAGGTGGATTCAATTACAATGTGTCATTGGTCAAACGACAGAATGAGTAAAGATTTCGGGAATTTCACAGTGTTGATGAATATGAAGGCGAAAATTACCTGAATTTGGTAGACATGGGTATTAAATCGATTTGGAGGATGACCACTGAGCATACACTTGTGAAGAAAATAACATACAAAGATAATTTCGGCTTCCACGCAATGGGGTCAGGATGGAACACAGACAACTATCATGGCAGGTCATGCGATGAGCGTGCTTGATGACTCTCTCAAGTTTATAAATGATGGCAGGGGAAAGCAACAAAAATCCAGGCGCTGACTGCAGGGAAAGCGGATACCATTACCAAGCGGATACCAAAGTGGTCATTACGATACCATGAAATACAAGTGCAAGGTCAATAATTGAGAACCAATAAATTCCGTTAAACTGCAGTGAATTATTAAGTTGTAGATATTCTGATATACCTAACTGTATCTCCGCATGCATCTTAAGCAGCCAAAAACTTCAGGCATTGTATTGCCAAGCTTATTTATGACACAAAATGTGTTTTTCTTCACACATGCACGTAGCCTTCATATTAGATTCAATATTCATGATAAAATTACTACGGAGAATCCTTGAATTCATTATGTCGTTGTTGAAAACATTTCCCGTGAACAAGAGTTTTAAAAGTCATCGCGTCGTTGAATATGAGGTTAAGAATTGCGCGAATTCTTTCAAATTCCTTTCCTGCAAAAACTGAAGCACCAATTTGAGCTTTTGATTTTATGGATGGGTCAAAACAATCATTTGATGACAGAATTTTCGCTATTTCTTCTTTAATCAAACCTCATGCAATGATTCGAGAGAGACTGAATTGACTTCAAATGAATTCCATTGCCTGAGGTGCTTGCTAAAGTGATTTTATTGATATTTTAAAAGGAATGTGGTTTTGAGCGATGCGATTCTAAATGAAAGGGCTCAGCAGAGTTATAAATCATTGAATGGAAACTTTGGTAAGTTGAGTTTTTATTGTAAACTGTCCTAAAAGTGATACAGTTTATCGTTGATAATATTCTTCCTGTACAATTAAATTTTATAGATTTCAAATAGCGTTCATATTTGACCATCTGAATACCGAGCTTCTTTCACGGCGTCTAAATTCCAAGTACCTGCTCTAGACACTCCTCTTAATTTAACCTTTAAGAATATCCTTTTTAAGACTATTTAGTTCATGGAGGTTTCCTTCTGACTAACTCCCTTAACACTCTTTCCCCCAGGAGGACCGGTCTTCTCCCCCGGATTATTTATCGTGGAATCACAGGGATGGACAATTTTCCCCTCGGTGACATTCCCTAACATTAGAGCATGAGCTTATCACTAAAGTAAGGACACAAAATCAGAAACCAGGTGAAGAACGTCTGTGTGAACCAAGGTTGGTTCTAATATTGGTCTTGGGTACCCCCAAGACCAAGATTGAATCTTGGGGTACACCCCAAGACCCAAGACCAAGATTGATCTTGGGTATAATCTTGGGTGCACCCAAGATTTGACCCAAGATTGACCATATTTCAGTAAAAGATGTACAACTGGCAATTCTTGAAGACAGACTTTGAAATTTATTTTGTTGATACGAAGCATACTTATCCATCGTCTTGGCTTGATATTCGTCATTGGCTTACAATATTCGGCCGATATTCAGCTTTGATTTAATGTTGGTAGCCAAATATCTGATAATTCTACAGGCCTATCTCATTTCGAATATATTTGGTTTACAATGTGTTTATACATAAAAAGACCTGAAAATATGATATAATGATGGTAAGTGTATATAAATGAAGAATGAAAAATATATCTAGAAAATACACGGACTTGTGGTGATAATATGAAATTCATAAAAAGGAAACCAATAAATTAATTACGGGTTAGCCTATATATATATATACATAAGCTTACGGTATATATATACTTCATTAATGTATTATTATAGTTTTCTGTCAGAACTTGACCTATTTTACAAGGCTTTAAATGTTTATGCTAATAATAGCAAATGATAAAAAGCTTAACATTGTATTAAGCATTTATCATTTCTTAGTTTCTACATATGCAGCATAAATGAAGTACAGTGTAGGCCTAAATAATATTAACGGTTTTATAAATATAATAACGGTAACCTATACAAAAATGATAATTAGGCTAATTATTATTAGATGGTGTAAAACATAGGCATATGTTTGATTACCATGTGTAGATATAATTTTGACTCAAAACGACCACAATAATCAAGTGTAGACAAATACACATTTAGGCCAAATATTGTAAAGTACTCAAAATGTTACATACTGATTTCAAGGACTACGACTTTTTTGATTTTCCGGGTAAATTCTGCATAGGCCTACAAGTATGTATTGCACTTGTATTTTTTTACACTATATATTTTTTAATCTTGGGTGTCACCCAAGATCTTGGTTCGGCACCCCAAGATTCTTGGGTACCCCCCAAGATCACCCAAGATTAAACCCAAGACCCAAGATCCAACCTTGTGTGAACTACGTGATGATTTAAACATAGGGATTGCACATCACTTCATCATAGAATGTTCATTACATTGCAATTTACGGCAAGAAGCAACACCATTTAGTCCGAAACTGAACTTCCACAAAGCATTATGCATCTCTTTGCTACTTCAAAACTGAAAGTCTGCCGGATCAGAATGCACGTCTATCAAAAATAGCCTTGATGGAAAAATCACAATTTCCAATTAAGAAGTGATTAGTAGAAATCATCTCTACTTGTTCAATGTACGTTGTTTAAATGAGAGGTTATTCGAAGTGAATGAATAAAGTGCTAATGGATGGAAACATCTCATCAGAGGGATATGTCAGATAATGTAGTGCATACTATGCTTCAATGTCAAAGTCATTAGACACATGAGTGTTATTCGAATCAAAGAAAAGCGATTCTGAGCAAAAAGACGACCACTCATATAATACAGCATGACCTGTAGATACCTTCTATAGTATTCATATTGAGGAAATATATTTTCGTCTGTAATTTGCGGTGAATATTGAAGAAAAGCATGTAGGTGTGAGTCATAAGGCAAATGATCTGATCCGGCACACTTGCAGTCTGCAGCAGTGAAGCGGTGGACAATCCTGCGAAAGTTTGAGGCAGCTGCGACTTCGTTCCCTGTAGAACTTTATACTAGTTCCCGGACACGTACTGTTGCGATATTACTGCAATGCATATAGGCATTTCATAAATTGAGAAAATCTCTTAAAATCCTTAGAGAAGTTCCAAAAATCCATTGAATTACTGATGACTGCTAAAGAAAGCGTCAGTCACTAAAGGTCGCATCACATCACCTACGTGTTATATGTACGTGTTGCGTTTTGAACGTCGTTTGAAGCGCAAACATGTACATTGTACATGCAGGCTAACCATACAAGAAGCTATTGCACTGCAACGTCATAACAAAGATGTCTATGAATAGTGTGATGAAGAATTCGTTATCATAGCATTCATATATCTTCTTGGTCATAACAGTCACATTCAAACAGATTGAGTTGACCATTTTTCAACGTCTGCGTTTTTACAGCTACATTCACATTTCATAATAGTGTATGACATTTCATTCCTCTCATCGTGTTACATGTTCATGTGCGTATTTGACTGATACCTTTTGCGCCAGAAATTTTCACCATAGATGTGAATAGTCTACTAGCCTACATCTATGACTTTGAACACGCAACACGTAGGTGATGTGATGCGGCCTTAAGAATATGCGATATAAGTTGACATTTCCTAATCATGTCATTCTCCTTCCTTGCTTGTCTAATTTTTTAGCAGCATTGACCACACACTGCATTCACAGAGATGGATTCGGCTGTGGCGGTTACTATAGAGGTGACACGATTCTATCTCAGCCATTGTATGCAGAGGTAGAAAGATGTGGAGAGATTCGCCTCCCTTTGCCTTACGTGATTGGACAAGCGTACGCAATGCGTAAGGAAAGTTGCATTAGGGAACACACGCTCTGTCGTTTTCATATTGACGACTGAACAGCTGCCAAGTAAACAATACTTGTCTTTAACTCAATGTTTCTCCGCGATAAATTCATCAAATGGGAATAGTATTCGCATCGTTCGACTCCTCATGATCTACATTAACTGAATGTGTACGTTCAGTCAGAATTCAGGCTTGAATTTGCATTATGTTCAATGGAAAATTGATCTTCTTGCCTCTCAGTTCTGCCGTGACCATTAGTATTAAAAATGTCATCTCAAGACCCAAACACTCAGACAAGGGAATTTATCTCTGTAGCTGCAGTAATGAGAGTTATTTTCAAAATGTTAATTTCTATTTTTTAAGTCTTCGGAAGCAAGCAACCTTTGACTTTTGTTTTAGGCTATCAAAAAATCCATTTCGCAAAGTCTCACTGAAATCTAACAGCTGCGAACTTCTTCGAGGGACATTCTGTGAGATATTCATCCTTCGATTGCATTTTTTCTCAAATGGGAGGGGGAACTATAAAAAGGTGGTGCAATTTATTGTGTATATACGGATGTACTTTCAGTAACCACCAGTGTATGAAATTGATCACAAATGCATATGTCTTTCTTTCCCAATTTTGATTCATCTGTGAAGAGTCATAAGTTTTCATGCGTGATCACATGTCTTATGCTATTTATCAACCGCATTGAACATAGCTGGAGGCATTTGTCGCTTCTTCCGTCACTCTTGAAATAGGTATTGTAATTCTGTACCAATTAATAAAAGCCATTTAGTTTATAGCGTTTACAAGATATATAGATTTCTACACATGTAGTGTATAGGCTATATGAGAGAGGAATTGTTACTTGATTGGGTTCATTAATAGCAATGCTGTCTGTACACATTAAATCCAAATGAGGCATTGAAATCGTCTTAAACTAATTCACATGCTGTCAACATATTTTAGAAATATATGATCTTAGGGGTCCAACATGCTTGACAACATGCATGATTCGTGTAAATGGTCTACATGTAGCCCTCTTTTGCGAACACGCATAATACCATTTTACAAAATTATCCATTCCTGCTATGTATGGGATTTCCCGCAGGATTCCTATAAAGATTTTCCGTGGCATGAGACAGCTGTGGGAATGACAAATGTCACCCGATCCACGGCAACTCTGGATAATTGTGATAGACAGGATTATATAGGGCACCTATGATTTTTATGATAAAAGACATTTCTCATTAACTCTACCAAAATTTGTCGCTTACATGTATGATACATTTCTGAATGCTATGATATAGAGAATGCACAAAATTCAGTTCGTTATTTGAAGCTAGCTAGGTCGTGTTAGCAAATCTAGAAAAATTACATGCCTAAAAATTGAAAAAATTCCATCTCTGGTGACAAGCTGGACCCGAAATGCAAATGGAATTTGCCCCGTGAGAAACACAATACGAACCAGTTATCATGATGAAGGGTCTGTGGTAGGATTTAAACAACCATGTTTTTGCAATATTTTGAAAGAAATTAGCCTGATGCAGGCTTTCATAGTATTTCTGTCCTAGCGTTTAGCGATGTTTATTTTCAATCGAACAACATGCAAACTAAGTCGGAAACCTTAAGTGCAGTTTTCATGTTTGAAATATAACACTCGTAAGTTTACTTAATCCTATGCTCACATCAGACTAATTATATTTTCACGTTTTCTTTTTCGTCAACGAAAACAACAATAGGTGTCAACCATGTTTCACCTCTGTGGATTTGAACTTTGAATATTTGGAAACGGGGTTCGTTTAGCCCCTCCTTTTGATGTCACTATAACTCTATCGTCCCGCAAGCTGCAGTATTATTGACGAATTTTTACTAACTCGGTCAATTCATCACCACATATAGCAATACATTATACCACTACTTTTTAGAATTTGATTCATTTGAATATCTGATCGATGTTGACAGCAGACTCCGAATATAACTTAAGTAGTGAGTTTTGAAAATACGCGTGAATGATTACTCTGCTACTATCGCAGCTACATATTGAGAGACAGGATAAACTGCTATTTGTGGCATTAAACCGACAGTATTACTTATAAAGCTATTATGAGTAGTGTTTGAAAATATTGTTATTTTTCATATAGCAATTACATCAATGCATTTAGATGAATGAATATGTCTATCCACTGGATACACGAGACCACCGGCGCAGTGGCCCTGCATTAGAGTGTTCACTCTGCGTCCAGGAGACTTTGGTTCAATCCTTGGTCGGGTCAAACATAAGATTTCTGAAGCAGGCACAGTCTGGATACTTGCTGAACAATCATCACAAGAATATTGAGAGTGGGATAACCTATTTAACTATTGCTTACAATTCATGAAATTAGTCATTATACCTACAACTATCAGCTGCTACATGACATGCCTTCATCTTGTAGTGATCAATAGAATAGGAAGCAAAATGACGTGTCCAACAGTCGAATAGTTACCAATACTATGTTACGTGTTATTTCTTGCCAAGAAATAAATCGAAATTCATATTCATCAGAAACGATTTTCATTTATGGTTTATATATGACATGGATTGTTTAAAATGTTCAACTTTGATAACTCAAGTATGAAAGCACTTTTAAAAACCATACAAAGCACGCTGTAAAGTTGCATGTATGTTTAAAAGCATGTTTTCAAACTTGTTGTGTTTGTATTTTAATAATAGAGTTATGGGAAATCTACAGGAAATTATCATAAAATCAAGATTAAAGTCTGACTGAAGCCAGGCACTGACTCGTCAAACATTCATAATATTGGGGTTACATTTTGAATTATGAGACAGATTTGGGGACAAATAATATCTTTTTTTCATTTCCCCTCTATAAGAAAAATAGTATATATTTCATGACAAAGTCAAGCCAAATTTGATACGAATGGGCCATACTCAATACCGTTTCTTTGCACCTCATTTGGATTAAATATTTATGCTACAAATCACTGCAATCCGAATAAGTTGTCGATAACATGGATATATGCGATAATAGGTTTGGCATATAAAGAACACTTGATGCTGAAATATAAAGGGAAAACATAGAAAACATCAAATTTTCTTATTTTTAATACACCCAAAAACTTGTTCATAGGAATCCCTTTGAAAACACAGTGGTAGCATCAATGTTGTATACAATGTATTGATCTATACAAAGTTTCCTCTTATCGTCCATGCCAATTGCGGTAGAATCTTCAGAAAACCTTGCTTGTGATCACTGATTGGTAGTACTGCCTGAAATGTCAATGGAATTGAATAATTAAAATCTTAGTAATACGGAAGCACACTATTTCTCGTTCGGATGAATATCAAATATATCAAGTCAACATTGAACAATGAATTTATTACCGATAACGCAACTTTCTTGTGAAAACTGTCTCATAATATTACATCATTGCAATATTTTCTTTTGTCTCCGTATTTAATTGGCCAAATTAATAATTTAAAGACAAACATAAATGTCAAAGTTTTAGATTAGGTAACTTTTATCACGGAATTAGTTACTCACTAACTGCTTATCCAGCTCATGACGACATTTTGCGTAACAAGAAGATTCCCACAAATCCCGCAAATTAGAATGCATGCATCTTACTACACAGAGAACATGTGTTCAGTTTCATGAGCACATTTCCGTAGTAATTCATGTCAGACTTGACACATTCGCAGACTGATACCATGAAGTAAATTGCATGTCTGTCTGCTGTGATTATTTTGATCTGCAATCAGGACAAAATTTGTATTGAAGCTCAGTGTACGAAATTAATATTACCATCAAAATGACGATCATTTGAACATGATGGTTGTGCTGGGATGTGGATGCGATAGATTTCCGCTACTGAATCCACATCAATTATCATACGATTTCATGAAAAACTCAACCCTCAAAGCAGTGTTTATTTAAAGCAATCCTCCCACGAAGAACTATACTCTTCGCATGCAAAAAATATTTCCTAATTTTTTGGTGCGCTATGAAAAGCTGAAAGTTCACAGCGTTTAAGTATAATGACATCTGATGTGAGACAATTTCAAAATTTAGAGTAAGAGAAGCTAGATGAGAGATGCATGCACGGGTCGTTAACAGAGAAATTCGCACTGCCAAGCTAAAAGGAAAAATAAATAATAGCTTTGCCGCAAAATTCTGAAGTCCTGTAGAGCTAGGCGTGGATTCTTACATGATTACTAAAAAATATGCTCAGAACACTATAATTAGTTATTTCAGGAGCTTTGCAACAGGCACCATGTAGCCCACTTCTATCTAATGGACCCAGTAGTCCTAGTCGGCAACATCGCGATTTTCTCTATACATTCCATTTCATGATGCTCAATTGACCATGAACATCTGATGAATTCTAGCTTAAGTCCATGACTTCACTGTCTTAAAAAATTAATGACTATTAAACTATGACAATACAATGGCTATACAAGAAGTAGGATCTGTTATATAACGCAAACATTTTGGAGAAAGCCTATTTTGGACTAATCTCTGTCGTCGTTTGACCACTATTGGTTCTTTTGATGTGATCTTAAGAAATCAATGAACTTAAGTATGCTCAGCAAATGAACTGACAACCCCTTCTCTCTGGACCTATAGGGCCTTCCGCGAAAAAATCGTGTTTTGCAGACAATTGTTGCGATTTTGAGAACATTCGTCGTGATGTTGCAAGCAGCTGTCATGCTTTTACAAACAAGCCCTGGCCGTCCCTGGTTGCTCTAATTCGCTGATGATCATAATGTATGGTATTATATGATATTCAATATATTGCATTGCAATTCAAAACATTAAATTTCAAATTTTCGGAATTGCTGAAATTACTACAATTAATATGAAATGAATCTTGACGTGAGGTGAACTAGTGTATGGTGCTGCACAGATTTTAGAGAGGATAAATGAGTTCTGGGAGTTTATTCTGGAGGCCGTCAGCTTCATCTACGTCAGCATTAAAAATGGACTTTGAAAATGACATACCCACAGTCACCAGCAGCGAAATTGACTATGCTCTGAGCAATTTAAAGAGCGACAAGTCCCCAGGCCGAGATGCAATGCGACCTAAAATGTTGCAATTTGGAGGAAAATCTATCAAGCATGTCCTGATGAGATTTTCTCCTATTGATCAAAACAAAAAACGAATACCGAACAGTTGGGAGAATGCAAAAATGATACTTCTATACAGGAAAGGTGCCCAAAATGAAATAAGTAACTACAGACCAATCTGTCTGCCATCAGTTGTTTACAGTCTCTTTGCTAAGGTCCTACTCAATTGGATCCGCAATAGATTGGATGAGCAACAAACGATGGAACAAGCTGATTTCCGTTCTTCTTTCTCTACTACAGACCACATACATGCTTTAAACCAGCTGAAAGAGAAGACGCACGAATTTAAAATTCCCGTATATTTGACCGAAATTACAGAGAATATCTGCACCGACAAGTGTCTTGCACAAAATGAATAGGAAAACACTCGCAGCTGCGGCCATAGAAAATCCGGACGCTAACATATTTTCGGGTAATTTCTTAATCCTTTAATATTTATCAAATAAGATTTAGCTCTTGACAGCTCTTGATGATATCTTTATTCAATATAATAGAATTTAAGTGATTTAGAATGAGTTAAATACCTTGTGAAGAAGTTTCACTTTGTTCTGAGTGTACTACATTACACTGATGTAGATGCATGTAGACCTGTATATGATATTTCCCATTTGTATTCAAAAGTCTGCATTCCAATTACACTGTAAGTTTTATTTAAGCGAATATATCACAAACCTGCTTCAACTTTATTAGATCACTGGTAACAAGCGTATACTTTCAAAATTAAAATCATCAGTATCTGGTTAGAAAGCCTCTTTGTTTGAGAACGGCTTGAAGTCTGGCACGACAAGTATTTAACAGTCACTTCAAATCACCTGTACCAGGCATGTACAATGGAGGATATGAGTTCTTTACGGCACTTTGGGGATCTGGCTTCTACTATCTCACCCACACGGGCCCAAATATTCTCGATTGGGTTGAGATATGGGCTTTGCGCAGGCCAGTCATTAATTCAGCGATCAAGATAAATCATGTTCAGATAGTATTTCATTGCTTTTGCGCGGCGACACGGGGCATTATCGAACATGTATAACTATTGCATTGATGGAGATCACGATCTGAGTTATCAAGTATCCTCAGGTACACATTCGTTCACCTTTTTCAAAAAAATCATTTTAGCCTTCCAAGACCACTTAATGACATGCAACCCCAGATCATAACAGATAGGGGTCCTTGAAGGTTGGGAGAACACATTGGTTGGAATATCGCTCATCAGATCGCCTCCAAACCTTTACAGAGTCTCTGTTACCATAAATATTGAATGAACTTTCATTTGAAAAGATGACCTTCTTCCAGAAATCCCTACCTTTTTTGAAGATGCCGACGAGCAAACCTCAAGCCCCGCTGTCTCTGAAAAGCGTTAATAAAGGGTTTCTTTGATGGTCTGCAAGACTTTGATCCTTTTTCTGTCAGTCGTCGACGAATAGTTCGCACATTTAGGTTTTGCGCCGGCCCAACTCTTCCCCGATTCTCAGCAGCACTAGAGAAACAACAAATAAAATTGCAAGAATATATTTTTCCCAAAAAATATGGTTTTATTCAGCAAATGTCTCACGACGGATCAGATGACATCAGCAAAGAGTAATTTAGTCAATATTAATGAATTATGACCATAGTCCGTGTTTTTTTCTCTTCATAATCACGAAACGTAGGATGCCATTATCACAGCCCAATTTCACAACTGTATATGCATCAGTGATATCGCTATAGATAAAAAATTCAGAAAAAACTATATTTTGCTTATTGTCCGGATACCCATGTCCGCAGCTGCATATTATTGCACCAATAGATTGTAATTCGAGAAGTAATTTCTCGCTCAAGCAAACATCACAGCATCGAATTCTGCAGATCAATGCTCACCAGAACTTGGAATCGTTTAAAACTGCTCTCTGAAAGAACCATCTTTTTCTGTGGTCAGATGAGCTGCTAGAATCATTCGACGTGGCGGCTCTTCATTGGTTGTCAAAGCTGCTCCTAACTAATCTAGCCTCAAGATCAGAGGTGAGTCACGTGTTGAGTTGTGATAGACCATAATGACGTCTTGCATATCGACATTGGTGAACAAACGGTTATCAGTGACTGTTATTGCACTATTATGAAGCAACTCCGCTCTGTCGACGAATCGGAAGCGGAACAGATGCAAGTGATATTATCAGCAGGACAGAGCCTCTCGTAACTAAAGTACTGCAACGTGGACCATCCTCCATGAATCTTTGTTAAATCGATGAATCAATCGAAGAGGATCCGTTATTAGCCTTCTCATTCTCCTGACTTAATTTTTTGCAACTTCTTTCTTTGCATGCATGCACAAGCATACGCGCGACTTCCAAGAAACACGACCGAATAGACCACCTAAGAAATAACAGAAGAGATCGCGCAACTTTTACATCTGATACTTGTCGGGAGGTTTATTAGGCCGGAGCAAAGCATAATCAAAAAGAGTGAAGCGCTATATATCATATCTTCGCGGTTCTATTGATTATTACCAAAGGATTTTCAACTGGATGACGGCTTATGGCTTATTCTGCGTGCCTCTGTAATTATAGGCGGCTTATTGCTGATGGCTTTTTGCTTACGGCTTATTCTGTATGTCAGCTATCACTGAAACTTAAGTGCTGGAACTCTGTTGACGGCTTGTGGTTTGTTGCTCATCGTGTGTGCCTCCGGCCTTACTTTTTTGCTCGTCGTTGCTGTATCTGCATCGAATAGGGAAGTGCCCAATTTTGTTAATTGTTTTAAGCATCATCTGCGGATATGTTTGCAACAAATTTGTCATCAAAATCAATTGTGAACTTTAATGAATATCTCTTTGATAGCGCTGTTTAACAGGAATAAAAAGTTCTTTGTGATTCGTCATAGTAGGAACTGCATATTTGTTACAATCATTTTTATTTTATATACTTGTAAAATTGTATTCATTTTCCCGATTGCATTGTAACAGCTGTGCAGATAACAGATTTCCTCGGAGTTTGGCAAGGAAATGTTTATTTCAATACGCCAATTCCTTTACAATGCGTGTCGGCAAGAATTTAAAATGTTTTTCTCAACATCTGTTTGCATTTGTTATTTTTTAATTGCTTCTACTGGACACTTCAGTAATATGTCTTAACTTGAGGCTGTCACTCAAATGCAGTTGCGAAAGACATCAGATCCACAACCAATCAATCATGTACAAAAGTTCATCGACAGAAGGATTGTATCACCAATTACATATCAACAGATTGAGAACAGATGTTACATCATTTTGACGAAATATCTTAGTAACAACAAGCTAAATATTTTCACTATGCATGTTCGTGTAGTTTACCAGCGAAAATATAATTCTGGCACGTATTCATCTTTACCATCTTTTGCCACAAACTTAAACATTTTCGGCAAAGGTTTTGGGATCAATAGGACTGGGGATCGACAGCGTCCACGTAGTCTATTTGAAATAAAATCGGACAGGGTCTGTGTCTGGATAGTCATGATGCACGACCTGGCCGAACAAAATTGCTCAAATAGATAGACGAGGGAAGCGAACCTGTTGACCCGGAGATGTACCAGGTTTCATGATGTTTCAGGTTTCAGATGTACCAGTAGGTTTCATTATCGAACCGAATCATCACTTGGAAACTGTCTGTATCAGGATGTGTGCTTGGGAAATGGCGGAGAAATAGTCGAGCCCACATCCGGGTATCCTCTTGATGCATAGGATCTGATGTGTGAACTGGACCGTGAACGCTTCGACCTTGGGCAAGCAAACCACGACCTCTCATTTGCAAAACCATAATCCTAGATGAATATTGGAATATCTTCAGTTAATTAGTAATGCCATATTACTTTCATGCACCCCTGTCTGTAAAGCTAGACATATTGAGATTTGGCAAGCCTCCTAATGTCGGCACACAAGCATTTTAAGCGATAAAAACCACATTGAACCACATTCTCGCATACATCGCCGACCAATAGCATGATAAAAGCACATGATAGGAAATGACCTGATGACATTCCATGTCAAAAATTATGGCTCTGAACTTAGTACTTTTCAGATGATAAGAGAAAACATAGAAAATTTCAATTTTGCTAAAAACTGGAATCAGCGTCCCATTGGATTAAGATGTGTTTTTCTTTGATCGCGTTTGACAAGAAGAATTAACTAGAACTAGGCAGACGTGCAGATTCGTAGTGGGTATAAGGTGTACATCATTCTGTAAAAGTCTCATTTTCGGCCTCGTTCCCTGTTGAAACTCGTTCTGACTGCCGGACTGTGTGTTTTAATTTGAATTTCGTGAGATTCGGAACAACAAGAAGAAGTTACGAGTGGTGGTCGAATCCCCTGGTCTTGATATGCTTCAGAGCCCTGTATGTATGGCTTCACATCGCTGATCAGCCACATGCAAGAAAATGTTGTTGCAAAAAATTAAAACAAATATAAATCACAAATAGTAAATTTGCAATATAATTAGATCAAGCAGATTGGATATTGGTCCCATGGTAATTTATTGCCCATGTTGAACATATGCTTCGATGAACTGTCACTCTTTGTCGAGGAAAATGTAGCTGCAGACACACACACAGATCCTAAAATGTCAAGGGAATGCAGCTGTCCAGCTATCTACATTACCAGTCATATACCATCAACCGGCGGTTATTTTAAAATGATAACATAATTGTATATATTTGACTTAGCAATTGCCTATTAAGGTATATAGAGATCTACATCTAATTCTGGGTTCATCCATTCTACCCCATATTTTCAAAAATATCAATGGATTTATTTACAGCTTTGCGCTTTGTTGCTAATGCTTAGACAAACTAACCGACCAGCAGCAATTAACTCGCTTAACAAATGCAGCAACTATGTGCTTTCTTGTCTTGTCTTCTTTTAGCCAATTGAATGTCTCGGTAATGCACTTTTATCGATGAAAATAACATTGTAGTTATTCATCAGTATAATGCACCTACACATGTATAGTGTAGGCCACGAGTTATATTGTAGTCCCAAACTATGGACCGTGGCATCATTTTCACGGACCATTTTTCAATGATCTTTTGATGAACACGCTATGATTTCCTAGTACTTGTATTGCTTCCTTGTTGTTTTTACTTGTATTTCGTTATCAATCAGGTCTAATGTGTCCTAGATGTGAGTCACATATCACATTTAAACCAGACTTGACTTCGATTTCCGCAAATCACATTGGTTTTATGGCTTGCATCAAATTCTTCTTGATGGATCCCTTAGTATAAGAATATTCCATAGCCTCTCTCATTTCAATGCTTTTCCTAGTCAAAATATTGGAAGTTGTAACTCAATTTTGCCCTGACAGAGCAATAAAATTGTTTAGAAATTTCTTAGCTTTTTAGATCATGTAATACCACTTTTAAAATATTAACGCAATCAAAGGTCAGTACAAAGTGTAGGTACTTACAGAGAGATCAGTGCAAAAGAGAAGTAGTATCATTAAATATTTCGAAATCAAGCGCATGAGCAGTGAGTGAATTAGAGGTTGATATTTGTGCCTAAAACTTGCATAAAACTAAAAGATTTGAGATTAAATGAGTTGATGCTTAATGAGAGCTTCAAATTACTACGAGTAAATTGTAGGATTTTTTAATGTCTTTGTTAAAGTCTCTATTACAATGTCTCTTGAAGTTAACATGCTCAATGAATGTAAAATTAGACAGAGCTCAGTGTTCATCAAAAGTTTTAATCCAGACCTCTACAAAAATAGGTTTAGGAATTCCTGTTGTCGTCCTTTAAGATAATCTTTTAGATATTCTTATGCAATTTGCACACTACTTATACTGTATAGCTAATTTCATAGTGAATCTCACTTCCGCTTGTGTCGTCTCCCCGAAAAAAGATAAGCTGCTAAAAATATGTACAGTCTATTTGCTAAAAGTTATGTACAGTTCCAAAAATAACTCAGTTACATACATAACTTTTAGCAAATAGACTGTACATATTTTTAGCAGCTTATCTTTTTTCGGGGAGACGACACAAACGGAAGTGAAATTCACTATGAAATTAAACAACCTCCCGTCAGCTGCCATCAACTATGTATAGCTAAGATTGTGCAACCCACCTATTAGCAATATCTGAAGTAATACACAATTCCAGTATATTACTGAGCTCACGCTTTCGATGAATGGACAAGTATATCGAGTGAAATTAAATCAATATGTGTGTATGTAAGCTACTTGCCGCAGCATGACTACACACTCAAACGTTGTAGGCCTAATCGATAATCTTCCGATTTTAATCCCTCTGATGATTTCCCAATCATCATAATTTTTTTCTTTCTAAACTGGTTGTTGTGATCATCTGTAATTAATTGGTATTTCCATGTACTTGCAACCGTTATAATCAATTGCTTGCTGATGTCACCATTGAAAATTGATAATGTAGGCCCAAAGACTAATTCTTTCAGTCCAATCAACTATTTCCAATCTCTGATTATTTGATTGAAGAACTGCAACCGTGAATCAGATTAGTTGCATGTAGTCTATATGAAACACACAAAATAATTTTCAGTCATCCTATATCCTGTGAATCCGGCGACTGCAGTAAATTAAATTCGACCTCAATGTACTTGGCATCTCAATAAACTGCAACAGCATCCGTTTCACCACAATATTCTATAATAGTTGAGTCGGAAATTTCCAAATACTGTATTCTGTATTTTAAAACATCGGACTCCTGCAGTGACTGTAACACATCAGTCTGACAACACATTGCGCACCCATAGAAAACATAAACTCATCGTAATTTGTAAACATGCAATGCTTTTCAGTAGCTGAATGAATGTGTAATTTGAATTCTCGGGTATTCTTCAAGTACAGTATATACCCTCGACGCATTGTGGTTCAACTGCTTGTACGCCATCAATATTGAAATTTTAAGTATAATAGATAAATATTTCCACGCCGCAGGGTTGGAACCGGCCGCCGGCCGGCCGGTGCTTTTCTGGCCTTTTTGTCAACTGCCGACATCACCAACTGCATCACTGCTACAGCATTGTAGGAGCCTGCAAATGTCGGTCGCCTCGGAACTAGAGTTTGTGACCAAGTAAACAACAAGAAATGGCATCCTCTAAACTTTCCCGAGAGTGAATAATAGCGAGCAGGGTCAACATGACACCAGACAATTGAATCATTGATACTATTAAGAAACGTCAAGTCCTGTGATAGCCTAAATTATTATGCTAGTCCTTTATCAAGTCTCACATATCGGAGTTACATTCATCTCATCAAAAATGTCATGGGGTTACTTTGGAACGTACACGTAGTAACACTCATCTACACGCTCATGATCTTCAATGACCATGAAAGCATCATAATTTTAAATAGGCCAGCCTCCGACCAGCCAGTTTTAAATACGCCGGCCCGGCCCCGGCCGCTAAAAACCCGGCCAGTTCTAACCCTGCCACGCCGTATATTCAGTAAATATAGAATGTCAAGTTTATGCATGTGCTTCTTATATGACTGGTCTCTCTGATAAAGAATCTAGGAAGACAAAGTGTCGTCTTGTGAAAGAGACTTTCAGCTTCGTGCTAATTGGCGAAGTCAATTGGACGACTTTTAACTGACAAGAAATTGAAATACATGAATCCGCAATTACTTCATAGGATTAGCCGAATTTTCATGAGTTTTTTGAAGAAACATATTTGGTTCTCCTGAGGGGAAAGTTTGCAGTGACATAGGATTAACGTGTGGATTCTCGGCTTTCTGAGAATCCGTAATATTCGAAAAGTCACATTTGGTTTTCACATCTCTTACTTTCGTCTATTGGATGTCGCATGGACGTTCAACTAGATTCAAGATGACAATGAGTATAACTTTTCTGTTGTGACCGTGATGCTCCAGACCATGTCAGTTACGAGGATGCTTGGACATTAACATTAATTCATTTCAATCCTAAATTCTGTTTGTATATATTTGCATTGTTAACCTGTAATCTTGCTCAAACATGCTTCTGAAAGCATAGAAGACTTCCAATATAGTCATTCACAATTTCGAAAGATCTGCCTCAGCCGGCTATGGAGAATCTTGTATTTTTACTCTTATCCGTGTAGACAAAGCGTAGAGATTGCAATCGATTGACTTGATTTTCTATCGAATTTTTTCCTTTCGCAGCACGAAGATTGCAAGTAAAACGCTCAGTATTTTATAGATGCAAGCGAACAAGTTTAAAGAACATGTTTCATAGAAATCTTTTGGTGAACGTATTCTCAGCGAAACATTATTAAAGTTTTTCAAACATATTTGCAAATGTATATGATCAACTACCTGTAAGCCATTTACAACCATCTCAAACGTTTCTCTGCACCAGAGATTGTTATGAGCATTAATGGGCATCGAGCTACTGGTAGTTCGAGTGAGCGTGAAAAGTCGGTCATTGAGTGGCGGGTAGTTCGAGTGGGCGTGAAAAGTCGGTCATTGAGTAGCGGGCAGTTCGAGTGAGCGTGAAAAGTCGGTCATTGAGTAGCGGGCAGTTCGAGTGGGCGTGAAAAGTCGGTCATTGAGTAGCGGGCAGTTCGAGTGGGCGTGAAAAGTCGGTCATTGAGTGGCGGGTAGTTCGAGTGGGCGTGAAAAGTCGGTCATTGAGTGGTGGGCAGTTCAAGTGAGCGTGAAAAGTCGGTCATTGAGTAGCGGGTAGTTCGAGTGGGCGTGAAAAGTCGGGGATTGAGTAGCGGGTAGTTCGAGTGAGCGTGAAAAGTCGGGGATTGAGTAGCGGGTAGTTCGAGTGGGCGTGAAAAGTCGGTCATTGAGTAGCGGGTAGTTCGAGTGAGCGTGAAAAGTCGGTCATTGAGTGGCGGGCAGTTCGAGTGAGCGTGAAAAGTCGGTCATTGAGTAGCGGGTAGTTCGAGTGAGCGTGAAATATCGGTCATCGATCAACGAGAGTTTTGAACAGTCAAAATTCTATCAAAATTTCTATGGCCAATGCAGTCACACGTTTAGACACTGATCTAGGTTAATGTCGCTAGATCTAAAGAAGAGTCATATTACAAAACGCATAGCATTGTAGGCCTAGATTCTTGTCATGAGCGGCTGTACTGTAAATTATTCTATCAAATTAATCTCATAATGTAATCCCACTCATAAAAAAGTAATAAAATCATCGCGAAATTTATCTTGAAAATCTCACAACAGGGTAGAGCACTGTTCTTCATAGCACTGTCAACCAATGGAAGACGCCATTTCTTTAGTAGCCAACTGCTTGCCATGGAATACGCCTGGGCACTGTAAACCGTCAGCTACCACATGAAAAATTTCGCTGCGAACCAACTCATCAGAAAAATTAATATTTCTTCCTAAATGAAGATGGTTTGGTTCTTTTGGCGACCAGACCGTGTTCATCTGGTAGAGGCCGCCTGAATGAAATCCGACGGTCTGTCAGTGTTTTCCAGATCATCTGGTAGCAATAGTTTTAAATTTCAGTGGAACTTTTTATATTTAGTTCATGTTGATCACTACTCACAAATGAACTGAACAGTAAGTAGTTGATTTGCTACATATGTTTGAGCAAAAGTCACATTTTATATATTTTTTAATCACATAAGGTGAATGATATTGCATTCACTATGTATGCATCATTCCAGTGTTCTTGTGCGTTGCAGTCCCTTAATGCCATGCAGTGTCGAATCTGTGCGAAAATATGGATGACATGCCGTTGAAGCCGTCTATGAAGTCAAGGTAAACGCATGGATTGATACGAATGCAAATACCAGGCATTTTGCATATTCGTTTAAGTCAAAGATCGGCAGTGATAAAATGATATCATTTCATTCTGAGGAAAAATGATGTCATTTTATATCATTTTATTTTTGAAAAATGATATAAAATGATATCATGAAACATTTTTGCTATTATATTTTCTAATCATAGATTCTTCGCATTTTGTATTGAAGCAAATTAAGTCTCTTTCATTTGTTCAACCCATGTCCTTCCGCACTGGTTGATTCATGCAGCGAAAAGCAACAGGCTATTGTCTGTCAGTCTGTCTATCACACAGGTTGTTAAACAATGCAGGACTGCATGTGCGCTAGGAAGCAGATGTGACGCACGCGAATGCAACGCGGAGTTGGCAAATAGACTAGAATGGTACTTGTTGATTTACATTTATTTTTAAAAGCGCTAGTTTGAATTTGTTTTTGTCTGACTCGTCTTCGTTTCTATAATGAAGTATAAGTTTATGAATAAATTATTAGTAATATTTAAACCAGGCTTTGAAATATGAAAATGCGAGTACGATCAAAGCTCAACATTTCGTACTTGGATAATTCAGATTCTGGTGTATAAAGACCGCCGTTTTCTGGGATTAGCTCCACATGTACAGTGGTGCTCATATGTACATACATGTAGGCCTACAGTATCTCATATATTGCTGGTTGCTTCAGACTTTCCTATGAATGAACATTGAACTCATTAATGACTGTCTTGATGTTTTTGAAGTCTTGACTGTGATCTAAATATTTTTAGCTTTTTTCATACTTTAGATACTGTTTGTCTAACCAATTGCATATTGTAAGCATATTTGCAATTCGAGTATATAAAGCTTAAATCAAAACTTGCGATGTTTAATGTATAGGCCATAGGCCCTACCTAAGCTTTGATATACAAGAAGCTTCGTATGACTATACTGATGTAGCCGGTCTTCCAATAATTGAATATGCTGCATGCAATCTAATTGTAATTTCATTGCATGGTAGCAGTGTAAATCGAAAAATTCGTATGACTAGATCTATTTACGACGTAGGCATATGTATATTTCACTAATAAATGGTATGTCTTCATTATAAAGAAATAAAATTGATATAAAATGATGTCATTTTATATCATCTTAAAAATAAAATGATATCATCGCCGATCATAGGTTTAAGTATTGCGAAACATCGTTAAGGGCACAAAACTGTTATCAAGGTGCGACACTGTCCAAACGGGTTATTTAACCATCTTTTAGTGTAACTATAAATATAAGACAGACAGCACTAGTCAGACAAGTGTAGATTATGATCATGAACTGAACGACCGTCAGACAGTTTAGAGACTCAAGTGACTAGTTTGATGAAATAATTCACCAGAGTAAAATGATGATAAGATTTGAAAAAGTTCGGTAATTTCACTGCGTTGCATGACTGTGGAATGTGATTATTTGTCTTGATAATATTCGCTTGATGTTTTTGATGAGGAGTAGCCAAAGGCACTCATGCATTATGGCCGCTGATGAGCATAATTCTGCAAGTTTCTTGCCACTTTGATGATCTATTTTTGATACAGAAAGTGAATTAATTGAATCAAATGTTGAACTGAGTCAATTTGCAGGCTACAACCAACGAAAAGATCTTCGTACTTCGCGATTGAATGCATTGCATTACTGAACACCAGTTCACAGACGATAGTTCAACTGATGTTATCACTAATTATAGCGTTGTTCAAAAGGTCAGAATCGCTTAATATTACAAATAGAGCTGTTTCCCATGTTTCTGTGGAATTTGCTGAATAATTTCGGCAAGATATATCTACTCATTTTCTTACCATTCACACAATTCCAAAACGGAAAATTTTTAACGTATTTGAAGGATTTTAACGTATCATAATTGAAAGTTTTTCCTTGTGATTTCTGGATATTGTTGATAAACAGAACTTGCTTTGCCATCTGCAAAAGGTGCTGTCTTAGAAATTCAACTTTTCGCTTTTAATACGACAGCCTGAACGAGTTTATGCAGGGAACGAGGCCGAAGATGAGACTTTCACAGAATGATGTACACCGTATGCTTAATGCGAGTCTGCGCGTCTGCCAAGTTCTAGTTAGTCCCTCTTCTTGTCAGACAGGATCAAAGAAAAGCATTTCATTTTGTGTTTTATGGATGTCTATTGCTCACTATAAAATTGATGGTTGTACCGCGAAATCTATGAATGAGCAAATCTAGAGACTGTATCGATATCTTGATAGTCACTGGCTAATCATAACTTGTTTATAGACTTCTATGATTTGTCCTGTATAGAAGTTTTCATAGAAAAGCTAGCTGCGGGAGGAAAAGTTAACTTTTTGATCACGTGGAACTGAAAAGTTGTTTTTTCGTCCGGACAGTTTGCATGGGAGAGATATCTTTTCACCCCCACACAAAATGAAAATTTCATTTTTGCCAGAAACTGCAATCTTCGTCCTATTGAATTATCATGTTTTTCTTTCTCCTGTCTGACAAGAAGAGGAATCAGGTAGAACTCAGTAGACGCTCAGATTCGTGGTAGGTATAGGGTGTACATCATTCTGTGAAAGTTAGAAAGCCTCATTCCCTGCACAAACTCGTTCTGGCTGCCGGACTATCCCTTCAGTTAGTGCAACTGACATGGAAGCCGTTCAGTCATTTCATTTATTCAATCAGATACGAATGTCAATGTTCAGATATCTGAAGACGGTTCAAATGACAGAAACATGCAGCATAGTCCGGTTGCTAATGTCAAAATAAAAACTGATCTTGCCTTTTATTTTCAGCTTTTGTTTTCTTTTCTTTCATAGAACGACACTCTAAATTAATAAAGGACTGGTTATGGTCATTGAAAACAGTGCCACGTTGTGGACATGCGCAGTCATGACGACAGTATCTAAACCAGTGGTTCTCAACCTTTTTTGGCCGGGGCCCAAATCCTGGAATCCCGGACCTCGGCGCGGCCCAACCGACGAAAATCCAAAATGGGTGGTCAAAAATAAAAAATGGGTAGTATTTCCACAACGCTTTATTTATTTGGCCATAACAGTGGTCAGTACTCAGTAGTCAGTAAAAATTGGTTGTTAGTGCGCTCCCTGGTGCTGCTTCATAGCTGCAAGCCGCTCAAACCTCGGCTTGATCGTGGTAAGCGCGAGCCTCATGTCGTTTCCTGGCTGCAGCCTTCCCCGGTATTTGGTTTTTATGACCGTGAGCGCTGAAAACCCCTGTTCTGCGAGGTACGTGGTAGCGAAGGGCAACAGGGACTTCATTGCTTCTCCTGCCAGCGTCGGTTTGCTCCTCATCAGCGAAGCCCAAAAGTTGCCCAATGACTTTTCTTTGAATTGCTGCCGCAACACGTAGTCGTGCTGAACCTCGATGAGTTCTTCCTGTACTCCAGGACTGTCCGGCGCGTCCTCGACTTGGCAGTCAAATGGCTGCCGCACCCAACTGTGCAGCTTGACATCAATGGGCGGAAGATACTCCTCGAATTTCACGGCCAGCTTTTCCAGGTGGGCTGAGGCCAATTTTCTGGCGTAGGCCGCGTCGTCGTCCGACGAGTCTTCGAGCAGTAGATTGAATGTGGGGAAGACCGCTGTTCTATTGGTGTCAACTTTTTGCTGCCATAGCTTCAGCTTCTGCTTGAATGCCAGCAGCTTCTCGGTGAGGTCGACAACAGTTGTGTTTCTACCTTGCATCGAGCTGTTCAAGATGTTCAGTTCCCCAAACACGTCTGCAAGGTACGCGGCCTGCAACAGCCACCTCGGATCGTTGAACTTCGCTGCTAAGTTGTGTTTCTTCTCGACAAGAAACATCTCCACCTCCGTCCTCAGCTCCACGACTCTCGCGAGCACTTTTCCCCTTGAGAGCCAGCGGACTGAAGAGTGATACAGCAGATGCACATGCTCTATATGTGTATATGTGCGCTTCGGCATTACACAGCCACACGTCTAGAACGAAGACAGCCTAACTCAGTGTGTGCACGCAGACAGCGCAGCGGTTATTAGCAGTTGTAGCGACAGCGTAGCGGTTATCGCGTGGTCCAGTCAGCCAATCACATCACCGCTCAGTCAGCCAATCACAGACAGGCAGGATTGATTGGCGGCGGGAATCACATCACCGCTAGCCGGCCGCGGCCCATCTGGGAGGGCTCCGCGGCCCATGTCTGGGCCGCGGCCCATAGGTTGAGAACCACTGATCTAAACGATGGCGCCTTCCAGTGGTTGACAAAGGTTAGGTACCGGTAACTGGCAGTGAGCTTTGTAAGGATTCAAGGCCATTATCATTTGTCTTAAAATATGAAAGCATTTTGATGAAATTACTTGCACATCCTTCGGCTATACTAAGGCAAGTTTCCGTACATTGATTACGTTGATTGATCTCATTGACCGCAGCATTGACCTAGACCGGTGCCTGAATGAACAGTAGAAATGATCATCAACAAACAGCTATTGTCCATTCTATTCCAACTAACTTAAACAAAGCGAAACAACCGATTTCCATAGTTTAGAAATTTGTTAAAAATTGACGGTTTTTGACCTTCACCTCAGCCCAGAGATGACCTCAAAAATAACAATAATGCTGTTTTTCTGAATCCCTGTTCAATGCCTCCTCCATTGATGTGCGGTTTGGCAAAATTGGTATAATAGTTTGGGAGATCAGCACGGGCGATATACCTCCCCCAGTGGGGCACGTTCGGAAAAACACCTCAGTGGGGAGTAGGTTAAGTTATATGTAAATGTTTTGGATTCTCATTGTAAAAGTGATCTTTTTGATATCCAATAGGTTTCATGCTTAGGTATTTAATTCTCAAGCACCGACTAACTAGTATGTAATCATAGGAATAACCCTCACATAAAAATTTTCAATGTGTCCTGACATTTTTTAGTTCACACTCTAAACTACACAGCAAAATGCGGAAGTGGCTAATCGTAAAGACAAGCTTCAACTAATATAGAACTTAATATTAAACTTATATTGTGTACATACGAGTATAAACTGTGTGCTTATGAGAAAGCAGATAATGAGCTTCCTAATTTTCATAAAAGTGCACCCAGAACACATATAAAAGGCTACATAGTTATGCAGACAGCATGTATAACACAATCAAGTTTTAAAAATACAGGGTGCGGCATGAAGAATGTGACAAAAATTATTTTGCATCATAGCTTTATAATTGTCAAGCAGAAATTTGAAAAAGGGTCTCATTTTGAAGCCAATACACATCTCGATCATCACAATCAACATTGCATGCAATGATTGCATTTGAAGATGAGAGCATATTGTGCATACAATGTATGAGAGCTCTAAAGCAAAGAAACTAGTTGAAAAGAACGACTGAATAGAGATACAGATACGCCACTTCGAAGGACTTTTCGAGTGTCTCCAAGGTCTTAGTAACAACAACCAAAAAGAGATTAAGGGGAATGAGAAATCTATGCATTAATTGAGACACATCAGCGAAAACCATTCCTCTTATGTAACAAGACATGCTGCACAATTCTACATATTTTCAGGCTTTCCTGGCTTGGATTCTTGGTAAGATGAAGCGGTTGGTTGCGGTCGGATTTCCGAATATATCTGCTCAAAATATGTCTAGTGCGCATCCTACATTTCCTAAAATGAAGCACACTTAACCCTATCCCTACCAAAGTGGGTAGGTATATAGCTCCAGTAGGCACTTTGAGGCCTCACCGTTTTTACATTCAAATTGTGAACTTTCAATGAAGCATATCTAGTAGCAGCACATGTTCTGTGAGTATGAGTCAGTCTGCAGATCATACCATCATTGTTTTTTATACTTTAGCCAACGAATGCAAATCTTCACCTTTTGAAAGCTATGTAAATATTTTTATTGCAATTTTTTGTAATAAATGATAATTGCATTCAAGTAATACTTATTTCTGGATCCTTCCGATCAATTGAAGAAGTTTGGCAAGTTTAAATCACTATCAGTCATTATAGTTCTTGAATGTATTTTCTTCATTGTCTTAAGACTTAGATAATGTTTGGTTGATAGGCATATTGGAACAAATGTAGTTGAAGTGTACTTTCTCAGAAAGGAATTTTCCTGTTGGAGAATTTTAACATTAAATGTTAGCTATTAAACCCAATTATTCACAACTTTGATGTCAACTTTCTATGTACGAAGAATTATTTCAATTGTCAATTAGGGCCTATACAATTATCAATTGTCAATTGATTCATGAATGCAGTTGCATGCAATACAATTTTCGAAATACAATTACATGGAAAGCGTTTGTAAAATATGGAAATGACCTTGGATGTCCTTGTGACTTTTCCAATGCATATGTAAATAGATATTCATCAATTTCTAGCAGTTTTGAATGAAATTGCTAAGACTAAAGACGACTTGACATACGGAAAGCTGTCGACTAAAGCGGAAAAAGCACAAAAAATACTTGGCAAATGTGTTAAGAAATCTTTTGTAAGTAGCATTTGCATAACGCTTGTATTTGCCGACTGTATTTGATGTCTATGATATAAATTACGTTCGTGATATGACTTACTTACTAATAACACCATACTCACACATTGAAAATAAATGTCTTTCATTGAAGCTATCACATAAAATGTTCACAAAAAGTCGCGAAATTCGGAAGTTTGAAAAAAAGTACTATTTATATACAGAGGTCATATATATGACCTTGTAGTGGGACAAATCCTTCGTGCTAAAAATGAATGTCACTGAAATGCGTTTCACGGGATTTAGTTTCATTACCGACAAAGAAAAAAAAATTGGGCAGGCGACTTACCCCCCTGCATGGATAAGGTTTAGGCATGCCATAACATTTACCACTGTCATTTAGCAGATTCTAATATTGGTATGAGAAACACAATTTAACAGGTTGCAAGAGGCTTACAACCAAACATGATATCACTACCACCGACAATTGTAGTATAAGAAATAGTCGTATGGGAGGGTTGCTGGTTTAATTTGCACTCTCGAGTAGTCTTCATGTATAGACCGCCAACACATTGGGGTGTAAAATGACAATGTAATGCACAGTCTTCAAACGCAGGTGCCCAAGAAATGTTGAGATTGAAAGAATAAAATGTGCTTCCAATATTGGTCAACGCTGGATATTTAGTGAATGTGGAATGACCACTTTTGAAGACCAAACACCAAACAAGGTAGCCGAAGATGACCACGGAGAAGTATCTTGCAACCATTTTCCCAGATATGAGAAGAATGAAAATTTTATCCACAGATTCACATAACAATTGACACGTTCCTGCGTTTAGCGGTTGTTAGTGACTTGCCTTCTGGTATTGTATAAAATTGCATTGTCTAGTGATTTAAGTTAGAGAACTCTCTACACAATGAGGGTTGATCAAGCATTTTCAAATTTAATGCTGAACATCATTGAGTTACACAAAAGATAGTACGTTTCAATGTAATTATTGATGACTGTTTTCTTACATTTAAAAGTTTCCAAAAAGCTGTTTACAAACTGCAGCAATAGAGAACAATAGAGGATGACCCATCGATTCTGTAATTGCTCTCAGGAAATTGGTCTTTACATGGGAATAATCTGGTGATTAGAGAGGGAAGAAAATTTCTGCGATGTTTTAGCCCTCCACTGCATGATTTTTTGCTGATTATTTCAATTTAGCATTAATTATTATCCCTCATGAGGCATCTAATGAATATTTTACCAATATTTGAACTCCAACGTCTATATCATTAAAATCATGAGTTACTGTGTCTGCACAGCGATGCAGATAAGAGCTCAATAATTCATGAGACACAGAAATCAAAAAATTAAAACAATGCCTGTTTACCTGTAGACAAATATTTGTAAATATCAAAAACAAACACTTTTACAGAGTGCCTCAGAATATCAATAGAAATATATACAAAATTATACATTATTCGTGCGATTGAAAAATACATCAAAATGTTTCACATTTAGTGTATTTAAACATGGTTCGGGATATCTTCAATGAAATCGTCGTCATCAAGAATTGTGCTTACAACTTTCCATGCTGATTCGGTGTCGTTCATACCAACCTTATTCAGTAGATCATTGGTATTGTCCTCTGACTCAGGGCATTTTTCATCAAGATGATCAATAACCTTGTTTCATTATCGTCTGGTATCAAACACGTGCCAATTTCTTCAAGAGTTATCGATTTAGCCTCTCTTGGTAGTCGGCGATCCATTTATCGAAAAGAAATTGCAGTTGCCTGCTGATATTTACCGGCACAATCGAAATGTAAATGATGATTGCCAGTAGGCTTCTAACTTAGCCTACATATTTTGAATGACCTATCAGACTTAAGCTAGACAATGGTTGTGCCTCTATAGCCTACTTTACATTCTAACTTCAATGAAGCTTCATGCAACAGTCCCAGTATCATCTGCCAGAAAACCTTAAGGGTTGTTGACTGATGAGTATACCTCCCTGCCGATATCATTTCTTCTGTTTTCACAACTACCTCACCTCTGTTTTCCTGTATGATGTTGTGTATGCACAACCATATCAAATATATACAATTACATCGGTGTAACGTTTCTAGTCTTGAATAAACATGGGTGAAACAGTATTCTACTAATACCATCAATTATATTACGCATCAAAATGATCAATGTGTTACATAATGCAATCATTTTCTAACTTATCTATGAAGATTCCCGATTCAGTTTTCGTTAGCATTTTGCTTGCAGTGAGATAGATCAACTTACAACTATCAATCACATCACGTGGTGGTGGTGTCCCTGTTATTGGTAGGAGGTCCAGGGGAGCGTCAGGTGTCTTGAATTGTACGATGATGTCATTACGATTGTAAACCACATACCGGTATACTTGTTTGTTATATGGGTAATAAAGCTATCTATCTCTCTCTCTCTCTCTCTCGGCGGTCCAATCGTCGCTCCCAGCTGGGATGAGCTCCACACACCTGACGGAAGCAACACACGGGTCCCATGATGCGATGTCTGTACGTGTGTGCAAGAGTAGAGGTGTTTGCATTGTGCGGTTGAATTTTACAGACGACAAAGAGGTGAAGAATGGACAGAGGGGTTTGTCTTGTGCAAGTATTCATTTAAAAAGGGTGATTTGTTGGTGCTGAGTTGTGCCAGTGTTCTGCGTGTGTTTCTGTCTAGTGTTTGTTCTGATTTGTGGAGTGTTGGGGGATTGAGTCAGTCATTTTTGTTGCTTTGTCTTTGTGCAAAGCATGTGCTGACGTGATGAATAGGTGTTTGTTTGAGCGGCTGTTTTGTTGTTGCGTTGGATGACTGTGTGAATGGGAGTGATTTGTACTTCACTGTGCTGAAATTTGTGGGTTTTTGTTGTCTTAGAGGCGAAGATTGTTGCATGAGGAGATGAAGATCACATCACGTCTTCGTTGTCCGCATCAGCCAATCACAGAAGAAAGTCAACTCTGAGCGTACACTCGAGTCACTAATTTGCGCAGGTGTACAGGGGTATACTGGAGGATAATGCCGTTGTACCTCCTAAGGATCTGAGGTGAATGAGGTACTGTATAGTGACTGCATCAGAATTTGCATTCCTGTTCCCGAAGATGAGATTCAAATGAAATTGCCATCAATGACATCCTTGGAAAAGATCATCAGCTATGCAGATCATCAGTTACACAGCCAGTTGATTACCTTATCCACTCAGCAGATGTTGGCCCCGATGTCTGCGTAATTATCCACCTCTCATCTCCATCATTGACAAAAAATCTATTCACGCTGGCATAATTCAATTCTCAGAGATATAATTCTTTAAAGTTTCACTTGACACCAGTCGCGTAACCAGAAAATAATTTCGAGGAGGGACAAACTTTTAACTGCATTTTTCTGATGTTTGTTTTTTGCATATAACTACATGTATAATTCAAATTATTATCAATTAAGTAATCGGCTGATTATGGAATTACAGTTGTCTATTAAAGTCCTATGCGGCCTACTTTTCATGAATAATTCTTTGTTAGAACTTTTTCTGCTAATTAAACCCCGTACCATTGTTTCATCTGATGAAATTCCTCCCATTGCTTGGGTCAAGTTCACCTGTGCTGTTTCCAGTCCGCTATCTTTGAATCCGCTTTCTCTTTTCTTCATTTTTTGCTGCATTTCGTAGACAATAACTTGAGACACAGAAGTCAACGTGTAAGATGGAATGCCACGTGTAGCTCTCCGAGGCGTGGAAGTGCTTAGTGTGATTTTTGACAATTGTTAAAAATGGAATTCTCATATCAAGTTTATTACAAAGAACCTCACGTTTGAATGTAATACGCCGTTTACAGCCTATCATGCCCTTGTAGTCTTTGCTACAAATTTATTCTGGGTGCGTAAGATCTGACTGATTCAGAGTATTGTGCTCCTCCCTTCTTCAACTTGTACATGTATGAAGTTAATGCTGTTGAGAGAGTGCAAAAAGATGTCATCGTTAAATTTGTCTTTCTAAATCGTGCAAGTGCTCAAACTTTGTGTCATTGTCTCATATAAACTATTTTTGGCGATTGTGAATAATGTGACCTATCCATTGCACCACTTTCTGCCTCCCATTTTGCCATGGACCCAGAAATGTTGAAAAGAGAGGTGAATTTTTAGACTTTCAATACATAGTAAGTTTCCATTTGTTTTAAATATTGTACATGTATAGTAATTTGGATTATATTGGATATGCCGCTATCTGCCCATTCGTGCAAGTTATATTTAGGTTTAGAAACTTGAAAATTGAGAGTTTTATCAATTTCTTGCGAAAATTAGGCGTCTAATTTAATTCAAATTACTTGTAGACAGAGAACATGAAGTTGCAATCATCCTTTTCATTCATCCACAAATTCATCTATGTAATTGATACATGAATAATGGCAATAACCCTAAAGCAGTGTAGGCCTACTCAATAGGTTTCTAAACAATACTCAGTTCTATGCTACACATATTAGATCCCAAGTACAAGATGGACAGAGTATCGTGTATTATTATTTTTCATGCATTTATATAAATGGATCTGCAGTTATCATGCTTTTCTGCTCACTGTGCATATAAATGTCTTTATTTCCTCATGATGAGAATCACATTGCATTCAAATGCATTCTAGCTAAAAACATAATTGCATAAAAGCATGTAGACAATTACCAATGTGAAAATGATGACTAAAAAACTCAGCTATATCGGTTATACACCTCGATTGCAGATGGAAAAAAGGAAGACTATGTAACTGAGATTCTTCTACATGACTTCACTGTTTTTATAATTTAAGTTTTGTTGTATTTACCTGTATTTGAGTTTTACGCTGTAATTATTCTATTTGTGAATATGTTGCTTTATCCACTGTCTGTTGTTGCATATTATTCTCTGGTTTTAGCAATGCTACGTTTGGTTTAATAAGTGTTCCATATCTTCTTGCTGTGGTTTTGATTTAGACTTACCCATGAAGCGTCTGCTTCACTATCTTATGTGACGTTTATGATTGCCGCTGCATTACAATTGACACTTCTTTCAACTGCATCTGAATTGCTCATATGAATTCCACCTGATGAAGGCTTCGGCCGAAAATTTGTGACTTTAATATTTTAATACATTCGAGTTCTACGCATATCTTCGGATTTTCTTTCTTTTTTTGATGAATACTATTACTCGATGACTTATTACTTTTTTGACGATTGATAATTTATATGTATTTTCAGCATTTCTATTTGAGTTTTATTCAGTATGCATGATTATCTCAATGAAATCAAACACACCCCCAATATTGTTTGTAGATGTCTCCATGCGATAACTGACCAAAAAACATTGTTTATCAAAGCCAATTGCCACCAATTTCCAAGAGATAAAAAACGTGGAATTATTTGCAATTACAAGATGACAGAGTTTGCAAAGACTGATTACGTCAATTGTGTCGCGCAGCAATTTTGGAAACTGTTGAATCCTAGGAGCATCGAAATCAGACGGGGCAAAATAGGGTTAAATCAAATTGTTGTACAGTGCAATTCCGGATAAGAAGGAGATAAAACAAGAAACATTTCCAACACATGCAAAGCTCTCGGGTTAATCCATTTGCCTCTGATGTCGACATGAAGTTTCATTTCTATCGTGCCTAATTGAGCTGTGGTACAATGTGGAAAAAGGAAGGCAATAATGTATCTCGTAATGATGATTTTTCTATCTATGCATGTGAAAGACATTTTTGAAATTTCAATCAGCGGATATCTACATGTGTATTCACAGCATTGCTGCCCGCTTTTTTCCTACATTGCTGCCCAGTTCTTTTCAATTACGCACAATATTATTAACATAGCTTTATTCGGGCAGCAATGCAGGACACTTTCAGGCGCTTACGCGCCCTCAAATGTCCTACATTTTTGCCATCAAAAATCGATGTTAATGTTATATTACTCGAATATTTCAATTTGAAAATCTATTGCTCTATCAGTTAATAGATATCTGGATAAGACTGTCTGCGGAGCGAATAAATGTTTTGAAGACTTCAGGATACGCCGTGCATTGATACTGTATGTAATCAAACTTTGTTATTTTTATCGCTTTATTCTCACTATCTTAACTTTGATTTAGAGATGGTGGATCAATGACCAGAAATAGTAGTAATTTAAGCTTAATTGACATGCGATATCTGAGGTTAGCACTTTCCAATTCAAGAATTACCCAAAACCTTATACGTGTACGCACCGTGAAGAATTAAATTGTTTTGCATGCAAGGATCTAATTATCGCCACTACAGTAAAATTTTAAGCATATCTGCTAGCTCTGGTGTAAAAAATGTCGTTGTATTACTTAATTGGTTCATTGTCATCGTCAGTATACATGTAGGCTTCAAATCAGTTCTTAACCCGAAACACCAGACATATCTCCTCGTCATCTCCGGGATCTACCAATTTCCTCTATATTTTTAACTGATCACTAGACCGCGACAATTTAGGTGAATCACCTAAAATATATTTTTTACCTAAATTCCGGATATTTTGTAAAAACACCGAAATCACCTGAATATTGTCACTACCCCAAGAACTTGCTATTTGATTAACTCATGTACTCACATTTGAAAACATTGAGAAGATCGTGGGAATGAATTGCTTTTGAAATCGGAATAGTGAAGATATTGATGAGTTGTTCTTGGCAGTACCACACGTTTCTGGTCATAGCTTCTAATTCTTTCATATACATCTATAGAGTCTATATTGCATTTGAAATACGAGTAATTTTGATCTGTTTGACACATAAATTATTGTACCATTGAATTTTCAATACACAATTTGAAACATATCTATAGTTGTTAATGTCTGATCTGTGCAGTTGTTATGGCTTGAAATAAAATCGTTCCGATTCGCGAAAATCTCTAATTCCTTTTTAAAACTTATACGTATATTATTGTCGCGGTATTTGTTTAGAAATTAGTTACCAAAAAAAGCACACTTCATGAAAATAAACAAAGGAACACCATTTCTATCAATGAATCTAGAAATTTTAATGGATTTTTGATTCACCTAAATAAATAACCTAAATTTGTAAATTTATTCATCTAAAAAACCTAAAATGACAAAAATATTCACCTAAGATGTCGGTGTCTAACTGATCACATTTTCATAACTTGAACTCGAAAAAGTAACAACCATCTTAACATCGCCGTCTTAGTCATTGTCATCCCGCGGCAGCTACCTCATTATCATTTTAGGTCTAATATGTATTTCCATGTAACCTTTGACAGCATTTAAAAGCGCTCTCGATCCTTGGTGCTGGCATGAATTTGGATTAAAACACATTTTGTAGCTCTGTAAATATGGCACTATGCAATGCATTAGCCAGATATTTTAGATTTTCAAATCACGGAATTGTTCACGTGTGACGAAAAATGATAGCAGAAATTTTCTCACGAGAGCTGAATTTTCAAATTGCACAGAACCATATAGAGAGATCAGAATCTTTGATCTTCACCTATTCTATAATTGTGTAGGCCCTATGCTGTGCACATGGATCTATATATCCATACTGTGCATCAAGAGATTGTTTTTCAAATTTCTTGTTCTCTCGCTTATAGGCTGGAATAGTAGTAAGTTGCTATTGTCTAACAACATGCGACTTTTTGCAGCGCGATTGTCGCTAAAATTTGGAATTTGCCCTTCACATTGGACTTCGCATCCTGCGAGTGTTAATCATCGGACAAACCATTTCAATCTCTCGATTTCATGAGACATACAAAATGGATGTGTCTTAGCCTATTGGAGAAGGATTTTAACCAAATTTGTTTTCATCGAAATCAGCAATAAATGTACTATCAGAATATCTAAAATTTATTACACAGTTCTCTATAATATTCAAAATCAACACAAAACATTCATATTTCAGCAATTTTGTCTCGCCGTCTGCTCTGTGTAATAGACATGTATACTCATTTGATAGACAGAAATCTCAGAAACCTATTCAATCAGTTCATCGATAAAGTGGTCGATTGCGTCATCCACAGAATTAGATTGTTTAATCGTATCACTTTGCTAGAAGTGCAAACTGATTCAAACAGATGGCACATGCAGAAACTTAATAAGTGGACAAAAGGAAATTTTTAATACCTTACATTCATTCAGATCATTGCGCAAAAGTCTTCTCGATAATGTTGGGCCCCCCGATCATTTTAAAAAAAGCTAGCAGGCGCATGAAAAAACGCTCACAAACTTCTCTGTAGAACTTGACATCGACTGTGTCTCTTTGCTGTGTGATCTGGTTAATAACAGTCACTGAAACTTCGCACAATTTGACGTGTTTAATGTTGAACTGGCTGCTCATTGTTCGATTGCTATGGTATTTAGTCAGCAGATTGTGCCATTTCATTAACATTACATGTTCCAATGCTTCCTCCCTTCTAGTCAAACGGAAGAAGAGACGATCTGTCTAATTCTGTGGCGTCATCCATTCATAGCGCAAGTCAACAAATTTTCACGAAGCGGCCGCTTTCATCATGTCAATAAGAATAGTAGTAACTTTCAAAATCTACTGCATCTATTGTCAATATCCACTGCTTTTGGAAGTGTTCCAGACTAGTCAATCAATAAAACATAGTGCATGGGCAGGGGTCCTCTAGGAGTCTTGCATGTTATGAAAATAATTCTCGCCATGGTGGAAGCCATGCGAGTCATCAACTTCTGGGAATCAGTTTGGTGTGCGAATCGCCAAAATCCGAGCACTGACGGCTGAGAACGAAGTGGAAATGTGAATTGGTGACATAGACTGACTTTAGACATCGTCGATTGCACGCGCGTGGAAGGCACTATTGCTTGGCGCATGCGAAGGTCAATAATCTCAACACTTTCGAACTTCAAATGTATTACTTGTGATATAATTGGTTCTACTGAACGAAATTTAGCAATTCAGAATGCGTTTCAATAACCGCAAGACTTTCTTGCCTTGTCTTGTCTTTAACATAATGTTCTCAGAAATGTTCTCAGATTGACGCTATGTTCTATATCGTTAGTCGGTCAAAACTCAAAATCGCTTCAAAATCACGCGATTTCCTGGAGAATTCTTGCGACAATTTATCCGCTTTCAAAACGCGCGACGTGTGAAAGGCTCCATAGGTTGTAGTGGTACCCTGGAATCCGCGCGACTATGCTATTGTCTTCCATGGACAGCGTTTCAATTGTCTCTGTTGGCCATTGTTCCAAGGAAATTGATTGCTAAGGCAAGAATTTCTCTCCATGGTGGTCGCCATGAGCACGATCAACTTCTTCACACTCTGGGGATAATGTTTGGTGTGTGGATCACAAAAATCTGACCACTGACGGCTGAGATCGAAGTCAAAATGTAAATTGGTGACAATGTCGTTAGCACACGCATTGGCTACAGTATTGATTGATTTACACGAAGTTTGAGAACATCAACACTTTGGTAATCAAAGACATTATTCCAGATAGAATCGGTTGTACTTAACGAAAATGAATAATTCGGAATGCGTTTTAATCGCCACATCATGCTGAACTCAAATGTTCTCAGATTGAGATGATGTGAAAGATCATTTGTAGGTCAGAAACCAAAATCTCACGATTTACTCGCGGAAAAATGAAAACGCGCGATATGTGTGAAAGGCTCCATAGGCTGCATGCAATGTTAAACAAACAACCGCGCGACTTCCGCGCTGCAAAAAGGCGCATGTGTGAAACAGCCCTATAGTTTTACCACCCATGTATCCACATAGTCCAGTCACTTGTCAAATAAGTGCAGTCAATTGTCAAATGCAAGAAAGGACACTTCTGATCTTTGTGAATTGCAGTCATGTATCAAAATAAAGCAATCAAGAGTCAACATGTGCAGTCAAGTATCAAATTATCAGTTGAACTGTGCTGACGAACGAGATGATGAGGCAGCGAATAAGAGATGACGATAAGCAGAGGATTTTTCAGGCTGCTGAAAGAGGAGAAGACTTTCTCCAACTTGCTTCTCAGTTAAATATCAAACCGAACACAGCCTATGCAATCATTAGGAGAGCACGCTTACGCGATGGACAGGTTGTTGTTCCTCGAGGTGGACATACTCATCACAAGGTGGATGATTAGATCGGAGCTATGCTGGTCCATCGTGGAGGAGGAACCTGGGTACACGTTGCACCAAATAAACCCTGAGTTTCGTCTACGACTGCCAAACAAGCCTCATCTTTCGGTCACTTCTCTTTGCCGTTGTTTGACTGCTCGATTAATAGTAATGAAGAAATTCGAAGACAGTGTAACCGAGAGAAACAATGAGCAAGTGAAGGAGAGACGTGAACAATATGCGCGATGGTTGATGATGAATGGAGTCAACAATGAGCTCGTATTCATGGATGAATGCGGCATCAATTTGTGGAGTAGACGAACTCGAGGTAGAGCACCCAGAGGATCTAGGGCTGTACGAGTCGTTGCTGGGAGACGTGGGAGGAACTTCACCGTCATATTCGCCATCGGTCACACCCGTGGATTGCTGTTCCATGAGATCTTCGAGGGTGGTATGACCAAAGCACGATTCCACTCAGTTCTGGAAAGGATTTCAGGAGATCATGAAGGGCCCATGGCTTTCATCTTTGATAATGCTCCATCTCATTCTGGTGCAAACTCAAGTCCCGAGGATGGTGGACCTAACTTCAGACCAGAACATCAATGTGTGTACTTACCACCCTATTCCCCATTCTTGAATCTGGTCGAGAATGCAATAAGTATATTTAAGTGGTCCCTCAAAAATAGTTTGGAGGAAGTGCGGCAAGACTTGCTGACTCAAACACATGACATGCGTCTGGCTACATTGACACAGCTGACATAACAAGCTGTTAGTGTCATAACTGCATCTAAAGCGGCTCACTGGTTTGCTCACTCGCAGAGGCATATTCCTGATTGTCTTCAAAAAGCTGACATTTTGATGTGAGTAGGCCGACAGTGCTTTCTTGTGGCCTGATTTTCCAATATATGTATCGGATCTGGATGAGATGATGTTTTTTTCCTCAAATTTTACTATGGACGTTAATAGATGAGTTAAATAACATGATTAATAATAGTTTGATGGATGAATATTCGGCGAATAACTCTGAAAATCTGAATGATTCAGTAATTTCTCCCAATCATATTTCACCTTTTTCATGGTAATTCATTAATTAAACATGCTTTGAATATCCTCATAAACCTATGGACATAAATATTAGTAGGAATAAACACTAAAAAGCGTATATTGCATTTATTTGATACTTGACTGAACTTATTTACACTTGGTTGGTGTAGTATGGCCATGAAATTAGATTGTTTAATCGTATCACTTTGCTAGAAGTGAAAACTGAATCAAAATAATGGCACATGCAGGAACTTATTAAGTGGGCAAAAAGAAATTTTTAATATCTTGCAGAGATAGGAAAAATAGTCGTGCGTCACTTGCGGATTGTTGTGGATTCTTTCAAAATGCTCCGATCGCGGTGATTCCTTCAGATTCGAAGAATTCAGATCATTGTGCAAAAGTCTTCTCGATAATGTTGGCCCTTGCGATGATTATTAAAAAAGTTAGCAGGCGGTCAAAAAAACGTTCACAAACTTCTCTGTAGAACTTGACATCGACTGTGTCTCTTTGCTGTGTGATCCGGTTGATAACAGTCAGTGAAACTTCTGACAATTGTAGGTTAGCGCGCGAAGTGCGAGTGACAAAACAAGTGGTGTAACGGAATTACACCACAGTTCCTTATCCTCACAGTGAGTAGATAACCACCGTTTAATGATACCAATATCTATTCTACATGCTATGTGATGCTAGTGAAATTGGTAGCGAATGAATGTGAGTAGATAACCACCGTCTAGTGACTATGCTACCATCTAGTGTTATACGCACTCCACATTCAACTTTATTCTCTATTGTCTGACATAGAAATCTAGTAATTCATGTAATTTCACCAAGATTTTAGAATAATAAGTCATAAGCCATAAGTTTATCTTGCTGATTGATAGACAATGGGCCTAGTGACAGTGAATTCAATGCTTCAATGGTATAGCTTTGAAATCGAACAATTCTATACGAAGTTAAGCTATAATTAAGTACCATGTACGCATTTAGCCGTTTATTATATTCACAATAAGCGTCTGCTGAACACAATAATGGTCGACAAACAACAGCTATCTTTCTGTGTGATCAACCCTCCAGTAATGGCCAGCACACGAATGCTGTTATATACATATGTATTTCAGTCCGAGAAATATCAACGCTGTAAGAGGTCCACGGACGGTCGTCAAAATCATAGATTTCTCAGCAACTGCATCAGTGTCGCCGGTGGTATTTTAATAAACTCGTTCTTCAACACAAAAAAGCAGTATGGAACTTGATCCTTGAAATCAATCAGATTTCTATGATTAAAACTGTCGGTGTATGACATTTTATTCCACAGTTTCTACCGACAGCTGTAAGAAAACTGTGGTGTAAATGACGTGAATTGACCGCTACTGTGGTGTAATTTGGCGTGTTTATCGTTGAACTGGCTGCTCATTGTTCGATTGCTATGGTATTATGTCAGTTGATTGTGCCATTTCATTAACGTTACATGTTCCAATGTTTCCTTTCTAGTCAAACGGAAGAAGAGACGATTTGTCTAATTCTGTGAGTATGACACTTCGGTGCTCTATTCTGATACATGGGTGAACTATTTGGACAATCGACTGCCTTATTTTGATAGTTGATTGGCTTAAGTGGATACATGGGTGGCAGAAACTATAAAATCGCATCCCTGATGTTGACAAAGCGTGTAACAATAGCGACTGTGGCCACCGATCATAGTCAATGTGTGACACCATAGAAATCCAACACTATAATACAGGTTTTGTCAGCCATCAACGGCACTTGTCAGGACAATAGCTGCAATTTCAGTTCAACAACGGCAACTTCAATTCATGTGCATTCAATTTATATACATTTTTCATATCTCTTTGTGTTTTTTGCTATTAGATAGTCTGATTACAATTTTAAATTTTTTATTGATAAAATTTTAATAATTTTATTATTTACGCTTAATGGTTGTATTTGTTTACTTGTATCAATGGAAACTGCTTTAACTTGATTATTTAACTGCTTATCTGAGGTCTACTTGGCAAACGTAGCTCCAAATCTCGCTTGATTTGATTGACTGTGTTTGATCTGGGTGATCTTGCACTATATTAACGCATGTGTCAGTCATTTCCTCGTCAATCTTTTGGTTGTGTGATCCTCCTCGAACTCGAGATGCTGAACCAAAGACTTGATTACGTCGGACAATGGACCATGCGGTTCCACGTTTAAATCCCAAGACGCCAGCTACCTCGACGTTATCTTCAGAAGAAGATTCGTACGCGGAAATAATTCTCTGTTTATCATCAACGGATATTCGTGATCGTTGCATTACGCAAGTCGTCAGTCAATTGAATGGAATGAAATCTACAAGAGTGCCGTTGTTGAATTGAACAATGCCTACTATTGTCCTGAAACTGTTGCTAATCGATTGAAATTACCGTTGTTGAACTGAAAAATTCTACTATTGTCTTGGAATTGCCGCTATAGATTGACAATTGCCGTTGTTGAACTGAAATTGCCGCTATTGTCCTGATAAGTGCCGTTGATGGCTGATAAAACCTGTAATAAAGGACTAGAACGGCCGTGGAAATTGAAAATAATAGAACGTCGTGGACTTGTTATGAGTTATGACTGTGGGGTGACGATTATTCGTTTCTGAGCTGACTGTGTACGGAATAAGTCAGTGTGCTATTTATAATAATGAAACTTTCTAATTAACAAGTCAAAGAAAATTGCGGCATGAAAGCATGGATTCATAAATAGTAAGCTTACATTGACGAAGATAGCTCCCATATTCACGCATGTCCGCCATCTCACCAACCCAGCATCAACCATATAATAAAAACACAATTAGCTTAGTGAACAATGAGTGCTATTGTTATTGCCATGCAGCGCATAATAGGAGCTATTGTTATTCTGTTTTCTATGAAGTGGCCACGAAATTTTTGCGTAGGTAAGTACACGCGCTTTAAGGAAGTCATCAATCTCCTGATGCATGAAAGAGGCACGATTTCTAATCTCGGATCAGTCTGATGATGAAGTAAACATCATCTGCAATCAGTTCACTATTCACAATAGTAACCTCTTGATGTTTACAGAAACCAATCGAAGAGAGGCTGTCATAAAGTTAGGGATCACTAACCAAGACCGCAACCAATAATGATTCCTTCTGTGCGCACCCCGATGGGTTAGTGATACTGTTAGAGATTTGTTAGCATAACAGTGTTTCTGTGCGGTCCCCCTTGGATGATTTTACATGCTGTGCATTTAGAAGTCGAAGATTTTTATAGTTCTCTCGCTTGTAGACGATCTGTGTTCGAATGTCTTGCTTCGATCATCTTATATGTACACGCAGCTACAGTAAATAACCATGTAGAACGGGAGCTACTGGCACTTTCTTCCGAAATTCGTGCAGAAAATGCTGCAAAATGAGTAAAATCGCCAAATTAAGTCAAAAACATGAAGTTTACTCATTTTGTAGAGGCTCTCAGACATCAAATACTGAATCATGTGACTCACTTCAACTTTTATATCGAATCTGATGTTCTGAACTCAATCATGTATCAAATTTCATGGCATTCTGATAAATAGTTTCCTTTCTTCAAAAGAAAATGTACGAAAATTGCCAAGTGTTTCACAATCCATAGATATTTCTTGAATTTTACCATTGGATTCCAATGGGAATCCTTTAACCTTACCTACAACCGAAAGCGACTGGCCGAGACAATCAATAATTTGATTTTTGTATTCAGCGTTTCAAGATCTACAAATCCATGTTATGTACGAATTTTGTGCACGAATTTAGGAAGAAAGTGTCAGTAGCACCCTGACTAATAGGAATGATTTTTGAAAATAATCACGATGGTAATTAGAATTTTCGGCTAACGGAAAGTTTGTTCGGTAGACTTTGTGGTATTTAGAAAACGGCTGGCGTTTTTTATCCGTAACAGTGAGTAATGCACGTGAGTAAAGACATGGACTAATTCAAACAGGAAAACACATTGCAAAAAAATGAATCATTAGAAATGGGAGGTTTTTATATACCATGCCATTTTCTAATGCGATTTTTTCTTTGACGTCCAATGCATGAGTATTGTAAATAATCGCATTGTATTGAATTGAATAGCATTATGTATATAAAAAGCATTATCGGTTTATTTACCGTTCAATAGTTATGTGTAGAAGTTCTGCGTTCGGAATGCAATCGATACAAGATATCAGGAGGAAAATATAATTCTTTGAAATACGATGTCGAGCGGCGCTCGACATTCGGTCTAGGGCAAGTATTTTAGATGGTGAACGGCGCTCGACATCCGTTTTAAAATTTGGAAATACCATTGATTCATTCGATTTGAGCGGGTTAAGATGGAGAGTTTTCAAGTTTTTCCGCTTAAGCGGGAGCATTTTTCAGCATTGGCTATTTTCTGTAGAAAACTGGATCTGAACTTCTGCATTAAGTGATTTTCGTTTATGCTTCAACCAAAACCGTATTTGTATTCTAACCATTTGTTATTCTTGTGCACTGTGGCAGTGAAGCGCAACGGATGAGAAGGAAGAGGATTTTTTATTCATTCTTTCGTTTTTCTTTTGTCCTTTAGGAGGCAGTCTAATGCAACTGCTATTTCTCACAAGCAATTGCTGTTCATTTATTTACATAGAGTTCCTAGGAGTTCATTTACATACCAGTTCAAGGCGCAGTGTGTCAACGAGTCAACACGCACTCTCTCTTCATGAGAAGGCTAAACTCATGATGGCTTCTGAAATCTCCCGAGTAGCGGAAGATAAAAAAAAAGTTAACATTAGGATTATTTCTTATTTAGATGGAAGTTTGATATCCTTTCCCTGTTGATCAATAGGCTTCAACTATGGTTCCGTGTTTTTACAGCTCTTTTAAACAATGCATAGTTTTTCATATTCGGAATAAGGGAGCCTGCAGGCCAGTGCAAGCGCTACTATCAATAGAAGAACAAAAATTTAGCTCACATAGTAATTATTGATGCTAAAAATGAGCTCGAAGCTCGCTATTCCGCTTAAGTGGGAACTCCGGATAAATCTCGCTCCCAAACCGTCCCGCTTTTCCGGAGTGCAATTTTCCATTGTTAATATTTAGATTTAAATTTTTGACTTCAAGATCGTGTGATTATACTAAATGCGATATTATCTGTTTATGGGGCTCGAGCATTCGTCATACACACAAAGAAGAATAATTGTTTGAGACAGTTTAACAGCATATAATGGCGTTTGAAGAAGAAAGACGCAAACTTCTTTTTGCATTCACAACTATTCAACTTCCACGTTGTTGTCAATGGCGCTTTCTGAATTTTTTCCCTATAAATCAATTAGATTTGTCAGTCACATGCTCAAAAATACGTGTACTGTTAAACATCTCCTTACATAAATAAACGCACTTTTGTAGAAGTCAAGTTACTGTGCTGAAAGTTTTCAATCAAAAGCCGATTACTTTTGCAACTACTCACTCATGAATATGCGCATGCCATTATGCCTCAAGAGGTACATGCAAATTGAAAAAATTAATAGATTGACTTTGTGAAGATATGAACTGATTTTACGTCTGAAATGTATTTGAATAGCTTTAGAATATTGCAGCATGCCATTCTTTCAAAGTCTTTTGAAAGATTCAGAGCTGTGAATTTGAAATTTTACCGTATTCAAATATCTCTATCTTCTACACGTAACCAGATCAGGATTGATGACTGGTGCCTGTGGCGCTGAGCAAGCACTGCTAAGGGCAATGCGCCAAAGCGGCTCAATTATTTGATGCTTCAAGATATGTTTCAAAAATATATTCAATGATTCAGATATTCTGCGACCGTGAGTAATAGCATTTATGTTAAGGATAATGATCATATGATTCAAGTTCATCGGTTTTTAAGGTAATTAATGGCAAATGCTTCATACGCACCGAAGCATCGAGTTGAATGTGATTAGAACTTAATGATGATTTAAATGTTCAGCTGTAATCAATGTTATTCTATCAAATCTCAACTGATGTAACCACCACGAGACATGTTTCGGCCTGTTGGGCCTCATCAGTCGTGGGTAGGTTTGAACCAGCGACGTTGGAGCTAGAGGACGTGCAAGCATACCCTCTAACCACAAGGCCCCCGGACCATCTGTTGAGAGCGTGAATTAGCCAGGAAGGCACTGCTTTAACGCAGGCACGTGGAGGGCGGACTGCATTCTGCAATCACTTAATGCCGCATCCGAGATTGAGGCGCTTCACGCAGGTGGTACTCATTACATGTTAAGAAAAGTAACCTGGCAATTGATAGATTTATCAATTGCCGAATTACTTGTCTTAACAATGTTATTCTGTTTTCATGACCAAATTGGTTGCGAAAACTCGCTGTATTAATTTTAATATGAATAAAAGTTTTATCAATCGTACAAAAATCTTAATTATCTTTCACTGACTGCTGATTGAGACCGATGAAATTGGAGATATACTCGTAATTTGTAATTAATAAATTGTCATTTGATGTTTAATAGAATGCAATTCTCAGTGAATATTCCCGAGTGTTGGGACTGCGCAGAACAGGGTGTATGATTTAGGTCCTTTCTCATCCCTGACTAGAGTTTTTAATTCGTAATTTGCAACCGTACGCATGACGTATTCGTTTGTGGTTGGATTTGACTACCTTGCTTCCCAATCAGAAGCTTATGTCCTATCAATCAAATCAAAGGTGTACTTATGAGAACTAATGAAAACTTCGAGCTTTGTGTTGAATGTCGAGCAATGTCCGAAACACAGCTTCCTCATCTGAAATTCGGATGCATTCGCAAGCGATCATCATGTTCGGGAGAATTCTGCTGAATTCATAGCTTAATCATTTATGATAATTTTATCTTGTCTTCCACAGACGCAGACCCTCATCTATGTGTATAGCCTAATCAAATTACACAAGGACATGTACAGCTTGTGCGTAAGCAAAATATTATGAATGTGAATGAGCTGCAATGGATACTCTGTTATTGATGGTTTCTTATTATATTCTTTTATCGTGTTAAATAACTTCTTTTATTCCTAATTGAATTCCGATGAGCATATGTGGATACATGCCTCACCCTTGATGTGACTAACACTTATTTCGATCCCTTGAGTACACATTAAAACGAGATTATGCTAAACAGCATATAGAAAGTAGTTAATGCTAATGGTGATGCTTTCGTAAGTCCTACTAACGGGCAACCACTAATGAGAACTAGCAAAAAATCAGAACTAGATATAACTTCGCTTAACTAGCCCCATACTCTAGTAAGAAAGGATCAATATAAAAAAGTATTTGCTAAAATTTGAATTCAATTCAAAAATTGATGTTTAATGAATGTCTTGACTTTATTAATTGTCTAGAATTGATGCTGCTACTCCGAACTAGCTCAAAACACTGTTAGTCATCCAAAATATTAAAATGCATTAATAAATCCTACAGAACAATGTAATTAAAGGAACACTCCAGTGCTTACACTCGAAGAAAAACCGAAGCTTTCAGCTGTTTTTCTTCAAACATACTTTTTTCATGGATATGGCCCTGAGGCCGAGTCCTCCACGTACCCGGTTCCATAATATAAAGGGTTCAAAAGAAAAGATTCTTCGGGTACTTCCAAGCGATTATTATTGGATAATAATCGCTTGGAAGTACCCGAAGAATATTTTCTTTTGAACCCTTTATATACTTTTTTCACTTCTTAATTTTAGCAAATATTTTTAAAGTGATAAGATAAAGCCGCTTTTGATACTAAAGTATGGGGTTAGTTCCCAGTTTTGGGGCTACTTCGGCAAGTTGTGGCTAGTTCTCATTTTAGTGGTTACCTAATAATGACTTCATGAGTGTGCTTGCGAAATTCGCCAGATGTTTGAAATCTTAAAAGTAATCAACGTAGACTCATTATTACAAAACGTGCTGCATGCTTTGAGGAATATAATCTGAAATTTCTTTAACTCGTCAAAGCATGATGTGTGCTGTAATACATTTCTCGAGACTTTCGACAACACAATTTTCTTCTAATTGTTCGTCGAATCTGTCGACCAAGACAAAGAATGACCAGCCAGTCGGTCGAAGCACTCAGCCTTGTTAGGAGAGATGATAACTTGATATAGAATTTCCAGAATGGCTCCTCAAGATAGGTCTCGTTTTTCTTCGGCGTGATAAACCACAACGAAGTAAATGGTAGTGTAGTGAAAACATAAATTAGATCCATTATAACAAGAGTCATTGCAAGCCTTATTTCATTTCCGGTTAGATGCACATTCCGACTGATTGCTTGTCTTTTGTTACGTTGTCGAATAAGTACAAATATAATACAGCACGTGCAAGCAAACAACACAACTGATGGAATTACACAATAGATGGCAGAGTCTATTACGCCTACCATGTAAAGAACAACATTTTGTCTCATTTTGCAGGAATTGTCTTCGTAGGAATATATTAGAAGTACGAGAACCACTGAGAGAATTAAGATAGAAACGCTGACAATGGCAAGTGCTGCAATCATCCGTCTTTTGGTCACTAGCCGTCTCACGTAAAGAGGTAATACAACGGCCAGAACTCTCTCAATAGATATGATGCATTGTATATATCCGGGCAGAGCTGCAAGTCCGGTATCGAAAATTTCAAAACCGAAACAAATGAATTTGTTTAAATGTACGATCAGATTACCAGAAAGTTTAGTATATACATCTGAAATCTCATTAAACACAAGACAAAGAATATTTACGGCAAGAAGGCAACAAATTGCCGTATGTACAGTGTTCGGAAGCTTTGTTGATCGACGATGCAATATCAAAATGATTAAAAGAAAAATATTCCCGATTATCGCACCATAGATCACTGCAGGAAAAACATAAAGTTGAAATGATTGTAAATTATTGGCGGCATTTGTCCACAAATTGTGCTTTATTGAGGAATTGGCGCTGGCGTTGTACATAACGAAGCAACTGACGGTCGTATTTGCTGTTCTCCTTCTAAAAGCATTTGCAATATTGCAATTGAACTTAGTGATCGGATGGAGCGCCAATGGAAAGCCGTCGAATCATAAGAAACAAATTGTCGATGCTAGAGTGCTCCGATTTGAGAAGCGAGAGGAGATGCATGGAAGGAAAAGAGCGTTTACTTTGAAATAGCAAATAGATCACTTAAGATAGAATGAGATTATGTTTTTCGATTACGCTGCATGCCTCATGTGAATTTCTAATTTGTTGTTAGACAATATTCAACATTTCTCACTACGCTTCCCAGAGAGGATCAAACGCTTGTACAAAGCTATGAGCTCAGTCAGTCGCGTAACTATAATTTAGAGAAGGATGTGGGCAGTTCTCACAATTTACTTTCTTAATTAAGTCAGGCAATATTCAACGAATTCAAATATACAGCTAAAACATGATCGTCGTCCAGTTAGCAATGAAGCTTTTCAATCAAAAGCTGCATCGCTGATTCGTCAATAGAATCGTACAGAAATCATAATTATCTTTCAAAAAATTCTAATTTGATCTCATTTTCCCCTTCACGAATTCACATTAAAACTCAAATTTTCAGAGAGATTGGAAGAGAATAGCTAATTCATAGAAATCCGGCATTTTGCTTTGTTTAAGTTAGTAAGACTAGAATGGACTATAGAAAGTTGGAAATGGTCATTTCAGTCGATTTTTTAGGCACCGATGTAGATCAGTATTGCTAGATGTCAAGAATAATTAAATTACTGAAACATGCAACTGTTGTAGATTCTTGTTGTACGACGATCTATTTTATTTATAAGTTATTTTATCAAGATGATATAGGATATGGATGTATAAAGACAAATGATAATTATTGTGAATGTTTGCAAAGTGCACTGAACACTACTTACTGATCCTTTCCTGAAACATAGCTATCGATTTACCATCTAATATTCTACTTACCGTGGAGGTCGAGAGTTCCTCAAATCAGAAAAAATCAAAATTCATCATTCTTATGCTCCCATAGGCCAATTATTTGTTTAATTTGGATTGGTTATAAAAATGCGAAAAATCTAAAAGTCATAAATAATTAGAGTCACAGCTGTTACAGTTTTAGACATAGAATTAGACAGGTCGTCTCTTCTTCTGTTTGACTAGAAAGGAGGCACTGGAACATGTAACGTTAATGAAATGGCACAATCTGCTGACATAATACCATAGCAATCGAACAAAGAGCAGCCACTTCAACATTATACACGCCAAGTTGTGCGAAGTTTCATTGGCTTATCAACCGGATCACACAGCAAAGAGACATAGTCGATATCAAGTTCTGCAGAGACGTTTTTGAACGTTTTTTCTTGCGCTTGCATACTTTTTAAATAATGATCGGAGGGCCCGACATTATTGAGAAAACTGTTGCGCAATTATCTGAATTCTTCGAATCTGAAGGAATGATGGCGATCGGAGCACAGCAATCCGCAGCAAGAATTCACAGCAATCCGCAAGTGACGCACGACTATTTTTCTTATCTCTGCAAGGCATTGAAAATTTCTTTTTGCCCACTTAATAAGTTTCTGCATGTGCCATCAGTTTGAATCAGTTTGCGCTTCCTGTCTCGAGCACTACCTGTCTCGACAGACGTCAGATAGGATCAAAGAAAGACACATAGATAACACAATAGGACGCAGATTGAAGTTAATGGTCAACATTTCATATGTTTTCTATGATTAAGCGAAAGGTACTGAGTGCAGAGTCTTATTTTTTGAGAGGCAGTGTCTTCGCATTTCCTATCATGTTCATGCAGACCTGTCTATGAAGCTAAACACATTGAGCTTTGGCAATCTTCTTAATAATGGAAACACAGCATTTTAAACAATCTAATTCACTTTTAACCACATTGTTGCATATGACCAACCAGAAGATAATAATAACAGATCTGCGTCCCATTGGATTAACAAGTGATTTTCTTTGATCTTGTCTGACAAGAAGAGGAACTAACTAGAACTCGGCAAACGCGCACATTCGTAGTAGGCATAGGGTGTACATCATTCTGTGAAAGTCTCACTTTCGGCCTCGTACCCTGCAGAAACTCATGCCGCACCACAACCCCCGGCTAAAATAGAAATCAAGTCTCTTTCCTACTGTTGCCTCTCCCAACTCCGCTACTGCACAGTCATTACGAAAAAATATCAAGTTGATGCACGTTTTCCAGACTTATTTCCGACGCCACTGATATCAATCTCAAAGAATTTCAATCCGTCCATATCCTGACAGCGATTGTAATCAACATTTGCTTTGATAAAAATATCGAAATGTTTTACTAAGTCAATCTATAAGATTTTATTCGAAGTGCTTTCATGTTTATCATTTGAAAAACTTTGTTTATTGTTATCATGCATGTGCAGTGAAGCTTCCTGCTGATAATTATAAAACGTGGGAGATTCATGTTCATTCATGCATTTATGAACTTCCTCTGTCAAACTGAACAGATACGAAATTTTTTTACATGGAACGTGACAGATATAGTTTTCAAATGTTCATACTAACATTGATAATAGAAGATGTCTAAAATTAGGATCTACGCCGCAAATTTGGTAGTCTTGTTCATGTAAGCTGATACTAAACGTGCTAAGAGAGACAGACGTTAAGGTTCCAAATATGCCCCATTTTGTATGTCAACAGACTGAATAATCTGGCCGACAGAATGAGATTCTGCAGAAAATGAGACTTTCACAGAATGATCGACACCTGATGACCATTATGAATCTGCGCGTCTGCCGAGTTCTACTCGGTTCATCTTCTACTCACACAGGATCAAAGAAATCATGTGCATCTCTAATGTTAGTCTAGCAGCCAGAACGAGTTTCTGCAGGGAACGTGGCCGAAAGTGAGACTTTCACAGAATGATGTACACCCTATGCCTACTACGAATCGGCACGTCTGCCGAGTTCTACTGAGTTCCTCTTCTTGTCAGACGCGATCAAAGAAAAACACATGTAAATCCAATGGGATGCAGATTGTAGCTTTTTTGGAAAATGAAATTTTGTATGTTTTCTCTGATTAAACGAAAAGTACTAAGCGCAGAGTCATAATTTTTGGCATTGAATGTCTTCAGGTCATTTCCTTTCATTTTCATGCACCCCTGTCTATAAAGCTAAACGCATTTAGACTTGGCGAGTCTCTTAATGTCGGCAAACACAAACATTTTGAGCAACTTTATCCGCATTCAACCACATTTTCGCATACATTGCCGATTAGATGCATGATAAAAGCGCATGCACATGATAGGGAATGACCTAAAGACATTCAATGCCAAAAATTATGACTCTGCGCTTAGTACTTTTCGTTTAATCAGAGAAAACATACAAAATTTCATTTTCCAAAAAAGCTGCAATCTGCGTCCCATTGGATTTACATGTGTTTTTCTTTGATCGCGTCTGACAAGAAGAGGAACTCACTAGAACTCGGCAGACTTGCAGAATCGTAGTACATCATTCTGTGAAAGTCTCACTTTCGGCCACGTTCCCTGCATAAACTCGTTCTGGATGCCGGACTATGTTGCTGGATTGCAATAATAATCAGTTGCTGAAACCTGCAGTAGTTTCTTGCCATAAGGAAAAAGTCATTTATTTTGGCGATATTGTCTTTTTTTTACAAGGAATGATGCGGTAGCAACCATGAACCCTTTCAAAGCTATGTAGCAAGCACCGGAACTTCCTACCCATTCTGAACCATTTGAAGCAAAGATCGGCAATGATAAAATGATATCATAAAATGTGAAAAATTTTTGTTTCGCTATATTTTCTAATCATAGATTCTTCGCATTTTGTATTGAAGCAAATTTAATCTATGTATTTCATTTGTCCTACCCATGTGCTTCCCCACTGGCTGATTGTTGTAGCGAAAAGCAACAGGCAATTGTCTGTCAGTCTGTCTATCACACAAATTGTCAAACAACGCTAGTTTAAAAAACACTGTTTTGAATTTGTTTTTTTTGACTTGTCTTAGCTTCTATAATGCGAGTATAATATAAGCTTATGAATAAACTATTAGTAATATGTAAACGAAGCTTTGAAATTTGGAAATACGAGTGCGTTCAAAGCTCAACATTTCGGACTTGGATAATAAAGATTCTGGTTAATAAAGACCACCGCTTTTTGGAATTAGCTCTACATGTACAGTGTATATTTCATATATTGCTGGTTACTTCAGACTTCCAGTGGGCCCATGATTGAACATTGAACTCATTAATAACTGTCTTGATGTTTTTTAAGTCTTGACTGTAATCTAAATATTTTTAGCCTTTTTTCGTACTTAAGATGCTGTTGGCCTAACCAACTGCATATTGTAGGTATATTTGTAATTCGTGTTCATAGAGATCAAATCAAAACTTGCGATGTTGGTACTTCTATTCTCCCCCTCCCACCACATTTTTCAAGTTTCCCAAAATCATCAAATTTCGCCAAACGTAGTCACATTGGGTTTAGAATAGACTTGATCTGTCACTGAGTGACACTACAACACGACTGAGAAGTCTTACTTGAACCCTGGGATGAATGATTGATCCCTTGGATACTCCGTTACTATACAAGGTACAGCTGTGATCATGAGCTTCGTGTGATTGTTGTCTACAGACAAATGACGATCAGTTGTCTAATTCTGAGGCTGTAAATGTTCTACAAGTCAGATAAGAGAAGTTTTACACACTAAACGCTATGCAACGTTAGTGAGACTGCCCGTAGGAGCAAGAGAAGATCGTGGACGATGCAACACTCCCGGATGTCAACAACAGAAATGTGGGGGGGGGGAAAGAATAGAAGTACCATTATTTGGAATATATCGATGCTGCATGCAATCTAATTTAAACTTCATTACTAAGAGCAGTAAAAGTAGCATGGTAGCAGTGCAAATCAAAAAAATCGTGTGACTAGACCTATTTACGGTGCAGGCCTACATCTATTTCACCAAAAAATGGTACATTTTCATTATGAAAAAATAAAATTGATATAAAATGATATCATTGCCGATCATAGATTCAAAGCCATCATCGTCTAAGCACTGCTGTCTTGACAACGCACATCTACGAACCTCACAACATGACGACGGGATATCAGCTCATCAACTATTTCATGCTTCAAGAATATGATTCTTCCCAAGATCTAGCAATCGACACTGGGCCGAGTGGCTGAAATTTCCATCAGCAAACAGCTGTTGTCCGTTAATTGAAACAAAGCGGAAAGTCGCATTTCTGCAGATAGCACAAGCGGCTGATCTGCATTTCATTTATCCCACATAGGAGGCTTGGCCGTGTGGCTCATCATGCAGTGACATTTCGGTGGAAACGATGAAGGCGGAGGGGAAGTGAACTCTATGACACGTTCACTTCAAATGCGCTTAGGATACGGCGACAAGACAATAGCAACTGGAAGTGACACTTATTAAGTTTCTAACATGCTGCGAGGTTCTCATCAATCTCCTCTACCTCCTACGTAACTTTACGTCACCAACGTCATGAAAATGAGAAATCAGTCAAGAAATTATATGTGCTTCTCTGAAGAAAAACAGCGTTAAATCACAAAAGTCTACACAAAAATAGCAAACAGGTCACATAAAAAAGGTCACATAATTTTTTTATATAATTATAAATACAAATAAATTGGGTAACTAATAAAAAAGGATCCAACATTGTTCATCTGAAAATCAAACTACAAAACAAGTCACAAAAACATTTTTTATTTTTAGAAGACATAAAAAATCAATAATCCACAGGTAAATAATAAAACCTTAAGTACAATGTAAATGACATTTTAAAAGCATTTTTCCTCCCATGATTTGCTTGATGATTTGCTTGATGATTTTCCTTGATGACTTGCTCATGGGGAATAAGAGAAATGCAATGAGCTTCTAAAATCAATCTTTTATTATTAGAGCGAGCACCTATGTCGAACAAACTCAAAATAAAAAAATTTCACATATCGAATGTTCTAAAATAAAATGCTGAATAACGGCACTGGTTTTATTGTTTATATTTGAGTGTTCCAAAATCCGATGGCGCATGACTCGGTCGATTTCACCAACATGCCATTTACTGCATAGATTACAGGAAATGCTATATATCATATTCTTCGAAAAACATTGTTCATATTTATTGCAGTCAGCGCAAGCAACACAGTCTTTAGGACACTAATTTCTCTTTTGATGGATGAAACGTCTTCCTTAATGTTTTGCCACTATCGAATCAAAGAGTCACATTATCTTGAAGACCAGATCGGGGAACCAGAGGGCAGGCCATTTTTACTAATAAAGTAGGTGGGCACGCAGTATTCTCGATTGCCCACGTACTCGGATAAAGATGCCCACTTCGACAAATTTCACATTTAATCATATTTTGAAGGCAGCAATTGCTATATGTGAGAGCATCCTTCTCTCTTGATATGTGATCAATGGGCATTTAAGGTTATGGCATGTATTTCATAGTATTTCAGTTTACATGTCATTCAAAACTAATGATGTTTGAAGATATTCTAGTGAGCGTATGTGCTTTGTCTTTCGTTTTTAAAGTCACCAATTTGATAATTTTCTCCGCCGTGTTTAAACAATTATATTTCATGAATTCAACCTGGTTAAGTTTCTGGCAAAAAGGATGGCAAAGGATTTTTTATATTAAAAGGCTGTTTCCTACCATTTGGATTCTAGATTCTGACGGTGAGGTTGTGAAATCACTGCAATGCGTTGTACTTAATATAGCAGCTGTCTATATCCCAACGCCCGAAGTCGGTCTGATATTAGACGTTTTAGCGTGTTCGGTGCTCCGCTAGCACATGTAGGTCTGCTGGCGTGGAGGAGCTCCGTTACCAAAACCGACGAAAGAAAAATAACTCAAAGGTGTAGTGCGCCAATGACTCGGCTATGAGATGTGCAGGATGATCCTAGAATTAGTGGTTGACCACCATTTACAGCATGTTTAATCAATAACAAAGTTGTTCCTCCACTACTTCGTTGGATGACCTGCATGTGTGGGAGTGTCGAAAGCTACAACTTTTGACAGTCGAAGAAGCTAGCAGGTACCCTGATCAGACAGACTATCTGAAGCAGACTGGCCTGAGCATGGAGGTGGAAGTTCAAAGTTGCAACTGATTCGCCAACAGCTCCGATCGTATGGTTGTTCGTCTCATCTTCGAAGTAGTTTAGGAGATAGACTAATATGAAATAAGAAAATCTCACATATAACATAGGCCTACTCGTAGTGACTTTATTCGAAGAATGTCAGAATCTTTCACTTTTTTCTGTCGACATTTAAATTGATGATATGGTGTAAGAAAGTTCTCTATCCAAATCCTTAAACAGTAGACTTCTTTAATGTGATTAAGAACTATCAGATGATATCTCTACAGAACTAGCGTTTAATATTGTGTCATACAGGGGCAGTGGAGCCGGGGGCGTGCCCCTCGCCATTTTGACTGCAAAAAGCTGACTCGATTATGTAAAGATTTTTGTTCAAGTTGATAGGATAGTGATTACCATAAAAAGGTAGACTGTGCTTGGATATCAATCCTAATATTCAGCGAGTAAATAAATTATTACTGAGTTTCATTCAATTACCTTGCAATACAATTAATAACATTAAAAAAAATTTGCAATGAGTACACGCATTTGCATTGAATGCTGCACAATAATACGAGAAATGTACTGAGAATGCTGCTCAGGTATCTCGACAGGCATTTCAGTCATTTATTAAAAATGCGATTGGCATCATAAATACTATGTAGGCCGATCAGATCAGAAATTAATTTTGCTGAAATATGTTTCCTTCCTTTGATGGAGTCAATGGGCTTCATGCATTCTACAAGTATGCGATTTCGTGTGAAAATTGTGATATTTCGCATAAATGCTGTGATGCTGTAGTAAAGACTGTTATAAATTTGCCCACACAGTCAATTTTCCCTAAAAAAATGGCCTGCCAGAGCGAGACATTGTCTTTTGAGTCATTCACTGACGAAAGGAACACGAACATGCACTTTGTCTGAGTTATGACACTTGCTCTTATCTCTCTCCTCAAAACGCTTGATTGTATGTTTCAAAAATAGATGTGGACAGCCATTGTCTAAGAAACGTTTCACTACCACATCTCTAGAAAACAAAGCGTCCGTCAAAGTAGTGGATCTAGATTGAGCACGATGTAATTCATCATTAGTCCATTGCATTAAGTTAAGAAATCAAAGGAAAGTTAAGATGATATTTAAAATTAAATGCGTCTTCAAATAATTAATTAAAAAACAAATTAATTACAAAAATCAATTAAACATGTAATTTCCATGGCTTGATCCGTTGCAGTAGAAGCTTTCACTTCGAGCTAACTCATGTGACCGGTGCGACCAGTTTCCCTTTCAGAACCCCTAGAAGTCCATTGTCAGGAGATACGAGTCAATTCATTACAAGACCATCCTAGTCCTTTAATGCACTGTCCGATATCTATGGGCGACAATGCAAGTCACACAAGAACTTAAGGCCTCAGCCACATTACCTGCTTTTCCAAGCGTTTCCGAGCAAAGCGTTTTGCAACAAATATAAAGTCATCATTGCAGTAGTTGTAGAATGCCACACAGCGAGCAAAAGCAAAGCAGAGCGATTGGAACCTTGCGGAAATACGTTTGCTCGGGGGGCTCGTGTTTGCTTTGCCTTCAGTGTGGCTGAGGCCTAATGCTGACACACACACACACACACATCACACTTATAGATTGCATGTCTCTCCCTGCTGTAGATCTGGAGCTCTGCAGAGCACGGATAACTCAGATGGAGCTCAGAGCAGCACAGTGTGTGGCCTAGCTATCATTGTCAGCAACGGGAGTGGAATAAATCATCATGACAACATGGAATTTAGTCATTTTCATCTCATGCATTTTTTGCTTACATAAGAAGAGACTAATCATCTCATTGCGGCAAATAAGGACTTCATTCGTCCAATCTTCTAAAAAATTCATCCCAGAATTCCTCATCAAAATATCTGTTAATTGACTTCTAATTTGTCTCACCAGAAGCTTCTCGTGGTGACACGCCGCTGAATCTCTGTGATTTCCAATACATTCCAATGAATAGCAAGTTTATTTTAGACACCTAAGACGTTGCGCTGCAAACTTCAGAACTTCCGCTCATTTGGATGCTGCTAATGGTCGGCGTCTTTTTGTAGGAGAAAATATTTCGTCGGAGGCTTTTAATGTGTTCTTAATGGGTATATTTAGAACGGATGAAAAATACACAGAATAATTGCCGTAGAAGCAATTAAAAAGGTACACATTCCTTATGCGAATTGCAAAATTCAACTTCAAAATGCACAGTTGCAATGGAGCCGATTCCAAGATCGGTAAACAGGGCCCAGACCGTAGAAATGCGACTTGTGATAAGTTTAAGTTGGTAGGACTAGAAAAGAGGTCAGTTTGTTTGTTGAGGATCAATTTAGTTGGATATTTAGACACCGAGCTGTAGAGTTGATCATAAAAACGGACCACTTAATTATGTAGAAATTCAATCGATTCTCATGCCTTCCATTCGTGTAGCAAATCAGCGTGCCATGCATGCTTAGTTCCAGTGGCGTCTTCTCCATACCTGCGAGGTCTTCGGCGCATCCTCATCATTCATTTAAATTCGATAGCTTCTGGTGATAGCTGTGCACAGCTTTCCGTCTCAAAATCAGACGCTCAACCTCAAGTTTTGCAGCGCGTGCTTGAATCACAGCTGTTTTCTTCGAACAATAAGACACACAAGCTAGTCATGTGTTCAGACGGAGCATTGATGTTCAGAAAGCGAAAAAGAGTTGTGCGCGTGTGAGACAGTAAGCGCACGCGACCGCGGCCGCGCCAATACTGGCTTTCCCGATAGACATAATGCTTTGCCTTCTCCAATTTTTGCAATGAAATTCTACGCAATTCTTGATCGAGGCGTGGTACCTTAATATAGTAAGGGAAGCGCAACCCAATTGTTCCTGGCTTCGTTTAATGTTTGAGAGGACAGTACGTCAACAGTAGCAGATGGCTGACGTTCAGACAAGACTGCGATCAGATGATGAGCGTTCTCCAATGAATGCAGAGTAATGCATCTGACTCGAACACCCAGATTCGGTAGAATTCCATAATTTGTTTATACGTGATTGATGTGACGCTATATTTAATACTGCAGATGAGATCATAACCACGCCTTTCGTCCCAAGGGAATATACTGAAAAGATGACAGTTGTCAAGCAAGGCAGGCCAACACCTGATATAAAATTGAAAGTACTCACACAGAAAGAAACACAGAAGACATTTTAATGCATCAAAATTTCAAACATGTGAGTGGCTGACCGACCGCGAGAAACACAAGAAACTGTTGGTCTTGCATCCTTTTCTCTCGAGAAAATGTGGTCTGGACAGAGAGGGGATATAATGATCTCAGCTTCCTGAGTAAGGCGGTTAAGCGACATGAGTAATCACTTCTCATGTGCACTTACACTTTACTTTAAAAATGTTCGGTAAATTGTTGTTAAAAATTCATTTTTTATGAAAATTAATGTTGTAACAAAAGTGTTTGGTGTAGAAATAGTATTCCAATGCCGAGTGAAGGCCTATGGTCAGGGAGCACGCGACGCCACTGCTTAGTTTGTGAACTTACGTTCTCATCATAGACTAAGTATATTAGGTAGAGCAGCAACTCGGCATTTATTAAATCCCCAAAGAAGACTGTTGGTATTGTTTGCAAATGTGAGATATGCAAATTTTTGCAGTTTTGAAGAAATTGCCACGGAATTGATTGGTCATGACAGCAATAAAGGAATGACAATATTTTACAGATCTTGTGTGTCGCGACAGCCTTGGAGAGTCAATGTTTGTTAAAGTAGCAATTTGATGGGTTGATGTCACTTTCATGCTCAAACTCAACACATTTCTTAAGCGTGATCATATCACAAGCAACCTGCCACTGGTAAAGCAAAATATCATAATCAAAGACAATGATTTCAATTGGCTTGAAAAGATATAAATGAGTCGACATCAGTATTCAGATTTAAGAGATAAAACATAAATTTAGTGAATCATAAATCATGCCGACGAAAATTTGATTATAAACATGAAATTTCAGCCAAAAAAGCACAATGAAATCTCAACTTCTCCTTGAAGACTTGCAGTGAGTTCATTATAATGCGGTTAATGATATTCCCTAAATAATCAGCAAAATTTCCGCCTAGTTACGATGCTTGTTAGGAGATATTCATTCTTTTTGATATCCTACTTCTTTCAGACTACTTATAAAGAAGCTTCATGTCGGTAGAATATAAACCTGCAAAATTTTAGGTTTTTAAAAACCTTTTAAAAAAGGTTTTTAACCTTTTAGGTTACCGCAGGAACGTAGTCTCCGCAAAGAACTGAATCTTTTGAAATAAAAAATTTTCACTGTATACAAATACCTTTTGAGTCGACACTCCACCTACTATATACTTGCGCTATGTTTCTCATGCTTCAAATAAGCTATGAAAAACTTGTATCCGCTGTTGTGTTTGTTAGGCAGTTGTCAAAATATAAAAATTGACCATTGACAAATCGGAAATTTTCAATCAGGAAAATGCAAGCATGATAGTGAGTCAGGCACGAGTTGAGCAAGAGCGAGCATTTTCTGAACTTTTTTTGATATAGTGCTCATCGAAATCGGTGGATTAGGAAAGAAATAGTGATTCGCAAAAGTTGTCACCATGAAGTAGGCATAAGTGGGTAGAGTTTCAAATCAAGCAAAGATAACGTTTCTGAGGTCCAAAACATTATTTGAGGAGTTTTGAAAAGCGAATTTTTTTCAAATTATTCCTGTGTTTGTATACTACCGAGATGAAGCCCCTTTATAAGTAGTATGAATCATAGATTAGGGATATATAGGTAGAGTGTCGACTCAAACAAGTATCTGTATACAGTGAAAAATTTTATATCAGAAGATTTAGTTTTTTGAGGAGATAACGTTCCCGTGGTCTATAAAATTATTTGAGCACTTTTAAAAAAGTCAAAATTTGCCAATTTATATGCTGCCGAGATGACTCCCCGTTGTAAGTAGTATGCAACAAATTGGATATCAAAAGGTCTGAATATTTGCTAAGAATCATCCTAACTTAGCGGAAATCAAGCTGATTATCAAGGTAATTTCATGATCCGTATTACAATGGAAGTCTTCATGAAAATGTCGAGATCTTTTTCGTGCTTTCTTGGTTGAAATTTCAAGTTTTCAATTCAATTTTCATCGTCATGATTTCATGATTCACTAAATTCATGTTTCATTTCTTGAATCTGAATGGTGATGTGGACCCATTTACATCGTTCAAAGTAAATTGAAATCATTGTCTTTGATTATGTGATTTTGCTCTGCCAGTGGCAGGTTGCCTGTGAAATGATCACGATTAAGAAAATACTCTTGAGGTTCAGCATGAAAATAATAGGAACCCATCTAATTGCTACTTTAACAAACATCAACACTCCAAGGCTGTCATGACACTGAGAATCTGTGAAATACCATCATTCCTTCTGCATTACTATCATGATCAGTCAATTCCGCTGTAATTTCTTCAAAACTGTATAAATGTTTATATCTCACATTTTGAAACAATTCCGACTGCATCACCCTTGAGTTCATTTAATAAAATCGAAAGTGTATACACATTGGGGATTTAATAAATGCAGAGTTACCACTCTACCTCATATATTTTACTTTATGATATGAAACAAGTTGGATATCAAAAGGAATGAACATCTGCTAGCAAGCATCTTAATCAAGCGCAAATTAAGCTGATTATGAAAGGAAGTTCATGAGATGCAATGTAATGGAAGTCTTCATAAAAACGTCAGCGAGATCTTATTGTTTTTTCTTGGCCTTCACCGGTATAATTAGTTTTATGATTCACTCAAATCTGAATTGTAATGCGGACCCATTTACATCTTTTAAGTTTATTGTGATCATTGTCAGTGGTTATTCTATTTTGCCCCTCCAGTGGCCGGTTATAGCCTGTGATATGATAACGCTCAAGAAAGTGCTATTGATAAGACTATGTATTAAAGTGATCATCGCATGCAAGATTTTAACAAACTATATTCCCTCTCCACACAGCTTGACATGACACGGAAGATTTGTAAAATGCTAGTATTCCTTCTGTTTTGCTATCACGATCAGTCAAATCCAAAATTTCTCCAAAAGTGTAAAAAATTGCATATCTCACATGTGATTGACGGTGGGTCCTATTCGAGTTCATTTAATAAAATCGAAAATGTATACACAAAGGGGATTTAATTATTGCTGAGTTGCTACTCCACCTAATATGATTTTTCTATGGTTGTCACCAGACTGCAACTTTACTGACTAAAAATATCACTTCTTCATCAAGATCAAGATGTTAGTGTTTGGCAGCTTCAGAATACGTTCAATAGTTTAATGGTCCTTTTTAAGACTTCTTTCAACACTCTCCTCATTACCGCTGAAGCACACAGACAGAAATGAACACTTTGAATGAAATGCTAACTGAAATGAAAAACTTGATGATAGCTTTGGCGAGGTCTTTGTTCCCGTCTCTTATACACCAGTTCGTGATCGTCATTATGAATTGAAAAGTCATGAATTTAAAACTGGGTGTAGAGAATTCTCAATTGATGTCGCAAATCATTAGAATTCTCTCACTAGTGAATCATTTCAAAGCAGGTTAAATGATAAACTCAGGGAGAAAACCATTTCTTAACATCAGTACTCAGAAAAAGATATTGCTCAAGTTATTGCGCAATTGTTATGCCATCAATGTAGTCATACATTTTGATTTTAAAAATACAGTTACAGCTTTCATTATCATTAATATCATTATATAGTTTTTACCACCCATGTATCCACTTAAGCCAATCAACTATCAAAATAAGGCAGTCGATTGTCCAAATAGTTCACCCATGTATCAGAATAGAGCACCGAAGTGTCATACTACACCACCCAAGTGTAAATAAGTTCAGTCAAGTATCAAAAAATCCAATACATGCTTTTTAGTGTTTATTCCTACTAATATCTATGTCCATAGGTTTATGAGGATATTCAAAGCATGTTTAATTAATGAATTACCATGAAAAAGGTGAAATATGATTAGGAGAAATTACTGAGTCATTCAGATTTTCAGAGTTATTCGCCGAATATTCACCCATCAAGCTATGTTATTTAACTCATCAATTAACATCTATAGTAAAATTTGAGGAAAAAACATCATCTCATCCAGATCCGATACATGTATTGAAAAATCAGGCCACAAGAAAGAACTGTAGGCCTACTCACATCAAAATGTCAGCTTTTTGAAGACAATCAGGAATATGTCTCTGCGAGTGAGCAAACCAGTGAGCCGCTTTAGATGCAGTTATGACACTAACAGCCTGTTCTGCCAGCTGTGTCAATGTAGCCAGACGCATGTCATGTGTTTGAGTCAGCAAGTCTTGCCGCACTTCCTCCAAGCTATTTTTGAGGGACCACTTAAATGCACTTATTGCATTCTCGACCAGATTCAAGAATGGGGAATAGGGTGGTAAGTACACACATTGATGTTCTGGTCTCAAGTTAGGTCCACCATCCTCGGGACTTGAGTTTGCACCAGAATGAGATGGAGCATTATCAAAGATGAAAGCCATGGGCCCTTCATGATCTCCTGAAATCCTTTCCAGAACTGAGTGGAATCGTGCTTTGGTCATACCACCCTCGAAGATCTCATGGAACAGCAATCCACGGGTGTGACCGATGGCGAATATGACGGTGAAGTTCCTCCCACGTCTCCCAGCAACGACTCGTACAGCCCTAGATCCTCTGGGTGCTCTACCTCGAGTTCGTCTACTCCACAAATTGATGCCGCATTCATCCATGAATACGAGCTCATTGTTGACTCCATTCATCATCAACCATCGCGCATATTGTTCACGTCTCTCCTTCACTTGCTCATTGTTTCTCTCGGTTACACTGTCTTCGAATTTCTTCATTACTATTAATCGAGCAGTCAAACAACGGCAAAGAGAAGTGACCGAAAGATGAGGCTTGTTTGGCAGTCGTAGACGAAGCTCAGCGTTTATTTGATGCAATGTGTACCCAGGTTTCTCCTCCACGATGGACACCAGCATAGCTCCGATCTCATCATCCACCTTGTGATGAGTATGTCCACCTCGAGGAACAACAACCTGTCCATCGCGTAAGCGAGCTCTCCTAATGATTGCATAGGCTGTGTTCGGTTTGATATTTAACTGAGAAGCAAGTTGGAGAAAGTCTTCTCCTCTTTCAGCAGCCTGAAAAGCCTCTGCTTATCGTCATCTCTTATTCGCTGCCTCATCATCTCGTTCGTCAGCACAGTTAGACTGATAATTTGATACTTGACTGCACATGTTGACTCTTGATTGCTTTATTTTGATACATGACTGCAATTCACAACGATCAGAAGTGTCCTTTCTTGCATTTGACAATTGACTGCACTTATTTGACAAGTGACTGGACTATGTGGATACATGGGTGGTAAAAACTATATTTTAAAGTATATGTATACACAGTTGCACACAGCTCATAAGATTGGCAATATTGCGCTCAATGCTGCTCAATCTTATCCATCATACAAATATATGTCACCGGCAGGCCTACCCTCCATGTATTTCATGCTTACTATATGGAAAGTGAATGCTGTGCTGCGAACTGAGTTTGGTCGAAGTTGATGTCGGACGATGCAAGTCTTGACCATTCGGGTCTCTCAGCCCCGATCTGTCGGTTTTGGCTTGTTACGCCGACCACCAAACAGGCCAAGGCTCACTGCTTGCAACTACCGGCTACAACCCCGAGGCCTACTTTTATCTTATTGCGTACCATAAACAAATTTGAACGAATGCTCTTGTTTTTGTCCTGACAATCAGGAAACATTTAAAAGATAACTGGTTTTCTTCTATTGTCTTAAGCATATTTGGCACATAGATTTTGCAGTTTAGACAAAATGATTCAAAATATTAGAAAACGGCCCAAAAGAAAGACCAAATAATTAAAGGTGCACAAAAAGGTCCAGAATAACTATGGATATACTTGTAAGGTGCACAAAAGGTACAAAAGAATATCAAAATTAGTAGAAAGAAGGCGCACAGAGAGGTTCAAATATTTCAGAAATGGACCATGCGGCTTGTACCTCATATTGTCCTCTGAAGGGATCCTGAAAAAATAAGAGCGTGGATCAAGAGAGAGAGAGAGAAGCATCTCAAACGCAGTGCGAATGCAGTCTTCATCATCATACGTCAATAATCATGTTTGCACTTGATATTGTGGACATTAGAGGCGCAGTTTGAGCTCTGAAACATCTTGTTTCATGGTAGCCTTCAAGCAAGAACATTTGATATTCAATATTTGTAGAATTATGCGAGAATTTTTAATGTCGGTGGGAAGACAGTAAAACAGAATCCGTAAAGCATTTGATTGATAAGTTGTCGACAAATAAAAAATGTTTGTAAAAGAAGTAATCATTCATTCCAGGTTCAAACGAATTGTCATTTGCATTATCAAGATATTCACTGTCGGTACAATTAATTGATTCGTGCTTGCAATATTGTTAGTATAACAGCAATACATCGAAAGCAATAGAACGATGTGGATATGCGTTCTCATGACAGCAGTGCCCACATCACAGAATTAGACAGGTCGTCTCTTCTTCTGTTTGACTAGAAAGGAAACATTGGAACATGTAACGTTAATGAAATGGCACTATCTGCTGGCTAAATACCATAGCAATCGAACAATGAGCAGCCAGTTCAACATTATACACGTCAAATTGTGCGATGTTTCAGTGACTGTTATCTACCGGATCACACAGCAAAGAGACGCAGTCGATGTGAAGTTCTACAGAGAAGTTTATGAACGTTTTTTCGTGCGCCTGCTAACTTTTTTAATAATAATCGGAGGGCCCAACATTATCGAGAAAACTTTTGCACAATGATCTGAATTTTACGAATCTGAAGGAATCGTGACGATCGGAGCAGTTTGAAGGATTTCAGAGCAATCCGCAAGCGACGCACAACTATTTTTCCTATCTCTACAAGGTATTAAAAATTTCTTTTTGCCCACTTAATAAGTTCCTGCATGTGCCATTGTTTTGAATTAGTTTGCACTTCTAGCAAAATGATGCGGTTAAACAATCTAATTCTGTGGCCCACATGATGGCTGCTTCCAATGGTTGACAATGGAAAGCCACCGACAGGTTATCAGTGTACCAGGGTTGGAGCTGTCCGTGGCCGGGCTTTTACCGGCGACTAAACTGGTTAACTTAGACCACAGTAGAGGCAACACTTAGGCAACAGTCTTCGTTGCCTAGAATGGAAGGGAAGAGTCGTATATCGCATAGCACATTCTTTTGGAAATGGCACACACACACTCAAGCAATATGCTGTCAGTCGGCTTTTGGACATCACCAGTCAGTGGCGTGCTTGTTGTAATATCATTTCGGTCACATAACGCTGTCTAAGTTACATTCAGTAAGGGAAGCTGAAAAAAGGGTGATGAAATCATCAGGTGAACCAATTTTCGTACGACAGCTATCTTCTTTAATAATGATAGAATGGTCCAATATAATGGAGAAAACTTGTGCGCAATGATCTGCATTCTTCAAATCTGAAGGAATCGTGGCAATCGAAAGACTTTGATGGAATTCACAGCAATCCGTAAACGACACACGACTTCCCTTCCTTTCCTATCTCTGTAAGGTATTACGAATTCCTTTTTGCCCACTTACTAAGTTCCAGCATGTGCCACCGTTTTGAATCAGTCTGCACTTCTAGGAAACCGAAAGAGTTGAACAATCTAATTCTGTGACTTAAAGCTGGAAGCTGGTCAACTTAGACCGCTAGACTTCATTCGATTTCTCGATTTCTGAATACCATACGGTCGGATAACCCAAGCTCCGGATAAGCAAGAGTTCTCCATTAAGCGTACAGGTACTGATTTTTATATGAATCACACGAAAATCATATAAGCGTACATGAAAAAATTGAGCAGTAATAACCTTAATAATTTATTCAAGATAAGGGTTCAAAAACATTGCAGATTTTGCTTTTTTTGGTTATTTTGAGAATTTCTCATTATAATAGTTTCTTCAGATATTTGATTTAGCTTTCGATTATAAAGCTAATAGTTGTATGTTTTTATTGGCATTTAGGATCATTTCATAAGGGAGCGAATACACTTAATGTAAATTGTGCCGCACTTTCAGTGCATAAAATCAAAATCGAATTTCCCTTTTTGGCATTATTTCCCGAGCGTATTTCCTAAACTCATTAATTCCGGCTTGCTTCTAAATAAGTGTGCTTGAACATTAATCCATAGAAAACGGAAAAACAACAAAACTGTAAGATGCTAAGTCTTGATACTGGCGCTTCGTCCGTTCTTTATTTAGGTATAGCATGGAACTGGTGATAGAGGGACATGGTGAACAATTTGGATTTTGACCGAACAACCCGAACTCGATCGAACCAGTCATCACGAACCATCTTCAAGAGTGGCCTAAACTTGCCAGTCGGAGCATCGATGAATTTACATCGATTAAGCAGTATCAGCCTTCGTATGAACTTTTTGTTGCCGAAGGGGTCGCCATCAAATGGCTTGAACCTCAGCTGAGTGTCATAGAGATGGGAAAATTTGCTTCTACGATATTGTGACATTCGCATTACTTTTCATTAATCATTTTATTTGTTATTTCATGATTATCATGACCCTATTATTTACTCAATTTTTGTGGTTAATTTCTTATTTATTTCTCTTTATTTTTATTGTCGTGATCATCATTTTGGCACTGAGATTTGTAGCATATTTCATCACCCGTGACATTGTTATTTGTGCAGAATGATTTATGTAGAATTCTCTTGTCTGTCCGCATGACGCAATGCCAGTCGGATCGATATTCATTTAATGGTCAGTCCACCATGTCACTCTATCACCAGTTTCGTGTTATGCGTAAATAAGGAACGGATGATGCACAGCCATCAAGACCCATGCATTTTCCATCTATTTTATTATATATTAATATTGTTATTTATATTAATAGTTATTAATTGATATATATGTGTGATCTTAGACTTATCACTCAATTACCAGAGGTGAGAGAAAACGACCGCTTTCCGTCAGACAAATTCGCTGAGTATCTTTATTGCTCTATTCGCTTGTTATTTGTGGCGAGCCCCCTCTCACTTGAGAGGGAGCCTCGCAAAGATAAAGAGCAGGTGTAGAGTTACAACACGTGCCGATGGCGGCGGCGAGAAAAACAGCAGACTTGAAATAAACTTAAACATCATCAATCAATATGTCAAGTAGATTTCACAATATTCCCCGGGCTGCATCATTACCAACGATGCTGAAGTCTATAAACATGCAAATGTTAGGAATGGGATACAATGATGCCTTCACACAAGAAACGGATTCATAAAGAAGGATTTGACATGTGTTCATCATTGATAGGAAGTTCGAGAGGGTACAGCTGAGAAATCGCACGTGTAGATTCTCGCTGACCGAATGAGAGTTTAGCTGAGCGCACGGCACCATCTCTTCCCTTGAAGATCTCTACGATGCGTGCTAGTGGCCAACGGGACCGAGGAAACGGGCGTGTCTCCACCAATACAATTTGTCCAATCTGTGGTTGAGTTTGACAATTTGCTGATCGGCTAGGGCTACGCCAAGATCGCAAGATTGCCAAATACTCACGTCTCCATCGATTCCATAGTCGATCGGAAATGAGAAATCGATATCTCCAACGGCGAGTAAGGGATAAGTCACTGTTGTCAACTGAAGGGAACATCAGTGAGGAGGGCTCACAACCATAAAGAAAATGAGCGGGAGTTATAGCGTCAGAGTCTGTAGATGCACATAGTGGCCGACGGTTTACTCTTTCCGCACATTCAGCTGCCACAGTCTGTAACTCGGAGAGAGATAAGTGTGAATATCTCAGGGTGGAAAGTAGGGCACGCTTCATTGTCCCCACCATCCGCTCCCAAAATCTGCCCCACCACAGCGATCGTACCGGGATGAGATTCCATCTTACTTCTCCTCGTATGGCCTTCTGTATGGCTGTGAATGAGCGACCGTTATCGCTGCAAAATTCTTTCACCGGTCCCCTCACTGCCATAAAACGTCTAACTGCCCTTGTGACTGCGCAGGTGAACAGTAGAATCCAGAACTTTGTTTTCGGGCTGATGAATAAAGGTCCAAAATGATCGATTCCGACCTTTGAGAATGGGCGAGTTTCTTGCACTCTCTGAAGGGAGGTAGAGATCCTTCCGGAGAAGAAAAGGGACGAACAGTCAACTTTCTGCATGGAAGACAGGAGCGTAGAAGTGATTTCACTCGCTTCTTCAGAGTGGGTGTGATGAAGGATCGACGATACTCGGCAGTAGTAGAGTCAACACCCTGATGATTAAGAGAAGCATGAATATCTCTTACGATCAAGGGAAATATTGCCGTTGTATCTGAGACATATGGAAGAGGGTCTTCACCGGTCCTTGGTATGCACACAATTATGCCTTTGCTGTTGATAACTGGGCGGAGACGCGGTTCGATGTCCTGAAGTTGAAGATTGGCTTGAGAATCAAGGAGTAGTGCTTCCTCAGCTCTCTTCAACTCAGATGATTGCAAATTTCCAATTAGTGGATTGTCTGGTGTGGTTCTTGCGTTATGACAGAATCGCAGCACATACGCAAAAATGCGTTTCGCCATCTTCCACGTGGACCAGTCGTTAACCAGATGTGGGGCAACAGATGAGGATTGAGTAGAGTGGAATGCTTGATGAAGTAATGACTTTGTCAAATGATGAAGTAATGTCGGAATTTCACTGACGGGAGGACCATTCCACCACAATGAGGATGAGGATAGATTGGTTGCTGAAAGTCCGCGAGTAGGAAGATCGGCGGGATTATTCTTGGTAGAGATATAATACCAGGCTTCGATCGATGTATTGTTGCGAATCTCACGAATTCGATTATGAACGAACAAGTCACGAGAATAGTTCCTTATCCATCCAAGGACGATCATTGAATCAGAGAAACAGCGGTAAGATAAGTCTATTAATTGAGGGATAATGTCACGCAAATGGGTGAAGATTCTGCTGCCGAGTGCAGCAGCCATGAGCTCCAGACGAGACAATGTCAGCAGTCGCCGCTTCAGCGGAGAGAGACGAGTCCGAGAGAAGGTAAGACGAGCAGCATACCTCGGGCTATGTAGATATACACAAGCTGCATAGGCTCTCTCAGATGCGTCAACAAATACATAGAGACTATAGTCTTTCCAATCGGCATGACTGATGTCGGCAATTCGACGAGGAAACTTGATTTGGCTGACCTGTGGAAGCTCTTGTAGCATCACTTGCGTTGAATTTACGACCTCAAGAAGACAGAGGGTTATCCATTTTTCCACTTGTACGCCAAGCATATTCAGAAAGCGGAATCGTATGCTCCACGGAGAGAGTAGGCGAAGTGGGTCGAACGTTCTGGCTGCAATAGAGAGTAGCTGTCTGCTTGATGTCACGTCATCAGCAATTGTCGAAACATTGATTGCCATTGTGTCATAGCGTAGATTCCACAAGATGCCAAGAGTCTTCACCTCATCAAGATCGGAACACCATTTATTTTTAAAATTGACCTCAGATGCGCCGAATTTGCGGAGATTCATGCCCACACGGGCAAACAGTAATTGGACTAAATCTTTCAGACGTGATAGCTCTGTAGTGGTTTCTGCTCCAATAAGAAGGTCGTGAACGTAGAGTCCGCTCAAAACCGGATGGAAGAAGAATCTTCAAGAACTGTCGATCGTTCACGTCGATTCCAATGGTCAAGAATGCTCTCTGAATATCAGCCGCTAAGAGAATATGGTAAAACCGAAAGCGCTAAAGTACGTGTACAGCGACGAGATCGAGAGATAAAGTTGGTCCTGGATCGAGTGTCTAGTTTAGACTTGCACCTTTCCATGGTGTGGCTGACGCATCGACTACCACTCGCAATTTCTCTCCTTGAACAACTCCATGATGAGGCAAGGAATTTCTACCAGTCACAGTTGATGGCTCAATCACCCCGAGGTGTATCCACTCCGTAAGTACGTCCCGATACTTGTTCTAAATGTCGCTTGGTAGACGGAAGAATTGCTTTAGACGAGTACGTGCTTGATCACAAGTTAAGGACGGTCGAGTGGCATCATTTCAAGGTAGAGAGACTTCATATCTATTGTCAGACCAACGAGGAGGTAGAACGTTATTGTCAGAGGCAGTAGGTGGTCGAACGCCGATGTACTCTAAGTCCCATAGTTGATGCGGAGAGGACGATGATCGTAGACAGGCGGTTGAGGCAACTTGTACAAAGGTGGTTGAATCACATGATTTCAGGCGACCTGAAATGACCCAATCAAACACAGTTTTCCAGGCACTGATGCCGTTGCAGATGATCGGAGCCGAAGGTAGGAACAAGACGTGAAGACAGTCAGCGCCTAGAACGATGCCGATTGTCAGTTGATCGTCAGAAACAACTTCAGCAAGTCTAAGTTTACTGAACTCAGCTGGAAACGCGTCCTTGTCGATTCTTGGCCCGCGAAGAGGATTTCAGATTCTCTCAGTCACCCGTAGCTTTCAGGTGATTGAAGTATTCCGATCGTTACGATTGATGAGACTAAGCAGGACACGATCGTGATCGACAAGTGAGGACTTGTGACCTCCGAAGCCCTCAATGACAAATGATCGCTGTTCAATAGCCGGGACTTCCATTATTTGAGAGAGTCTTCGAGTGACGTATGAAAACTCACTACCACTGTCTATCAAGACACGTGCCTTGACGTAATTGTCAGAAGAGACTTGAGCAGGACTCACCATCACTACGGCAGTTTGTAATAGAATTCGATGTGTCACAGGAGTTTGTCCTGACGATTGAAGATGAACTGCACGAGGAGGGGCGCAATCAGCAGGAGGGTCACTTTGCACTGAGGCTGAGTTTTGATGGTTGGCAGCCACAGCGGGAGTGATGCAATCATGGAGAGATGTGTGATGCCGGGAGTTACATTGCTTGCAGTTGTAGCGTGAGGGGCAATCAGCTCGGCGATGACCTGATTTGAGACAATTCATACACAGACGATGAAGTTTCACTGCTTGCATTCTTTCATTGACAGGAAGTTGGTATACAGATGTAGATTGCCGATTGTTCGAAGCCAGAGCTGCCGTTGTTGCCTTGACCAAGGCTGAGCGTTGTCTAGGTCCCGGAGTTCGTCTCGACGTGCTTCGCGATAATGTCTCAAGAGCTTCAACTTCGCAGCGAATGAATTGGCGTAATTCAGTCAGATTGAATCTTTTTAGGGCATGTGGCTTTCGACGATTCCATTCGAGCAGGGTACTTGTAGGAATCTTCTGTAGAAGAACTGGCGCTAGTAAGAGGTCATGAAGAGATCCAAGACCTTTGTCCTCAGCGATTAACTGTTCGATTTCCCGCAGAGATCTATCGAAGGTATCAATTAATCGTATTGTATCGTCCACACGTGATACACACACGAGTCTATCGGCATGCAATCCTATCAGCATATTAGGATTACCGAAGCGACGGTTCAGTTCGTTGACTATGATCTCGTAGTTTGCCGCAGTTATCGGAATACCATCGATCGCATCGCGGGCTTGACCACGTAGCCGAGAAGCGAGGTACATGAGTTTTCTAACATTGGAGAGAGAAGAGTGATCTACTGCAGCACGGAACTGGTCACAAAAGAGACGCCATTTCATTGGATCACCATCAAATGTAGGTAGTTCGAGACGAGGAAGATTAACCGAGTGTTCAGCGTCTGAGCTGAGTGAGTCAGAGATCGGAGATGGATCAGCTATTGAGGTTGTCTTCTCATTAAGGATAACTTTCGCCCGTTCGAGTAGGCGTAGAGCAGTATCAGTATATTCTTCTGCGCGTTCTAATTCTTCTTCCAAGGCAGTTTCTTCCATGTCTTCAACCGAACGTAGAAACTGATCGTCAACGATGTGTAAGCGGGTCAATTTATCTAACAGATGAGCGGATGCGGACTGTAAGTCTGTAGTAGAGCCGTCGTGGTTTAGGAGATCCTCTAGCTCCTGACGTGCACGAGTCAAGGGCGACGTGCCACTGTGCGTTGTGCGGGGAAAATCGTAGGGTTCAGATCCATGACGAGTATAACTTGATCATCCGCCTCACCGGATCAAAGTTTGTGATCTTAAGGCCGATTCGCATTGCCACCGTTCTGCCGCTCAGCTTCACCGCTGAACTCTCTGACCGAAGTCTTATCTCCTTTATCTTGCCCCTCATTACAGAGAAACTTGTCCGTGAAAATTGCACGTTTTCGGGCAGCTGCTAATTTGTGTGATAAGGGAATTTCTAGCTGCCGCTCGCTCCACCGTTAGGAGACCAGTCCTATTCTCAGCGGCAGAGAGAGCGGTGAAAGTCATGGAAGAAAGCATAATTGTTGAAAAACTGATTGAATCAGTGCACCAATTTGAAAATTTATATAACTACAGATCTCCTCAATACAAAGACCAACTGCTGAAGGAGAATATTTGGAAGAAGGTTTCAGAAGAGGTGGAGATCAGCGTCGAGGAAGCAAAGAAGAAGTGGAAGAATCTACGAGACACTTTTGCAAAGAAGATAAAGGAGCAAAAGCAGCAAGAGAGAAGCGGATCAGGAGCAAAAAAATCGGAGCGTTGGGCCTACTTCAAGTCACTCGAATTCCTCAGAGACACTCTGAAGCCACGCAAGACATTTTGCTCCCTCGCCCAAAATTCTGCAGATACGGGGGAAGTTGACTCGGACATAGGCCTATGCGTCGAGATGGATAGTGAGAAGTCATCAGAACCTGCACCCAAGCGCCGCAGACCAGGAAGTGCTAAAGTTTTGGCGGTTGATCAGGCAATTCTTGACGAGATCGCGAAGGATCACGAGCCCAAGGACATTTGTGTGACTTTTGGGAACTACGTTACATCTGAGCTTCGCGAGTTAAATTCCAAACAACAATTGTGGGCCAGGAAGAGGATCCTTGGTGTTCTGCTTGAGGCACATGAAGTGTTTGAATGACTTTCAGCACCAGTTGATTTCTTTGACTTACTAGACTTTGATAGTGTACCATGAGCGAGTCAATGTTTTTTTCTCAGAAAGGTAAAGCTGCAGTGGCAACGTGAAATTGAAATGTAGTTTGTATTTGTCATTTTTAAGTTTTCACTTCAAGATTGGCAGCCTTATTGGCACAGAATTCACAGCATGGGGATTGTCTGCGTTCAGCATGGTGGAACGCATTCTCAAAAAAGACAAATGATCAGTAAATTAACTAGTAAAATGAAAGCATATGATGCAGTGATCAATGTGGCAAAATGCGGCGACTGAGCAGACTGAAGTCAGTCAGTAAGCGGTCATTGAACTTTGGGATATAAAAATCAGCTGTTTTCGCTATTCTCTCTGTTTCTGTTTCTATTTTTAGTTACCACAACAAGAGCACATGTTTGTCATGATATCACTGTATTGCATTGGCACAATGAAACTATGAAACATCAACTAGCATGAGAGTCATCAACAAACTGCAATTACTACACGACTTGAATACAGTTAATGGAGTCTTTGAACATAGTCCGCTTGCCATGAAACTGATCCGCTGTCTGTTAAGAAGTAGTCCGAGAAATTTTTTCTCACCTTATCTCCTTGTTTCTTTGCTCTGTTGTGAGCAGGTTGAATTGGAATCATGTTACTGTCACCAGATGTCACTTCTCTCCAATGCCCGGGAATGATTTCTCCTTGATTGTTCTCAGCATCCACAAAGTTTGGTGGACAGTAAAGAGTATTTGATCCTGCAGTGATATCAGTCTTTGAAAGGAAATTGTGAAGCACACATGTGGCCTTAATAAAATTGATGGCTCTCTCTGGCTGGGCAATAATAGGACGCTTGAAAATTCTCCATCTTGAGGTCAATATGCCAAAAGCATTCTCAGCCACACGACGCGCTCTTGACAGTCTATAATCGAAAATCTTTTTTTCAAATGAGTCCTGTTTTCCAGGGAAAGGTCGCATCATGTACTCTGAGAGTGGAAACGCCTCATCCCCAACTAGAACATAGGAGTTTGTTGCATCACTACCTGGCAAATTCGTTGCAGTTGGTAAACCAAAATTTCCAGATTCCAAGTGATTGTAAATTTCGGAATTTTTCAATACTCCTCCATCACTAATCCGTCCAGGAGATCCGACATCGACAACAGTAAAGCGATATTTGGCGTCCACAATTGCAAGGAGCACAACACTGAATGTCTTTTTGTAGTTGAAATATTCACTACCACTCAGTTTGGGGGCTTGGATGAGACAATGTTTGCCATCTATAGCTCCACAACATAATGGAAAGTTCCACAAATTCCAAAAGTCACTCGCTATATTTTCAAAATCAGTTGAGGAAGGATGTTGCAGTAAATTGTCCTTTAATGCTTCAAATATTGCAACCGATGTCTCGTTGATGATGTTGCACACGGTTGATCGACATTGATCGGTGTCAAATCGTCGAGGACTCATGCGTGTGTACTTGAAGAAATATTCCTCATCAGTTTTGTGCATTTCCATGAACAGGTGGAATTCACTAAGTTCTTCTCTGCTGCGAAATATTTGACGCACCCAAAATCGTCGACGTTGCTTTGAGTACTTATTTCTCAAGCGTAGCAAAAGAAGCAAACGAAGATTTCTCGAAGCCATATAGTCGGCGGTGGCACTGCAGTCAATGTGAACACTTGAACACTGCGGTATGCAATTAGAACATCCATCAACTTTCATTTTGAATCCTTTTCAGTTAACTCACATGTTCTACAAATTAACATGCAACTAATACTTCATCCCACTCGGCGGTAGAGCGGTGAACGTTTGCAATGAGAACCGGCCTTTAGACTTATCACTCAATTACCAGAGGTGAGAGAAAACGACCGCTTTCCGTCAGACAAATTCGCTGAGTATCTTTATTGCTCTATTCGCTTGTTATTTGTGGCGAGGCCCCTCTCACTTGAGAGGGAGCCTCGCAAAGATAAAGAGCAGGTGTAGAGTTACAACACGTGCCGATGGCGGCGGCGAGAGAAGCAGACTTGAAATAAACTTAAGCATCATTAATCAATATGTCAAGTAGATTTCACAATATGTATATATTTAAAATGATAAATTAATTGATAATATATTATGATATGTGTGTTGAATATATAATTATATATTACATACCTATAATAGTAATTATATATTATATTATATTAATTATATATATTAAATATTTACAAATATTGTCATTTACCGATGGGCACATACAAAGAAAAAATGTAGGCATTCTTCATGGTTTGCAGCGGCTATTTTTGACTACTGAGACTGCTCTGTAACGCTAAGTAGTAGCAATTTTGTATGTCCAACAGCCAGTGGCTCTGAATAAAGATTGTAAAATGAATCTTCAATAAACGGTTCGCAAAACGGTAGCGTTTTATGATAGCAGAAAGCACATGTGGATTACCGATATCAGAGCGCAGTCAATCAAAATCATTGAAAATTGAGGACTAACAAGGTGGTGTTGGACGCCTACCTTCGATTGTAAGAAAATATGACAGAAATTGCCGAACAAAACTCCTACAGCGTATACGAGTTCCCATCGCTGACAAACGTCAAATGTGACATTTAAGAATTCCAACTGTCTGTATCCAACTCCGTCCTTCCTGCTTCGTATGCCTTCTCTGTCGCGACTCGATGTCGACAGCTGGCTTGTGATTGAAACAGGAATGAAAGGAATAATGAATTGAAACTTGTTAACAATGAAACTTTTAGTCAATTGTGTTCAAAATAAATACAATCACTATTGATTTTACTACAAAGCCAAGATGTCACACATCTCACGTCATTGTTTCAATGGAAGTGCTGACGAATGTGTTACAACTTGATGCCAGTCTTCGACACTCGGGATCACGACGAAGTTTGTGAAATTTATCATTCCTCACAAAATGCATTCGTCAACTAAGTCGTATCACAGGTTTGACCCGTCAAGAACGAGTTTTGTCCTGTCACGATTGATAATGTCATTTCAAGGTGCAGCAGTCGAAAAGAATATGCGTTATTGCTGTTTCAACTCAGGGATGCGGAGTCGGAGTCTTATCAAAATGATAGGACTCACTCCGCATCCCTGTTTCAAATGCATTTTTGTCGATCTGAATGCGTAAGTTGCTGCTCTTTGCCAAATCAACTGCAGCATTATCATTTCAAATGCAAAATGAAGCAATGAAAGTAATAAAGACATAGCTTTTTCATTATTCTTTTATCTTGTTGAGCCACAATCATTCAAATTGCTTCTAAATATTAAGTGACTAATGCGAGCTTATCTAAAACCTGCCTCATTCTTCTTTTTTTCCAAATGACTAATCCTCTTTCGAATGACTGCTCGTCCTTCGAGTCTGCTGTATACATTCACTTTGACAAATTAGGGGATGAAATTGACTACTTAAATGATTGGTTGAATTTATGCAATAGGGCCTACGGAACGGGCGCTTAACGTCTTTGTCAGCTACACTCGTGTAATTGTGACTGAAGTGAGAGGCAGGTGCATCCTCGCGGCTAAACAGATCAAAGCGTTGGACTAAGTTGATGGACCAATGATCATTTTTATCTATCAATCGATGAATAATATTAATTTTCTATTCATCTGTTTCTCTGGGTACTTGCAAGGCAAATGGATACTAGTTGCCATATTCAGTGATAACTCATTATGCTGTTGACATGGTAATTTGCATTTGAAACCGGAACGCATCACCTCACTTCGGTAATTCTGCTGTTGGAATGTCCGCGATGGACTCGATACGTCAATGCTGTGAACGGCCATGTCATTCCGTATTTGAAATGTCTATGCTTAATAGGAAGCGATTGATCAGCTTCTTGATCGGTCAAACCTAAAACAGACATAGAATTCAGATTTCTCATTTGTTTTAATTAAGTTAGTGAGACTGCGGGTAGAATTCACAAAGATGGTTTGTTGATGGTTATTTCCGCTGATTTAGCTGAATGTTGCTGGATCATAAGAAGGATGAAATTACTGAAGCATGCAACAGTTGTATACTGATGCTGTAAGGCGATCATTTGTAAGTTATTTTATGAAAATGCTTTTATATATAAAGAGAAATGATGGTAACGTGATTATTTCAGAAGTACACTGATACGCTGCTTTCCTTCTGATTGTCAACCACTGGAAGCCGCCATCGTTCAACGTTATCATGGCAACGCATGTCCACGACGAGTTGTTGTTTTCAATGCACATGTCCCATCTAGTCCTATATTATAAAAGAATGTCAGATTTCTATGGAAAGAGACAGTGAGAAATGTACAAGGTACGATCAATAATGTCCCGGACTAAAGGTGAAAATGAAACGATACGTCAAAAATTCTTTCACAGATCGAAAGAGGGTGTCTCTTAGGCCCCAGAAATGTATTCCACGAAATTTTGATAATTAGCTTTTTATTAAAAAAAGACTCATGTTTTAAAATGATATATTTTTACTGATATTCACACAAAAAAATCATAAGAGAACCGAATACATCAAGAATATCTATGTAGCACATTTAATAACATGAATAATTGAATATGTGAATATCAATGGAAATTCAGAAACGTTACAAATGATATGTCTCACTCAATATACGAGCCATTTGCATTGGTGACGGATTCCCATCTCTTAACCAGTTGGTTAAAAGCACATGAGAAGAAATCAGAAGTCTTCGACTGAAAGAACTCTTCCACCGAAGTCCGCAGCTCATCAGCATTCTCAAATTTCTGTCCTCGCAGATGTTTCTTAAGGTGTTGAAAAAGATAGAAGTCACTCGGTGTCAAGTCGGGACTATATGGAGGATGAGCAATCATTTCGAATTCAGTCTTGCTGAGTGTTTCAATTGTTTTGTGGCTGGTGTGAATCGGTGCGCTGTCATGCAGCAGCCACAATGGTGTATTCCTTGGCTTTCGTCGAAGTTGACGTGCTTTTTCCAACAATTGACAATAGTATAGACTTCTCATAGACCTTTTCTTTTCAAGAAAGTCCAAGAGAACGATTCCCTTGCTGTCCCAAAAGACAGACAACATCAGTTCACGTTTGTGAACAGTTCCAATCCTCAACTTCTTTAGAGTTTGTTCATCTCGTTTCTTCCATTGTGCAGAATCTCTTTTTGTACTGGGCAGGTACAGGGATAGCGGAGTCTCACCTTCTGTCACAATGTTCTGGAGAAAGACATACTGGTATTCTTCATAGAGTTCAAGTGCTTTCTCTGCACATTCGACTCGTCTTATTCGCATTTCAGATGTGAAGAATCGAGGGACGAAGCGAGAACACACCTTTGTGTATCCGAGGTCTTTGATCATCTGTTCACAAGTCCCATAGCTCACATTCATCAAAGATGCAAGATTCCGTATTGTTATGCGCCTGTTTTCTGCTATTAAAGTGTCACATAATGACGCTTTCGAATCTGGAATTTCTTGAGGACGTCCAACCTTGCAGAAGTCTTGCTGGACATCTTGGCGTTCTCTTTTGAACTCAGAAATCCAATAGTAAACTGTTGTTTTTCCAAGACATTGATCTTTGTATACAGCTTGCGGCTCATTAAAGATGTTTTGATTTGAGATATTCTTCAGTACCATGAATTTGATGACACTTCGATATTCTACTGATGGGATATTCATGACTTCTGTCTTTGAAATGAAAGAAAGCAATGAAAGAAAATGCTCGTGGATAAAGACTGTTCACTTCAATTGAATTGCAAAGAATCATGATGCATGACTGTGCATTGCGTCATCAGTTGTTGCCAATCTATTTATTCAACTATTTCATCTGACAGTTTGACAATAATACAACAATACTTGCAGTGACATTCTGGAATTTCATCAGTCAGAGTCTCAATACCTTAATTTTTCGTGTGAATATCAGTAAAAATATATCATTTTAAAACATGAGTCTTTTTTAATAAAAAGCTAATTATCAAAATTTCGTGGAATACATTTCTGGGGCCTAAGAGACACCCTCTTTCGATCTGTGAAAGAATTTTTGACGTATCGTTTCATTTTCACCTTTAGTCCGAGACATTATTGATCGTACCTTGTACAGCTAAATGCAATTGATTAATAATAATAATGGAATTCATTGAACAATGATGTTCTTCTGCATTTTCAATCAATTGTTCAATCCACTAACTGCCATGTTAAGCCTTTCCTTCAAAAGCGTCCAAAATATTGAAATGCATGATCGCTTTCTTGTGTTCAAAATGGACTACAAGTTTTTTTCCATAAATAATGCTTTATTATTTACTTTCCGATTTACGGCAATTTATTCCAATGGCAAAGAAAAAATGCAGTATTCCTTGCATTATTGAATAATACGTGACAAGTATGTTTGTGACAGTTTTCGTAGTACTTAACGGGCGACTCTGCGTCGTATGTCAGAGACAAATGCAATTTTATTGTTCACAAAATGGAATTATCATATTCTCTTCAGTACAGCGCACATTTTCGATTATGTGTCAATCACTCAGCCTGTATTCTATCTGTCATTCTTGCTACAGTCGTGACATATTGTATTTAAGACCAAAGTGTGCTCATAATTACTACTTAGAGCTATCTAAATACTTTAAATACTTCACAGATTTCTAATCTATTCACTTTAAAGCACCTGTCACATTCACTAGCGGACAAAATTGCGGAAACATTGCAATTTATATATGATTTTATGCGTTAATTGTAATTTATTGTCATTTTACACGATAATTGCAATAAAATGATGCAATATATAAGTTGCAATTTTTGTATTTTTCGTTTGCGAAATTTTCATCGTACATTGATCATCATCGATTCATCTCAGTCTTGCTTCCTTTACAAAGATTTTTGCTTTCTTCAGGATAAAAAATGAATACATTCATATCATTGCCACTTTTTGTTGATTATAATTGATATCACTATACTATACGAAAATTGTAATAAAAATACCCTAATGACTATATTGCAATATAGTAATTATAACACTATATATATATATGAGACATGTATTGCAAAAAAGCAAATCGCAATCAATTTTAGATAACTTAATGTAATAGTTTTCAAATGATCGATAAATTGATTTCACTTCGGAACTAGAAAACTTAAAAACGACTTTAGAAAACCATTTCAGTGCAAAAATATTTATACCGGCGCTTTGGATATTTACGCTATCCATCATCAGGGAGTGAAATAATTAGGACATAATACATTTAAGTAGGAAACAAATTTCAAACTACATATTAGGTACTTAAAAAACCCTGAAATATATACAAAGATAGCTAATGATACACTAGTAAAGTTAATAGAAGGATATCTACTGAAACTCTAAAGAAATCTAAAGAAGAATAAGGATAAAGTTACAAAACTAAGAGTCGTCTTGTCAAACCTTGATCTTGCCGATTGAGCTGGGGTTGGAGGCTTTTGATGAGCAAAGCCTCAGCAATTTCAAGATCACGTTGTCTGTTATATTCGGCCAGGATAGTCATGTTCTTCAGCATAACCATATATCCTTTTTCACCGTGCGTTTGTAGGTGGTCTTTGATTGCACCGTTCGAGACATGTTGCTTGCAGCGATGTTCGAGGGCATTAGTTGTGTAGCCAATGTAAACGACACCGTTGCAAGTGTATATATATATACAAGGTGTTTCAAAAGTAGGCTAACAGTTGATTTTGCCCTAGGAAATCTATGTTGACCGTTCTATTGGCGATTTACACCTGAATCAGTCGATGGATATCCATGATCAGTCCAACATGAGCCATAGACTTCGAACTAATTGCTACTATCATTTAGAAGTCTATGCAGTAGCATTCCATTGGCAAAGGAATTTTGAAATCTATCATGGACAAGATATAGCACCAATCTGACATTACGTACATGGATATGTTCAATTAATTTGATTTGAATCAAACACTGTTAGTTTGACTTGAAGTGAATTAAACAAGCTTGAAGCTTTTTTGAATTTGCTGCTTCTGTCATGTCAGGTCATCTAAAAGATGATCAGAGAAAATGGATTTTGAAATCCTTTTGGAAAAACAAGAATGCTGAAAAGGTGCGAATGGAATGGAGAGATGCTTTTCACAGCAATCCTCCATCAAGATTTGCTATTTATCGCATTCGAGATAAATTTGAAAAGACCGGTTCGGTAGAGAATGCACCGAAGTCAGGACGCCCTCGATCAGTTTCAATAACATCAAATGAGGAGCTAGTGGCCCAAACATTTGTTCAAAGTCCGAAGAAGTCAACAAGAAGAGCCTCATTGGAGTTGGACATTTCTCTAAGCTCTACTTGGAGACTGATGAGGAAAGTTGAGTTGAAACCATACCGACCCAGACTGTTGCAGCACCTTCTACCGGATGATGCTGAACGACGCTTGCAGTTTGCTGTGCTCATGTTGTCGGAAATTCGGGAGAACCCAGATTTGCTTGACAAGATAGTTTGGTCTGACGAAGCCAGTTTCAAACTATCAGGTCACGTAAATAGACATAACTGTGTCTACTGGTTCCCTGAAAATCCGCACATGGTATCAACAAATGAGCTGAACCAGCCTGGCTTAACCGTCTGGGCCGGTATGTCAAGCAACGGTGTGATTGGGCCAGTATTTTTTGAAAGAACTGTGACGGCTGAGGTGTACCTTCAAATGCTCCAATCCTTTGCGATTCCTGAGATGCAGTCATTGAACAACTTCAATGAGCTGTACTTTCAGCAGGATGGTGCACCAGCGCATTTTGCAGTGAGTGTCAGAAGCTATCTGAATGACACTTTTCCAGGAAAGTGGATCGGGAGATGTGGTAGCATCCTTTGGCCTCCTCGCTCTCCCGATCTAACTCCGATGGACTTTTTCTTTTGGGGCGTTGTAAAGGAGAAAGTGTACGGACGAAAACCTCACACACTTTCTCAACTCCGCTCCTACATCACAGATGCCTGTCAAGAGATCAGTGATGACAGGAACTTATGCAGAACTGTGTGCCACAGTGTGGCCGAAAGACTACAAGAATGTGCCGATGTCCATGGTGGACATTTTGAGCATTTGCGTTCGTGAATTTTTGAAACTTTAAGTTGATTAATTTTTTGATATGTTAAATAGGCCTTGGTTATTCATTTGTTCATTTTTTTGTTAGGAAACCAAGCAAACAAAATGGTAGTTGTTTTAATGTTAATACCTTTATTAATTTCAGCCTCCTCTAGGCCATCGTCAGAAGCTTCTGACGATGGTCTAAGAGGAGGCTGGAATTAACAAAGGTGAAGGACATTTGGATGTCAGCTGTTCTTCCTTCTTCGCCTCCCTGTCTTGTGTTGACGACAGCGTCTTCGTGCACCAGGCTGAGGGGCGCGGAGGACATTCGAATGTCAGCTGTTCTTCCTTCTCCGCAGTAACACTGAAACAACTACTATCTTGTTTACATGGTTTCCTAATAATTTTTTTTTGATAGATGTTGGATAGTTATTCGACTTCTCATGATCGGTATAGATTCAAATTGGGTTGTAGTGAAATATGTAGGCATGAAAACACTGGAGATCATGAGATATTATAGTGATATAACTACGACATCTGTACTACCACAGAAAATGTAGCACGAGGCGAAGCCGAGTGCTACATCTTTCTATGGTAGTACAGATGGAGTAGTTATATCACTATTATCAAACGATCAAGAAATGTCAATGAACTCTATGGACCAGTGACGATATGGACAATCTGCTAAGAACACAAACGTGGTTGGCTTTCCATGGCATCCAAAGTCCTAGTAGATAGCCTATCCAATATTGATGTCATGCATTTCCATAGAAATTAACAATACCATAGAAAGTACTATTATCTACTTCTATGTGCATTTCCTTCATTTGAATTTCAAGTGAACCGATATTTAACTGGCATTTGCATGAGGTGTAGCCTTATTATCTATACCCAAGATATCATCTAAGCTTACTTGCAATTTGGGTGCATTGTAGGGTAAAAAAATGTAGCACGGTAGCCCATTGGATTACATGTATTTTGATTCATAGAAATTCCGTTCTACATTAGAAAATGTAGAACGCATAGTTCAACATAGTGGAGATAGGAAGGGAGTTTGATAATTTAATATGATTTACGCGATGTCAAAGAGTATTGAATTTTTGCCCCTTACGAATACAAGGCATATTAGCTACCTGTGGCATCGTGAAAAAGATTATTATGACATAGCTTATTAATCTATAGCATTAAGACATAGCTTTTCAAGGCCAATTTCTACTGTTAGCCTACTTTTGAAACACCTTGTATATATATATATATATAAAAGTAAATGAAAAAGTCCAAAGCGAATGCGATGATAAAATAAGATAAGAAGACCAGAGGTTTCCAAAATAAATGTATTCCCCGACTAGAAACTAGTCGGGGAATACATTTATTTTGGAAACCTCTGGTCTTCTTATCTTATATATATATATATATATATATATATATATATATATATATATATATATATATATATATATATATATATATGTATATATATATATATACACTCAAGGAAAAAATAAAGTACCCGGTTAGACATTTAACTCTATTTCGAAAAACAACATGACCGTATAGCCTACTACTTGTGCTTCATAGTCGATCACAGGAGCAATATCAATTTACCTGTAAGTCACGAAACGCGCATGTACAGAGGAAACCGTCAATATTTCGTAAAACCACCTTCAGCATCAGTCTAAAAGCATCTTAGCAACAGTCGAAAGCTAAACGTGAGGAAAACAAAAGGCTTAGTTGACTATCGTGGTTGCTTCAAAGAGTGCTGTGACATTGAGACTTTCTTCCCCTGCATCGACTTTCAAGAAAGTGTCAGATTCCTTGGGATTGTCTTGGATCGCTCCTTTGGGTGGAAGAGTCATATAAAGTATGTTGAGAAGAAATGTGCTCAAAGATTGTATATCCTAAGAAGGATGAAGGCCGTAACAAGCGATGAGCAATTTCTTACTATCTTTTCTGCTCTTTTACGAAGCCTTCTAGAACATGCTTGTCCAGCTTTTGTTGGGCTCAACTCAGAGGAATCAAGGAGACTACAAGTAAAACAAGATCGGTGTCTGAAGATCAAAAGTAGTGCTCACATTTCTCTTATGAATCTGGAATCAAGGCGAAGGTCGAGAGCGATGAACGTTTTTGACAATTTATATAGGCAAGAAACCTTTATTTCGAAACTTGCTCCTTCCTATCTATCATCAGGACGCGTCTCTGTACCCTTCTGCCGAACTTCGTTGCGTCGCAAGGCTTTCTTGCCGACTATGTGCTTCCTGCAATCTAAAACTTTTGTTAAATACGCTAATCTTGAAAATACTTGATTTTACTGCACACTTGTCGTGTGATTTGACTTTTCTTTGACTTAATCATTGTAATTATTGATTTTCATAATCTGCATGTCATTCAGATTCCCATTCATGGTTGAATAAACGCATCTCTCTCTCTCAATGAATTTTCCATGTCCTAATTGTGCAGAACGGTCAGTTTCAACAGTTTCGAATGTTGGAATATTGATTTCGTAAGGGGATCTTGGAGCCCGGGATTTTCTACGACTATGACACGAAATAGCCCAGTTAAGATAGAGCTAATTATCATAAAATATCTGAGCTACCGACGCAAATGTATTTGCTGGCTTGTATGATGATTGCTAAATGCATGTCAATATTTTCATGACTTTTATGTTGGAAAACAAATGATGTAGTAACACTCTTCTAGGGAGGAGTGCTAAAGTAAAAAAAACGCAATCCAAAAGACAACTGTTTGTGTCCCTAGTCTCATTTAAATCAGCATGTCATATCGCGTAGTACTTTTGTTGTGGCATTTTTACGTAAAACTGCCTTCTAAACAGTGGTAACCCCTATATTTCTTGCTGGAAAAGAAAACCTTGTTACAGTTTATGCAAATAAAGTTCTTGGAATTGCTGAAGATTAAATCAAGTGACTTCTTGGTTTTCTTAGAACAGGAAAAAGAGAAATAATAATGTTTATGTAAGGTACCTTTGGAAGTACATCCAAAACCTCGAAGCCCATCTTTTAACCCAAGAGGAAAGACTGTGCAAAGAGTTTATATCCAGAAATCCTCCTAAAGAATGACTTATATGGGCTCGAGTATTCTAAAGTTACGTGATATTTCTGTTACTGGCATTTGACAGCCGATGATCTATCTTTCGTAGAATTAGCGATTTATTATACGAGTATGTGTATACGTTTGATACCCCTTCCATGTTTCTACACAATTTCTTTTTTATCTTCCAGGTTTCGGGTAACATCAAAAAGAAATTGTCATGGAGAGTAGTTAAAAAGCATATCAGAAAGCATTTGTGTTTAGACCAAACTCCCTCATATAATTTCACATTTGATGAAAAATGTGTAACTTTTGATATAACTTGGCAATTAGAATTATTACTGTGTCGCTATTTGGATACAATCAGAAACTATCGACGTGATTTGGAACATGGCAACAGTGATATTCTTGGAGGATGCGGTATTGGTGATACAGATATTATTGTCCTGCATCTACATCTCTCTACTGATGGTGGACAATTGTATAGGTATAAGAAATCAACAGTCTGGCCTGTCCATTGTATGCTTTTGGATTTGCCGCTACATCTACGAACCAAACGAGAAAATGTAATCATCCTTGGACTTTGGGAAAGTAGGGTTAAACCTGATTGGTGTCACTTTTTAACAGATTATTTGAAAACGTCTGGTATTGGTAGCCCAATGGACTTGAATCTGGGATGCTCATATATCAGAGTTCTACCGAAGTTGCATACTGCTGTGTTTGATCTTCCGGCCGCCGCGAGTATCTTGAATCATCAACAATTCAATGGTAAATTTGGATGCTTGTATTGCTGTGCATCGGGCAGAGTGGTAAGAGCTGGCAGGGGTCACACTCGAAGGTACGGAGACGTTTACGAACCTATTAGTGATGATCAATATAGGGAATACAGTGAACTGGCTCATGTGAACAGTGAAACCTTATTTTGTATTAAAGGAAAGTCTTGTTTGTCAAATTATCTTAGTATACCATCACATGTTTTACTTGATCCACTGCACCTCGTATTTGAAAACTGTTTTAAATTGTTACTGAAAAAGCTTTTAGACTCATCATTTTATAGAGAAATTTATTTCATTGGAAGACATACTGTCAGCTATGACAAGGTATTAGAAACAGTAAAAATTCCCGTTTTTATGGCAAGACCAGTTTCGTTAAATGATCGGTCATTTTGGAAAACTCGGGATTACATGTACTTCTTATTTTTCTATAGTGTACCAACGATAGTAATGTCCTTGTTTTATAAACATATAAATGACCAGAAATATGTATTTCATTTTTTGACATTTTTGTATGGTTGTAGAATGTGTTATATGAGATCTGCGAGATCGTTATCACATAGCATCAAAGAACTTTTCGTTTACTTTCACTCTGCTTTGAATACTCTATATGATACCTCCATGTGTACTGTAACTATGCACCAGCTGTTACATCTCGGTGATCAAGTTGAACGTTTTGGAGCGTTACCATTTTGCTCTATGTTTTCTTTCGAAGCCCAGATGAAAGCGCTAAAATTGTATACCCAAGGAACCACAGATTACTTCATACAAATATGTGACAAATATTCTTTATTTATTTATTTATTTATTTATTATACGAACAGATTCAAGTGACATTTATGTCCGAAGACTTCAAGGGCACTTTCTACAGTGAAACAGTCATCAAAAGTCAAAGATTAAGGGTCAACAGGACAAGGGAAGCAGAAGAAGGAGCAAAGCTCCAGATAAGTAGGCAATGCGCAGGAGTTCAACCTTCAGGTGTCTCTTGAAGGATGAAATGGATGAAGTTGTCTTAAGGCTTGTCGGCAGGTTATTCCAGATACCAGCAGCCGCAATCGGAAAGGCACGAGCTCCGACGGTCCTCAGGCGGGAGGAGGGGATCAACAGGTCATCATTGGAAGCGGATCGGAGATTACAGCGTGTGGGATTGCAGGACACAGATTGAAGCATGGAGCACATGTAGGAAGGAGCTGAACCGCGAATGCATTTGAAGGCGAAAACTGCCAGGCGATAGGTAATCCTATAGCGAATCGGTAACCACTGAAGGGATCGTAGTAGAGGGGTCACGTGGTCGCGGGAGCTGGTATTGAACAGAATTCGCGCACCTGCATTAAGAATTGATTGAAGCTTGCAGAGGGAATTGTCTGGTAGGCCATAAAGTAGACTGGAGCAAAAATCGAGCCGGGAGTGAACGAGGGAAACCATGAGAGTGTTTAAAACCGGTAGAGGAAGGAAGCGACGGAGTGAGCGAAGCTGGCGAAGTGCACCAAAACATTTGGAGACCGTGCTAGAAATGTGGTGTTGCATGGACAGACAGGGATCAAGAATGACCCCGAGATTGCGGATTTTGTTAGTCGGAGTGATGGAGTCTTGTTGTCCGATAATAATAGGAGACTGTGGAACAAGATTGCGGCGTCTTTTAGAGGTGAGCCACATGATTTCAGTCTTACTGGCGTTAAGCAAGAGACGATTGCTCGCTAGCCAGTCGTGAACAGCAGATAAGCAGTTGGACATCTTGTTGGAGAGGACATGGATCTGGGATGGATGACAGGAGCCGTAGATTTGGATATCATCAGCATACATATGGTAGGAAAGACCATGAGATGTGATAATATTGGGAAGGTCAGACGTGTACAGGAGAAACAAGATAGGGCCAAGCACGGAGCCTTGAGGGACCCCATGAGACGACGAAACTGGAGATGAAGTGGAGGTGTCACACACTACAGAATAGGATCGATCCGTAATAAATGATGCGAACCAGGAAAGGACCAGTCCATGCAGGCCAAACGAGACTTCGAGAAGTATGTCATGGTGGACTGAGTCAAATGCAGAACTGAGGTCGAGGAGGGCAATGAGGGATAGGTCGCCATTATCCATGGCTAACAAAATGTCGGAGGATACTTTGAGGAGGGCTGTAAAAAATATTTGTTAAAACATAGCAGTTGTTATTTAGATGTTGCTTCTTATGAAAATAAGTCTGAACTTTTGAAGCTTCTAGACATTGTACCGGATAGGAATAGTGATGAATATCATTTTCTTAACAAGGGTTGTATTCGTAAAGGTAAATTAAAATTTTGTTCAAGATCATATAGCAAAAGTGATCGATACACTTTTATTTATACAGCTACAGTAAATAGTGAAAATCGATTAATTGATGCCACAGAATTCATTAAACATGTTGATGTTCGTATTGTTGCCAGGGCAACTGTGCTACAATGTTGCACTGTACCTATGCTTGATTTCTCGAATTATGCATTACATGGTATACCTCGACATCTTATTGATCTTTTGGTTACAAATGTCTTTATTTTTGTTGTAAAACATACGGAGGAATTTTGTGAAATACCTGTATCATCTTTGCTGGAGCCTTGTGTAATTTTGAAAGGTTTTTATAGTAATCTGGGTGACTGTATGACATTGGTAATGCCTTGTACAGTAATATCGGAATATAATTAAAACACAGATCTAGGAAATGAAAAGATCGCTTATTCGCAGTGTCTTTGTATGTCAGCTAAAGAAGCCGAGAAATATTTGTTTGCAGCGTTTCGTTTGCAAATGATGATAAATAGGGCATCAGACTTTAGTAGTCTGTGCTGTTGATTACTTAATGATCGGAAGCTTGAGACAAAATGAGCAAGCTACACGACGAGTGACCTACATACATATCCTAGATCTGTGTGAAACTTTCCTGTTATGTCGCCGTAAAAATACTCTATGCTGTAATGATATTGTGTCAACTGTTTAAAGAATTTCAAATTACATGTCATAAAAGTTCACATTGTTTGCTCTATCATACAGAAATGCGAGGATGGTTTTGTGTACATTGCATTTTGTTGTAAGGATGAGAATTCAATCTCTATAGCAATAAATTGTGGGAGAAATATACAATAATTGCAATAAATTGTTCGTGGAATATACAAGAATTGCAATTAATATAGCAAAAAAAACAAGGAAATTGCAATAATTTCATTGTAATTAATTGCAATTTATTGTCAAAAATATATGAGAATTGCGCAATTAATTACAATGTTTCCGCAATTTTGTCCGCTAGTGTTGCTAGAGCTTACTTATCGCACAATAAGGAAGATAAATGCAATACAAACATGACATGTGAAGAAATCCCACAGAGATCAATTGCCTTGTCTGCGTATTTGGGTCCAGAGACGACTTTCCTCAATACTGATGGTCACGGTCAGAACCAGTCTCGAGGGGCAAGAGAATCAATTTCCCATTGAACATAATGCAAATTCAAGTCTGAATTCTGACGAACCAGACGGTCGACACCACATTAAACGTACACAGACAGTAAAGTTAGATCATGAGGAGTCGAACGGTGTGATTGATATTTCCATTTGATGAATTTATCACTAAGAAAATATTAGTTAAAGTACGCATCGTACAGTCCGTTTCATAAAAAGTAGATCATCATAAAATTTGACTAAATAAAACATAAGTATGATACAGAAAGCATTTTTCATGTTATTTCATGTCCCTAATATATTTGAATGTCCTTATATAATCTGATAAGCTATGATACAGTAACGGTTCTTAAGAAGCTAATATTTTGTGGCCCTACCCTTATTGTCAATGACATTACCAATTCGTCTAGGTATTGTTTCGATGATATCGTTGATTTTTGACTGATCTAACTTTCTCCACTCTCTTTTTAACAGTGACGTAAGTTGTGATACGCCATCTGTAGAACGACGAACGTTACGTTTTAGAATACTCCATACATTTTCTATGGAATTCAGATCAGGAGAACGAGCTGGCCAAGATAATGTCCTAAGCCCTAATTGAGACTTGCAGAAGTTGACTCTACTACTCCTGTGACACGTAGCATTATCATCCATAAATAACCAAGTCGATGGATCACCAAGTTAATCTGTCATTTGGCTAATGTTCATTCGTAAAACATTCACATAGCGTTCAGAATTCATGGTTCCTTGCTGTATGTGAAGTTCAGAGCGGCCATTGGTCCAAATGCCAGCCCAAATCAGTAGAGTCGCACGCACCACCTTGTTCCGGGGGACGATGTAAATGTCTCGGAATTTCCTGATCAGATTTTATCCATAATCTCAATCGACCATCACTATCCTTCAGACGGACTGATGCCTCATCAGACCAGACAACCCGATCCCATTGATTTCGCCAGTGACAATGACTTATTGCCCATCTGAGACGTCTTTTTGTATGCTGATCTGATAATTCGATCTGAGAGGGCCTCTTACAGCTCTTGAAATTCGACTCAATAAGTCTTCTACGAATGAAGAAATAGAAAGAGTTTTTATTTTTTTTTTCTATTTCTAAGACTTAGAAATAGACGAGTCTAGTGCAGCCATCTCAGTTAACGAGAGACTTGGATCAACTTTAACAAATCTCAAAATTAGGCGGTCTCTACGTTTGGATGTTTTGCGTGGACGGCCATTTGTTCATTGTGGACGTTATTGTTCATTTGTGCTTTTTATTGTTTTCAACCGGTAAGAGATAGATTTCTAGCTGAAAGCAATCAGGAGTGCTGCCAACACCACCGCAACGAAGTCAGGAAGCTATGGAACATGAAGTCCAGTTAATCACATGTAGCAGTTACATTATTGTTGATGAATGATGGTGCTATACTGGCTCTGATTGACCGATTTTCATTATTTTTGTTTTGCTTGATAGCTTTTGGCTTGTAGAACAACATATTACATAACAAAGGAAAAAATGTAATTTTATAAGAGTGACGTATGATTTTGTGTAACATTGCTAAATGAAGATCAAATTATCTACTACTTTTTTTATCTATAACAGGAAAACAACTCAATATTTATGCTTGAAATTTCCAACAATGATATTAGTAAGCACAACTGACATATCTTCCAAATTTCAGAGAAATTCGTTCAAGTTTGGCGGAGTTAGACAAAGTTGAAGTTAAGGCGATGTTTAAGGGTGATCCATTTTTTATGAAACAATCTGTACTTTTCACTGGCAGACCTGGCTGCATTCTGACCGTTGAGGCTCGTGTGCTCGCTGATGCGAGCTACTTCTGCAATGCACGGACTTGGCCAATCACACAAACCAAAGAGACACGGATATCTATGTCAATCTCTATCGCTTGCTACCATTGCATACAATGACTCGGATAGAATTATGACCGCTCTTGACTTACCTACACTCAAAATTAGATTGTTTAATCACATCACTTTGCTAGAAGTGCAAAATGATTCAAACAGATGGCACATGCAGGAACTTAATAAGTGGGCAAAAAAGAAATTTTTAATGTCTTGCAGAGATAAGAAAAAAAACGTGCGTCGATTGCGGGTGGCTGTGAATTCCCTCAAAATGCTCCGACTCACTTCAGATTCAAGGAATTCAGATCATTGCGCAAAAGTTTTCTCGATAATGTTGGGCCCTCCGATCATTTTTAAAAAAGTTAGCAGGCGCATGAAAAAACGTTCACAAACTTCTCTGTAGAACTTGACATCGTCTGTGTCTCTTTGCTGTGTGATCCGGCTGATAGCAGTCACTGAAACTTCACACAATTTGGCGTGTTTAATGTTGAATTGACTGCTCCTTGTTCGATTGCTATGGTATTTAGTCAGGAAATTGTGCCATTTCATTTACGTTACATGTTCCAATGCTTCCCTTCTAGTCAAACGGAAGAAGAGACGACCTGTCTAATTCTGTGACCTACACGCAAAATGAATTCATTTCTGTGAGAAATTCAGTTGGAATCGGACCTGTCATAACCGAAGATTTATTGGCTGCATAGAAATAAACTGTTTATCTGAAGTTCGCTAGAATGGAAATTGACTCAAGGTCGCGGCGCATGCGGGGGAACTAAGTTGGGGCATGAAGAACCAATCAAAAGCTTCGATTTACTGATGTGACTGATTCTAACCCAATGATACAGACGTTGGCAGGTGCATCCAAGTGAAAATGCGTGCGATTTATGTGCCGTTATTGTGCATTCCATGGAAGCTTAATTTCCATTCTAGAGGTTTTATTGTTGTCAATTTCTATGATTGGCTGTAAGCATATTTTCCATTTTATTTCATGAGATTTTCTGAATCGTGTCATAGTTTTGTATTTGAAATAGAAAATGAAATCCTTTAAGAAAATTGACAAAATGAAATCAACAGGTTCTTTTAAAAGGAAACGCAACGGATAAATATCGATTATTACTGGATTCACATCATTGGGAACGCCATTCTTTCGTGTATGGTTGAGTATTATTTATCTGACTTCAGTTCTTTTGAGCAAACAGCTAATCTTGATTTACAAGTGTACCGATTTCAAATAGCTTAATTTTGACTTGCATCATTCAAGCCAAGGATTCCTGAACACAGAGATTCACCACGAAGCCAATATGGTGAGTCCACACTTTCTTTACATTTTCAAAGTTTGAGCAAAAGATGCTTTATAGAAGCTGACCTTTTCAGCTGACTCATGTCATTTTGCGATTAATTAAAGAAGAAGAGCTTGTTTTTAAAACTGAGATATCAGAGGCCATACTAATTGTTTCTTTGTGTTTTGTACCACCAAGTAAACTTCCTCTTCTCTTACTGCATCGAAGTGATTCCAAGCAGCAAATCTTTACAGCATTCTAAACTACAGTCAGGTAGCATGCTAGATTGGTCAATGTGATTCATCTGCTTGCGTCCAGTATGTGTACATAGCGTGCGCGCATGAATGCACAGAATGACGATTGCATATTATCCAAAAGTGCATGAAACTATGTGGGAATCATTTTGAATGTCAACTTATTAAGGATTCCAGGAATTTCCACGATATAGGATTACTCAATACGTCATTCTACACGTCGATGAACTGCGACTTGCCCATTTTTTATCATGTCTTTATTCCTACTATAGTGCTACGCATGATTAATCGATCAAGAAATCCCTGATCACGCGATTACTGATGACACGATCAATCGTACGGTTCCACTGCTAGGCAATGTGACTAAAAAGTAATGGATAAAAAAATGGCACACACAAGTTTTCTAAATTAAGGTTTAATTAATTAATTAATTTGAGAACGCCTTTGCATCGACTACGGTAGTGTTATAATGTAGATAGATATGAGAAGAATTCTTATCTTCTTAAATTTGTGATGTTTCAAAGTTTCGTCACAGTAAGATGATGTTAATGAAAGCCCAATGCTTCTATGTTGCTTAAAAATTGTTGTAAAAAGTTGCTAAGATTCTCGAAAACTATTCAAATATGTGGTATAGAAAATAAGAATAAGTACGGAAATTTCTTTGCTGATGTTGGTGAATCAGATGCTCGCTAACATGTCTCTACTTCGTGTTCTAAGATGGTAGAATTAGAATAACACAATTTCAGTTTAGTATGTCTGACGTTAAGTCATAGCGTAAAATGGTGATGCCGATCCAAATTTTGAAATTACGTGTGTATACTTTTTTCAAGCAAGTGACTTATTTCTCGGATGATAGTTGTCCCACCGTCTTCATCATCTATACTCTTCAGCATCCTTGCGATTGATTGGAAATATCCTACAAATGTTCATAATGGTGCATGTACTATCAAATTTTCGTTCTCCAAGACACATTCAACCTTGGGCTTTGTTGTTGGGTTGTTTCCCAATATTGCACATAGAAAACAATGTTGATAGCAAAAAGAAGCGCTCACTCTTCTGAGATTGCTGGATGTTACAAGCGTTTTTATAAACGATTAGAGTGCCTCATAGTAAGTTTTAGTCAATTTTGCCCTTAGTTGTGACATCATGTCCATTGTTTCGTTTGAAAGTCTTTTCCAAGCGAATGCTCAAAATTCCATTCACAATTTGTCAGTTCTTTACAAATTTGTTATGCAGTGTTTTGTTAATCCGCAATTGTATCATACAGGTAATATAGGCTTGTTGCAAAGTCAAAGTGCATGTAGTCTATACTCACGGGGGAAATCAATTCAGTCTGGGAGAGCTGTGATATTGAAAATTTTTGACGATTATAACTCGCAAAACAGATTCTATTGAAAGAACATGGCTTCAAATTGATCTAAAATGCGCGCAAATTTTCGCTTAAGTTCAGCTGGAAATAGGCTATCTGACAAAAAAAACGCAAACTATATAGTTATTTAGCAGAAAGACTGCTGAAAGCACTGAATAAGACAGGTCGTGTTTTCTTCTGTTTGACTAAAAACGAAGCATTGGAATGGTACGTTAAGGAAATGGCACAATCTGCTGACATAATACCATAGCAATCGAATAATGAACAGCAACTTCAACATTCAACACGCCAAATTGTGCGACGTTTCGGTGACTGTTACCAGGGATGTCTATGAATAATATGATATAGAACTCGGGATACACAACTCCCAAAAAGTGGAGAATTGACTGTGGGCTGAAGTTTCTTACGACAGTGGAAATTTCTATGTTTATTTGAAATTATGTGCATTGGTGCAATGTTGTTTTAGTCTAATCTCATAAATGCTTCCCAAATGTAGAGTGTTGTCAACTGTTGAGAAAATGTGGATTCTGTGTAGAAAATCAGAAAGTGGCTTGTATTGTTGCCAAATTTTGTCGTTCGAAAATTGTGCTACTCAAATCTCGGAACTTTTGCACTTATTTCAATAGCTCGGCGTAATTTTTGTATCTTCTGAAACATGGGTTAGCATGGACTAACAAGCTTTCAAGTGACAGTACGAATTCCTGCCCTGTCTAACGCAAATTCAGTATAATTTACAGAATAAACATGGAGTTTCTAGATCTTCGATAAGATATCGGCAAGTTGAATTGACTGGTGTAATGACTAAATATTCATTTCAATTTCTTAGCGAGGAACTTGAGTGTAAAGTTTGTTAATAATATTGATGTCGATTAACTCAACGTAGCTGTCAAGTAATTAACAACATTTCTTTGATTTCCACTGAATTTTTCAATGCTGGCCAGTCATATATACATGTAAAAATATTCAGAAATTGCAATGATCATTTCAAGTGATTCAGAAAGAATATAACGATTACAAAAACTTCAACTGAATTTTGAAGAATCTAATGGACAAACAGTGCTTGTGGTCCACTATCCATATCAAAATTTCGTAAATATCAAGTCATATTATAATGATTGTAGAAACATGCTAGCCTGTTGCATCCCCAATGCAGAACGCAGACTGAATTGATTTATGATGTGATTTTCACCAGTGACATATTTAGATATTCTTGAGGCGCTGAGGAGATTAGATATACATGCATATATTGCAAGCTTTGGTTTTGTGTTATCCCGACTTCATTATTTGGTTTGATTTTGACAAGCAGACTGCCAACATGAAAGCTACATGTATAATGGGCCACATGTAGTTCATCGCAATATGAGAGAGATCATCAAGGGAAGGCATGTGCAGAAATCGTCCTTGCTGTAGCCCTACGGCAAAATTTGATAATACACTGGCTGCAATCATCATAAAAGTGCATAAAAGAATTAATAAAGAAGCACAATTACAGCGATCGTCTCAATCAATGAGAAATCAGAATTAGAATATTTCAGTTGCGGTGTTGGGGAGATAGCAACTAGTGAGGAATTTTATAAATTCAGACATTCTTTTGTACTTCTATTGGTTGCAATGACGAAAACGATGGTATAACAATTTTTATTAAAGAGCAAATGTGAGCGCAATCATTTACATACATAAGCACGCATCTAAACTCATAGAAATAATACTTTTTCGCGTACAGCGATTGTGGTGCACCTTGGATACAACACTGCTGTGTTAATCCTTGAACAGCTACAGGACGAGTGAAAATCCTGTTGCTTGAGTAGTCATTTTCTACCTGATATTTAACAATTCTCTGAATGTTGAATGCATCGTGCAATACATTCAGAAGTGTCCAACTGCATTCATTCTGAAATCTCTAAAGCAATTCAAATTGTCGCAGCTCCAAAATAAAGAAAGAACACCATACGAAGCAATCAGTGGCGTCTTCTCCGTACCTGCGAGGCCTTCGGAGCATCCTCAAAAATTATTTTCCAACAATTATATAAATGAAAATTGTCATCATTCATTTAAATTCGATAGCTTCTCGTGAAAGCTGTGCACAGCTTTCCGTCTCAAAATCAGACTCTCAACCTCAGCGTGAACAGTTTTGCAGCACTTGCTTGAATCACAGCTGTTTTCTTCGAACAATTAGACACACAAGCTAGTCGTGTGTTCAGACGGAGCACTGATGTTCAGACAGCGAAAGAGAGTTGTGTGCGTGTGAGGCAGTAAGCGCACGCGCCCGCGCCAATATTGGCTTTCCCGATAGACATGATGCTTTGCCTTCTCCAATTTTTGCAATGAAATTCTACGCAATTCTTGATCGAGGCGCGGTACCTAAATATAGTAAGGGAATCGCAACCCAATTGTTCCTGGCTTCGGCTAATGTGAGAGAAGCCACTACGTCAACAATAGCAGATGGCTGACATTCAGATAAGACTGCGATCAGATGATGAGCGTTCTCCAATAAATGCAGAGTAATGCATCTGACTCGAACACCCAGATTCGGTAGAATTCCAATAATTTGTTTATACGTGATTGATGTGACGCCATGTTTAATACTGCAGATGAGATCATAAACACCCCTTTCTTCCCAAGGGAATATACTGAAAAGATGACAGTCGTCAAGCAAGGCAGGCCAACACCTGATATAAAATTGAAAGTACTCACAGAGAAAGAAATAAGAAATGCACAACATATTTTAATGCATCAAAATTTCAAACATGTGAGTGGCTGACCGTCCGCGAGAAACACAAGAAACTGTTGACCTTGCCTCCTTCTTTCTCGAGATAATGTGGTCTGGACAGAGAGGGGATATAGTGATCTCAGCTCCTTGAGTAAGGCGGTTAAGCGACATGAGCAATCACTTCTCACGTGACCTTTCTCTTGACCTTAAAAAATGTTCGGGAAATTGTTATTAAAAATTCAGCTTTTATGAAAATTAATGTTGTAACATAAAAGTGTTTGGTATAGAAATAGTATTCCAATGCCGAGTGAATGTTCATGGAGCACGCGACGCCACTGGATGCAATCCATTATCTAATGATGACATGCGCAATGATATAACTATCTGATATTCAGAGCATAAAGCATAAAAACATATAGCATCTGCCACATAAACATGCTTCTGATCCTCACCATTTTAATCAGGCAGCGAATAAAAGATACACCGTCAAAATATTATTCAGACTTAAGACTTTCTATAGAAATTTGATGGTAAGCTTGTCCAAAAACATTAAACAATGGCAGCAAATCGACATAATAATCAATATAAAATCAGCTGGATTTACACTAATCATCTGTGTAATGCGTAAGTGTATGTTATACACAGTGGCGTCGCGTGCTCCGAGACCATAGGCCTTCGCTCCATAGTGGATTCCTATATTTCTGCAGCAGACAGCATGAACTGCATAAAATAATTAATTTGATGCATCACGCTGACATGCATGACTACATAATTAAATAAAATTATGTAAGAAATAGAAACTGATAGTCAAATGAAAGTTATTCTGAAGTCCGCAGACTACCCAATATTGACTATACTGCATGTGGATTATGATTCACTGTGAGTCCTATGTGACAGCCTCTTTTTCTGGCCAGTCTCATAAACATGCAATCCTAAGCTGATTGTTCGTCAACGCGACTCTTGTTTTCCTAAGATTTTAAACGTCAAATGACAATGAAAATGCGATGTTGATTTCTCACATGACTCTTGATTGCCTTGGTCAAGGAGCTGAGATCACTACAGAGAACATTCACTCTCCAGGAAGCTATCGCCAACGCAAGACTTGTGTTTATTACAACGTGTCGATCACTTGCATGTTTCAAAATGAGGGCTGCTAAAACGTTTTTTTTTTGTGCTGTTCATATTCTATCCTTTGAGAGTGGTTTAGTTTTTATTGCAACGCCATTAACCTCGTGTACGATGGTTAGAGTCTTTCTGCATAATCCCTCGGACGACTGGCCGGTGTAGAAAATAACCACTGTTGAAATCGCCACCATAAACATAATATCACAAAAATGCTTTCAGCAATCATTGAATATCTCAGACTGAATAACACATCAAATTAGGGAACCTTCATCGCTATCTCCCTTTCAGCGGCTTCTAACCTTCCGATCCGACATTCAGCCATTGGTGAACGCAGGCACGACGATTCAACGTGTCATCATCTTCTCTAAAAATTGGCGAAGCCACGAATAGGGAACATTTGCGCCTCTCTCTATCTGAATCTAAGAAATTATAAATAGATATTTTCTTCCATTGCTGCAACATATTTCTATCTGCAGAAGACGAGTCTAACTATCGAGCGAAGCGCACACGCTACACCTGTCACACAAACACACAAACCTCTGTGATTGGCTGTGAACACATCCCTAACTCACTGTGTGATTGCTTGAAGATCCTCCAGTTAACAGCTGAGAGCTGGTGCTCTGAACGTATTTGAGAATAGTGACTTGAAGCTGTAAAGTGTATGTTCAGTTGCTAACGTAAAGATGCTCTCAAAAACAAAAAAATGAAAACTATTTGAACATTTGTTTTATGAGCGCAAATATATATTTTTGGGCATGCGGTGAAGGCCTCGCAGGCACGGAGACGACGCCACTGGTCAAATTGATGCCGACATTACTTAACTACATGTACATGTATCTCCATAAAGTCTTGTTGTTCCAATTAAGCTCAAAACATGGATAAAACTGTCCACGTAAGTGTTGCGATTTGCAAAAATTCGGCCCAAAGTCAATTCTCCACCCTTTGGGAGTTGTGTATCCCGAGTTCTAATCCCTGCTGTTATCAATCGGATCACAAAGCAAAGAGACACAGATGATGTCAAGTTCTACAGAGAAGTTTGTGAACGTTTTTTCGTACGCGTTCTAACTTTTTAATAATGATCGGAGGCCCCAACACTATCGAGAAAACTTTTGCGCAATTATCGGAATTCATCGTATCTAAAGGATTCGTGGCAATCGGAACATTTTGAATGAATTCACAACAACCCGCAAGTGACGCGCGACTGTTTTTCCTATATCTACGAGGTATCAAAAATTTCTTTTTCCCAACTTAGTAAGTTCCTGCATGTGCCATCCTTTTGTTTCAGTTCGCACAACTAGCAAAGTAATACGTTTAAACAATCTAATTCTGTGACTGAAAGATTTGATGTCGGAGAAAGTTTAAATATTCAAAGGCGCAATAGAGGCACTGAAATTTGTACACCTACACCGCATAAAGAGGCCTGATTGGAATTGGATGTATACATAGAGTAGGGTGTAAAGCTGTTACGCCAAAGAAGAATACAGAAGTATACAGAAGAAACAATGGACCTTAATTCTTCTGCCTGGGATGACGACCAGTTGAACGTCGTCAATTTAAGCGACGAAAGTGGGATCAAGCACGTAGATCAAGTTAGCGAGAGTTGTCTGCAATTTGCAAGAATTGTGGAAGGCTACCTCCGAGCGAAAGCTTCGGAGGTTTTCCGAAAAAATGAAGTTTATGCATAGGAAGGTGACACATCGCGGAAGAAGGTCCTCTGACTCCCACATAGATCAGATAATCAACGGTAAATTTTGCTTGCGGAAATGAGTACCGGGTATACAGTGTGTAGTTATGCAAGGAAATACTCGTGTCATGCTTGTCGGAAGTCAAAAGATAAGTTTCGCAGATTCAGTATGAAAGTCATACAATGGCCTCCTTGTAGCCTCGGAATACTGCAATTGAGAGCAATTGGCCCGTTATCAAATTTTTCAGGTATCCAGAGGCAAGCCTTGCGGTCGTAGTAAAAGCACATATCAATTTAGCAAGATTGGTTGCATTATGCTCGTCTTTAATCTTGATTTCGCTCCACATGCCAATACATGAGAGATATCTATGCAAGATTTAGTGATAAGATATCTATGTTCTTACATGTTGCATATAACTACATTAATGTAAACATGAATAACTTCACATTGCTCATGTATTATTCAAATGGGTCATGGAATTATTGTTAAAATTTTCATAAATGAATCAAACCATGCAGAAAGAATTTTACACCTTTTCCAGTTCATGTATCGAATCGCTAAATTCAGTGTCAAAAGTGCTCAAATCAAGAATAGTTCTTCAATTCAGACATTCAATAGCTAATTTCTGATATCATGAATCTCATTTCGAGTATACAGTTTCTCATTTGTACTGTTTAGTCATTGACGACAGAGGAAATTGCTGTCATACATATCAATTCATGAATATTCGCAATTTACTGATAGATATCTCTATTGAAAACCATGAAGTTCCGTTTGCCGACCAATAATTTTGCAAATATGCCAAAAAATCTCCTTGGTTGACAAGCAAAGAATTTTTGCCGCATAAGAGCGTCATAAAGAATAATGTAGACTCGGCTGGAGTCTCACACCATGAGCATGGGACTGTCGATCGTCTGCAAGGTGGAACAAAGAATGTCCGTTTAGATAAAGAACGTCTTTGTGTCCATCACTTTTGTTAGTATGAAAGTAAATACTTTTCATACTAACAAACCTGCAGCCGTGAATACTTTCATTTTTAGATCTAATAATTTCGAATCCTTGCCTTTATCTTTAAAGAATATATAAGATATAAAGAAAAGTCTTTAATTCAAATGAGCATAAGTATTGAGACGTTGCAGTTCAAAAACGAAGATTGGGGTTCAATTTAGTCTTCTATGTTTAGAGTTTGCCACTTGACACACCTCAGACCAATAGGTCCAAAGTTTTGTTCCGGGCCCACTTCAGGTCAGTAGGCCCAAAGTTTTGCTCAAGCCTACCCAACTCCACCGCAGATCCATACGCACTAAGTTTCTCTCAAACTTTACCGCACACAACGCAGATTAATAATCCTCGCGTCGCCCCAAGTCTCCACAGCCACCAGGCTGCCCACTCAGTCTTCCACAAGCCAACACTAGGTGCTTGAGACTTTCCTCAAGTCTACCCAAACCTACCCAATGGCCTATTATCCTGAAATTTTGCCTGAAGCCATTTCCAGGCCAATTCTATGTTTTGTACTGGGTCCATTTTGGGTCCCTGCATTTTTATCATATGCCCATATTCCTGTGGGCCTTGCAGTGAAGGGTCCTATACCCACAGGCAACCATGATAACCGATGCGCAGTATGTCTCCACTGTCCATCGACTGCGGAGAATGTGGAACTGCAAACAAATAGAATTTTAGAGGTCAGTGGTAGATACTGCATTCAAATGACATTTCCATACCAAATGTTTGAATATTATTACATGGAATCATCATCAAAATTGCTTATCTGACATCTCATTATAGACTTCTAATTACCCCATTTTCTCTCACTCAATACCACACGTGGTGATTGGTATGTGTCATGACAGGCAGCTTCTATTACTGCGATCACATGCACATGGAAATGCGCTATTTATCAACCACATTTTCTTAATGGATCACCATCGATGATTCCTTCCCATTTGGAGCATTTGGGCACTCAGCAAGTGATACAATAAACATCCATTACTTTGAATGATTAATGACTACCAAGAAATTGGCATCCAAGTAAATGTCCTGTTTTAGTAATTCCAGCTTCTTAACAGTCAAAATAATATCTGTCAACTTGAACATCTGTTATCACTCATGACTTTAGAACGATATTTCAACAGATGTGATGAGATGGTTGACCATTTTGATCAGAAGCATAAAAGGTGAGGATTTATTGCAGCGCTGGTGTCTCAGAGGTGGAAAGCAGTGTAGAGATACGTGCAAATTTTATTAAGAAAAATCTGGTTTCATTCTGCATTACTTGTACTTTTGCCTCTTTTTAATTGTAACTTTCGATTTTCATTTTATCTCTCTCTCTCCAACCTGTGGTGGGTACAAGCACAAGCTGTTAAACATGCAAGCATCAGAAGATAGAAGATGACAATAGGAACATGAGAGAAGTAGGCATACTGTTCTTCCACGATCGCCGCTGTCTTCCATAACATCATAATGTGTCTGAAAAGGATGTGGTATGCAGATGAGACGAATGACTTAATGAGTGGCGCGTGAAGTGATAAAAGTTCAATAGATATGGAAGAGAGAGACAAGGTATGCATCGACATTCTGTCAACGGATTTGCATATATATATTTGAATGATATAATCATGCAAACATCTATTAAGAAATCTCTCTCTCAGTCAAAGAATTTTGTATTAATTTGGAGTTGATGAAAATTAAGACTGAAACACGTGTCCTCCAGGTACGAGCTTTGCATTAGTCAAGAACTTTGGGCACATTCTTCGGTCATTTGTGCGAGTGGCCCGGCGAGGGGAGCCGTCCTCTCCTTCTCTCTCTCTCTCTCTCTCTTTCCCATTCTCTTCTCTAAAATTGAAATGTACAATTTCTCCTAATGCCAGTTGTCATACAGTAAGGGATACAACTTCGAACAACTTCCAATGACCCATCGGATAACATGTCGTGGCACAAAACATTGTTTGTTGCATTCATTACCCAAACTGCAGCAGCCAACATATTGGAGAAACATCTAGATAACTGAAATGTCGAGTTTCTGAACATCTATGTGACATTTTTGCGGATGGTCAGCCTCACTATCTTAGCATTTCAACCGATATCTTGCACTGTCCATAATTCTTCCTTCACCTCATTAGAGCGAGTGTTCAACACAATTAAACGCCGTCGTCAAGAAAATATCTGGATCAATTGACTCACAGAGACAAATTGCCTTATCTGCGTGTGGGGTTTAGAGAAGGCGTTCCTCAATACTGATGGTCACAGTCAGAACTAGTCTCGAGGGCAAGAAGATCAATATTCCATTGTACGTCATGCAAATTCATGTCGAATTCAGACGAAACAAAACATTGACACCACATTAAGCGTACGCAGTCGGTAAATTTAGATCATGAGGTGTCGAACGATGCTAATAATATTTTCATTTGACTAATTTGTCACGGAAGAAGATTGAGTTAAAGAAACGTACTTTTCCTGTATGCTATATGATCGTTGAGGTTCGTGTGTTCGCTGATGCGAGCTACTTCTGCAATGCGCACGCTTGGCCAATCACGCAAGCCAAAGAGAGACGAATTTCTATGTCAATCGGGACATCAATCTACAACAGAATTAGATTGTTTGAGCGCACCACTTTGCTAGAAGTACAAACTAATTCAAAACGATGGCATTTGCAGGAAATTACTAAGCGGGCAAAAAGAACTTCTCAATGCCTTACATAGATAGGAAAAATAGCCGTGCGTCGCTTGCGGATTGCTGTAAATTCCTTTAAAACACTTCGATTGCCACGATTGCATTTCAAGATTTGAAGAATTCAGATAATTGCGAAAAAGGTTGCTCGATGATATTGGTCCTTCCCATCATTATTTAAAAGATGGCCGGCGCACGAAAAAGTGTTCACAAACTTGTCTGTAGAACTTGACATCGTCTGTGTCTCTTTGCTGTGTGATCCACTTGATAACAGTCACTTAATGTTTCAATACTTCTTTTCTGGTCAGACAGAAGAAGAGACTACCTGTCTAATTCTGCGCTAGCTACCGTTGCATCCAATGGCAGTGATAGGATCATGTCTGCTCTAGACTACACACATTGCAGCTAGAGGTAATGAATTCCATAGATGACGATCAATCATTCGAAAGACACTTCTTGCATTGCCAATCAGCCACCGTTCCATGCAAGTTGCCGGTATTTGCCGACGACAGCTAAACAAAGCATCCATCAATGTCAAAGCGGGTTGCAAGAATGACATCAACCCAACCACACAGTTCCGCGATCCTGACTCGGTCTTGCGAACCGCTTCTCTCTCCTCCCTCCCCTTCTTTCTTTATCTCTCCTCTCTCTCACTGTCTCTCTCTCTCCTCCCTCCCCCTTCTTTCTCTCTCTCTCCTCTTCTCTCTTCTCTCTCTCCTCCCTCCCCTTTCTTTCTCTCTCTCCTCCTCTCTCCCTCTACCTCAATCTCTCTCTCTCTCCTCTCTTTCTCGTACGCGCCGAACCCCGCAAACTCCTCATTCCTGATACGACATATTCAAAAGGTTTCATGTACAATACATCATGAAGTAAAAAGGACTTGAAAAGATTCATTGCGCTGCATTCATGATTATTCATAATTTATTCTCAGACTGAACATGAATTTTCATGAAATGTGACCAACCTCTGCGTCTCCAAATCAGTGTTTGTTTAAAGAAAAAACCACCAGCTTTGCCAACCTTTTCGGCAAAATATTAATCGTCCTTTATTGATAATAACATTCGTTGCAATAAAATCATTATGTTCATGAATAACCACTCAGTGTGGTCTGCATTGATTTTGTCGGAAAGATGGTGTCAGTGATGATATTGACAAGGTTGGGGCAAAACTTGGGTCAAAACCACCCTAGTCCAATTTTCAATAATGCGTATAATCAAATAAGCGAAATACATTCTTTGTATTTGTGCTGACGTAGGGGTTCTTCGATAGACCAAAATTCTTATTTTACGATAATTTTATTACAGCATTGCTGTATTCAACAAACGTTTTCTTTCTTCAACCGACGTTTCTGTTCAATGGCTTGGTCGACAACTTGCAACTGGAACCAAGATATTCTGAGATATCGGCTGTAATTCGTAGGATGCTATGATTCACAAGATGTCATTTCTGTTGAAGATGCTGGGTAAGTAAGAAGTCAAACTGAACATCTTTCAACAACTTTTCTTGTAATTTGTGGGCCCATTAGAAGTGTGGTATTAGTGGGAAGCAATTTTTTTATTGAACAACTGTGATTAGTAGCCTAGTTAAGTGCATGTACGACGTTAAAAAGCTTTCCCTTAATTTAGCTTATGAATTGAAGATTTTTCATTTAATGATGATTGAATTGCACATGGTTCCGAACAGCTTCTACAAAAAAATCATATGTCTATGCCTTCCGTGTGATCAATATCCTATCTTCAATTGTATTTGGTGTTTTTTGTCAACTGTTGCTACTCCTGAATAAACAGACGAAATCTACCTAGCGAACATAGACTTTTGATTTGTGAGTGGTGAAGCTATTGGGATTTTGAAAATGCAAACAAATATGAATGATTGCACATAAATTTCATTGTTAATCTTTTAAGCCGACTTTCATTTCCGTTCATCGATGCGGTGTCACCAGTTATCGGTGTTGCTTCCCCTTCAGATTCGACCAGTTTTGCAGCTTTTAGAAGATTTTCTTTTGATGTGATTTGATGAAGCTGCTTTGACATGTATCATAAGACTTTGTTACGGAGATTGCCACATTTTTTATCCTTTGTTCTACCAAATTTTCATCCTCGGCTGCAGCCTCGAGAATTTGCATTTGATTTGTATTAAAGTTATTTGCCGCGGCTTTCTGTGGCCAGAAATATAAGGTGATGTAGCAAAGAGTTAATTTGTGCTCAGAAATAACACAATACTCTTGAGAATTTAATTAAGAAATTGGGATATCTAAATACAATGGTAAGTAAGACTGGAAATGACTAAAATTTAACTGCTCCGGAATAATTATTTTTAATGTCAAATCAATGATGTGAGAAATGTCAAATCAATGATGTGAGAAATATCAAATCAATGGTGTGAGAAATGTCAAATCAATACTGTGAGAAATATCAAATCAATGATGTGAGAAACATTAAATTAATGGTGTGAGAAACATCAAATCAATGATTTGAGAAATATCAAATCAATGATGTGAGAAATGTCAAATCAATGATGTGAGAAATATCAAATTAATGATGTAAGAAATGTCAAATCAATGGTATGAGAAATATCAAATCAGTGATGTGAGAAGCATTAAATTAATGGTGTGAGAAATGTCAAATCAATGGTGTGAGAAATATCAAATCAATGATGTGAGAAACATTAAATTAATGGTGTGAGAAATGTCAAATCAATGATGTGAGAAATATCAAATTAATGATGTAAGAAATGGTAAATCAATGGTATGAGAAATATCAAATCAATGATGTGAGAAGCATTAAATTAATGGTGTGAGAAATGTCAAATCAATGGTGTGAGAAATATCAAATCAATGATGTGAGAAACATTAAATTAATGGTGTGAGAAACATCAAATCAATGATGTGAGAAATGTCAAATCAATGATGTGAGAAACATTAAATTAATGGTGTGAGAAATATCAAATCAATGGTGTGAGAAATATCAAATCGATGATGTGAGAAATGGCAACAGCGAAAGCGAGCATGCATTTGATATAATCAAACTTATTATCATGAGATGATTACTTTTGATGAAAATGACATTTACAAAATCGTTTTGAAAGAACCATGGATTGTATTTAATCTCGTATTGCATGCACTCGCATCTGCCACATAGCGGGATAAGACCGGGCGCTTCGACCGAAGGAGTCTGAGTGTTAGATTTCACTGTGTGTTATTGAGTAATAATCGCTGTAAGAAATACATTCTGATATTCCGTGAACGAACGTAATTTTTTGCATGTGTACATGAATGTGAAGTATGTAATTTCAGAATTTATTCATGACTTTCACTTTATGTAAGTTGTCAGTAACATCATTCTCATAACCCTTAATAGCTGCGACTATTGTTTGAAAGAGGCCCTGATTAGTCATTTTCAGTTTTGTAGTTGGAAAGAGTCAGGAGCATTTTATGAAGTTACTATTATTGTTCTTATTCATCTACAAATTTTTTCGACTGCTTTCCGGCAATCATCTTCAGGTAGAAAAGAATATATTGATGTTAGTAGGAGTTTAAATGTACGAGATTAGTTTGAAGATGATATTTGCAATGAGGAGATCTGGTGAGATGCAATGTAGCTGTAAACAGGTTTTGCTGGATTACATATCTTTACTAGTAGCAAAAGGAGAATTTACCTGACATGAAAGATGATGAATGATGAACAATGTTGGTAGAGCAGGTTAAGAAATGTAGAAAAAGAAAGCCAATATAACTGTCAAGTTCAGCTTGATCATTAATGGATGGATTGAATTTATGTGTGAAAAATGCCTCACGCAATCGCAGATTAGTGGCAACGTTGTCGTGGGCCAGAATGTCAATAGTGATGTTGAAATGTTCTACTTGACGATTGCGAATATGTTTCAAGTAGATGCAACAAATGCAATGAATTTTACGTAGGCAGCAGCATTAGACAACTTCATGTCCGTTTTAACAAACACCTTTCAACTCCAACATAATTTATTTTAGTTTTTAGTTTTTATTATTCTAATCTGCAGTTCGGATGACGATTTATCTGCATCTGAGTCTTTACAGTACTGCGCTAGTGACGGCAAACAAACCCAGAAGTGTTTGTATAGTTACCGCACCATACTGAGCAAATCAGATCTTAATCTCATCTCTTGAATTATTTCCTTTCGGGATCTCGGCACTTGAATGAATGGGTTGCAGTCCTGTAAAAGAGACTTAATTATACAGCCTAATTTCTTTTTAACGGAGAATAGATAGAGAAGTCGCTCAAGAAAATCTATCGATCGATCTATCGATCAAGAAAATTCTATCAGTGATACAAAATCATTGGTTATGAAATAGATATGCTGCAGCACCTTATCAAACACAACGAAAGAATGTTCATGTGAATATTTGCTTTGTAAAATGGGACATTGTTATATCATAGAGAAGTAAGGACTGTGCAAAGAGAGTCAAGCACATTTTGGCTTCCACTCATCTTCAAACAGTACTCCTGTATGTCCCTTTCATGATAAAAAGAGAACAAGACATTGTTTTATTGACACAATTCTTAAAATGCGTTTATCGATAACTGGAAATGTCAAAGATAAGTTCGTCAAATATGAGAGGAATTTTTTCGATGTTGAAAAACTTGAATTACTGAAATAGGACACCAACTTATAAATATTTGCTTCGATGTCAGCTCTTGATAATAATTTAAAATGAGTGAATGATGTTTGCTGTTATCAAATATCCTTCTGCGCCAGCGTGTGTAGAATTGCTGAGAAAATACTCGTTAGAGGAGTAATGCGAATACGATGCCTTTAGCTTCCATAAGGTCAAATACATATCATGGTGCGTCCATTCTCCTGGTGCAAGTGTTGAAAGCCGACAACCAATTACCACTAAAGCTAGCGAATCACTATCTTCTTGATTATGTTAGAAACAGCTGTACATGTAAATCCCTCTCGCCACCAAAGTGAAATTCATTACCTTGACGGAAGTCACCATGACGTGCTCTGCACGCTCAATCTAGATATGCTCCAATGACGACTTTCCAATTGTGGTGACTTTGAACAATTGATGTATGACGTGCTCCGCACGCATTGGTGGCAAACGGGATATGTATGCCCAGGGAGTTTCACTCGTACTCATATTAGAAAAGTAATCGAGTAGCAATTTCTGTAATTCAAGCAGCTGATGAATAAGAGATGACTGCTCTCGCCGCTTCGTGTGTTCACCCGTCTTCTGAAGAGTTCATCTGCTAGAACCACAGAATTAAATATTTTGTTTATCTGCTTCGGCTTGCAAGAAGTGTGATTAATACGAAATTGACGGCACATCGAGGAACCTATTAAGTGGGCAAAAAGGAATTCCTAATACCTTAATGAGATAGGAAAAAAGTCGTGCGTCGCTTGTGGATTAATGAGTTCCAGCAAAGTGCTTCGATGGCCACAATTCGTTCAGATTGGAAGAATTCAGATCATTGCGCACAAGTTTTCTCCATAATGCTGGCCCTTCCAATCATTATTAAAAAAATAGCAGGCGTACGAAAATTAGTTCACTTGATGTTTTTACATCCTCCCCTCGACATTGCTCACTGTATAGTGCATACACTGAATCGAATGTTTGCCAAGATGTGTGTTTTGGTGTGTGCGAATTGATATCACAGCACGCACGCATCTCTCACTGGCTCTGGTGTCCTCTGCTGACAGCTTATTGTTTGCCATTTCCAATAGCAAGCGATACACGACTCATCCATTCGAGAAGGCGCAAGTTGTCTAATTCTGTGATGTGCCATTTCGATATTAAGGCAACATACAATTCTTCCTTTCTAGGAAACCGAAGCGCGCGCAGATGAATCTAATTCTGTGGCTGTAAGCTTAGCTAAGCTGGAAAGTAACGAATTAAATAAAACTAGCACAAAAATAAGCAAGCGACTTACAAGGACGCAGAGCGATATTATGGAGGGGATAGTTTTGGGTGCTACAAAACATAGTTTTGCGTGGGTAAAGGAGGCATGATAATCATGTGCTCGTCTTGGATGCAACTCTTATATCTAATTCAATTAACAGATATTTAAGGAGAAGAAAATGCATCAAAGACGTCCGTCAGCAAAAAATGAAGCATAAAATTGTAGAAAGAAGGAGAAAAAATGGACAATTGAATCAGAAGACAGATCGCGATAGAAATGTGTATAACTGTGACGTAATTTGATTTGCATGACTGTCATGACATGACCAACAGAACTGAAGTGTGGTAGTATAAGATGGCTGCCGATAGAATGCCGTGATTCTAATTCAGAAAATGAAGTCGTCCTCCTTCCACTGTGCGTTTCGAGCGCTTGCTCTTCCTCATATGGTAAATTCAGGAAGTCCTTATATTTTAGCTGAAGGCCAAGAAAACATAGAAAGAGGGACAACTTGTTTTTGTTGAATAATGAAGTAAAAAATATAGTAAAGAACATCAAATTGAGATTGAAGTAGCAATTAAATCTTCAAGAATCAATGCAGACTTCATTAACCGTTAGAAGCCTGGTTTCCAATGGGTCGAGCGTCGTACCTCGTAACACCGTCTTCCGTGTTATACAAAGCTGATGGCTTGCTTTGCCGTGCGTGTAACCCTTGTGACGCCACATGTAATGGAGTGCCCATTGTGACTTCAAATAATGCAGCGCCATGAACGTCGAGCGTTCTTGTCGCAAAAAAGGGAAGATAATTGTGACGTCAAATTTTTCTCGACTGGGCAGACGGTTAAGAGATCTACGACACACTGGAAACCAGCCTTAAGCGTCCTTTGGTGTCACTCATGGATCTGAAGCCGTATAACTCTAAAATATGTCTGGTCGCATGAATATTATTGAAACTATTACACTTAAGATTAAAGATGAAGGACAATCTATCACATCTATTTTCTCTCTTGTGTACAGGGATGCGGAACCACTGGAACCACTGAAGTCTATCAACGGCATTCCTGCATCAAAGCTGAAATCATTATCAAATCGTCATCGATCGCTACTTTTATCTTTGTCTTCCGGCTCAAAGTGTAACGGCAATCCATTCAAATTCATGTATTAGATGCGAATGTCAACATTACTTTTCAAATGCAAATTGAGAGATTTTCATCCTGCGTTGTAAATTCCGATATCTTCAAACCAATACCGACATCTGTTGTAATGCCTACGAACACCTTTCTAGCATTTGAATCCAGATAGTCAAGATTTTTGATGCTTCATGATCAACTTTATAATAGGCCTCTATTCAAGCATAGCCCGCTACTTCCACCTCACTCTCCTTGCCTGTTGAGATTCGACCCCCGCCCTACTTTATTGGCAATAGAGAAATTCCTCGGTGCGCATGAACATCACAAAGGTTGAAACTGAGCTAAACTTCATCTCTTCCCTACATGCAGACATGTAGATATGTTTGAATCGACCATCATGTACCAAATAATGAAGCGAAATATAGTGAGTAAAGTTCTATCCATAATGCGAGTAATGCTGAAGAACATCTTACCATTGGCGAGCATTCACAAGACTTAACTTTGTAATAATTAGTACCTAATGTCGCTAGCGATGAAAATGTGGCTTAGCAAAAAATCACGATAATCATCTCGGTCAAAGAGCTGCTATCAATCAGACGTAAAGTCTTGGCCTGTGCTGGCACGCATACCCGTGAAGTCACTACCTGGAAGCGCTGGTTTGCGCACTCTGTCACACCCTGTCTCCAATTCATGGGTATACCCGTGAAGTCAACAACTCTCTTCACTGGTATACCCGTGCAGCAACCGTCTGCCTGCACTGGTATACCCGTGAAGCACCGGCCTATCTGTCTCTGCTGGTATACCCGTGAGGTGACCACTTATCTTCGCTGGTATACCCATGAAGCAATCGTCTGTCTCTGCTGGTATATCCATGAAGTGACCACTTATTTCCGCTGGTATACCCGTGAAGCAATCGTCTGTCTCTGCTGGTATATCCATGAAGTGACCACTTATTTCCGCTGGTATACCCGTGAAGCAATCGTCTGTCTCTGCTGGTATATCCATGAAGCGACCACTTATTTCCGCTGGTATACCCGTGAAGCAACCGTCTCTCTCTCTCTGCTGGTATACCCGTGAAGCAACCGTGTGTCTGTACTGGTATACCCGTGAAGCAACCGTCTGTCTCTGCTGGTATATCCGTGAAGCAACCGTGTGTCTCTGCTGGTATATCCGTGAAGCAATCGTCTGTCTCTGCTGGTATACCCGTGAAGCAACCGTCTGTCTCTGCTGGTATATCCGTGAAGTGACCACTTATCTCCGCTGGTCTTTGGTAAACCCTTGAAGCAGAGGTCTATCTGTTCTGACACATCCGTCAAGTCATCACCTGGCTGTGCTGATACACCCGTGAAGTAACCACCATTCTACGCTGGAGTGAGCATTCCCGCCAAGTCAGCGCCGGTCAGTTTTGGGCATTTTCTCATCCCCATCATTAAAACTGCTATGTTACACAGCTGAGTATGCAAGAATTCTTTCTCATCAGACGAATAGAAACTCAAAGAGACAGATTTCCAGCAGATTATTGAGTTAAAGAACATAGATGCACTCCTTCCTGTTGCGTCTAATGGTCAAAGCTCAATCATTGGTATAGATATTTTGCATTTACATATCGATTATGAAATACTTCAATCTTTGCTTTCAAATTAAATATTACGTGAACTCAGATATGTAGATCTCTCCTTCAAACGTTTCCAGACATCATTGCCATGGATATAGTTTATAGTTACTCTACCTAGTTAATAATTCAATGGGTTTATAGTTATGAACATGCATCGCGGTTAGAAAACAAAGCTGTTAGAAATCTCAACGAAAGCATTCCACGTAATTTTGCGACATCCTCTTACCTCATTTAAAATTCGTATGCCAAACAAATGTCTGAGATGGACAGAGATCTCATACTTGATATTTCATAACACAAAATATATTCGTTGAAGGAATTGACATTTAGAAATTCATCTATGGCAAAATTGATACGGATAAAAGTGTGACTTGTCACATTTTATAAAATGCTGATAGCTGAAGCGTCAGTATACTGTCAATTCCCCTTCAGTGCCTCCTCAAAAAGGACTAAATCACACTTTAAGGCATTATCGGTTTCTGAATATTTTACCATGGAAATTCAAGGCTGTAATGTCAAGCGTCTGATAACAACACTTCGTCGCGGACACCCGTTGTTATGACACCCAGTACCTTAACAGTGGCGGCTTTTAATGATCTCTTTGAAATTGGCAATCAAAGATTTCTGATGATGAAAAGTGATGAATCTGTATGGAGTGAAACTGTGTGCAAAAGATGCCAATGGAATCTTTATTGTTAAAGTTCATTAATAACCCTGTTGATGACATCTCGTTCACATCGGAGCAGCCGATACTTCCAATTGCGCTGCTATCCTGAATTTATCATAGGGCGCTCCTGAACTTTTACATGTAAAATCGGCGACGGTAGGTCTAAAGCTGATACTAATGTATCTGCAAATTCTGTTATGTGACTAGGTCGAAAATAGCTGCCACCGCCTCCACCATCTAGCCCCCAATTTTGTGCCGCATTCCGCATCATGCTACATCGAGCTGTTCGTCATAACAAGAGCTTCATCCTGTCTATGTCCAGGCTTGTTAATAGTGGGTCAAAATTCAGCTGTGCATTTTTTGCTACGTTCAAGCTTGCTGCAGGTTAAATTTATTAATGAATGTGTTGAATTACGCACTGCTGTGACGTCGTTGCAACTTCATTCATTCTTTTGCCATGCCCTTACTTTGACTTTGAATAAAACGATGCTATTATTGTCATCACTATTATTATTATTATTATTGGGGCGCTTGGTACACGCGATTATCAGAAATTTGGGCTCATCGTACATAATAGCAATAATCAGGGCTCACTGTACAAAAAGGACGCTGTGTACAAAATTCAAGAAAATAGGGCGGTTGGTACAAATTTTTTAACTCTAATTACAAATTCACTTATATGTTAGTAAACAGCTATTTAATAGAACCAAAGCGCATGAAACAGAAATTTTTTGTTTTCAAATTTGCAATTTCCAATAAGGGCGCTTGGTACAGTAAGTGTACCAAGCGCCCTTATCGAAGCTATTTTTTGTTCTGATTATATGAACAGGTATGTGATAGCATTAAGACGCATGCAATAACTTTCGAATATATTTCAATTTTCAGTTAGGGCGCTTTGTACAGTAGGGCTACCAACCGCCCTTATAAAAATGATCAAAACAGCTACAATATATAGAATATTCTATCTTATAGTGTTCTACAATTCTTATATAGATTCTTGTATCACATAAGGCTAACTCAGATCTTACTATGCGGCAAGTGTTGAAGAAAGAAAGAATTTGGCCTACAACCTAAGCTGCAAGCCTTTTAAAAGAAAAATATCAATGTTTGTCTTAGACCGTGTTTCTTGTAATTACATTTAAAATTGATTTTGCTCTAATAATAATAGTTGAGTCTAGTCCAATCATGTATCTACTCTTCATTTATCTATCAACAATAATGCATCACGTAATGAAATATTAAGTTTACTTGCTATGTCGATAATCCTAAACTAAACAAAGATGCTTTCTATACAGCATTTCTAAAATGATCGATGAAATGTGCTTTATATGTCATCTTACTCTTTGTATGCTTCTTATGACCCAAACGAAAAGACATGTCACATATGTAGTTATGGACAAACTTCTATTACACTAAACCAAGCATTCGTAGCAGAAGAATGAACATTTTTTTGACTGCTTTCTGAAAATCGTTTTCCCAATTGCGATGAACACACAGTACAGTACTGAAGCTTCACTAACATTCCAATCGCATTCTATGAGTTCATTGCTGCAAACTACGCATATAGGCCCTATTGCTTTCCTAGCGCTTCTCTTTTCCTTGTCAACTGATTTTGTTTGTACTAAAAGATAATTGAGTGACAATTTGAGAAAGGACATGCACTAGGAAAGCAATGTTTTGAATGGAATTGGAAAGAGCCAATATTGAAAGATGTCGATTTTATTTTTTTTCGCTATTTTTTACAATTAATTTCAGTTAACACTCGTTAGCTATCTTCAGGCAAGAGAGGATGGAAATTAGCTGGTCCAGTATAAAATTTAAAATTCACACCTGCCTCTAATGTACAAAAGTCTGTAATGACACATTGACTCAATATGAAAGGGTTTACATAAAAGGCAGAGTTCGTGAAGCATATTATATTAGATAAGTGAAACCCACAATCAACAAAAAATCGAGCTCAACAGTTGTGCAGATTTTCTTTTTGATTAAAATGTTTCATAAAAAATCATCAAAAAATGACAATATGTTATGTTATACCAGTGTCAGATTTCTAATTCACACCTCATGTCTTTTACAATTCTTGACTCCGTTCCGTGCTAAGTACGGAACTTAGCATTACATTCCTCCAATTATTGTGTAGCCATTTGATACTTATATAATATGTGCATCGTACATGTACTTATCGCTCAAGCCTTTTGTATTATCAATCCATTACTACGTCCTATGTTTTCCCATCTAGTCAGGTCATCACTAAGATGCGATAAGTACTATGTAACCCAATACTTCCTGTCTTGTAGCCCATCCCCTTTTATGTTCAGCCTGTGTGCCACTATAGACTTTAGTGCGTAGACGTTGACACTGTTGTGAATTTTTAAATTTCTACTAGACCTTCTATTTCCTTCCTTTTTTACCTGAAGACAGCTAACGGGTGTTAGCTGAAATTAATTGTGAAAAAATAACGAAAAAGAAAATAAAATCGACATATCTTTCAATATTGGCTCTTTCCAATTCCATTCAAAACATGACAACTAGCCAAAAACAATGAATGCACAGAACGCGATTGGAACTAAGTCAGCGAAACTTAAATACATCAACAAAAATGGAAGAATCATAGAGGCTAAAACTCGATGTAGACGAAATTGGGAAAACATTTTAGTAAGCAGAGTCATATACTTAATGAAGATGATATAATGGGGCAGACAATAAACACAGTGATTCAGGAGGCCATCTGGTCAATGACGTAAGACGTTTAGCAGTGTGATAAATCTTTTTGATGGGGAGAAGCAGTTAAATTAGCGACTGCAGAGTTTATTCTTTTTCATACTTTTCGATATCTAATTTTCTCTCGAAGATCATGAAAGAGCAGTGGATGAACTGCCAGTTACGATTTAAGCATGTTTTCAAGTTGTGTTGTGCAAAATACCGAGACATCATGATCGTACTGTTTCTTTGACCACAGGGTTGCTTTTAACTTGTCCATGTTTACTTTTCGTAATACCAAGAAGACCTTGATTGGACCATAACTTTTCTTCAGATGATTTTAGATAGTGTCAATTACTAAGCATTTACCCAGTGCTCTACTAGCTGTTTAGCTGCAGACTTAGTTAGGGTATATAGTTGGTTACTAATGAAATTGACTTACCAAAAAAATCAGTTTCTTGTGCGCTAAAAGTTGTGATATTCCAACTCAAGTGATTTTCGCAATTCAATGTTACAAATTACAGTTAAACAGTTGAGCAAGGATTTTCATTTATTCATCTCTGCCCCACCCAAGGCGCGGAGCCACTCTACACGTAACAAGTTGGGGGCAGGGCAGCCTTCACACACTCGCAACTCTCACCAGGTTAGGGCTAGCAACCTCTAGTGAGAGCTGTGGTACCTCCCGAGGCGGACAGACTCGAACACTGGACCCTCTGCACTTCCGCACCGAAGCGCGGTCCTTAGCCAATTGAGCTATCCTACCACCTACATGTAATCGATAATAATCGATTATAACTGCAAGTAGCAGACTACTCTACATACCGACTTGTTCCATTCATCAGGAACTATCTTTTCAGACTATGCTTGACCGCATATAATGAACAGCTCTTCTGCCAATGATACTCCACCTGCATGTAGCATCTTTCCTGTGATGCCATCTGTACCGGTAGCCTTGTATGGTTATGGTTTCTTGGTCACACCCGAGTGTTTCGTCATTTCTGTCGTTATCTTGGAGTGCCATGTCTTCAAGTTCCGTCACTACTGTGGTGTCATAGTCATCCGTCTACGCATGCAGTCTCAGCAGCACTCAGTCTATCTCTCCTTAGTCTCTTCGGATGTCTGAAACAGGTGTCCATCGAGATTTTTAACAAATCGCTGCTTCGGTTCGCATTTTCTATTGATATCTCTGATCAGCAGCTATTCTTGGCGTGTCTTCTGCTGTATCAGTCGTTATTTCTCCTTCAGCCACATTTTCAAATCTACACTGTAAATCGCTGGATGCGAAAATTACATACAAACATATACCAAAATCACATGCAATTTGAAACTAGCATCTGATACGAGATTCTCGTATGCTTACAGAGATCTGGTATGCTTTTCATACGACATCTCACTTACTTTCGCATGTGATTGATATGTAGCGATGTGAGCTATTCTATCTGTGATTGGCTGTTTTACAGTGAAATACGAGTTGTTGGTATGCTTTATATACGAGACCCGATGCAAATTCATCCTTATTCGTATGCCTCTGCTATGCATTTCGTATGTGCAGCTTTAAGTCACATAGCAAAAAAAATATGTCTTACATACTGCTGTCAAACAAACTTTTTTCGTTTTTTTATATTATATTTTTGTTTGATAGAGTGATATTTAACTAGATTAGATTTATTGTGAATTTAATGTTCCACGAGATTGTCGTCGTTGTTACTTGTTTAGCAACATTAACAGGACATTTGGTTAGCTCAACAAAATGAACCCAGTTGCTAAATATCAATTCATTCAAACGACATTTTTCGTGCAACCATGTTGACTTATATATCTCAAACAGAACTATCTTTCCGTTCATGAATTATAATGTGTTTTTATTTCGGATTGATAATATGCCAAATTTCAAAATCACATAATGCATAATTGTTGATGGTTGAATACTTATTGAGTATGACTCTTGAATGTCATTATCTCACTACTTACAGAACAGTGGTAACAGTAGTGTGATCTTTATTGACAAAAGGCCTCAAATAAAGATACTTTGGACATGATTTATGCTTTCTTCTAAAATTGTGCTGGTATGGCTTTAGCATGTAAAGCATATCACATTTGAAATACCATACGAAAAGCATACAAACATGTATCAAGAGAATACAGAAATATACCAAAAAAATATTTTGGTATACATCCTTCGTATGTGATTGGTATTGAGCGATTTACAGTGTACTCGCAACGCCTTTCGAACTTCATTACGTGCAGTCACCCCTGTATAGTTTCATGTTCTCTTCAGACTGTAGTCTGCTATGCTTCATGCTATGAAATAGGAGTGTCCTCTGACTGATTCATGGATTTTTCGCCTTCCTTTCTGTCGGTGGACTCCCTGTCATAGCCTCGCACCTCTGATTTCCGAATGCAGCCCCAGCTGTTCTTTCTTCCAACTTTTTTCTTCCTTTAGGTTAAATCAAGCCAAATTTTTGTGTGAATTAGGGTGATTTGGGATTATCACTGAGTGTGGAATTTTTTTCATGAGTCTGGAAATTATCCCTCGAAAATGCGCGGGCCAACGCTCTATTACATCTCCAAATTCTGCCGATGCTACTTCTTTATCTGTGATTTCATATACATCGCATGTAGCAGAATGGCAGTGTATTTGGCATCGGGTCGTATTAATAAAGATAGCAGTAGCCTAGCTCTGCCCTAGCTCTACCCTAGTGCTAGCCAAGCAGCAACTTCTGCATTAATGAAGGTAGCAAAAGGGTAGCGCTAGGCTAGCACTATGTATGAGACTTAGCGCTAGGCTGTCGTATTAATAAAGATGATAAATATCCTAGTGCTAGCCTAGCACTACCCTAGCAAGGTCGAGACCTTGCTGTGGATTATGCTAGATTGAATATTTAAGCGAAATATTGAAGAATATCAAATGTGATGCTTACAGCATGGTAATGTTGAGCGCATTAGCTTCAAGATGGTGCATGATTTTTCTAATTTGAATGAACATATCGAATTGCAGACTGCAATTATAAACGTTATTCCATAACTGAATAAATTTTGCGCTAACATGGAATTCAAGTGACAGATTCTATTTACGCATTACACATTTGCACTAGACGTCTTGATAATTGGATAGTTATTTTCAACATTTAGACAACCAATATTCCTATTTATGAATTTCACTTAATAGCGATAAAATGGATTATCATTGATACTAATTGCTTGCGTATGAAGTATTGCAACGGTGCTAATATTCCGTGATTTTCATAGTTTTCAAATTTATTGAATCGTGGGTTTGCTATTTTAGAATCTCAAGCGCATTTTTATATATCCCTACAAACGCATTTCAAATTGCTTGGCCTTCATAACCGTTGATAAATTTGCATGATAATGAAACTGTGATGAAATAGTGTGCCTAAAATTGCCAAGTAGTCGAATTGTAATTTTATTTATCTCAGTAGCCTGATAAGAATCAAGATGTATTGGCGATAAATTGACAAACATTTTTCTCTCCAGAAAGCTTTAGAAAGTAATTCAGAATAATAGAAGCAATTCAGAAAATAAGAAGAAAACTCCCAATCAATACATCCGACACTGCTAATGATTTGATCAAAACGTTCAAGATAGGAATTACAATAAAGTATCATATTTTATATTTGTGCAGTGACTTGCTCACAATGTAATAAGCAGACCTGGAAAATTCCACTGAAATTTTTCAATTCCAATTCCAATTCCGGAACAGAAATTTCAATTCCAAATCCAATTCCAGTCGAAACAGTTCAATTCAATTCCAATTCCATAATAAGATTCAATTTCGATAATTGCAAGTCGCGTATAGTGTCTTATGTTAATGTATCTAAAGTTTGTTCGTTTCAATCTAACCCATGTGCCCTTATCCTATCCTCGTTGCTCCTGTGTGCCGTTCCCTGCGTCGCTCCTATGTGCGTTTTCATGCTCATAGCTCATATTTCTTGTGTACATATATAAATGTAACCGGTCAGCCTACGCCATTTTCGTTTCGTAAACGAGATATTCAATATCTCGTAAAAAAAAAGAAAGTTAACGGTCAGCAAAGAATCAAACGGTGAGAGAGAGATGAGATGCGAATAAATCTATTAATAAATTGACAGAAGAAAGAAATTCATTGTGCAAATAAAAACGACGATAAAAATGATATCATGAAATTTGATAAATGGTTCATGTTAAAAAATGGAGATTAAAATTCCGTGATAAGAACGAAATGTTGTCGGGTCGAAAGCTAACGAGCAGAGATTAAAGGAAACTCTTTCAATTTTCAAAAGAAAGTGGTTTTGTCGTCAAGTCTTAAAAATTTGTATAAATTTGAAACGATGAGAATTGACACAACAACAACTACCAACAACAACACATACGACATCTTCAGTAGCTGTTAGAAGAACTCCGGGCTCTCGCGGTGTCACATAACTACAGAAGTAACAACAACAACTGCCTGCCAGCAAAAAACAACACAGCAGCGTATACGGCAACACATCAGCGAGCGCGATTGAAGATTGACGGTATAAGTGACACCGATATTTATGATATTATTTTGGTATAAGTGAGTCCGATCGAATTGAAGTGAATTCAACATTAAGAAGTGAACTGTAAGTGTAAAGTTTTTCTTTTATCGTTGCGTATCGTGTCTATGCAACTATAGTCATCAAAATTAATAGTTAATTGTTGTGATTGGAAGTTGAATGATAGTTCATGTAATTGAATAGATAATTATTAGAATAGTTTGTTGACACTGTCATAATCATAATATCATAATATATTATGATTTGGACTGACAGGGTGCTGCCTTTAATGCAGCGTTAATTTTCCTCTTTCCAAACCAATGGTTTTTCGTGTGTACAACAATAAGTTAATCTCCAATTTTTGTGCTTATCCTATCAAGAACTAAATTCAACAATTGCTTCATTTTGATTATCTTACTTGATAAATAACTAAATTACAGATTGAACAAAGATGATTGTCTTTTCATGGTCTGCTCAATCGCTGAAATAACATTGTCCGGGGCTGTAGGCCCATCGAAGTCACAAAAAATACCCTTTATTCAACAATAGAATAAAGCTACGTCTGTCAATCAATCTCTCTCTTATCTGTGCGTGCAGTTAACACAGCGGCTGAGTACTGTGATTCCAATTTTTGTACAAATAGATTTATCACAGGTCTATCGAAAAAGTGGAATTGAGGTTTATCAAGGTCAATTCCAATTCCAGTAGATTTAAATATCGTCGATTCCAATCCCAATTCCGACGAAAAATGGAATAAATTCCGGATCGGAATTAATTCCAATTCCGACTTTTCCAACTCTGCCAAAGTTCATGTGCCAAGATTATTAAAAAATTTCACTTCATTGCATATTCGAGTGAAAAACCTGCTATATGTACTAACATTACACGTGGATATCGAGCAAATGTGGGAAAACAAATAGTCACATTATTTTCAACTAAAAAAAACAGGAGTCGCACAGTTTTAGGCTTGAGACGATTCCTTCGCTGACTTGCAATTTGTCCAGCTACTGAATAGGCGCGCTTGGCAACTCATGCTCGGTACAGGTAGAATCGGCTCAGTTTTGCTAAATGCTGATGCTTCATTCCGCTAGTTTTTACATGTAAACACTAGCAACTATCAATGCCAATGATAGCATAGTTACTCAAAATGGACAAAAAATCCATTTATGACATGTTTTTCATGGATTCAATATATGTTTATCAGCATTGCGGGCTGAGTCTAATTATTTTGGATAGTTTGGCAATATTATAAATAGGTAGTTGAATAGCCATAATTTGCTTAGCTAAAGGCCATTCTCCTTTCAATATGAGAACTTAAAAGGTAAAGCCAGATTTTGAAGTGGATTTTAGTGATATTTTTCATGAAAATTACTGGAGTCGACGAATTTATGCGATTCGCTATTTTTTGAAACGAATGCTAGAAATCACATTGTTGACAGTTTATCATAATAATAATATGGCGTTTATTCAAGTGAAAATGAAATTCATAAAGTACGGAAGTCATGGTATACAAAACAGAAAATATAGAAATTACATCACGATAGGAGAGCAGTGAGATGGGTCCTGCCTAGATCAACGAATTAATTAGAAGAAGAAATTTTGCTGTTCGACAAGAGCAAGTGTATGGAAAGAAAGAGTTTGAGCGTCTGGATGTGGAACATAACGGTATCGAATAATGAACAGAGCGAGGTAAAATTTCTGGAACACGGTTTTGGAGTGGATGGTCGGGAAGATTGCATTTTCATCATCCAGGTTTTTGAATGGAGTTGGATGGTTGAGTAGTATTTCCCAGCAGCTACTTCGAGAATCATATGATCAGGTAAAGTTTCGAATACTAAGAGTTCACTTATATAATTAATCGAATTAAGGAAGTTATCAAATAGCTTTGCAGCCAAATGAAAGTAAATAACTGTGGTACTGTTGTGTCCTTGTGGTGGGATGCTCGCTGTGCATCTGGGAGAAATTGGGTCAACCCTTGGTCGGGTCAAACATAAAACTCTTGAAATAAATACTCTCTTCATTCTTGCTAAACACTCAACACAAAAGGAATGAGAGTGGGGTAAATAACAACTCGGTCATGTAGAAGAAAAGCTCTACGCCTAATGTACTTCCCAGTAAGCAAAGGGCTCATTTATTTTTTCGTCAAATAGATGATTGCGGTACACTCACAGCATAAATATTGTAAAAGGGACTGCTTCTAAGGAAGCGAGAATTGGTGTTCATTCATTGCTGTCAGATACTATCAACTTCCTTTCTCAACAATCGTTTATTACATTTAGAGACGAAATGCTTTCATAGGACAATTTCTATGAAGATTTTAATGAAAGTAAATATCGCTTAGCTTCACTTGAGATTCACTCGCATTCAAATACCTGTTTGACACATGGTTAATTGATTTAGCTCATCAACCATCGCATTAGATATATTCCGAGTCAATCAGAAGCATAATTTGTCAATCTCTGTCGTTACATTTGTCACGAAGATCTCAGGGAAACTTGACACACCTAATTGCGAAGAATGTGAAATATTTACTTTTAAGTGAAAGGCTTCATGAACTTTCAAGTGGGTGTTCTCATAAAGTCTGCCATTCTTATGATCGGAGGAAACGTAAAATGCAACTACAATGGCCGCCATTCGTTTATTAAACGCACTGAAGCCCGGTTCGAATTTACTCCATTCATTTCATAATAAGCTAATATTTCGCTTAATAAGCCCACCATAAGGAATCGATGTAGTGACGGAGAGAGCACAAAATTATATCACAATACATTGCTATGTTACTGTATCAGTTGCCTGTGACGAAGAGGAGGAGTCACAACCACTACAGGGTATAATCTGTGGAGACTCGAACATGAAAAAAGAGAGTGATGAAGATGATGAAACAAAGGAAGACGACGCTGTTGAGGTAGAGTCGATGCCATCCCATTCAGACATGCGGCACCTCTTGCACCGACTAGGTGTTGGACTCGAGCAGAGAGGGTTCGGTCGGATGGAAGTTTTCCAGACTCTTGGTCAAGATATTCACTGAGTCGAGAAAACCAGACACAGACAACCTTGGATGAAGTCATCCAGAAATAGTGATTGCATCTGTGTGTAACTGAGCTGACATGCTGCAGAGCAAAGTGAAGTACATGTAATGTACATCGTAGAATGATGGTTTTGTGCTGCATGAAATATACATGCAAATGTGCTTGGACTAAATCACGACATTACATACTGACGTAGAAAATTAGTTCGCACTGACTGGAGTATCGAAAATACAGTGGAGGTCAGTATACATAGTGGTGAATCTAAACTTGCATGCTTCGCTTTGCAAGCCCATTCGGTTAATAAGCCCAAAATCTTTGGTCCCGAGGTGGGCTTATTAAGTGGCGACCACTGTGTTACTGCCATTTCTATTTTCTACTGAAATTGAAGTCATGCCGCCACTGGACTGGTTTCATACTTAGGCTTTTCCATAAAATTCCTAACACCCTTGAGTTGACAGAATTTTTTAGATTTTTTCACATTGACTGCATGGAAGTTAGATTTTGATTTTACTGACGGAATTACCATTCCTACTTTCCATGTGTAATGGGCTGATTGATGTTCATCAGAGAGAAGAGCTCAGTATTATCAATGTAGCATGTAACACTTTTACATCGATTTGCATCACATATCAACCGTTTCCGAAATTTGTAAAGAGATCTCCTCTAATTTCAAAATGACCTTCGTCGCAATGCTGCAGAACTGTCAAACACCGTATATGCTGGAATAGAACTGATTTCATAATTCGTGCAGACCCACATCTGGTACTTCTATCTTCCCCTCCACCCCACATTTTTCAATTTTTCCAAATTCATCAAATTTCGCCAAAGTTAGTCACATTGGGTTCAGAATGGACTTGATCTGTCACTGAGTGACTCTACAACACGACTGAGAAGTCTTACTAGAACCTTGAGATGAAGAATTGGTCCCTTGGATGCTCAGTTAGAATAAAAGTTACAGTTGTGATCATGAACTTCGTGGGATTGCTGTCTACAGACAAATGACGAGCAGTTGCCTAATTCTGAGACTGTAAATGTTCTACAAACCAGAAGATTACACGCTCAACGCTTTTTTGACGGTAGTGAGACTGCACTCAGGGGCAAGAGAAGATAGTTGACGATGCAGCACTCGTGGGTGTCAGTCAACAACGAAAATGTGGGGGGGAAGAATAGAAGTACTTCCACATCCTGCCTGAAGTGATATGAATCGATAAGTTTATGAAGAAAAATGTCAAAGACATAAAGCTTTTTGAGAAATTAACAAGATTCAAAATAGTGCTCTCGAAAAAGGGTTCTATAATTAAATAGCTTTCACAATTATTTTTATTTAAAAGATTTTAACACAATTCTTGACGTCCTTCCAATAAATGTTTATCTTCGACGCAATGCAGAGAGATTCAGCCGTCTTATAAATCCGTTTTGTCTGCTTTTACAAAATGAAACATTGAATGCAACAACGAAATCATCAACCAATAGCAGATTGCAACAAGGCTCTTTTTCTGGAGCTTAGCACGTGTTCAGCGAAATTGGAATAGTTGAATACTCTGGCCACAGATCTAGAAAGGGATAGATGGACTACTCCCCGATTTGCGTTAAGCCTGCTTTCCCTGCCACGCGCGCGCGCACAATCCCGGTATGTAGGCAAGAAACAAATGTTGGCATGCTCGTGTCTGTGAGAATGTAATGATAATAAGCACATTAACTTTCAACTTTAATTGATAACGAATCATAGAAATGTTGACAATTCCTGATGACCTGCAATGTCATACTTTCTCACTCATCATGATTGCTTACATAAATGTAGCTTAAATAGAAAATTAGGTGCATGCAAAGTAACGTTTTATTCAAAAGAAAACTCGGTAAATCAAAATTTATTTGCCTCTAAAGAGAATCAGCTTCATTGCCTGCTGACGTGATAGGACTTTTGAATTAAAGATATTACGTTCAAAATATATCTTACCGTACCGAAAGAGGCGAATTTTAACATAATTCGACGTGATCAGCCTGATAAGTTTTGTTATAGATGATCAGACTCTTGATGAAAGTCATGGTCATAAAAGTGGTCTGCAAAAAAGGTAGGAAATAAAGTTTTTACATCAACTTTCTGCAGGACAAAATGTTCGATACTGTGGGGAGGAGGGTCACATCGTGAACACCCGGAAAAAGAGAGCGGAAAGCTACTTCAGCAATTTTTACGATACTATATACAGCGAAACTAGGAGTAGATAGGCCTCCTCTCTGCTTTGCTGAAAACAAACGGGTGAAAGATACATCCTTGATACATGTATAATCATCGCTCTCAAACAACTTCCGTTGATTTAATTGGGTAATCAAGGAGCCGATGGTTTTGGAATTCCTCCTTAACTTTTGCGATTTGCAACGTAGCCGCTTTCGCAATTGCACACACATGCATCTGAAATTTTAAAATACACAACATACTAATGGTGTACAAAACTTTGCATGAGCATGCACGAAAATTTCATAAGTGTATTTTGACTTATAGAAATTTGGCCAGGGGGACGGGTAATTCATAAGTGTAATTTGATTTATATATTATATTTATTGTTACACAGATTGTTTCATAAAAAATGGATCACCCTTAAACATCGCCTTAACTTCAACTTTGTCTAACTCCGCCAAACTTGAACGAATTTCTCTGAAATTTGGAAGATATGTCAGTTGTGCTTACTAATATCATTGTTGGAAATTTCAAGCATGAATATTGAGTTGTTTTCCTGTTATAGATAAAAAAAGTAGTAGATAATTTGATCTTCATTTAGCAATGCTACACAAAATCATACCTCACTCTTATAAAATTACATTTGTTTCCTTTGTTATGTAATATGTTGTTCTACAAGCCAAAAGCTATCAAGCAAAACAAAAATAAAGAAAATCGGTCAATCAGAGCCAGTATAGCACCATTATTCATCAACAATAATGTAACTGCTACATGTGATTAACTGGACTTCATGTTCCATAGCTTCCTGACTTCGTTGCGGTGGTGTTGGCAGCATTCCTGATTGCTTTCAGCTAGAAATCTATCTCTTACCGGTTGAAAACAATACAAAGCACAAATGAACAATAACGAGATCGCATTCACAAAAGGCAAAGTGTCAGCCTTGCTAGAACTAGGGTTTTCTTTGCGAGCTACAAGCAAGCAACTAAATGTCCCTTACACAAATGTGCATCGATGGCATAATGATGATTTTCGACTCTGTCGTAAAGAGGGCTCTGGCCGTCCACGCAAAACATCCAAACGTAGAGACCGTAATTTTGAGATTTGTTAAAGTTGATCCAAGTCTCTCGTTAACTGAGATGGCTGCACTAGACTCGTCTATTTCTAAGTCCACTATTCGTAGAAGACTTATTGAGTCGAATTTCAAGAGCTGTAAGAGGCCATCTCAGATCGAATTATCAGATCAGCATACAAAAAGACGTCTCAGATGGGCAATGAGTCATTGTCAGTGGCGAAATCAATGGGATCGGGTTGTCTGGTCTGATGAGGCATCAGTCCATCTGAAGGACAGCGATGGTCGATTGAGATTATGGATAAAATCTGATCAGGAAATTCCGAGACATTTACATTGTCCCCGGGTACAAGGTGGTGCGACTCTACTGATTTGGGCTGGCATTTGGACCAATGGCCGCTCTGAACTTCACATACAGCAAGGAACCATGAATTCTGAACGCTATGTGAATGTTTTACGAATGAACATTGGCCAAATGACAGATCAACTTGGTGATCCATCGACTTGGTTATTTATGGATGATAATGCTACGTGTCACAGGAGTAGTAGAGTCAACTTATGCAAGTCTCAATTAGGGCTTAGTCACTGTTAAAAAGAGAGTGGAGAAAGTTAGATCAGTCAAAAATCAACGATATCATCGAATCAATGCCTAGACGAATTGGTAATGTCATTGACAATAAGGGTAGGGCCACAAAATATTATCTTCCTAAGAACCGTTACTGTATCATAGCTTATCAGATTATATGAGGACATTTAAATATATTAGGGACATGAAATAACATGAAAAATGCTTTCTGTATCATACTTATGTTTTATTTAGTCAAATTTTAGGATGATCCACTTTTTATGAAACGGACTGGTCCGCTAATCGACTGATTATCTTGCTTACCGACCAACTTGAGTAGCCTGATCCATGCGTTTTGGAATTGCGCGGATATCTGAGTCTTGATCCACATCCATGGGTTCCGATGATGGCCCTGGTGACTGAGACTCGGCAGAAGTTGCATCAAAAGACTGCTCAAAAAGATTGCGCTGCTTTGGGGATCGACGCTTTTTGGAAGGTGTTTGCAGATAAAGGGGGAACGCTTCAAAAACAGTAGGCACTGCGTCATCCTTCAGCTTCCTTCGAGTTCTGGGGCGAGTTCCATACTGTCCCTTTGCATGAATAACTCTTACGCCCTTTTTATAGTCATCATCGGTGAAATGAACACTGCATACGCGTGATGAATTCTTGGAGGGAGTAAAGTTCTTACGTCGAATGTTATGAAGCCACTTCTTCAACAATTCGGGGTTTGAGAACGGAAAGGCGTGAAAAGAAATGTTAGAGTTTTTCGAAGCACGGTTCTGGCATCGCGGAACACAACACGAGGTAACCATTTCTCAAGAAATGAAATTTCTGTGAACAGTTTTGCAAACCTGTTCGAAAATTTTATCTTTCTTATGCCTTTTGAACACATGTTTCGGATTAAGAGTAAGAGAATTGATAGCAATTGCCTAGGGCGTGAGGATTTTATTTAATGATAAAATCGCCATTTAGCGTCGGTAGAATGCATGTCAAATTCAATTTTATCGTGTTGAAGTATTGCGACATCGCCACACTGTGTTATGACACTCATCCCAGCTTCGTTAAGAATACAAATTTTGTCACCCTTATCAAATAAATCATCATCAATTGAAAACAACACCACAGGTGTCAATTGCGATCAGCTCAGCGGCCGTCATTTCTTGCCTACATATCGGGAGCAGGCGTGGCGGCGATGGGAAGTTTTCAGGCTTCACGGCTGAAATAGGGAAACGCGGAAAGCAGTCCATCTATCCCTTTCTAGATCTGTGACTCTGGCTCATTTCACAGATTTTACAAGAAATTTTGTTTTGGTTGCTTTAATTGCATTTAGGACCAATGAATTGACAAGACGTGTCATATTCACATCTATTGTATCCTGCAGTTTTCTGCCTCGTCAAATTCTACTCGGTAAACAACACTTACGCCTCAATTCATATACTGCATTTCTCTATTACGTAACGTTTGCAATGTATAGTTATTAGGTATGAATTTGCGGGCAGCAATGATAGAATTCCAAGGGCGCGTAGCGCACGCGGAATTCTATCATTGCTGCCCTGCAAATTCATACCTAATAACGGTATTGTTACATCTCTGTGTTCAAGATCTATGTTTAGCGGGCAGCAATGATAATTTGACATTGCTGCCCGGAAATTCATGTAGATATCTTGAACATAGGATGTAACAATCATTGATGAAGTTAGGTGGAAGTTCTAAAGACTGCAAGTACCAGATGCTTGCGGGGGTTTTCAGTTCGGGTTTCCGCTGAATTTATCTACAAGTATTTTGAAGACGTCAATCTCTTTTACAGACTTGATTTATGTATTCAAAGTTCATAAATTGACATTATTAATAGTATCAATTTCAATAAAGTGAACCACGTGCATCTGAGCATTTTTTGCACAGTACATCGTGAAATCTCTTTCATTCATGGAAACAGTGTATTACCGCATGCTGTTTACAAAGATGGCTAAGCGGCATGCAAGGGATCTAAAGTACATTTCAGCTATTAGTACGACTAAATGTCATTGTTCTATTTGAAAGCAACATTTCTGGTGCTTTGATATACAATGATAATACAACAATGAATTTATGAAAGGCATTCCCTTCGGGTCTCAGAGGATTGATGTCTATTGCCAACCGTGAAATGCTAGGAATTGTGAGCATTATTTGAACAATTATGGAGCGTCGGTGCGTTGCGATCGTGCAGCATTGTATTTCTAATTAATTATACTTAAATTATTTTTCATAGAGATAATTGGCTATCATCTGCAAGTATGAAACTGCTGCTTCATGAAATGAAAGATAATTGAAGACCATTTTACAATTTTTTATCAGAATAATTAATCATCATTATTGCATACAACTTCTGATGGCGTTCGAGTCCCACTCCAGCGGGGCCGCCACAATGATTGATCTCCAATTTTGCCGGTCGAGTGCATCCTCCTTCGTCAGGCCCTTTGCGGGCAGATCCTAGCGTATTCTATCGGTCCATCGTTTCCTGATGGGCCAGCTGCGTGGTCGCCTTCCAGGTGGCTGCAGCTGTGTCGCACGTTTCGACACCGAGTCCTCCGATTGTCGCTCCACATGTCCAAACCATCTTAGCCGCCGCTGCTCCGCCATCTTCTCCGTAATTGGGGCCACTTACATTCGGTGCCGCACCTCTACGTTCTGATAAAACTGGGCTTCATAAATTTCACGTCAATGAAATATGCACCAAAGCAAGCGCTTGCTCGATATTCATGAGAAAATCATTGGTGTATCGAAGCATCAGATAAAGCGGATTGAAAGTAAGAGATACAAATGTGATTGAGAACCGAGCAAAAACATCAATTTTTCCTAATTACAGAATGATTTAACAGCAACGGGTTAATCATGGTTGATTGTCTCATTGGAGCTCAACTTTATTCACTTAAAATCAGAGAACATCTATGTAGATCAGAGAAAACATCTAAATGAACAACATGTTGAACAAAAAAACAAATATCAGAATCACAATTATGCAGAAATGTTTAAGTGTCGAATTCGAATGTAAGTGAATGAAAGCGCTGATATGAAACTTAAAGGCAATCTAAGAAATGCACAGAGACACTTTGTTCTGAAATACATAGGACTGCTGTACTCACAAAGTCGCTCAAAAACTTTATATATAGGTTTGTGTATAAAACGCGAACACGAATTCGAATTTGGGCTTCAAAAGTTAAAGCATTGAACCATAGAGTTCTAACAACAAGTTTTGATTATTTCATTAACATTTCAAGTTATTTATTCTGTTTGTACTGTAAACTGCACACAGTAGAAAATTGATGCAATCAAGAATGTTTTGAATATCAACTGTCCTTTACAGCCTATACAGAAACTACATGAAATTAGCTGAAAATGTCTATCTTTAGATGCATTTTCCTGTGATGCCATAAAATTTATCTGCAATTAACGGACATTTTCTGTAATTACGATCATTTGTGCGGTTTTTAGCGGGGCACAGTTTACAATGTGGGTCAGATGACGAGTATATGGCTCTACATTAGGATCTCTCAACAAATCAAATCCTGTTGTCATCTGACAATTGATTTTTGTTCATCCAACATTCGGTAAACGACCATCAGCCCTTGCTATTCTGACTTTTTGATTCTTTACTTTTTAGAGTATTTTCTTTTATATTGAAAGGATTCCATTTTGTTCCTCGCTTCCAAACCAAATCCCAAGGCCAATGTGTATAGTTATTCGGTAGAGGCGTAACCGAGTTAATGTCCGTAAATGCCGTATATCCTCTTTTATTCATAAATTCAAAGATGTATTTAGCATCCTTTGGACGATCATGTTGCTTTGTTGCCCATTCAAAAATGACTAACGGTATATCCACACGTTCAAATAATTTTGTGCATTTGGTAAATACAGGCCCCTCTCTACCCTCTATATCCATTTTTAGCACAGCTCTTTTGAAAGGAATAATCTCCACCAGATCTTCAGCCGTAATAGAAGCGACCTGAACTCCACCAGGAATTTTGTAATCAAAAGACGGTGATCCACCGACATTGGTGGGATATTTCTTTAGATAGAGCACACCACGCTTCCTACCCATGGCATTGTGGACCAGAATGACACGGTCAGTAAAATTATTTGCACGAACTGATTGTGCAACTCTTTGGAGATTATCATGATTCGCGTCTACAGCGACAACATTTCTGCCCATTACTGCTACGGATAGTGCATAAACACCGATAGAAGTTCCAATGTCAATCAAGTGCAAATCAGGATCTCTTTCCATGTATTCTTGCATCGGCTTCACTATTTGATATTCCCATGATTTGCCATCCAGAATGTAGCGTGAAATGTAATCCCTTCGATCGTAAACAAAGATTTTGATTTTTGTTCGATTTTTGTAAGTAGAAAGAATTGCTGAAGGAAATTTTTGATCATTTGTTCCATTCAGAGGAAATATATTGACATAGGATGAAGATTTTTGTATCAGAATAGGAGATTTATGCCGAACTGTGGAATGTTCTGTGACAAGACGAGGATGCTTACGTATTTCGATTGTTTCTTGTTGAACTGTGAAATATCCGTTCCATAGATGTAACACAAGGACCACTATAACGAAAAATAAAAGAACATGTTGACACTTCTGAGAAAGGATTTCTCTCATATTCTGGTTTCACTGACGACAGTTGAATGATCAAGCAAATCAGACACTGTGCGCTACTAAAGGTAAACGCCGATTAAATCCTGTGGCAGATTATGACGCCACTGTGTGATGAAAATTCTGGGTTATGAGAAACGTCATAATCAGACAGGAATGGGATCCGTTTCATTCAGTTGCTTAGCAGCGCTGCATTGTTCTCCAAGCACGTAGACATACATTTTCAGCCAAATAAAAGTAAGAGTTGTTGTCAATACTTTCGCTCAACTGTGTTAAAGGGAGCTAGTGAAATTTCGACGGGCATTCATTAAATATCACTTTAAGCACACTACTGGCAAGTCACCGAAGTTAGTGCGCCTGCAATTATCAATCAATACTGCATTTTGCAAGCACTATGTGAGTAGAATAACTAAATATTGAGTTGCCTCCTCATTTGAAAAGTCTCCTAACATCGATGCAACTCCCTATTTTCCCTGGCCATGGCTGCAACTTTAAATAGGGAGTTGTGTCAATGTTGAGAGGTGTGAACTAGGCCTACTGATGATTCCTGATATTGGATTAAATGGCAGCTATCCAGGTCTGTTCTCATTTTTCAACTGAGGATGCAACTCAGTATTTAATTATTCTTTTTTAAAACTAATTAGGATAATTGGATGTTGCAACATTATGCAGGCAGTTGAAGAGATTCCCACAATAATACTTCAATTTCAGTTGACTGAATAGAGTCAAGCAGTTAATATGGTAGCAATAGAGTTTAATTCGGACAACTCAGGGGCCATGCAACAATTACGCAATCGCTTTCTTTTGACTTTTAAAATCCCCTTAATTCCGTAACTTTTTTTTCGAAGAATTAATAGTTTTGAGTTTTTAGGATTTTTAGTAACATTTCACAGCAAAATATCACCTTTCGCATATTATCAAAATATAAGGTCATCTGGTGTTCTTATCTAATTATTTCAAGGACCCTGAAACCATTTTCATCGCTTCGTTCCGGATCTTCAGTGCATTTTGTTGTCCTATTTGTGTTATCTCCGTCTTCAGTGGTTAAATTTTGTATCTTAGTGCTCCGGATTACACCGTGTATCTCATTCACAAAGAGGATTTTACAATATTGTCGCTATTCCGAGAAATCTATGAAAAACATTCCTTTTGATTGTTACCTACAGTGAATTGAGTCATAATTCAGTCTTTGGCAAAGCAGGTGGAAACTTAAATCACGTGATTGTGGCGCAGACTAAATCGCTTGTCGATAGAAACATCAGATTATGGACACGTAAGATACCATTTACTGACACCGCTTACATTATACATTTGCATTTATTGACACCGTGTTCTAGTGGTCTAGTGGCTTCGTGGTTTGAACTTCAGGTGCGAAGTCCTGAGATCGATTCTTTATTCTCTTTGGTTTTGACAAAAGTGTGCTTCTTTTTTCTTTTTTGTTATTACATTTTTACAATGCCCGAAATAACTCCAAAAAGGAATACTAGGTCTGGATCATTGAATTCAGTGAATGTAAATTTGAACGATGTAAAGACACTTATAGATACTAAAATGAAAGACTTGGAATTCCAAAGACTCTTTGGAAAGCAACGAGAACGTCATAATGGCAATCTTTCAAAATGAGCTGGATCAAGTGCGTCAGACTAATGGTATCTTTGAAAGATACCATTCAGCAGCTGCAAGACAGTAATGAATGCCTAAAAATGAAAAACTTGTGAAAAACCACAACGCCACAAACCTGTCGCTAATGGTGACCCCCGATTGCTGCGCAGGAAATGTGAAAACGCTGACATCAAAACTGATATTCTTCGAAAGGCGAAAGAGCTAAGAAAGTTTCAAGACTTTAGGCATGTTTTTATTAATGCAGATCGAACTCCATTGCAGCGCCTTTGATACCAGGAACTTCGTCAAGAACTCGTTCGGTATAGAGAAGGTGAAAATGTGCTGATTTCAACGTAGTAGTAATTCAACGCAGGGAGATGCAGGGGTTTTGAAACCGATTTTCAACTTTTTCCTTCTACCATCGCTGAAGGAGATGAAGTTGCCGGAGAACAAAGACAACAGTAATAATTGACTCCTTCATAGTAATGCGCACTCAATTTATTATAAAATGGATTTTTATATTTTCATATGAGCTCAGAGCTTTAGTTGCCATCTGCCGACCAACGTTTATCTGTTTAACGGAAACATGGCTAATGAATAGCCCAGAGATAATGAATAAATTGCTATATATTCAGGATTATTCTCTCTTTCGTTGTGACCGACGTGATGATGAGACTGACAACAGACGGTGGCACAATGATATACGCATCTCACCAGGTTTATCCTGGCACTGTTTCTCTTGACAACAACGTGATGAGACCAAAAGGTATAGAATGCAACTTGATAGCGTTTCGTGATGTGCATATATATCTTACATGATGTGCATATAGATCCCTCCTCGTTTGCCTGCCGATGCTCTCCTGGCTTTTCAGCGATATGTACACCTTCGACAGTATACTTAACAACACTCCAAATGCCGATATCTCCGCATGTGGGGATTCAAACCGACACGATTTTCCATTCTTAAGCCAACATTTTGATATATGCAATATTGTTAATCAACCCACATATGGAAATGCGACTTGAATATATTCTTGTGTAATATTGGCAAAGTGAACTCTTTCAATGTCATCATCGCCCCACCTCTGGGTAGCGCAGTGAAATTGCATATTGTTGTTATCATGTCGAAAAGGTCTAATAGCATGCGTAGTGATGCTCACCTTCATAAACATGACTTCAGACAATCTGATAAAGTTTTCGAACACAGAGAACACAGTGAAGCAAATTGGGAATACTTGTTTGGAACCGATGATGTAAACGAATGTGTATCGGGGTTTTATGACATTTTCTCGACTGCAACGTCAGTTATTCCGGTTTCTCTTGTAAAATTTGCGTCACGAACGAAGCCATGGATTACTCCTGTGGTACTACAGCTTATAAACAAGCGCTGGAAAGCCTTTCCTTGCGGGAATTTTTCCCTTTTCCAGTATTATAAAATTAAGGTCAAGAACGAGATTTACAAGTCAAAGATGATTTGGAGATCAAAAATGTGTAAATGTCTCTGGTCAGTGGTAAACGAAGTCCGAGGGAAAAAGGAGGATAATTCGATAAACGAAATTGGTTCACTATTCCGGGACTCGTATGACGCTGCTGAGTCAATCAATGCAACATTTTCGGATTTTTTCACCGCAAGTGATAGTTTCATGCTTAATCCCATCAATGGTTAAGAACACTGGGATATCTGCGATATTAATATGGTACGCAATATATTGTCTAATATAAAAACGAACAAGTCAGCAGGACGTGGTGACATTCATGCTTTACTCCTGAAGATATCAGCTGATATCATCTGCCGACCATTTACGTATATTTTTAATCAATCATTCAAAAATCACAGTTTCAACGGTTTGGAAAATTGTAGACCCAATTCGAAAGCGACTCCCGTGAGAAAAGATTGTCTAAGGCCAATTTCACTTCTTCCTGTGATGAGCAAGGTTGTGTTGGAGAAGTTTCGTGACGAAATTGTCAGCTACTACGATTCCCAACAGATCGTTTAAGTCCATTATCTTCTTCTATATGTGCACTTATAACTCTCCATGATATTGCTCTCCGGTTGCTTGATATGCATTGATGTGGTAGGCATTCGAATCCTGGCTTTTGACTGTGTGCCCCATCATATCCTCCTTTCCAATATATCCCAACTTCAGTTGTCACATTATGCTATGTTTGTCAACTGGCTCAATGATTATCTCAGCAATCGTTCGCAAACAGTAAAGATTGGTGAAACGAGCAGCTCGCTCTCAGCAGTGACAAGTGGAGTATCGCAGGGGTCATTGTTGGGCCCGTTTCTCTTCTTCCTTTTCATGTCTACCCAGCATCCCCAAAACCGCGGTGCTCATGCAGTGAAATACGCGGATGACGTCACTGTAATAGTTCCTTCCCGTCTTCCGTCAGAATCCGGATGACTTGGGTATCGTCAGAAGTAAGCCATTTCAAATCATGATGCACAGCAAATCTAATAACCATCAATGATAAAAAAACTAAAGTTATGACAGCAAATTTTCCCGTTGTTGTGTGCCATCTATTCGTGAGTATGAAAATGTCACTAAGTTAAAGATATTGGGAGTATTCTTTAATGAAAAGTTATCCTGGTCAGATCATATAGAACATGTATGATCCGTTTCTTCGAAGCGGCTGTATATTTTGCGAGTTTTGAGGGCTATGCTATCTCATGATCAGCTTGTTCAAGTGTTTATTGCAATTATCAGATCAGTATTCGAGCATTCATCTCCTCTGTTTTTGAACCCCGAAACTGTTTTGAATTTCGCATCATCCACGGGTTTGATATTAATGCATGCGAAAAGTGCAATTTGTTGAACGCAGAATTGTTGAGCGCAGAAAAGTTCTAACACTTCGACTCTTCAGAAATGCATTGTATAACCCATGATGAGAATATCGGGGGTTGCTCTTGCGCATGATTATGGCGGCCGACGGTCGTCGAAAGTGCTCGCGCGAGACTAACTAATTTTGCTTTGTACTAATGTGTCAAATATCTGACATGGGGAGCTTCCAAACAGATAATGTATAACCCATGCCATATTCTTCATGACCTGATGCCCAATGCCTCCAATAGAGATAGTCGAATTTTGCTTCCACATGTCAAGACTTCTCGCCGTACGAAAGAATTTATCCGTGCTATGCAACGACTCCCCATCACCCATGACGTTTTATTGTCGCTATTCTTATGGATTTTTATGATGGCCATCATTTTTATATGGGGATCACTTTTATATTTTATATTTTATATTCTTACTCTTTACTGTAATTCTGAGTAAGTCTCCACGATTCCTATTTCGGAGATTTTTTTGTGTTTTACAAATATACGCTTATCAGTCAATCAATCAATCAATATACGAGTGGTTAATCCAACTAAGAGAAACTTTTCGAAGCTCGGTATGCTAGCTAATTCCGCGCTTTTTATTCTAAGAAAGTGAAATTTAATCAAAATCGCGACTTTATCATGACAACGATGCATTTTCTGATTGTAAGTCTCATCATTTTGCTTTTTATTAGCTGGCGGGCTGCATATTGTTATAATTTCTGTTGTGATTTTGAAGAGTTTCAAAGAATAGAATTTTATCACAACTATAAAGTCACATACGAGTATTGGCAAAATAGTGTTAAAAGAGATCAATGTAATTCCCATCTCGATCCCAGTCAAGCTTCATCGAGATCAAGAGTCCCAATTCTTAAGGATTCATCAGCAAATTAGAATTTTCCTAGTTCATTATGTAATTTACAGTTAATTCTTGAAAATGTTGACAATTCTGATAAAAAGCCAGGAGTTCTATCTTTCAGATTTTCACAGGAAAATCTATAGGGCGGGACAATTTTCTATAGGGTCATGCACAGGTAGCCTACTCAGCATTAACACCAGGCAGGTGGGACTAGCGAATATCTCAAGTAATTGGCATTATCACAGACCGTCGCCATTTGGTGCTTGTATTCATCCAGACAGAAATTGTATCAATAGAACTAATCAATTAAGTTGAAGAAATGAACTTTCCAAGGCATCTTTCTTTGCCAGGAAGTCGAATTAGCTCATAAACGGCGATCATTCACTTCCAAAACCCTTATCTCAATCTCCAGACATGCGCGGCTTATCATACGAACAAGATCTTAGTTCTTTTATCCGTCGAACTCTATACTTCACCATCATTGCTTTGAAGGAGCGGGACGCCGAAATCCTCAGTGACTCACTTTTTCAAGTTAAATAAGTCTCGACAAGAAATACGGAGTTTTGTTATTTAATCCATGTTATTCAAACTTTGGAATTATTTTCTGTCATCTCTTCAAAGGCGCATTGTAAAGCTAGTTGACTCTTCTTGTCTGACGCGAAATCGGATATTGAAGGTAATTTTTCTTTAGAATGTCTTATGGTAGATTGTCGCTGTTATGAATCTCCATTGAATATTCAAATAAACCTCAGCGGGTGTTTCTGATCTCTAATCACTTTAATTTTTGGTGAGAAGTTAAGTTCTAAAATGAAATTGATGACCTAATTCCTCCCAGCACGAACGAAAAGAAAGTTGATCGCCATTGGAAGTTATGAGAAATACCCGGTAAAATCTTTCACTAATTGTGCAATTATTTGCGAATCTTCATGCTTCTGTTGTTAATTCGTTCATTATATGCGAAATCCATTATTCACTTTCATAAAAGAAGAAGTCGATAAATCATAAATCACGACCTATTGACAGTCATCAAGTGTTTGCACATACATGGAAGCAATCGACTTGCAATCTGAAAATAAGTAAGACTAATGTACTCAAATGCGACGGTCAGAGAATGACAACTTGTGTTCTTCTGTTAAGATAAATTTGTGTAAATTTGCTTTGTAGATAATGGTCAAGGTCAGAAGGGTGCACAGGCTTAAATATTAAACATTCAGCTAAAACTCGCGCATATGTTCCTTCATTCTAGTGCAAAGATGACGTCTGGTCTCACCAATGTAACTGTTTTGCGCAATGTACAATTAAAGGTTGCATCACGAGCGATTACACGAGTTTAACCGAGAGTGGTGTGACCATAGAAATCATAGAAATAGATTGTTCTTTATCTGAACTTGACTAGAATGGAAATTGACTCAAGGTCGCGGCACATTCGGGGAACTAAGTTGGGGCATGAACCACCAATGAAAAGCTTAGAATGGCACATGTGACTGATTCTAACCCAATGATACAGCCGTTGACAAGCGAATCTAGGTGAAAATGCGTGCGATTTATGTGCCACTATTGTGTATTGCATGAAGATTTACTTCCATTCTAGAGGTTTTATTGTTATCAATTTCTATGATAGAAATAGATTGTTCATCTGAAGTTGAATAGAATGGAAATTGACTCAAGGTCGCGGCTGATCCGGAGTATGAAGCACCAATGAAGAGCTTAGAATTGCACGCGTGACTGATTCTAAGGCCTCAGCCACACTGAAAGCATAGAAATAAACTGTTTATCTGAAGTTCGCTAGAATGGAAATTGACTCAAGGTCGCGGCACATCCGGGGGAACTAAGTTGGGGCATGAAGCACCAATTAAAAGCTTCGATTTACTCATGTGACTGATTCTAACCCAATCATACAGACGTTGGCAGGTGCATCTGAGTGAAAGTGCATGCAATTCATGTGCCGTTATTGTGCATTGAATGAAGCTTAATTTCCATTCTAGAGGTTTTATTGTTGTCAATTTCTATGACTGAAAGCAAAGCAAACACGATCGTTGCGAGCGTCTCGAGCATAGAAATAGATTGTTGTTTATTTGAAGTTTACTAGAATGGAAATTGACTCAAGGTCGCGGCACATCCGGGGAACTAAGTTGGGGCATGAACAACCAATGAAAAGCTTAGAATCGCACAAGTGATTGATTCTAACCCAATCATACAGCCGTTGACAAGTGTATCTAAGTGAAAATGCGTGCGATTTATGTGCCACTATTGTGTATTGCATGAAGCTTTACTTCCATTCTAGAGGTTTTATTGTTATCAATTTCTATGGTCTCGAGCAAACGTATGTCCGCAAGCTATTAATCGCACTGGTTTGCTTTGCTCGCAGTGTGGCAGTCTACAACTGCTGCAATGATGACTTTATATTTGCTGCAAAACGCTTTGCCCGGAAACGCTTGGAAGAGCTCGTAGTGTGTGGCTGAGGCCTTGGAAAAGCTCGCAGTGTGGCTGAGGCCTAACCCAATGATTCAGTCGTTGACAAGTGTATCTAAGTGAAAATGTGTGCGATTTTTGTGCCACTGTTATGTATTGCATGAAGCTTTACTTCCATTCTGGTGACTTTATTGTTATCAATTTCTATAGGTGCAACCGAATTGTCGCCACAGTTTTCTGCCAAGCTGACATTGTTACATCCTATGTTCAAGATATCTACATGAATTTCCGGGCAGCAATGTCAAATTATCATTGCTGCCCGCTAAGATGTAACAATACCGTTATTAGGTATGAATTTGCAGGGCAGCAATGATAGAATTCCGCGTGCGCTACGCGCCCTTGGAATTCTATCATTGCTGCCCGCAAATTCATACCTAATAACTATAAATTACTTCCTCGATGCATGAATTGTGTGAATCATAGATATCGGACCGCGTAACCAATGATTTCTGAAACCGTTTCTAAACAATTGACAGGCAAAATTTCATTGGATAATTGGTTTGTTGGCTTGTCATAGACTCATACCGCTCAATTTCTACCCAAGATTGATGCATTTAGACAAAAGTCCATGCATGACTTAGGTATGAAGCATTCTTTGTCAGCTTACCCGAATACTCTCTATCTCTGTTGTGCTTTTGTAGCTAACTTTCCGTTGCTAATGCTATGATGGAGAGAATGGGCTTCTATGACATAAAATGAACAACTAGAATCACAGAATTAGACAAGTCGTCTCTTCTTCCGTTTGACTAGAAGGGAAGCATTGGAACATGTAACGTTATTGAAATGGCACAATCTCCTGACTAAATACCATAGCAATCAAACAATGAGCAGCCAGTTCAACATTAAACAAGCCAAATTGTGCAAAGTTTCAGTGACTGTTATCAACCGGATCACACAGCAAAGAGACACAGACGATGTCAAGTTCTACAAAGAAGTTTGTGAACGTTTTCTCATGCGCCTGCTAACTTTTTTTGAAATGATCGGAGAGCCCAACATTATCGAGAAAATTTTTGCGCAATGATCTGAATTCTTCGAATTTGAAAGAGTCGTGGCGATCGGAGCATTTTGAGGGAATTCAGAGCAATCCGCAAGCGACGCACGACTATTTTTCTTATCTCTGCAAGGTATTAAAAATTTCTTTTTTGCCCACTTATTAAGTTCTTGCATGTGCCATCTGTTTGAATCAGTTTGCACTTCTAGCAAAGTGATACGATTAAACAATCTAATTCTGTGACTAGAATACTCGTTTAAATGTTTTCTCTTTAGCCACCACAATCCAAGAACCTTTTGCTGGGATATCAGCAGTTCAGATGGATCTTAATATTTGAAATGTTCATCTTGCCGTTATGCATCAGGGAACAAAAATTAAGGGCTCTATGTTTGAAACTCATTCATTTTTGGATCTAATTGTTGAATTGCTAATATCGAGTTTCGGCAATTACATAGAAATCGGTTCAATGTGCTGCATCACACTTGCAAGTAAGTCGCACTTGTCATACTTGTAAGTCGCACTTGTCATACTTGTCAGTCTCACAACTGTGGATGCAAGTGAATTGGAACACGATTAATCCAGGCAATATATATTTTAACTCACCACAAATTGCGATAGTTTCAAGAGTGGGTTTATCTTGAAGAGAAAAATTCCCTTATCAACAAATCAAAAAACTAGGAAAATCTAGTTAGTGGAACACCCCTAACTTTCCACTTGATGTCACGAGCCTTTTCGAAACATAAATACGCGTGTACTCCAATGAAATCGCAGACTCAGATAGCAACAGCCAATCAAAATGATACGCTGCAGCTTTCTCTCACTACCTGCATTTACCGTCCGCATGGCTCTAACCAATACCAGCTATGTTTTCTGAATTATGTCCTTTCCAAGTGGCTAGATTTCTCAGCCACTAGTTCAACAATACTTGTAGCCTACAATCTGCAGATGCAAACTGATGCAGATTTGTACAAGTTAAGCCACAAATCTGCAAGTTTTATCATCAATACACGATTACATTTTGCAACTACCGTCTTGTGAAAACGCATAGCTCTTCAAGCCGCTAGGTCGAAAACGCGCTTATGCACCCTTGTCTTGTAGATGACTTTCCTAGGTACCTGTAGGTAGCACATTGATAAAGATTTGTATAAGTAAGGACACAAATTTTCATTTTTTCATCAGAAAGCGAATTTTCTTGCAAGTGCTCTCTTGTGAATATGCAAAGAAATTCAAGCAGCTCTATCAAGAACACGTTTTCGAACACTTATCCTCTATTACACATTCTGAAGTACCTGTAGATGTAAATTGATGCAAATTTGCTTATGGCAAGGGAATAATCTAGGTGTATTTCTATCACTACAACATCCTCTTTAGCAACTACTCTCTCATGAAAACGCATAGAATTTCATGTCATTATGTGAAGAGTAAGTTTTCACATGTCATAATCCTGTATGTCTTTTTCAGTGTACTGTTGCAGAAACCGTCATTTGATTTAAAAGACGATCATTCCATGCTATCCTATGCGTTTTCGCATAGAAGTAATTACAAGATGTAGCATTTTCTGCGTTCAATTCATGTTCGCAAAATGAACACAGCATTTGAAGGAATGACCATTACTAATTTCAAGTGCGCTATCATGGATAGGCAAATAATAGCGATTATCAACAGCACGCTGCATTGCGTTGATCAAGTCAAAAAACAGCCGTCGTTATGAAGTGGTCTGATGAGTTCCATTACACAACAGTATGTAATGCTTTTGTATTCACTAGCTATCGGCAACTCCCTTGACGCTGTCCACAGGATGAAACGCGTCGGGTTTTTCACCATTTATCGCAAAAATTTATGTTATTTGTCGTAACAAACGGAGAGAGGATTTTTCTTTTGAAACTAAAAATGACACATCGTGTGCTTGAATTTGAGGCCAAGTGCACACCTGAAGCACACAGTAATCGTTGGTTATCGAAAAATCTCAGATTTCAGCTTGGGCAAAATACATGCTATTTAACTGCCCAACAAACCGCTTTAGTAATGACTTAAATGGAATTTAGTCGGTATATACGCTCGTATTGATAAAACCCAGCATGAAAGATAGACCGGCAGCCAGAACCAGTTTCTGAAGGGAACGAAGCCGAAAATGGGACTTTCACATAATGATGCACGCCCTATACATGCTGTAAATCTGCACGTCTGCCGAGTTCTACATGTAACTAGTTCATCTTCCTGTCAGACATGATCAAAGAAAAGCGCATGAAATTCAATGGGACGCAGATTGCAGTTTTTGGTTCAAATGAAATTTCTCTAAAAATATTCTAAGTTTTCGGTTATCGAATTAAATGCAAAAAGCCTAGAGCCATCATTATTGATGTGTAATGTCTTCAGGTCATTTCCTATTGTGGGTCGTCTTGTCTTTAGTCCGCAATTTGCATGCGAGAATGCGGTTGAAAGAGGATCAAATTCCTAAAAATGTTTGTGATAATCGACATTAGGAGACTTGCCAAATTTGAGTATGTTTAGCTACATGGACAAAGGGTGCATGAACATGAAAGGAAATGACATGAAGATATTCCACGTCATAAATTATGACTATTGCTGGATACTTTTCGCTTATTCAGAGAAAACATAGAAAATTTCATTTTTCCGAAACTACAATCTGCGTCCCATTGGATAAACATGTGTCTTTCTTTGAATCTGTCTGACAAGAAGAGGAGCGGAACTCGGAAGACGTGGAGATTCGCAGTAGGCAGCATCATTCTGTGAAAGTCCCATTTTAGGCCTCGTTCCCTGCAGAAACTCGCTCTGGCTGCCTGACTAGGAGCATCAAAACGGACTTTCAATGAATGTGAAGGATTTATATCATCATACTTGTCTTCGCGTGCGAAAGAAGTATTGCGACAGCTCTCATAGACCACAACTTGTGTAGTTTAAAAACACAGCTCCTATAGGTTTTTAAGTCCTAACGTTTGCTATCTCAACTCAATAGCAGGTTCCACAGATGTTTTTCTGATGACTTTCAGTGTCTTTATGGATAGAGGGTTGATGAACTGATTGAGTCTGAACAATTACAGATACCATCGTCGAGGTAAAAAAAACATTATTTTTATTTTTTTGTAAATTTTGAAATAATGGCATTCAATGCAAGATTTACTTGTGCAAGCTAATAATTATTGACTTTAATTACATGTCCCCATTTTCTATAAGTGAAAGTTTGATGTTTAGGTGAATTTGACTGTCAGTTATTGTAGGCTACATTTATTGTACATTTGTGCAGCTGTGCACAGCACCTATAATATTGCGTTAACCTAGGGCACAATCACCACGAGTTGCGTAAATAATGCAAGGCGTCTGAAATTAATTGAATAGCTTTTTTGTCAGAGGGATATAAGTAGCGATTTTAACGCAACGTGTTATTGAAAACACTGATTTAAAGCTTTAGAACCAAATTTCATGCATTGTTTTCAGAGATGGTTTCAAAAATACGCTATTAAACATGAATTTTATGCTGTCAAACCTCGTTTTTTAGATATTATTTGACCGTGCTCTCAACATATTTATAGAGCCGTAAATTGAGGTGTGTCTTTAGATGTTTTTATAACAAGTTATCAGACAGATTGAAATCAAACTGTGATTGACACCGCAGCAATTGATGATCACCGCAGCATCATGATGTGCACATGTTGACAGGCACCTTTGATGTTCCTTTTCAATGTGACAGCAGATTGAGTAAACCGTTAAATCTCATTACCCATTAATAGCTATCTAGAGAGGCTAATGTGAAAGTTGTTTTCAAGAAATTAAGTCGTTGTCAGCAACTTTATATATACATATAATTGTGATTACAAGCATGAAACTTAGTAAACTCACGAATATGTTGTTATCGACAGGAATGCTTCCAGTTGGATTTGAGCATCGTATTACTGGATATCCAGCAACAAGTGGTCATGTATAGATAAGGTCATGAATACGGTAAACTGTTGAGGAAATGGTGTGTGCGTGTTACCAAATCAGCTTTGCTAACATGCATCCCGCTAATATGAAGGTAGAAAATAGTGCACTGATTAAGCGCAAACAATGGAACATGGAGCACTGCAGCACTTCTATTTCATTCCGCTCATGCAGAAGTCTTTACGAGATGTTAATGAAATGCATCCACAGAATCAGATTCATCTGCGCGCGCTTCGGTTTTGTAGATTTGAAGGATCGTATCCAACCTAAATATTGAAATGGCACATCACAGAATTAGACAACTTACTCCTTCTCGAATGGATAATTCGTGTGTCGCTTGCTATTAGAAATGCAAACAATAAGCTGTCAGCAGAGGACACCAGAGCCAGTGAGAGATGCGTGCGTGCTGTAATATCACTTCGCACACACCAAAACACACATCTTGGCTAACATTCGATTCATTGTATGCACTATACAGTGAGCAATGTCCAGGAGAGGATGTGAAAGCATCAAGTGAACTAATTTTCGTGCGCCTGCTATTTTTCTAATAATGATTGGAATGGCTACCATTATGGAGAAAACTTGTGAGCAATGATCTGAATTCTTCGAATCTGAAGAAATCGTGACAATCGATGCACTGTCATTTTTTTCCTATCTCCGAAAGGTATTAGGAATTCCTTTTTTGCCCACTTAGTAAGTTCCGCGATATGCCGTCGATTTTGAATAAATCACACTTCTAGCAAACCGAAGCAGATAAACAAAATATTTAATTCTGTGAATGCAGGATGTGTTGCTCATGTAATGATCTCACTTCTCGGTGACATTGTCCAGAAAACTTATGTGGTGAAATCGGCGCAGATTGGGAATTTGGAGGATCATATTTAATCCGGGGATGAGTTGTCAAGGTACAGCGCGACGAGGTGGAATTCAAAGTACGAAACCATAATTAAGGATTTGAAACTACAGCTCACCACTCAAAATGACCGACAGTATTCCGAACAATCGAAACACATTCTCTGGGAAGTCGTAGATCAGTTGATAAATGCTCAGAAAGATACGGCGAATATTCGTGATGCAATTACTGCTTTTATACTTTTAGCAAAATCAAAGTCTAGTGGTTGGAAAATTTCAAGTTGACGAAGGAAGTGAAGTCGCAATTATTAGAATTTCATTTAAAGTGCTGGATAATGATCTCCTATGGACTGCTTCGCCAATTGGCCGTATTTTTCAAAGAATTTATCGATTTGCCGAATTATGCTGTGCAATCATTGGAAAAAGTCGATCTGAAGTTTAATTCCAGAAAGATCATGACCTGGTTATCATGATCTTATTGCGCTTCTTGGCTGAGTTTTCAATAATAATAATAATGACGTTTATTTCTTATACACCCCAGTAATAGGAATCGTGAGGGAAAACTAAATGTGATGACAATCAAGGTCAGACATTGATGTTCAGTTTCAAGTAACAAAGAAAACAAAAAAAAGTAAAAAATGAACACTCGGACATATCATAGAGGAAAGACAAAATACCATCAAAAGCCGCAATTTGACAATTTTGACATAGAGATTACAAAAGAGGATTGCTGAATCGAATTCGATACTATAGGTAGCTAATATATGTATAGGTTTTTCAAGCTTTTCATTCAATTTTCAGCGGCATGATTTTATGATTCACTAAGTTTATGTTCCATTTCTTTAATCTGAATAGCAATGTGGACCCATTTACATCTTTTAAGGTTTATTGTGATCATTGTCTTTGATTAATGATATTTTGCTCTTTCAGTGGCAGGTGGTTTGTGATACGATCACGCTCTGAGAAAATGCTCTCATTAATAAGGTAAACTTCTTCAAAACTGGAAAACCATGCTGAATTTACACTTGTTTACATTTGGTTTTGGGTCTCAACTCGAGTTCATTCGAAACTGCATACATATTGAGATTTAATTAATATTGAGTTGCCACTCTACCTAGTGTATTTACTTCAAGGTTTTTATCTTTGTAGAATCAAACAGATGATCATGGAAAATGATGAAGTACAGGGGATAATTATAATTTGTCTCCTACTGTAGGTATGTGAAATATGGATCAATGCCATGCATTAAAAACGAAAATTGTTGTTGCCAATTTATGATGAATATGGCAAATGACGTCTCTAACATTTTTTGTAAAGAGTTTTTTACTTCAAGACTTAAAATGATATTTACTTTCCAGATTAATATGCTATGACATGAGTTGAAGATTCTGTTGTTCAACCACATTTAGCGCGCAAATGTTTGTGAGATATTTCAATTATGTGTTTATTTTCTATTAGGTTCAGTTTACAAAATTTGCTTTCACAAATTCACGCAGATCACAAATTCACACAGCGGCTTCTCATTAGAACATCAAAATGAGAGCATGGAGAATTTCAGATATGATGTCATGTTTCTTCAAAGCCTTAATAGCCTACATGCGTGTCATTTGCACTTGGCTGATAAGGAAAGAACTTTTACTGCATCAATCAGGGTCATCCTTACAAATGTTGAAAATGTTTTTAAAGGTGTTGATTAAAGGACTCGCATCTTATGCTCCTATATGTATGCAGTTTAAATTGGAGGTCTGCGTTCGTGACAAGAACACGACACGAACACGATTGTGCTTTATTTCGTGTTTTGACAAAAGAGTCATGTTTTATTCCCGTGATGGCAAGGAATCATTGCTTACCCTGTTCTAGCTAAAGACAAGCTATCTAGGTAGAATGCATTATATGTGCATTTCACGATGATGAAGGAAGATAGACATCATTCTTTCAGCCTACTGATACAGCTAGATTGCAAGACCAATACATGTACATTCTTTATATGTGTAGAATTGACAAATACATAGGCGAACCACAAGGATCTGTGCGGACCCTCAGTCATCTGGTGGACCGATCCCGATACCATACTTTGCCTTACTTTGAGCAGAGCAGTGCACCTCTCGTCCGCTCCATAGTTGCCAACTCAGCCATTTCCGCAACAAGTGACGTGCACACAGAATTAGACAGGTCGTCTCTTCTTCTGTTTGACTAGAAGGGAAGCATTGGAACATGTAGCGTTAATGAAATGGCACAATCTGCTGACATAATACCATAGCAATCGAACAATGAGCAGCCAGTTCAACATTAAATATGCCAAACTGTGCGAAGTTTCAGTGACTGTTATCAACCGGATTACATAGCAAAGAGACACAGACGATGTCAAGTTCTACAGAGAAGGTTGTGAATGTTTTTTCATGCGCCTGCTAACTTTTTTTTGAAATGACCGGAGGGCCCAACATCATCGAGAAAACTTTTGCGAAATGATCTGAATTCTTCAAATCTGAAGGAATCGTGGCGATCGGAGCATTTTGAAGGAATTCACAGCAATCCGGAAGAGACGCACGACTATTTTTCCTATCTCTGTGAGGCATTAAAAATTTCTTTTTGCCCACTTGGTAAGTTCCTGCATGTGCCATTGCTTTGAATCAGTCTGCACTTTTGCCAAAGTGATGCGGATAAGCAATCTAATTCTGTGTACGTGCATTTTCAGCGGCGGGGTTTGTCATAAACAATAAACGGTGTACTCTGAGTCCAGTAGAACTTCATAAACGGCTTCTTTATACTTTTAGGTCGGCCAATGGTCTACAGCCATTTGACAGTAGTCACTGAACTTTATTATTAACTTTTTTGTTGCTGAAATTGCTTTGTAATTCCCTTTTAAGTCCCCTCCAATGAACTGCTTTGCATGGAAAATATACTTTAAATGAATTTCTTGCAAGATGAATTTCGTGTTATTTTCGTATTAGTCGCAGGCGCTTTGGATATCGTGTTTCGTGTCGTGTCGTGTCGTGCTCAGGCTGAGAAACTTCGTGTCGTGTTGAGGATGAATTTCCTACGGCTGCAGATCTCTAATGACAGGACTGCATATTTATAGGACAACAAAATGTCGATATCAATCGGAAATGACTTCTGCATTCACTCGCATTCCCTTCATACCGTCGGCGTTACAGAGTGACGAAGGTGCGAGTTAGTCTCCACCGCAGACTTCGTTTAGATTCCTGGCTCGTGCGAGTGCGGTCAAAGGTGTTGGTTTCTTCTATTGAGTTGATAGCTGTCAGTCTCTTTACATAGTCAATACGACAGACATTTGTTGTCAACAGAATTGCTTCTTAATCAGCACTGAAAATGTGATCATTATTCAAATGAAAAAGCAAAAGATTTGGAGTTGTCTTGGATATAAAAAACATGACGAGGTTGCGGAACAAGAAAGTTTGGAACCATTGATCTAGCAATTGTCCAGGAAGCGAGTTTGAACACGCTATCGATAACATAAAACATGTCTATCTCCCGCAAAGTTAGCATTTAAATGCGCAATATGATCTGTATATTGATGCTACGAAGAATACTTCTATCGAGCTTTTCTCATTAGCACTGTCACGCAGGGAAATCTCTATCGCTAATATCATGATATATCGAAGATTCAAAGGTTCTTGTGTAATATTTAGAATTAAAGTCAATGAGCATCTAAATTCGGATTATTGTGTCATTCCAATTGATTGTTTTCATTGATAGAATTAATTCAGAGTCTAATGAAGAGGATGATGTTTACAAGTTCCGGAGAATAGACTAGGCAATTTTTCAAAAAGTCGAAACCCTGAAGACATTTTATGTTAATTCTTGACATACAGTGGATTTGGGAATTTTCGAGTGTGCTGATTCCGAATCTGCTGTATACCTGGCGTGAAAACTATTCCTTGCACCCGAAAATTTGAAATTTAAAATACTTCCAGAAATATTCGAAGTTATTTTTAAAGATGATATGATCATGTGTTAGCTACTTTTTTTAACAATGCGGTGAAGTTTTCAAACAAGCGAAGCACTAGCTAATTACTGATAAATAACATATCTCTATTTTATTACAATTAAAAGTCATTACATCAGTAGTATCACTTGTTATAAGAAGAATTTTGATTTTTCGGAAATTAAAGAATTTTTGCAATTTGCTTAATTGACTGATCAGTAGGCCTATATCGAAAATTTACGAGGATATCAAAACAACAAATAACATATGTACAGAATCTCTATTTACAATCAAATGTAAACAAAAATATGTTTCGGCTTATTCGTTGCATTTACAAAACATGATTATCATTGATGCTATAATCATCTCCAAGAACTTAGACATCATCTTGCTAAGTCAAGCCGCGACACTCGAATGCAATGCGGCACCAATGCAAACTGAAGCAAAATACACATTTACGCTAAAGTGGTCTCCGTGGCACAATGATTATGTGCATGGCCTAGCGACTTTTTGGTCAATAGGTCAAGTCCCGAAAGTGCCATTGGAAGTCACCAGGAAGGGCATCAGGACTAAAAGTTACCACAGCGCTTCAGAATATTCTTGCTTTCTGCTAATTTCAATTTCTCAATTTTGGACTTGCTCATATAATTAGAACGACAATCGTTATGCCACGAAAATTTTTGAGTGAACTCCTCTTGTAAAAGCTCTCGGAGTCGAAAAGTTGCATCATGAAAGTTATCAAGCCTCAACTGGCTCCTAAGTTCTATAATACAACGGATAGATGAATAGCTGGAAGAACTGGCTGCCATCAACTTCGTATGAGAATTATTTTGACAAATTATACACAAGTCAGGATCGAGTGAAATTGTTCTGCTTTGCTCATTACTTATTCCCTCCGCCATCATGAGTAGCCACTACCTTTTCATTGATCGACTGCAAAACAAAAATATTTCATATACTAATACAAGACGTTGTTTTGCTGATGTATTTGAGAGTGGAAGCGCAACATTATAAAAATCATTATACAAAAAACATGCATATAAATATATCATCACATAAATATCACATGAGTTGAGCCTCCGGCATCGTAATTCTTGAGTTAACACATTGTAAAAACGAAAATTTGGGCAGAGCCTCCGGCGTCCTATTGACAAATTTCAGTTTCAAATACTGAAAAAGAAAATTTGGGCAGAGTCTCCGGCGTCCCATTGACGAATTTCAGTTTCAAATACTGAAAAAAAGAAAATTTGGGCAGAGCCTCCGGCGTCCTATTGACGAATTTCAGTTTATTAACATGCCTGCTGAATCGCAAAGGCATAAACGATCTGCTCCATATGTGTTCCACTGCTTATCATTACACAATCAATTTGTTAAACAAGGCATTTAAGTTTTCTAAGTCCTAATGGAAATGATATAAATATGTAGCTTAATGAACATTCACACACAGCCTGTATGAGAAGCTAGCGAAATGTGCTGGTTGAGGCAGGCAGTAACTTACGATTGGGCAAAATGTTGATAGGTCATAATGAAAGTTCTATCACATTTGTTTAGTTTAAGTTGGATATGTGACAACACATTATCATGATTGTATCTTTATAATGTGTTCTTATATAAAACATTGGTTATCATAAAATAAATATCACCAGTTCCATACATCTAGTGGCTCAGTAGCAGTCGATAATATCAGCATGTCTACCCTACAAGATACCCGTATAGCTTAATATGAATAATCTGTCCTTGCAAACATCAATTGAATGATGGTTGGAAATACAATAAATTGCTTTGAGCAGAATATTAGGCTTGGACATGATATTATTTCAATGGAACTTAGGTTAAAAAAAATACGTTTAATAATAATTCCACTAAATTCACGCAGCTGACATTAAGTTAAAATAGATGTGTAATATGACCTTGAATGATACATAAAAATTTAAGGAGTTGAACGTTAGAAAAATTTGCTCACAAAATATTCTATTTCAGCAAACTAAAAGTTGATACAGACTTATGGATAAAACGCACCATCTAGTTCACGATATTCAAATAGTGTTACGAAATCAAACAATGACAAACTGATTATGCCAATAATTTGATGAAAATCTTAATTTTCATGCATTCATTCATTTAATGGTTGTGCATGCCATCGTAGCTAGAATCAATAGCTAGGTTATGCAGATCATTGGAAGCATACAGCTTCCTTCTTTTCACAAATGAACCCTATAAGCAAGAAAGAGTGATTTATGTGGGATCAGCTGCTGTTGGCACAATTAGGCTGCCTATTGCAGATTTAGATTCTTAAGTCAAATGTATTGGGTTAAATCATAACATCAAGTATAAACATCTCCATTAAACATAATAAATATGAAGGTGTAAAAGACAATGAGGCTACTTACCAGATCTCGAAATTCTTCGACATTGTCAATTATGCAAGTTGTACTCTCCATCTTCTGACGCATGCAAGTTTTGAAACATTTACGACCGAAAAACTATTTGTTTTAGTACACCAAAAATTATATCTCGTTGCTAAGACATCTTTTGAAATATGCTGATGGATATTAGACATTCCTAGAAAAGTAGATCCTGTTCTCTGAACAGTAGTCGTAGAGCAAGATAATTATGCACTGGGCATACAGACGATTTTAAAGTGGAATCATTTATTATACTTGCGCATGCTTTTAAAAACAAATTAACACGAGATGCCGTTAAAAGTTTTTCAGAACGCATTTTCATGAAATTTGCCTTGTCTAGAAGCTAAACATTCGATATCTTCACAAATTAAGAGAAATATTTTACACAGATATCTTCAATATTAGATTGACATTGCAAATTTCTTCTACAAATGCATTAATGTCAGCATGAAAATTGTCAAAATATTCAGTGGAATATTTGCTTTGAGTCAATAGTGACACTTTCGTAATGCTTTTCCAAAAATCCATTAAATGATTAGCAAAGCCTTCCTCAAGCCATAAAGGACAGTTCAAGCAGCAATACTTATTGAACAACGCAATGATTTTAATTGTTCTTTAATGCGGACAAAATGTAGGTAACTTAAAATTCAGTTTAGCTGCAACGATTTTCACAATGTTATGATGAACATGATGTCCGGCAGCCAGAATGGGTTTCTGCAGAGAACGAGGCCGAAAATGCTACTTTCACCGAATGATGTACACCCTGTGCCTACGACCAGAGCTGGAAAAATTTCACTGAAATTTTTTAATTCCAATTCCAGAGCAGAAATTTCAATTCCAACTCCAATTCCAATTCCAGTCGAAACAGTTCAATTCAATTCAATTCCAATTCCATAATAAGATTCAATTCCGATAATTTCATGTCGCATATAGTGTATTATGCTAATGTATCTAACATTTGTTCGTTTCAATCTAACCCATGTGCCCTTATCCTATCCTCGTTGTTCCTGTGTGCCGTTCCCTGCGTCGTTCCTATGTGCGTTCTCATGTTCATAGTTCATATTTCTTATGTACATGTACGTGTATATATGTAACCGGTCAGCCTACGCCATTTTCGTTTCGTAAACGAGATATTCAATATCTCGTGAAAAAGAGAAAAGAAAATCAACGGTCAGCAAAGAATCAAACGCTGAGAGAGAGAGAGAGAGATGAGATGCGAATCAATCGATTAATAAACTGACAGAAGAAAGAAATTCATTGTGCAAATAACGTGATTGTTGATGACAGAAAAAACGACGATAGAAATGATATCATGAAAACTGATTAATGGTCCATGTTCAAAAAGGAAATTATAAAATCCGTGATAAGAACGAAATGAAGTCGGATCGAAAGCTAGCGGGGAGAGATTAAAAGAAACTCTTTCAATTTTCAAAAGAAAGTGGATTTATCGTCAAGTCTCAAAAATTGGTATAAATTAGAAACGATGAGAAATTGACACAACCACAACTACCAACAACAACACATACGACATCTTCAGCAGCTGTTAGAAGAACTCCGGGCTCTCGCGGTGCAACTTAACTACAGAAATAACAACAACAACTGCCCGCCAGCGAACAACAACACAACAGCGTATACGGCAGGGGTGCGCAACTTTCTACAGTTTTCGGCCGTCATTTCAAAGGCCGAAAGAATCACGGTCGCACTTAATATGTGTGCAGACAACTAGGTCAATAGCCAATCCTTTTTATATTGCACCACTCAAACTAGCTTTCCATGATAAATGACGCAGTGAAAATCGCGTAAAGGCCTACTTCGTAAAGAATGAACTAGCAAGTTAACCGATGTACGACCGGCGGTCATTTTTGACCCGAAATGATTTTAAGCTTAAGGTGTTATTATCACTTTAAAGTTGAAAGCATGTTTTTGTAGGGGCAACCGAAGGAGAAAACACTTTAATAAGCTACTATACTAATTCATAAAGGAATTACGAGAAGGTCTATTCTAAGCATTCACTTATATATATAGGCCTACGCATTTCTAGAACCCCGCATATAGGCCTGCCTACCTGGCGTTATTATTGAAGTTATAAAGTATCTTATTATTGCTAATCATACAGTTCTTTCGCAACCCAAAACGTAAGCCTTAAATTTAATGATAAATGTGAAATAAAACAGCTGAAATTTGTACATATTTTATTTATGAAAATACACAAAATCTAAATAGGTAGAAATACAATATCTCGTGAAAAATCTACTATATCAGTGTAAGACTCAGTGACTAACTTGCTGTTGTCCGTCGTTGACCAAGCTTCGAAAATCAGGTACTTGAGAGGATGTCATCAAACGTAAACTATTCTCGAGATTGTTTTTTGTCAAGCGCGTCCGGTACTTGTTCTTTATGAAATTTAATTTATAGAACGCTGCCTCGCAGGCGTATGTGCTTCCAAATAGAACTAAAACGTTTTAGGAAAACTGTCGCAATCTTGGATATTTCACAGCTGATTTCCATATTTCACGTAAAATACCATCACTTTCGAACTGCTTCACAAGACAATCATTCGCCTTCAACTCGATCACTTCCATTTGAAGTTCGAATGGAACCTCTTCTATCTGGATCAGGTGCGGCGAGGCAGCGAGCTTTATTTTAGGAGCAAGTGCGTTGAAGTCGTTGAAACGCGCACTAAATTCGTGGTTGAGCGCATCAAAGACTGTAGCAATGTGAAAGAAAGGAACGTCTTCAAGTGAAGGAACAGTTAGAAGATGACTAGTATGCTATGACGATTGTTTTTCGATTGCCTTGAACTCCAGAAATATTTGCAATATACATGCACAATATTATTTTTCATTTGCTTCTCATTGTCACGGCCGCACTTTGCCTCTGCTACGGCCGCAGGTTGCGCATCCTTGGTATACAGCAACACATCAGTGAGCGCAATTGAAGATTGACGGTATAAGTGACACTGATATTTATGATATTATTTTGGTATAAATGAGTCCGATCGAACTGAAGTGAAGTCAACATTAAGAAGTGAACTGTAATTTTAAAGTTTTTCTTTTATCGTTGCGTATCGTATCTATATAACTATAGTCTTAAAAATTAATATTGTTAATTGTTGTGATTGGACGTTGCGATTTCAATTTTTCTACAAATAGATTTATCACAGGTCTATCGAAAAAGTGCAATTGAGGTTTATCAGGGTCAATTCCAATTCCAGTAGATATGAATATCGTCAATTCCAATTCCGACTTTTCCAACTCTGCCTACGACGAATCTGCAAGACGTCCGTCGAGTTTTCGTCAGGTCCTCTTTTTGTCAGACAGAATAAAAAACACATGTTAATCAAATGGGACGCAGATTGCTGTTTTTGGTTAAAATGAAATATTCTATGTTTTCTCTGATTGGGCGAAAAGTACACAGCCCAGAGTCATAATTTTTGACATGGAATGGCTTCAGGTTTTCCTATTTTGTTCATGCACTCCTGTCTATAGCGGCAAGCACAATCAGTTTTAGTAATTTAATACACATTAATAAACTTCATTTTCACATACATCGCCGATCAGAAACATGATAATAGCCAGTATTGGACATCATTACTTCTAAAAGCAGTTCCGTTACCCGTCACTCCATTGCACCTCTAAAAAAGTAACGGAAGTCACTCGGTCCGTGTTATTCCAGCCACTTCAGAAGGAACTTTGGGTGGAGAGCGGTCCCCAGCAAACAGTCATCATCTCAAAACTGAGATCGGAACCATCGCTCAATGCTATCAATCACGACCTCAAGCAGTGAATTGCAAAAACGAATGTTATGGGTCAAGTGGCCGCAATTGTAGGCAGAAGACAGCCCAGACAGAATTGATTTCCTCCTTGCAAATTGTCCAAAGCCCTTACAATATCAAAGACATCACATTATCATCAATTTATCATTTTTATCGCTATATGAACAATCCGCGAGACACTTTGTTCACTCAATAACGGAAGAATTCATGAGTTCCTCAGTGGACTATCTTGCAAAGTAACGAAGTAGCGCAACTCGTTTAGAGTGACGAACGTCACCCAGTCCGCTATATTTTTTAAGTCCGTTACTCCGTTGCAGCAGAAAGCAGCTACGTTACTTTACGTAGCTGAGTAACGGACTGTAACTGATTTTGTCCAACACTGATAATAGCACATATATATCATAGGAAATGACCTGAAGACATATCATGTCGAAAATTGTGGCTCTATACAATGCTTTTCAATTGCTAAGAGAAAACATAGAATATTTCATTTTAACCAAAGACTGCAATCTGCATCCTACTGGATTGACATGTGTTTTTTGTGTTTTTCTTTGATCTTGTCTGACAAGAAGAGGTACTAACTAGAACAGACGCGCAGATTCATAATAGCCATAGGGTGTGCATCATTCAGGAAAAGTCTCGTTTTCGGCCTCTTTCCCTGTAGAAACTCGTTCTGGCTGCCGAACTTATAATATAAACTAAGTACCGACAAACGCGCATGCATTCTAATGTCAGATTTGTGGAGCAATAAAGTATGACATTGACCTTCATTGAACCGTACTCCTTTTTACCGTTTGTCTGGTCGTGTGGAGAAAACTTGATCGGGCTTTATCTGACTTGCGTTCGAATCCTGGTCAGAAGGATTGCGGTCGGCAAGATAAGGTGCTATCGTTCATTTGAACTTGATTTGAGGTCTCAACACTGAAAACCCAGCAACAAATGTTTGCTGAAAGCGTATTAGAGAAAATATGACAGCTAGTGAAGTCCGTACTTGACCTGATTTTGTACTTTAATGGCTAATTTGCTAGACATCGACAAGACATCGGCTGATGAGGTTCAGTGATGGAATGGAATGTAACACAGCGGCTTCCTAAGCATGAAACGTATCAGTTGGACTATCTAAATTGTTTTCCATAATCTAAAGGACTCGTCTTCTTTCAACTCTCATCGAGCTTGGATGTAGATGCCGCTGGACAACCTCCTCCCTTTAATTTGAAGTGCAATTATATTCCACACTGCAACTATGATTCGAAGATCGTCGAAGAAATGCAAGCATGTTCTTCCGTTCCCCCTAATCATCTAATCAAAAGTTCCTAAGACCAATATAATGAGAGGCAGTCAATCACTCTGTGATGAATAATTTAATGATGGTAAATGTTCAAATGTTTGAATATTTCGATAGTTTCAGGATACCGGTCTATTTCCCTTCATTTCTTAGTTTAGAAAAGAATCCGTTTTGGGACAACTCTTGATTTGCATATTTGGGACAGAGTTTAATTTGAGACAATCGGAATAATTTCATTTTAATGAAAGAAAGGTATAGTCTGACTGAGCTGTTCGACGTATGGATAAATGTTCTCTTCGAAAGCGACATAAAACGTTAAAAAGATAAACAAAGCGCACGACCGCACAATTGCACTGCCAAGTGTCTTCAAATTATTGTTCACATGCATGCCTATGTACTATGTAGATACGTTGTTTGGATGGATTCTTGGAAGTAATTTTTAGAAGCAGACAATTTTATTGTCATTGTGTTTAAAGAATATAATTTGGTTGTTTTTGGCTGCCATTCTGAAAAATCTTTATCCCTTACAAAACGTATCGACGATGCATTGACAATCAATCAAAAAATAAAATGACATGTATCTTGTTGTATATCTACTTGCTCATTTTTTCAAGTTATTGGTTGGGAAGAGTCAAGATAAATGTTGATGTTTATTGTGAATTAAGCAATTAATTTCGATCTTCATTAGAAGATCATCATCATCGTCAGACATAGCAGGAAAACATTTGCATGCACAAAATTCAAAATTCACATTACATCAAGGGTAATAAGATACAGGTTGGGTTCAAAGTTGGTCTTGGGTACCCCCAAGCCCAATATTAAATCTTGGGGTCCCCCCCAAGTTTGGACCCAAGAGTGGCTATTTCTCTAATGAAGTGGAACAACAATTTCCAGAACATGTTTGGAATTTTGATTGAGATTTTTAATTGCATGAAGATATTTTGAATCATATCATATTGTACATATTGCTATCCAATTAATATGTATCTAATGTTCATATTAATTACTATTTATTACATGAATTTGTTATTGCGGAATTGAGCCCATATTGATATTCAGCTAAAAGTTTTAATTATCGGTATAGGTTATCTCTGGGCTTAATATCATCAACCCTGTTTGCGTCTACAGCCTAATAATTTCTTAATTAGAACAACATGCATGCTGAGCTATATTCCTTACAACATGTCTGACCGAGAAACAAAACACACGTAGCATAGGCCTCGTATAGGATGAAAATAGCACAAATGTAGATATAACGATATTTTTACTAATCGTAAGAAGCAATCATCAAAGAATGTCACTGCATTAAATGACACTGATATCTTTTTAGTTCTAATAAATGTAGCCTAATAGTAGAATAAACAATATATGCCGAAGATTTTAACTTTCAAGGTAAGAGGCTATATGAAACAAGTTATCTACGAATTGTTGTAGGCTACCACATTAACAGCATAAACGTTATGTAGGTATTGGTTTAATGCATTGCATTTTTTCATTTATTATTAGTTTTATTCGACGCAAAATGATATATACAAAATTCTGTCTAACACAATATGCATTACATGTAGCTTAATGGATTAAATTCACAAGGAAGCCATAGGTAATCAAAGCATAGTTCAAAAAGCTAATTAAACAAACTATCAGATAGACATTTACGGTAGGTCTATGTCAAAGTTCATGATAACACAGTTTTATCATAGAAAGACCAATCATGTGGTTGAAGTAGGCTACATATTTACATGTACATACGTGTAAACTTACATGTAGATGACTTGCTATGACAGGATGTGGTCATATACATAGGCAGAATTTTCCAAGAAAACCGCAAATGATCATTCATGGTCAATTTCTTTACTCTTGGGTCTGCACCCCAAGATTCTTGGGTACCCCGCCAAAGGCTACCCAAAACCCAAGAGTGAACCCAAGACCCAAGACCCAACCTTGTAAGATATCATGAGTAAGAAATAAAGATGACAAAGAGAAGAGGAATAGAAATGTGAGTATGAGACAGATAGTATTGGGCTATATTTCACCTATAGCAAAAGGCAATAGAATTGACTGTGATCTGACTAAAAGGAAAAGGGATTAAAGAAGGAGGGAATAAAGAAGGCAGAAAGACTGACCTTTGGTCTTGAAATTAACTTGGAAATTTGCGTCTGATTCATAAGTTACTGATAATGTCGTTTAATTAATGCTACCTATTGCTTTATTTAGGTAGTTACTGTGAATAGTTTTTTATGCTTCTGATATTTTAGAATGTACTAAAGTATCAGCTGATGTCATCAGTTTTGCGCACTTTGTGGTTTCAACTTTGCTCACTAGCTCCTGTTATTATCTTGTGTCTACATGTATGCTTCAGCATTTTATCTTGTTGCAGTTCACTTCAGAGAACAAGCGAGGCCATGAACCAGTAAACAGTGTTTTTGATTTTCAAATTTATAATATTCATTCATTTACTCAAATACAGCGATGTACACAAAATCAGCATTGATCATGACATAGCAGTCCACTCGATCGTAAAATTGGTCCGTTAATCTCTTCACAAGAAATTCTTGGATTTTCCAAAATAGAAATGCATTGAAGATGATTTGTGATTCCTCATATTGTAGAGATGCGAATTCCAGAGATCCTTCCCAATTTGGCGGAAATAGATTGATATTGAAGATAACCACTCGAGAACAAATAGTGAAGCTAAGTGGCAAAATATAGACAGCGAGTGTTTGATTTTTCTCGTTTTGTTTTTAGTTGAGGAGTTAAGCCGATGCGGATAGCTGTATCGAAGACAGCTTGAATTCCACTTTTTGTTAAGGCAGAGCACTCAAGATATTTCTCAGCTTTTATCTTCTGAGCCAAAGCCAAGCCTTTTCGATAAGGAATATGCGCCGCATCAATGGTGCTGCTTCGAAGGTCTTCCTGCATTCCAACGAGCATAATTTGGGCACAGGGGCAATGATGGGACACTTCAGGATACCATTTGTTTACAACATTGTCATAGGACGCTTCCTTAACCAGAGAAAAGCAAATGATGAATATGTCAGTTCCTGGATAGGCTAGTGGTCTCAGACGATCATAATCTTCTTGGCCAGCAGTGTCCCATATTCGCACACTTACTGGTCCGTTATCAACCATCATATTTGTTTCATAATTATCAAATACTGTTGGGATGTATTCACCAGGGAATTTGTCATGGACGAAGGATATAATCATGCAGGTTTTTCCGACGGTACCATCGCCAACCACAACACATTTGACGTAATGCATTTCTCCTGTTTGATAGCGAAGATCTTCGGAAGTTGTATTGCATGCTTAACACTGTTTGTAGTTAAATAGAAAGTCTATTTATTACAATTACTATATTTAGAACTCACAGTGCAATTGCTTGTAGTAGATCTGAACCGCAGATGATGAAATAGTGTAACCTGGACAACAAGGATCTTCTTATCGTTTACGTCACAATAGAGCTGAAATCATTTGATAATAATGGCAAAAGCAGTGGAAGATTTTATGATGGCTGTAATTTTTTCTGATCAACTATTGTGATATAGTGCGGGTCATATTGTATTTAACAACAGTGAAATTAAGTAAACGAAAGATCAAATTCCCATGCAAGAGATGTGCGGCTGGTAGGATTCGAACTTACTACGAAAGTTAAATAGACATGTACTCTGCCGACCGAGCTGCGAACCACTTATGCCACTGTGTCAATTGGCTGTGTCAATTATCAAATCCTCACCACCACACATAGAAATTGATAACAATAAAACCTCTGGAATGGAAATGAAGCTTCATGCAATACACAATAGTGGCACAAAAATCGCACGCATTTTCACTTAGATGCACTTGTCAACGGCTGTTTCATTGGGTTAGAATCAGTCACATGTGCAATTCTAAGCTTTTCATTGGTGATTCATGCCCCAACTTAGTTCCCCCGGATGTGCCGCGACTTTGAGTCAATTTCCATTCTAGTCAACTTCAGATAAACAATCTATTTCTATGCCACCACACATCAGTTGTCATAGCAATTATAATCAATGAATAAATAACTCGTCACAATTGTGACCGATGACATTAAGGCAAGTAGCGGTGATCGATTGTCCACCAAAGCATCTTAAACCATGTCGTGAATGCAATTAACAACAATGAAATTAAATAAACAATATTGGAGATGGATTTTGCACTGCAATAAAGTCAATTCTATCACTGTAAACCAGCACCTCCTAAGGCAAGCTGAATCACCTCCTAAAGCAAGACACTATTCGCAACTAATAAAAAATCCTACAGCATGCGCCTTTTGAGTTGCGCATTGAGATTTATTGCAGACAAAGCTCCCATTATATTTGTTCAATATCTATCTCTTTCTTTACAAACAACCCTCTAAGGAAATACGAACCCTTTGATCCATGTGGTACTGTTATGCAAGAGAACATATGTTGTACAATTCGAATACATAAAGCAAACTTTACTGCTATTCACTTGAAATTTGTAAAATTGACACTCGGCACCAAAATGAATACAATCACAGGTCTATTGATGTAACAGATACAGCGAAATCTCATGTATACATGTACAATGAAAATTTTGACCTGACAACGCAATTTTCGGTGACAAAAATACAAATGCTATATAATATAATCACTGTCGGGACAGTATAAAATGTCAGAATTTTTTATTACAGAATTATGTGGATAAAAGCATGTGTGAAATCGTAGATCAACAGTTGCAATAAAGATAAAGTAACAAATAGAGTCTCAAGATCAAGACAAAAACAATCAAGTGCTAGACATGCAAAATCAATACTTATTTTTGTTCAATTAAATTACGATCTAAACTCACAGAAATTGCAGTTCTAAAACATCATGGAAAACATCAAGGAATTATTATAGAAAGACAGAAACTAAAGAATTCAAAGTAACTTATGGCACCAAAAAAATCACAGATTTTTGCACTGATCTTGGTGAAGATGTGACGCACACGAAAAAGTCCTTCCAGCAGTTTCTACGGTGGCCAAGTACTGTCGATTGCGTTGGAGATTATTCGTTAGAAACAAGACTTCATGTTCCATGATGGTAGATGCTCCATCCGTCAAAGCACATAATTAATTTTTGGGCACCACATATTTGTATTCACTGATATTCAAGTCGAAATGATTGCTGAAAAGAAAAAGGAATTTTAGTTACGAACTATGGAGTGAAGGGAAAAAAATAATTGACTTTAAGAGACAAGAACGTCAGAACTACGTGTTACATGAAACGGGCTGAACAAATTATGATTTCTTCACAAATTCGAAGTTTTTTATTTGACAGATAATTGAAAACAAAAGAATTTCTTATAAACATGCATACACAGAACATATCGTGCCATTTTATTATTTTTATTACGCTATTTATTTTGATATGCGCCTACATAATATAATTTATCAATGCTGAATTGAATACATGCACCTGTACTTTGATAAAATAATTGAAACCTCTTGTTGCGGAAAATTGGCTCCTTTCTTAGTTATTTGATGTTCTACAGATTATGGAAATTCATGATTTTCAGATCTCCAACAAATAGCAAATATTATGCTAATAATCCATATTCACAAGTAATAATTTTCGTTTGAAAGTTCTAATGCAATACTGCACATGTTTCTTATTGATTCTCCCACTTCAGACAGCACACACTGTCTTGTAAACTTCTATGTGTCGACAACAAGAAGCCGTACTTATCAATCAGGTGAAAACACTATGAGCGTCACAGGTCTCTACCAAACATGCATGAGCTAAGTTGACTTCAGAAATAATAACTAGCATGGATTATATGGCCCAAGATCGTCGTTAGAAATTTAATAAAAATGAAAAAAATGGAATATCTCCTTTTCTATTGTGATTTAATGGCCATTGTGAAGGCGTCTATAACTGTTCAGCGTTAGAGGTTTTGGTTCTATGTGAGTATAGCTCGTTTGAGGAAACCAGCATGATATGTGATGATTTTATGAGAAAGAATAAAAAAAGTTCCACTCAATAGGCGGACATTTTCTTGCTATCAGAAATTCCTTATCATGTATTTCTACAGAATAGAAATATTCCATATAAGTTAATTAATCTCTCTTTTTTGCGATGATGACTGTTTAGTCTTTCCTATTTGTGCTAGAGTCTATTTTTTGCCTTAATATTATGCTACGTTGAGAACTTAATAATAATGACTAATATGAATAGAGTATGTGAGAGACTTTCATTGCTAAAATGGATTTACTTTTGAAAGTAGGCAACAGGATGGACTGAATATTTATAGGAAGTCGAGCACTTAACGCCGCACATTAAAAATACGTTGCATACAATAATGTCTGGACATTGTAGAAAAACCGCAGTTATTTCAATACTGACTGAAAGGATAATTATTGGCAGAAGATTCTATATAGAAGTATAGACGATTTAATTTTTCAGTAGTCTGTCAGCCGTAGTTCGACATCCAGAATTTCATATATTTTTATGAATATTTATTAAGCGAATTCGCAACTATGTGGCGGCAGAAATTTAACAAAATAGATAAAAAAGTTTAAAAGATTCAATGCGAAATTTTAAGCATAAGTTTACAAAAATATTTTTCTTCTTAAATGTCCGAATCAGGAAAGACTGAAGACAATTAATTATTCTACTACATAATGGAAACGAATTGCCGTCTATTTTTCGATGTCTATACAGCTATCTGACTATAGATTATCATGAAAGTTGGCGATAAATGCTTATATTAGCAGGTTGAATTCAAAACTTGATGTGCCAACTCAGTTAACCCTTCACATGCGTGTATTTTTCTGCCTTCGTTCAGAGGCCTTATTGGACACACCACTTAAATAACAGTGAGTACTTTGAGCAGTTTCTATAAGTACGCATTTGCTTCTCAGAGGCTTTACCGTGCACAGAAAACGCGACTGAATGCATAAAATTGACAAATACAATGTATGCCTACCTCGAAAATTTGCAGCTTTTCCAATTTATAATTTGCATTATCCGCAAAAAAAATTAATTTAGTCCCGTTATATAAAGTGGCATTTTAACTGCAGAAGTCTTAAACTTGATTTACATTAAAGTGCTATATAGCATGCATGTATTACAACTCTTTCGAATAGGCTATCAGAGCAACAGGAAACTCACCTCATTTTTCAGAGCTGCCGTTAGTTGATGAACCAGATTGATTAGTACATCTGTCACGATTGACTGTCACGAGAAAATGTAGAATGCAGATTTTCGGCCATTTGGATTCAAGTCTTACTATATTTCTTTTCCATTTATCTCGTATTTCGATCGACGTTGATGGGAAAGATGTAGTCTCCTGGTATGACACCATGATATCCATATATTTGTAATTTACTACTGCACAACTTCAACAGCTAATTTCAATAAACAATTTAATTGCAATATCACTGACGGAAAGTCAACTTGCCACTTGAAGTCAAAGTCAGCTACATAACCTCGGATAGATGAAGCGGAGAATGCGGTATGCATCATCCAGTGGGATAAATCACATGGAACAACATGTGAACGGTGTACTACCGGGGTATGTTCCGCAGGAATGGTTGGATACCCACGGAAAAGTAATTTGTCGCTGTAATCGAATAATAGCAATATCGAGACAGAGCCATCACTTGAAGAATTGCACAGCATCAACAAAAAATGTTGAAGCCAATGTCTCTATTAGAAGCAGAGCAGATACCAGTACAAATATCACCCTACCCTCCTTGGAATCTATAATGTCATTAAATCGTCCAACGCTAAAGCACATACCCCATTCAGCTCGCCAAGCTTTCGGTACCGTTTTATCTAATGCTCTCCAAGACATAATATCATCGAACACGATGGAGGCATGGAAGCGTTTTTTTTTATGTTGCCAAAATGCGTGCTGCCATCATGTAAGCGAGCGGGAAGAAAACAAAGGCGTCCAGATAACAGGAAATTTTGCCAAAAATGGCTTCAGGGTGAAATTCAGGAACTATGGGAACAAGCTCAATGTGGTGCTTCCCACGTTAGTGTGAACAAAAAGCAACGAACTTCAGCCAAAGAAAATGAACTTCGAATTGAAGCTGCCACAACTTTGGCACAAGATGGACTGTTTCGGAAGGCGGCAAGGATACTAACTTCAACAGGTATTGCAAAAAATGACTCGGAAACCTGGCAATTGCTGTTACAAAAGCATCCACCTTCACCAATACCAGATATCCCATCAAGCGCCGAAGATCAGTCCGCACTTCAGCTACCGCCTGACTTTAACATTTCAGAAGTGCTTCATGCATTTCCAAGAGACACAGCATGTGGATCTTCAGGTTTGCGATGCCAGCATCTTCTAGAGGCAAACGAAGCAACTTTGAATTCACCCCTATATTCGTCTCTTCGAAGCATTGCAAATTTATTATTGCGAGGATCAGCTCCTGTAGAAGTTCTCAGTGCGCTGGCAAGTGCTAACCTCACTGCCCTAAAGAAAGGTGAAAATGATATCCGACCGATTGCAGCAGGAGAAATTCTGAGAAGGCTCGTCAGTAAAAGTGCATGTGTCGTGCTAAGAAGTAAGGCTGCTGAATTCTTTCAGCCTTATCAATTTGGAGTTGCATGTCCAAGAGGCATGGAGATGATTATTCATATGTTAAGGGCTACGATCGACAAACATTGGAATGACGACGACTTCGTGATATTAAAAATTGACATGACCAATGCTTTTAATCGAGTCTCTCGTCAGATGTTGTTCAATGAATGTGCTGAACATTTCCCTGAACTATTACCTTGGGTGAGGGCATGTTATTCTTCACATCCCATTCTCCGTCATCAAATGGGGAACTTAACATCCGAAACAGGTGTTCAGCAAGGTGATCCGCTAGGTCCACTTTTGTTTTCTCTAGTCCTGCAGAAATCAATCAACGAAATTTCAAGTTCAATACCGCTGATATACGTACAACACATGGTATTTGGACGATGGCATTGTCTGTGGACAGAGAGATTCTATAGTTCAAGTTTTACATCTACTACGATCCGCTACATCCAAGACAGGTTTGGAAGTTAATTTATCCAAGTGTGAAGCGTACAGTAAAGTTGATCTAAGCATTCTGAGTGATGATATAAAGAAGTATAAACAACCAAATTTAGAAGTTTTGGTTTCGCCAATTGGAGACCATTGTTTCTGCAATGAATTCCTCATAAAGAAGATAAGCAAAGCTAATGAACTTCTTCATGCTCTTTCGGATTTGCACAACCCCCAGATTGCTCTGGGTATTCTACGTCGATGCAGTGGTTTTTGCCGCCTGATCCATATTGCCAGAACAACTCCAGTAGATCAAATAAGTCAATCATTGCGGATATTTGATAATGATGTGCGTAGATCTCTAGAAGAATGCACCTCCTTAGAATGTACTGATGATGCCTGGCAACAGGCCCAATTGTCATTAAGAAATGGAGGCCTTGGACTTCGATCTGTCTCTCAACATGCAGGAGCCGCCTACATCTCATCATTCTCAAGTGCTAGTTCCGAACCTTCAGACTATCTGATGAAAGCAATTCATCATTTCAATGCTCGCGTGTTGCCGACTGAAAAAATTCAAGGTTTTGACAACATACGTGGTGTTAAAATATCACAACATCGCCTTTCACAAATGATTGAATCAAAATCACGAAATGACCTCCTTCAAGCAGCTTCACCAGCCGATAAAGCTCGACTTGAAAATGTTGCTGCGGATCATGCCGCTGACTGGTTGCAGGTCATTCCTTCCCCTGGGTTAGGTCTAGCGTTGGAGCCAAACGAAATGAGCACAGCATTAAAATGGTGGTTAGGCTTACGCTTGGATGGTAACTCAAATAAATGCATCTACCATCCTGATACAATTCTTGATCCACATGGACATCATGCGTTGACCTGCAAAAATGGAGGGGACATTGTCAATCGGCACAATACCATACGAAATGTCGTGTATGAATGCTGCAGTCGATCGTTATTACGACCACAGTTAGAAAGAGGCAGTGGCTTGAGTAATCAACCAAAAACTCGCCCAGCCGACATTTTGCTCCCCGATTGGTCGTTGGGAAGATCCGCCGCGATTGATGTGACGGTCATACATCCGCTCAATCTATCAAATTTAACCGGAGCGAGTACGACTGTCCAGCATATCACAGCAGCTGCAGAAGCTCGGAAACGTGACGTCAACATCGAGAAATGCCGGGAATTAAATTGGCAGTGCCTCCCGTTTTGCTTGACAGCATATGGAGCTATGGGTGACGAAGCCATGGAATTTGTGTCGCGCCTAGGGACCAGACTAGGAACACAGACCGGGGTGACTGTCTACGATGCCATTGCTTCTATTTGTGGGAGAATATCTGTTGCGCTGGTAAGGTGCAATGCCAAGGCCATTTTGAAAAGAACCGAGGCCTCCGTTGGTCGAAGCGAGATCTTAAGGACCTTGACTTGAGTACTTTTTTTAAAATTCATCTTTGACTTTGACGTGTTTTCCTCTTTTTTAAGCGGAGAATGATTCACGTACATACAGCAACGTGAACTTATGATGTCCTCAATAGCAGCTATTGTTATGCGACAACGTTCCTGCTGTCTGGCAAGCAGTGACTCACGCTCTCCTCTATGCAGCTGCTTACGTCTAAGGTTTATTGTTCTCTTCAGTATGCTCACCTTCTAATTCAACATAGCCTTCTGAAATTTTAGTGTGTGTGGCGCTTTAGGATGTAGATTTCTTCCACTTTAGGAGGTGCCAGATTACAGTGAATGCTGATATATTGAAACTTACCGAATATTTATTTTCAAATAATTTTATCATCATTCAGTTGAACAAGTAATATCCTTTTAAAAATTGGAACGAATACAGAGGCCCTTGACACGTAATTAGTTTTATTGTGCATGTACTCGGATCAAAATGCAATCGCAAAGCATTTCCAGCCATTCAAATTCCATCAAGAAGGTAAGATAAGAAAGTTTTCGCACTTGGATAAGCGAATAAGTAAGCTGTTTCTAGCATTGCTATTGAAACTTAGCAAAATTGCGGTCGTCACAAAGGCTTCAGTGAAAAGGATCTTCTTGAAACAAAATTCCGAAAATAAAAAACAGCAGACATATGCTTACTGACTGACAGTAGCATCGAGTGTACATTAGAATCGCAGCTGTATCTGTGGTGCCATAAGGTGTATTATTGTCTGCATGCACCACAAGGTACGACGCATAAAATTGGGGCAGTTGTCAGTGTTGAGAAAAGTTTCCAGGTGACTTCATGTCATGACTCCATAATTCGATCTGTCATTTTCTATAACTGGATAATATCTCGTATTTTCTGCAGATGAGGAGAATAAATAGTTGCATCTGATATTGTTATTGAGACTTTGGAAAACCATTTTCGTGATGAAGGTTTCAGTATAAAGATTTTCTCGATACAAAACTCCAAAAATTAGACAAAAACATATGAGATTTTTCAAATAGTGTAGCAATTCTCAAATATACAAATATGCAAACCTGATCAGCGATTAGTAAACCCAATAGGACTTTTTCAGTGCTCTAAATAACATAGCAAAATGACACCATAGCAGGATTGTGAAAATGCATAATCTTTGTGCCCTGCTGAGGAATGAGTTGACCCTATCACTGCAATGACCTTTTCATCGTCTAAAGTGCTAACAAATCACTTATCTTTTGTTACAATCCGGGCCTTCAAAAGAACAATGTTTATTATTACTATTGAACCCCTCGCCCCTATTTCTGCCATATCTTCCACAAATACCTAGGATCGCCTAGACCTGGGGCGGGCAACCTTTTCATAGCGCGGGCCACAACACAATTCTACAGGCCTTTTTTGGGCAGTGATAAAAATGCGAGTTTCTTCTCCATTATTGCAAGTTATCTATCAAACAGCGCAACAATTCAAGCAATTTGTAGTCCGTTAGCCATAACGAGTTTTTGCAGGGAAGGCCGAAAATGAGTCTTTCAAAGAATGATGTATGCCCTATGCCTACTGCGAATTTGCGCGTCTGCCAAATTCTAGTTAGTTCATCTTCTTGTCAAGTAGGATAAAATAAATCACATCTATTAATCTAAAAGGGACAGAAATTGTAGTTTTTGTCAAAATTGAAGTTTTCTATGTTTTCTCATAACTGAAAGTCGAAAAGTACTGAACCTACAGGCATCTAAGCATGGAATATAGCCTAAATGAACTAAATGAACATTCATCGTCTGTCAGAGAGAATCATACTACTAAAAGTCAATTACAAGTAGAAGTCAAGAAAGTGAGAAACGGAAGGGGGAACCGCAAAAAAGAAAGGGAAAAAACACTTCCAATGTCTTGCCTCGTTTTTCATTTTCTTCTAAGAGCAGATCACAAGAAGCGGAAAGGCACGTACGATCACACACACACATGAACACATGACTTGTTTGTACAATGTTCTACATATCAAAAGAAGAATCATCATTTTAGAGTACACACATCCACGAAATATATGAGTGAAGTCATCGAGATGTTCTCAATAAGAAAGCATGTGAGCATGATAATGAATCACGGGGAGAACGAGCATTTTCTGAGCTTTCTTTTGATATATTAGTCATCTAAATCAGTGAACTTGGAAAAATAGTGCCATCGTGAAGTTATCACAAAAAATCATGGTACGCATGGGCTATCTCCACACCCCACGTTTTCAAATTTGTCTAAAAGCCGTAGAAATGAGTCAATCTTCACAAAACTTTAAACACACGTAAGTGAGGATATTCTCCAGCCACATACCAAATTTTGGGCAAATCAAGCGCTTTTTGAATTAGGAGCGATAACTTGAAGTGCAGCGATGCCGGCAGCTTGATCTGACTTGTCAGTGACCTCATCGTCTGAGCAGAAGGCACTAGAGGTAAACAAAGTCATTTCCCGACTACTCGTGAAGCGATGATGACCAGACCACATCCCTCACATTAATATGCCTCTTAAAAAGGTGTGGCAAAGTAGTGGTCGTGGGAAGATTTCAAATGGCAATGGATGAGACGAACAGGGAGAGAGAATAATGCACACACGAGTAGCAATGATGCGTCGAACAGACAAAGTCAGATCAAGTTGTTAACAATGCAACACTTTACGTTATCGTTTCTAATGCAAGAAGTGCTTGTCTGATTTGCATAAAATTTTGCATGTAGGTAGAAAATATGCTTAAGTACGTGCACTCGAAGTTTGCTGACGACTGATTCATGTTTGCAGATTTTAGACAAATTTGAAAACCTGGGAGGGGGGAGATAACCCAAAAGTACCGAAATCATGATTCTTTCGGATGAAAATATCATAATCTCACTTTTCTATCAAAATACTCATGTTTGGTATCTTCAGAATCCTTGCGATGTGAGGAGTGCGAATATAGGCTTTCTTCAAATACGCTCAATATAGTTCTTTTTCAAACTTCTTCAACATTTTTCTCATTACCGCTAAAATACACAAACATGTAAGGTAAACAATCTGCTATTGCTATGAGAGAACAAAGACATACTCTGTGTTCATTGCTTTGAACCACCGCATATGTTGCTTGTGTACTTTGGTCGTAATGACAAAAAATGTTGAAGATGTTTGAAAAGGAACTATTGAACTTATTTGAATAAAACTTGCGTATTCATACTCCTCAATCCTCACATCGCAAGGAGGATTCTGAAGATGCCGAACATGAACATACTTGATGGAAAAGTGAGATTATGATATTTTCAGTCGAAGGAGTCATGATTGTTTTGTGATAACTTCACGATATCACTATTTTTCCTAGTTCATCGATTTTGATAACCAGTATATCAAAAGAAAGCTCAGAAAATGCCCGTTCTCCTTGTGCTTGATTCATCATCATGGTCACATGTTTTGTCACTGAAAAATTGGGATTTGTAAATTGAGCGATTTTCATGTAATGAGCACTGCTCAGCAAATACTATAACGGATGCAAGTTCATCATGGCTCATTTGAAAGCTGAAAATGTAAGCTCTCAAATGATGTATGGCACGTTGCTGTGCGACATGATTGTAAGACTTGAGAATCGATTGAGGTTCATCAAAGTTTTCGGTAGTCAGTTTTTTATGATCAGCTCTATTTACGTGCAATTGACTTTTAATAAGCTTAATAGGGTTCTAGTTCGTTCTCTTTAAAGAAGATGCATTCATCTGTCTATGTTCATTTAAGCTGTATTCAGTGTTACACACGTCAATGAAAAAATTGACGGCGTCAGCGTCCAGTGCCAAATTATTGACGCCGTCATTCACGCCGTCAACCAATCATGAAATTGCAGGCATCAATGACGGCGTCATTTGATAGCGTCAATTTTACATCATACTTCATCATCTGTTTTGAAACTCAAACGGTAAATGAACTTTGTCGCTGCGATTACTTTTACAGTATGCCTGAAGATCTCTCCGCACGGACAGGCAAAACAATGTCGACAGATCCAAAAGCGAATTAGGAATGAAACTGAAGTCGAGTTTATCATTAATATATAAAAAAAATGTCGGGAACATTCGTCGATAAGCCTGTAGGAGAAATATCAATACAGACACAGCCGATGCGGATTGTCACATTGAATAATTTTGATTTTATTATATCCACCAGCAGTTCAGCTACATGAAAGTGATGACTCATAGACCTCTCGAAGAAACACCTAAGCCTTTACTTTGAAGCCATTAGCATGCCCATTATTGGGAATATCGAGATTAGGGAGATGAAGTATTACCAAAAAAAGACTTCTATACGTCCACTTTTTGACACTAAAAATATCTTGCTTATCGGTGTGGAGCAGTGAGAAGGCAAAATATATTCCAGAAATGTATTATACTGTATGCAATTATGAAGTAAATGATTTTGGTCTCTTGCAGGCTATACAGCACCAAGTAAAGTCATCTTCACAACGACTTCAACGGCGCAGTCATCTTCTGCAGTAATGAAACTCTGTCTACGTTTGACGATTCGACCTCAAGTTATTTTGTTTGTGTTGTAATCTTTATTGTTCTTTATTAAGCGAATCGAGTAGCGACTAAGGCGGACGCCTATCTCTGATTAGTGATCAGGAGAGATTAGACAATAGTCGTCCCTGCTCTGATGAACTGATAGTGTCATCTCTCCCACGTCATAAGCACGCGCACATGACGCCATTGCTGACTACCGATCAAATATAATGTCATCAATCCATTGTGTAGATGTCGAATCAAACACTGTCCCCTTCTCGCGTCAGCATGCAGTATACAGAAAACTTTCAAGTCTACTGAAAACTCGAGCGACCAAATCTTAGCAATGACAAATTGACCCGCTCCGCTGTATTCTAAAATTGACGCTGACGCTGTTTTTCAGTGGCAAATTGACGCCATCAGCCTACAGCACAGACTATATTGCATACTTTTCAGTCGTCCGATAGCTTTGGCAGAATTGAGATTAATTTATGTAGCCTACATGTGAATAACGGTAGTAAAGTTGCATGGTTTTACATTCAGCTGATCGTAAGCGCTAGCGCAATCGCCTACTATCAGTCTGTCTTCTCACCTATTCATATTTCACCATTTACAGGCGGAAGATCGATGAGGGACACTTCCCTTGAAATACCAGGCCAACATGTGATGCTTTAGATTCAGACTTCAGCGCCATGTACGTTTAAGAAACTTGTGAAAAAATGACACGCAATTCTGCCGCAGCTTTTGTAATCTGCATGTACATGTAGGCCTACTGCGCGATGTTATCTACATGTGAATATGGAATTCTGCAACTTGGTGCAGGACCAATTTCATTCTAAATCTACTAGACTTCGCACATATTTTTATCGAAAATTGGGAGTTCTCCGAAACCCTTTTGGGGAGAAATCATATTTGAACAATTATAATGAGCTGTTTTCACTGTCAGAAAATTATCACCTCTCCGATATAAAACCAAGAAGCGGGTTTATATTTTCTAACTTAGCAACAGGAATGTAATTGCAGACTTTTTATTTGCTTCTGTAGTGCATATCGCCTGTTCGAGAAATTTCGAGTGCGAGAAATCGAAACTGAGAAAATGTGTTATCGAATATGAGTTCCCTCGAGATAGTCGACTTAGTCTGAAAATGAAAAGCGCAGTGATTTTGACATTTCGAGCCCCCGCCGAATCTCTGTCTTAGGTAAATCTAGGATCCTGGGTGTATTGATAAATAGCCAACTATCATGATCTGACCATGTAACGGAAATGACAAATAAAGCCAATCGGAGCTTGCTGAACAAGGAAAAAGATATTCTTATGAAAGTTTTTATTTACATAATGAAAGCGAACATCATGAATTCAGAATCATAATGATTCCATTGAGAAGACAATTTAAGGATAAGCAGCCTTCAGCTTCAAATAATTGCAAGTGAATACATCTTTATTCAGAATGCATTCTAAGATCAGGAAAATATATACCGCTACTTGATGATTTACACGTACAGAATAAGTCATTGATATAAATGCCAACTGTGTTTGAAACATTGGTCCAAAGTATCCAGAACCTCCAAAATCCGCCTGGTATACCAGATAAGTCATCGTCACGGTCAGTTGAAGACTTAGAATTCCTTTCCAAATCATTGAATAAAATCTCATTTGTGATAAAAGGTCGATGAGACAAAATAGACAGAAAAATCAATCATTGTCAATGAGTTATGAAGGAATCATCATGTCAATGTCAGGCGTTCTTTTAATTGTCATTATTAATGCCCACCTCAAGTTATTCAGCTGAGTGGATGGCCCGTTCGCCAGATAGCCAATGCATAATGAAAGAAGATATTTTATAAACAGAACTTGATCCGTTGATTCCTTTCATTGTATACAACGATTTTGTAGAGATCATTCAGATATTGAAGAAAATGAATACATCTTTAAGAAAAGTCAAAATATTTTGCAGCGATAACTCGGTTTTGTTTCGATTTGTTTTCCTTTTGGAAGTAAAGCTCTACGGATGACTGTATCAAACACATTTTTTATTCCTCTGCCTGTTAGAGCAGAGCATTCAAGATATGTCTCAGCTTTTATCTTCTGCGCCAAGGCCAGGCCTTTTGGATAAGAAATATGAGTCGCATCAATGTTATTGTCCCGAAGGTCTACTTGCGTTCCAACAAGTATGGTTTTTGTACCAGGAGAATGATGAGACACTTCAGGATACCATTTGCTTAGAATATTATCAAAGGATGCTCTCCTAATAAGAGAAAAACAAATGATGAATACATCAGTTAATGGATAAGCTAAAGGTCTCAGGCGATCATAGTCTTCTTGGCCAGCAGTGTCCCATAATTGTAGGTTTATTGGTCTGCTATCAACCAAGGCATTTGTTGCGTAGTTATCAAATACAGTCGGAACGTGTTCATGAGGAAATTTGTCATAGACATACGACATGAGCATGCAGGTTTTCCCGACGGCACCATCGCCAACCACAACACATTTGACAGACTCCATCTCTCCTATCAAATAACGAGGACTTGGTCAGTTATCGGACGGCAAACTGCATGCTTTAATGAGCTGACTGTTATATAGAGATTTACTGTTACCTTAATTTAGAATTCAATGTGTTTCTATTTATAGCATTCTATATTTAGCATAATTGAAGTAACAGCATAATGACCACAGATTTAGCGAGGAATCTGTGATAATGACATAACTGAATGATAATTTTGCAACATGAACATGCACGTATGTAAAACAAGTTTCTTTTTCATTGAAGTCAATGCTTCTGCTGCACATGTCTGATGAACTATTTGATTATTTTAAGATTCGCAAAACTAGAATTTCAGTTTATTTTGTGGACACTGTCTTATACTATCGCCTTACAGTTTTGCATTTCGCCATTGCAGTTTTAAGCAAAAATGAAATTTTCCATGTTTTCTCTTATCAACTAAAAAGTAAACCTAGAGCCATAATATTTGATATGAAATGTCTTCAGGTTAATGAATGTGGTTAATGTGGTTAAATATGGATCAAGTGGGTCAACATGTTGGTGTTTGCCGACATTGGGAGGCTTGCCAAATGAGAATGTGCGTAGCTTCATAGATAAATGTTCATGAGCATGATATGAAATGTCCTGAAGACATTGCATATCAAATATTATGGTTCTAGACTTCGTACTTTTCAGTTTATAAGAGAAAACATAGAACATTTCTTTTTTGCCAATAATTGCAATCTGCGTCCACTTGAATTTAATGCGCTTTCTTTGATCCAGCCCTGTCAAGAGGAGGAACCAGTTAGAACTCGGCAGACGCGCAGATTCTTAATAGGCATAGTGTGTACGTCATTCTGTGAAAATCTCTTTTTGAAAAAATCTTTTTGATATAGATGAAGTTGAGAATGCCTTATTGAAACTTCGTTCGAAAAGTACCGGAAGTGACAATATTCCTGTTCGTCTTTTGAAAATTGCTGCTCCCATCATTAGCAGACCATTAACTCATATATTTAATTCGTCTATTCTGTGTGAGTCATTCCCACATGTTTGGAAAATTGCGAAAGTCATACCAATCCAGAAATGCAAGAATCCCAAAATCTCCGATTTTAGGCCCATTTCACTCTTGCCGATTGTGGCCAAGGTATTTGAGCGACTAATCTTCCGCAGAATTTCAAATATTCTTTTAGAAAACTACGGTCTTAACCAATTTGGCTTTCGAAGAACTAGTAGCCCCACATGCTACACAATTTCCTTGTTGGACAACGTATTGCAAAAATTGGATCTTACTGATACTCAGGCGATTTCCTTGATCAGTTTAGATGCCACCAAGGCTTTTGAGAGTATTTCACATGAACTTCTGGTTGACAGTCTGAATTCTACGAATCTGCCCCAGGGATTCATTGGTTGGTACAGAGATTACTTGTATAACAGACAGCAATATGTATATTTCAATGATCAATCTAGCTCAAAGCGAACTGTTACGTCCGGGATACCACAAGGTGCGGTGTTATCACCATCTCTATTCTGCATTTTTGTTTCGCCATTGACAGCTCTATATCCTACGAATACTATCTATAAATACGCAGATGATATCTTACTCATGGTATGCCACTCGAACAATGAATATTCGAACAATGCTCGTGCGGAGGAGGAATGGAAAAACATAAGCTCATGGTGTAACAGTCGTGGTTTGGTTCTAAATATGAAGAAATCTTCCCATCTGCTCATTACAAAAAGTACTGACTGTTCTCCATGTAGCTTTTTTCATTCAGTATTACCGGAAAACGACTTTATTGATGTTCTTGGCTTCAGATTGAATAAGTCGCTATCATGGTCGTCGCACATCAGCCAACGACTGCGAAAAGCTGCAAAGTTAACTCACTTGTTACGAGTATTAAAGCCGATTCTACCGAAGAAAGACTTGATTCACATTTATCAATCGGCTATTCTGTCGACGATGAATTATGGCAGTGTTCTATACATTGGCAGTATCTTTTCCAAGGACAAAGCTATCATCGAAAAATTTGAAAAGCGTTGCCACAAAATCATCTGCAATAAGAACTGTAAAAAGAAATGTTTACCTGATTTTTTCGACTCCCAAAATCGACATGCTATGAAACTGTTTCAATCGGCCTTGAACACTGATCATATATTGCATTCAAATATTCCAAGACGTCTTCCAAGTGGTCGCCTATCACAGCCGTATTGCAAATCCGCTCGTCGTCAAAAATCGTTTGTGCCACATATGACAGCCTTGTACAATTCATTTTTCCGTTGACATTATTTTTTCGATCATGCTTTTGTGTATTTATGATTTCCATTCATTTGAAAATATACGCTTTTTATTATTATTATTATTATTATTATATTAGTTAGAGTAGCGATTCCGTATTAATCAAATCCCCAAAGCGCATGCAGTGAATGAACGCGAGTTAAGACCTCGTACCAAATAGAAGGTATACAAAGATTTACACTTTTGCAGAAATTTACACGGAATGGAAGAATCTTGATAGCAATACATAAGGAAGAATAGTAGCCTATTTTACAAGTCTTCCGGGTCATGGCAACCTTGGAGATGCAATGTTTATTGAATTAGCAATTAGATGGGTTACTTTACCCTAATGCTCAGCCTTTGATAAGAGTATTTTCCTAAAACGTGATCATAATGACAAACTACCCGCACCGAAAGAGCGAAACATCATAATCAAGGACAATGGCCATAATTGACTCTAAAAGATGTATGTGGATCCCCCATTATACTCAAGGATCAGCATTTGGCGTAATTCGTTTAAAGTATCCACTGGAAGCCTGAAACCTGTAAATTTACTTATCTCGTAAAGTTTGTTGACGATATCACCATTTGTACGCCAACTTTTAGAATTTCGAGCAACGACCATATCCTTGAAGAGAATCAGAATTTTTATGATTGGGGAAACAGTAACGAAGCTCACTATAAACACTACAAAGTCAACATGCATCGTTATACGCAAATCACCCACCTGTAACACTGTCTGCATTCCAGGAATTGATCTTGTGACGGAAGATAAGATCATCGGATTGTGTGGAGTGATGATCTAAAATGGCACAAACATCTTACATTTGCATGTGTTGAGAAATTGTTAGTGCAGTGTCTCCATAGTCTTAGAGAAGTGTTTCATAAGTAAAGCTGATCTTATTTGTGTTTATAACTCTCTGCTGCGCTCTCTTGTCGAATATTGTTCCCCACCTTTAACTCCAATGCTTGTGTATTATGCAAGAGGTTAGATAAATTGCAATGCCGACCTCATCAAATAATTTGTGGATTTGACTTTAAATGTAACTGCTTACCATCTCTATCTTCAAGACGATTTGAAATTCAATTAGATGTTTTAGAAATTGTGCTTCTACAGATCATATATTGTGTGGGTACAACATTGCCAACCAGCAAACAATCAGGTCGAACAATTTTTGATTCTTTCATAACCAAACGCCGATGTGATGCCTTATGCGTTTATGTCATTGTATTTAAACGGGTACAATGATGCGCCAAGCTAATTTCTATTGTGATTTGATTGTTCAATAAGACTTATAACTTCTGTAATCATTTGATTTCTATTTATTGAAATGCAATTTTCTATTCTACATTCTATTTTATTTTATTTTATTCAGATTCAAGAAATGTGACATTAATTTAGTGAATCACAAAGTCTTGCCATTGAATTATGAATGAAAATCTTGAAATTTCAGCCAAGAGGCACGAGAAAATCAATCTTAACTTCTGCATGAAGACTTGCATTATAATGCGGTTAATGAAATTTCCTTGATAATCAGCTTGATTTCCGCTTAATAATGTTGCTGTTAGTAAACTTTCATCTCTTTCGATTGCTGATATTTTTCATCCTACACTGTAAACTGTCACCTCCTAAAATCGAAGAAACAAGCATCCTAAAGCGCGACACACTAGAATTTTAGGAGGTTGCGGGAAATAGAATGCTGACATACTAAAGAGAACAATAACACTAGTGCGCTAGCCTCCTAAAACGCTTTGCTTTAGGATTTTTTTATTAGTTACGAATAGTGTCTTGCTTCAGTGTGTGATTTAGGAGGTGCTGGTTTAGAGTGTACTTTCATAGTGGCACCAAAAAGCTAATATATAAACACAGGAATAATCTGGAAAAATTAATCCTCTCAAAATTTGATTAAATCTTCTTTTAGACCGCAAGAACGTGATCTTCGCAAAGAATTACATTTTCTGATATGATGATTTCCACTAAACGCTGACATTTTTTGAGTCGACACTCTGCCTACTACGTATTTAATCTATCGCACGAACAATGATTACAGAAATCTATGAATTGATCTGATGAATTTTCAACAAAAATAGATACGAACAGTTGGTAAAATGCTAAATAGCGCACTTTTGAAGTGCTGTTTTTAGATGGATGCTGACCAATTCTTGTAAAACTGATATAAGCACTCTATGCACGAAAAGCACTGAAAACAGAGGTAGTTCGATGCATTCAACAATATTTAATTTTATCTTTGAACCATTTTATTCACTGGTGCCAGTAAATACAAGGCATGGCTATGCATACATCGGATTATGCATCGGTATCATACGGGTTACCATCGCATGCACAATGCGATGCCCGACAAATCAGAAAAACTGCTTAAATCAAGAGACGGTGCATAAATTCCCCAAGATGATGATCAAAAATTAAACTTTCAAGCTTCCACTCACAGCTGCTTCATAAATAGTCACCAATGGCAGATGAGTCTAGAAGGCAGTGCTCGTTGAGTAGCAGTTTTACAGTGTAGTCAAACTGAACAAATAGAAGGCGAGAAAATGACACAGAGGCTGATAAGATGACATTTCTGGTGATTTATTCGATGATCTCTTTTAGTATTTGACAAAATTAATTGAAGTCTTGGCATCAAAAGTGATTTAAGCAATTTTAGACTGCAACCTTTCTATGAATTTATTTGTATTTATTAACGGTCTTTGATTAGATTTCTCAGTCGAAGTAACAAAATGAATAGCACTTCAAAGAGTTAATTCAAGCCTGAAGTATATGCATAAGTTAACTGTTATTTGCAGATATCTCTTATGATACAAATGCCAATTTGATTAATTGTCCACAATATACATACAAGAAAAATTGTACTGCGTAGATCAACCACGCTGAAATCAATGCATGCAAAAAGCATCCAGAATGTTGTGCCTCTAACATCTTCTAATTATATAAATGAAATAGAACATCAAGTTGAACCAACGAGTCCCTCCCGATAAAACTCTGTCTTCGCATATTACTTCAATGGCTGCAGAGGGAATTTTGAGTCAACGAACTTTCCCCTACGACTGCACTGCACCGTTTGTCGCAAGATTAATTTGAAGACTCTGAAATGTTCATTTATTTTATGACATAAACAATGGCGACATTTTCCGATAATAATCATAATGATACAGAATGGCCAATAAGTATCCCGCCAGTTTCATAACGACTACTAAGATAGTTATTTCACAAACAATTTGTGTCTGCAAACACATGAAGTTACCAGAGGCGATTAGGGTAAACTTGGTTTACCACTGTTTACCCTAATTGCCCTGAGAAAGCGCCACTGAAAGTTATCAAATATTAGATGAAAAATAACCAATAAGCACCTGAACAATTAATCCATTCACGCACACGCGCATAGTGTCATCCAATTCTTTTAATTACTTCAGAAGTTTGTATTGCAGACATTTACGTCACTCAAATACATTGTCTGATTGGATGTACAGGTTTCAGTCAATGCAGATCAGATGTCCTGAATATAGAATGCTATCTATAGAAACTAAATGAATCCTAATTTCAGCAACAATAGGCTGTCTATATAAGATAAAACACAATTAAGCATGCAGTTTGCCGTCCGATAACTGACCAAGTATTCACTATTTGACAGGAGAGATGCAGTCTATCAAATGTGTTGTGGTTGGCGATGGTGCAGTCGGAAAAACCTGCATGCTTATGTCGTATGTCTATGACGAATTCCCTGGTGAATACGTTCCAACAGTATTTGATAATTACGCAACAAATGTATTGATTGATAAAAGACCAATAAACTTTCAATTATGGGACACTGCTGGCCAAGAAGACTATGATCGCCTGAGACCTCTGGGCTATCCAGGAACTGACATATTCATCATTTGCTTTTCTCTTGCTAACGAAGCATCCTACGATAATATTCTAAGCAAATGGTATCCTGAAGTGTCTCATCATTCTCCTGGTACAAAGCTCATACTTGTTGGAACACAAGTAGACCTTCGAAACAGCCACCTTGATCCTACTCATATTTCTTATCCAAAAGGCTTAGAATTGTCTCAGAAGATAAATGCTGAGAAGTATCTTGAATGCTCTGCTTTAACAGGCAAAGGAATAAAGACTGTCTTTGATACAGCTGTCCGCGCCGCTATAATTCCAAGAATAAAACGAAAACGACAGAAGCCAAACAATAATTGCAAAATCTTTTGACTAATTCTCTCGTACTAATTACATCGTTAATGTGAATCTACTTTTGCCATTATATGAATGATCTCTACAAAATCCATTTTTGCAATGTGATGAATCATGGATCAAGTTTGTAAAGTGCATTTATTCAATAAACTTGGGTAGCGTATAACGCCAAAGGACCACCTTTCAGCTAATCAGGAGAAGAAAATATGGAGTTGAAACATCCGCTAGATGATAGTTCCATCATTTATCGGCTAAGAGCAGGCTCGGAGATTCTGCGTGGTTACGTGTAGTATGTGTTTCGTTCGACGCTCGAAGCTTAGCGCGCAACACGTGGTGATACGGCCTTCGCACATGTCACATGTCTCCGGCAAATATACTCGATGGGTTCTGAAAGTCTATGGAGGGAATTAAATTAACTAAAAGGAAACTGAAGGGCCCGCTGTCACACGCTGCATTGGCCATGGTATTGATGTGGCATCATCACCTCTGCTATTTTAGATGTTCATTTACATTTCTATGAGACATTGATTTTTTTGATAATTTCTGCATTCTAGAATATAAAGTATGTAATCTCTGCTGAAATAGTTTTCTGCCCTGATGTCTGTCTTCTGAAATGCAAGTAAGCAGGGTTGGGCGCTAATAGGTCGAATAATAGACTTTTTCAAAAGTGTTGCGCTCACAGAATTTGATGTTTTGTTTATCTGCTTCGTTTGCTAGAAGTGCGATTAATACGAAATTGACGGCGCATCGAGGAACCTACTAAGTGGGCAAAAAGGAATTCCTAATACTTTACAGAGATAGGAAAAAGTCGTGCGTCGCTTGCGGATGAATGTGAGTTCCAGCAAAGTAGTTCGATTGCCAAAATTCCTTCAGATTCGAAGAATTCAGTTAATTTGTTGGATGTTTTTTGAGACAGGGATTCGGAGTCAGCAACAGTTTGAAAGGATTCCGATACAAACCCTGCTTTGAACTTTCCAATCTGAATTTTTGACGATATTTGTGACAATATTGGTTTATTCCATGTTTAATCCAATGCTATTAACGAAATAATCATCTAGTTCTACTGCATTTAAGCTCACTATTTATATGTATTTAATCTTATTGACATTCGGGCAATAATATTGAAAACCATTCAGTACAATAAATAAAATGAATTGAAATCTGCACATAAACACCTAAGTCGACTAAAATCATCAGCTTGCCCAATATAAAGATTGTTGGGATTTCATTTACATGTATATGATCAAAGAAACCTGGCGCTCTTTAGCTTTTCAATAGTTAGAAAACTTAAGTCTTAGAATCACTTTGATTCTCTTGCAAATCACATTCGGCATTTACATGTAGCTTGCAAAAAGGACTCGAGAACGGTCAAATTTTGAGTCGAATCGAATCATATAAATACTCAGATGGGCCTACTTCTGTATGATTTACTTAGCGAGCTATGCCGCTAGCCAACACGAAAGCAAGCATATCAAATAGGATTTAATTGAACAAAAAGGAGTACCCAGTTGATCCAAGGCTGTTTAAAATCATCAGAATAAGGGATATCATCTAGCCGATTTACGTAGAATGTTGACGTTAATTTTTTTTAGTCAACAATATTCGTCATCAGTCAACATTGCCTATCGTCGGTTCTTGAAGCTAAACTTGGCATGAATTCAGCTTGGGGTAACAGGGTGAACCTTTTGTTCATTATTGCAACTTCTTCGGCGCATGCAATGGACTCTACTTTAGTCAGTGCAGGCTTCTTGATACTGTGAGGATTTATGATGCTCAGAGAAGCTTCATAAGATGGCAAACAAGCTACATCACTATGAGTTCGCTGTTTATTTTCGTGCATGTCTAATGAAAGAAGGACCAGCATTATCGCACATTTTTGCGAAATGATCTGAATTCAAAGGGAATCTGAAGGAATCGTGGCGGAGCATTTTGAAGGAATTCACAGCAATCTGTAAGCGACGCACAACTACTTTTCATATCTCTGTATGGCATTAGAAATTTCTTTTGCCCACTTTGCAAGTTCCTGCATGTGCCATCGTTTTGAATAAGTTTGCACTTCTAGCAAAGTGATGCGGTTAAACAATCTAATTCTGTGGTTATACTTGATCGGGAAAACCTTGACCAGTTAGGTGACTGTTGACCTTCAAAGTCAGTCACTGAGATTTCCACCTTTTTAATGAATTTCTTTTTGCCTGAAGATGGTCTGTGGATGCTGACCGAAAAATTTTGTATATAATTGTAATCGTTTAACATCAAAACACTCCTGATTCTTTCCAACATCGTATCAAACAACATGACTAATCAGGGTCTTTTCACTATAATTTCCTCAGCAATTCGTTGTTGATTTTATCCAAGTAGGAATGGCTTCATTGAAATCACCAACTGAACCGTCAAGTTGTTGACTATGCCTAAATATGCTACAGAAAACTCGATCAAAGCGTCTCTAAAGAATTGTTTGATCAATCTGATGTCATCAATCACTACAAACATTCTAAAAATAGCATGACATCCGCTAGTGGGTATCCCTCGGAAGAAATGAGGCATGAAGAGCTACAATTTAAAGTTTTACATAACAGTCAAAGTCAATGTTCAAAGCGAAATACGTAATTTGCTGTAATCCATTTGCACCCAAATTTCTATTTTAAGTCCAATGAAACGTCGTTACAAGGAAATGCTTCCGAAAACATATCAAAAGCAAGCAACGTATAGTTTAGCTATATCTGCCTCTCAGGACGTCTTGCGCAGACGCGTGCACATTCGTAATAAGTGTACCAATAATATTCATTTCAGGTAATCATTCTATTTAATTCTAGAAAAATCACTGTCTGCATGCATGAAGTACGCCAGGCAATTCTACAGGAATTGATAAATCATAAACCAATGAATATCTCTTGACCTTCCCATTTACATGAGTGCCGTATATTTTCCAATATAGGCCACCCTACGCCGGATCTCTAATAGACGCTGAGTCAATCTGATAATAAATAAATAGACGCCGGGTCTCTAATAGACGCTGGGTATCCAATAAACGCCGGGTCTGCAGAAGATATCCGATTTTGAGGTTTCGATGCGCCTACACGAGAGCAATAGTCTGCAGTACATTCTCTGACCTCAACTAAGTGTTTGCATCATTGGTTTGCATGGATTCAGCTTTTTTGATTCTGATTGGATTGAATGTTCTCTACGATGGAGCGGTGAGATACAGGGATACGGTACGATATTGATTCAATAGTTACCCGTTAATATGGATTTAGTACCTAGTGTGCATTGGCGAAGCTCATTGTCTCGACTGTGCTTCATGTTGATTACAGCACTGTATGCGTATATGACAATGCTAATAATAGGAACCACTAAATCTATAGCATGCAGTTAGTATTTTGAGAAAATACTGACTCCTAAATCTAAGAAAACAATCTTTCGTCACTGATATGAATTAATAAACGCCGGGTCTCTATCAAGCGCCTGGCTAAAATCTTAGCAAAATAATAAACGCCGGGGGTGTTTAATAGAAGATATACGGCAGGTCAGCTTCTGGTCAAAATGGTCCTAAAACTCGGCTTTGATGAAATCTTTCCGGGAAAAGCTTCGAAATAATATTTGAGCAACCGAAACGTTCTCACAACTTCCAAACCTAAGATTCTGTGAGGATTTTAGCTGGACAGTGAATACTGAACAGCCCATTGTAGTTCGTGCAGAATTATTCCTGCATTCAAACTGTAAGACAGCCAATTCGTTTTACGGCTAAATGTTTTGCAGAGGCAGAGGTTGGTGATGTTTCCATGAATGTTCTTGCAATAAATATTTGTTAATGCGGTTTTCTTGTGACATTTTGTACAAGAAGCGTTGCACTTGAAAACTTTCACAATTTATAAATTTTGGATCTTCCTCAGCAGCTATCATCATGAGAAGGAGTCTTCAGATGAATTCAAAACATTTTGATTGCAAAACTAGAATCGCATAGAAAGTTAAAAGCTAGTCGAAATTTGTTATCATAGACGGAAGAACGTTGCAATGCGTGGTGCATAGTAAGCCTAAATGTGCACAAGTCGACATATGCACATGTATTTACAGTTTTTCCTTCTTTCTTTCTTGCTCGTTTCTGTCAATTTTCTTATCTTGCTTTCACTCTTTCTGCTGACTGCCCAACTTGCGTATCGTAACATTCATTACCAAACATTCTGAAATTGGAGGCTGCATGCTCATGAGCTTTGATTTTTCAAAAGTCTTCGATACTATTTCTCACAGCTTGTTGATTGATAAAATGAATAAACTTGGTCTTCCTCCAGGTTTCATTCGTCTTATATGCTCATAGTTTAATGATCGCAATCTATGTGTAAAAGTTGGTAGCGCTTTCAGCTCCTTTTTGCGACTTGCCAGTGGCGCACCTCAAGGATCTCTTCTAGGTCCGTTTCTTTTTACTTTGTATTGGCATGATATTGAACCTGTCTGCAAAGATTCTTCACTATTCATGTATGCTGATGATAGAAGTGTTGCATGTCCTCTGTATAAAAGTAATGGTGTGCAATCTTTTGCTAATGTCAATTCTGAATGATAGAAGTGTTGCATGTCCTCTGTATAAAAGTAATGGTGTGCAATCTTTTGCTAATGTCAATTCTGAATTTTACAATGTTGGTAATCGGGTGTTTCGTCATTTCCTAACACTAAATGTTTCCAAGACCAAACCAATTTGTGTACGCAAACATAATTTCGATGTAATTTTTACTTTTCCTTTTGAAGTTGATGATTTTTGTAAATTGCTTGGAGTTTTCTGGAACGATCGTTTGGGCTGGTCTACTCACTTCAAATATCTGTATAGATGTTGTTCAAGTAGATTGTACGTACATTTTGAGAGTTTTGAAAGAATATTTTGATCATGATTATTTATTGGAGGTGTTTCACATGACCATAGTGAGTGTTCTTTTATATTGCATCCCTTTGTTCAGTATGCTAAATAGTGAAACGAGGACAATCATTGAATGTATATAAGCGTGTCAAACGTCTCATTTGCTCTAAACATTGTTCCCGTGACAGCGATTTATCACTTTTCCATCGTAAGCGTCTTAAGATTAAGATAAAATGTTTCATAGCCAACTTCTTGGTCAAGGGAAAATACAAAATATTTTCGATTTTGTGGGTGAGAAAAATGACATATTTTTCAAATAACTCATAATTCTTCATTTAGAATTTCGATTAATTCGAAAAAAAATTCAAAATTTTCAGGTACAGCATTTCAGCCTCGAGTGTCTTGGGCAAAGTGTACTTATAAATATCCCTTATACTTACTTTGGTCTTGGGGAAAAGATTACCTCTATCTTTTCTAAGTGACACAGTCTTGTTTACAGCAAACGCTGGAGTTCATTGTAAGATACATCACTCCTAATTGATTTGCAGTTGAAAGTTCACACACATTCTCCCACCGTGTGATTGACTCTAATCAATTCACTATCGATTTGGTCATGAAACGCTGCAATCCTGTAGCAAGCACGACAAAATAGATAATCTTGGGTAGGCTACTAGAAGTTAATGAAAACAGCGAAAATAAGAAACCGGGTCACCATATTTGAACTCTGACTCGGTGACCCAACTGAGCCAGTGATCCGGTTCCATCGCACGTATAGACTTATTATGTTCTGCTATTACTTTCAGCACTTTAGTTGCAAGATTCTGCTGTTGCTTAGTCGGCACCTTATTGAGTGGGCCAGTAGTCAGTCAAAGCAATCATAGAGACTGTGATTTAGGTGTACACATTTTTTAATAATGAAGGAATCTGTTCTGAAGAATATTCGGTCATGTCAATAACTTCATAATTAACGACGACTATGATGTCAAATAGACCTACATTTAGATTGTTTGAAGTGCAGAACAGCAGGATACCTTCTTCTGCATACCTTCTGCATCTATTAAATATGATTATAATAATAATCTATATTGAATCACTGCATACAGAATCGGTGATCATTACAAGCTCAACGATGACAATAAAGGTGCAAGTCACAAAAAGAAGAGAGCATAGGTTGCCACAATCCAACGAGGAAATAAAACCAGTGAATAATTCCAACTATTTACAAAAGTTAATAAATGATCTCTTAAAACGGCTATAGTTTTGGCAGGTGGTGGAAACAGCTCACAAGAACGACGAGTGGTACAATTACGCGTAGGGCGTTCGCAAAACAATTCACGCAGCGGATGACATTGGTTTTCAACTATACACTTGGACAGCTTGCTACAGGACTTATCAGCAGCCCGCAAAATGTTGTTATCATTATCAAGATAAATGCCAATTATCTTACAGACTCTTCGCTCAACACGTAAAATGTCATTTTTCAAATACTCTGCAGCATTGCAAAGGCAAGCAAACGAATACATGAAAACTGAGCGGATGAATGCTACATAGCAATTACACATGATTTTGAGATCACAGCCAGCTCTTCTAAGGTTACGGATGATGAAAATACGACGAGACGCATTATATCATGCGTGTAGCACTATCAGTTGCACTTCATTCAGCTGTCTCCTACTTGTATAGGAAATATTTGGCATTATTAGCTGACATGACGAATTCAGGTCAGATGCTTATCACCATTCATCAACCTCTTACTGGCTGTTATGTCCGGTGAAGAGAAAAGAAGTGTTAAGTATTCAAATTTATTGATGTCTAATTAAATTATTCATCCTGACAGTTGGCAGGCTTCAAACCTTTGTCTTGACAGTTGGCTTGTAAGAAGGCACATCTGAAATCAAAGAAATGAGAATCATTTGAGGTCATCATAATAATTAATAGCCATCATTTTGAAGGATCTCACTCTAAGCCGTAAGCTCCTAAAACAGACTTTATTCACATTCAAAAAATGACTACAAAAGCGCTGAGAAAACGCACACACAGGGAGGATAGCTTGCAAATATATGGTGCGGTGTTTTTACTAATGTGAATAGCTTAAACTGGTTCAGAGAATGCACGGTCGTTCTACATCTATCATTAGTGAAATTCAGCAATTCACCACTGAAAAAAGTCATTTTAAATGCACACAACTGGCAGGCAGTCAAAGCTTCATATCTTGGTGTAACGGTTGATCAATCAGCTTATGTGTTTATTGTAGTAAACAATGTACATGAATTCCAGTTCAGAAACCTTGTAACAATGATTGCGGATCGTTTTATTTGCAGCCACTTTGCTAAATTATTGTTGATAAAGCTGCGAGCATGGTCTTCATAATTGCATTCAGTTCTTCAAGTCTCTGTTTTCCAGTCTGAGATGTTGACAGTACTCAGAAGTTACAGTACAGAATAACTTGGCTACACCCTTCAATATTCTACTCGCATTGCTTTTATTCAAGTGTGTTGTGACTGTCATTCTCTAAACGACGCACAAATGTATATCTTTAGTTTTTATGCCATTCATGAGATTTTTTGATGAATATTATCAAATAATAACATTGCTAATGAGACTGAAGTCCAAAAGTTAAATCTTTCGATGAATAAGAGAAGAATTGAACTGTGCAAATGCCGTGGGAAATAGGATGAAGCATTTAAATATGAAGCTGACACTCAACTTAATGAATAGCATGGGGACTGATTTGTATTAACCCTCGCCCAACCCTGGTGAAGCTTTTGAATATCTTTTAGACCAAACAGTCTATGGCCACGAGAATTCTACTATCTTTTTTCTACGCATCATGCAACTTTTGACAGAAGGATTATGAAAATGGCACAATACTTTGGCGTGAGAGCTATTCTACAATTCAAATGTTTGGAATATTTTGGCTGATTTCGGCATGTATTCACTTCTAATGTATATTGCGGCATCAATTCTTAATGAAATAAGTTCAGATTGCATAAAGGATTCTTCCTACTGATATAGAGACATTCACAAATGCAAAATCCTTGAATTTAGAATTATCTGCTTATCTTGTATGCATGTTTGAAATTTAAATTTAAATTTTTACTATTTTTGTACTTTTTAGTACTGCATCTGATCAGCAATTATTGAAATTTTTGAGAATCGTATTGCTTTTAGCCTCAGTGTCTCAATAAAAGTCACCGAATTGGGCTGTTTCTTCACCTGCAGAAGCTAAATGCCATAATGCGCGATTGTAGTGATATTTGAGCTGAACTAAATGCTTAATTATTTGACCTTTGTCCGCATTTAATACATTGATGTAATCTCAGAGCGATTAATAATGATAGCTTTATCAACTACTTTAACCAGGTCTTTCGATTAGTGTATGGTTTATTAGTTTTTGTTGTCATTTTCAATTTCAAATAGCGATCTAATGAAAATCTGCTAAAAATTGGCGGTTTTGACTTTTGACCTTCACCTCAGACAGCGGATGACCTTAGAACTGAGACTGATGCTGTTTTTCTGAGTCCCCTTTCAATGCCGATTCGATTGATGTGTGGCTTGGCAAAACTGGTGCAATAGTTTGGGAGATCAGAAAGGGGGCGAAAATCACCCCCAGTGGGGCACGTTCGTGAAAACGCTCCATTGGATCGAGGGTTGAACGATGTTTTCTGGATGCAGTGATGACGATTCCTTCTTTGTTCTGTATGCACGGCATTTGGTCCACAGTCTTGTCACCTGTTAATGAGGCTTCCACAGCCCACAGAGTATAGAAAGAGAATTGCATCTAGCTCCATGCGATCTGACTGCAGCCGTCGACGATTAAATAAGATGAATAAGGATGACGTTAGACAATCCTCCACTTTCTGAGTTGGGATCCATGCACAAATCAATCTTATCATTACTTTCATGATAGTCATTGAAATAACTTTTCAGTGCATGCGTGTACATGTACATTGAAGAACCATTTTGACGTCATGACTAGCAATCATTAGAACACTTTATCACCAAAATTCGTTTGAGTTTCAAATTCTTGCACTCCATGATTTGGAAACTATGAATGCTATTTAGAGCAAATGGGTGAGCGAGTTAATGTGAATACCACCATGAGAAAGCTCAGATGCCAAGAATGATATTCTGTGAACTTCATGGAAATTTCATTCTAACCAATGCTTTATAAGTGAATGATAGGGTTGAATCCACAGAATTAGATTGCTTAATCGCGTCACTTTGCTAGATTCAAAACGATAGCACATCCAGGAACTAATTAAGTGGGCAAAAAGAAATTTTTAATACCTTACAGAGATAGGAAAAATAGTCATGCGTCGCTTGCGGATTGCTCTGAATTCCTTCAAAATGCTCCGATCGCCACGGTTCCTTCAGATTCGGAGAATTCAGATCATTGCGAAAAAGTTTTCTCAATAATGTTGGGCCCTGCGATTATTATTAAAAAAAGTTAGCAGGCGCACGAAAAAAACGTTCACAAACTTCTCTGTAGAACTTGATATCGACTGTGTCTCTTTGCTGTGTGATCCGGTTCACTTAAACTTCGCACAATTTGGAGTGTTTAATGTTGAACTGGCAGCTTATTGTTCGATTGCTATGGAATTATGTTAGCAGATTGTGTCATTTCATTAACGTTACATGTTCCAATGCTTCTCTTCTAGTCAAACAGAAGAAGAAGCGACCTGTTCAATTCTGTGGTAGAATCTCTTCGGAATCTCGATTTACTGCAGAGGTCGGTGTGGATATAATTGAAGCTTCTAACAGAAATCAACAGTTTTGAAAATATTGTCTTGGCTATTTTTCATGTTTTGAATGTAGTTGGAAAGAGCCAATATTGAATGATGGTGGTTTTATTTTCTTTTTTGCTGTCTTTTACAATTAATTTCAGTTAACATCCGTTAAGTATCTTCAGGTAAAAAGGAAGGAAATGATTGTCTGATATAAAATCTAAAATTCACACCGATGTTTATGTCATAAAAACATATGGACTGAATATGTTATTCATATGAATTCAGTCTATATGTTATTATGACATAGATGTCGGTGTGAATTCTAAATTTTATACCAGATAATCATTTCCTTCCTTTTTACCTGAAGATAGTTAACGGATGTTAACTGAAATTGATTGTAAAAGATAACAAAAGAGAAAATAAAACCACCATCTTTCAATAGTGGCTCTATCCAATTACATTCAAAGCAAATCAACATGTTGCAGTTCTCGTAATCAGTCGTGCAATGAATGGGATAATACGCTCGTTCACACAATTGCATTTTTTCTTGTTCTGCACTTGACCAAGATCCATGTTGATGCACGGATCACTGGATGCAAAATCATTCAATATTAAATTTCATCTTAACAACAACGAGAGACTCTTACAAAAGCTGATAATTTGTCATCAAGAACATGTTTATCACACTATATGTCGCATGACAGATGCTGAAAACTTCTAAGAAATGATGCAATGCAAACACAGAGATGAATTGGTTTGTTTGCGTTGTTTGGTCTAAAGATAAAATTTTTAATACTGATAGTAACGCCAAGAACTAGTCCCGATGGGCAGAAAGATCTACTGAACGTAATGCAAATTCAAGCATCAATTCTAACGAACCGAATCATTGACGCATTGAACATACACTGTTCATTTGACGAGCTCATCACAGAGAAACATTGAGTCTGAGATAGGTGCTGTTCTTTTGGCAGATGTTCAGACTTCAATGTGCCAAAAGTCTGTCCGAAGCATAGGTACTCTCTTCTGGAAGGAATTTCGTTGTGATTTATACTGCGTGACAGAAAAAAGTTAACACTCTTCTTTACTAATCCATGACTAAATCAATGACATGTATAAAATTCCTAAGTCGGTTTTACTCTCAAACCAATTCCTATGCGGCTTTTCTTGCACAGCCATATGAAGCTATCGTTCATTCTCATACACAGGATCAACGTTTGGATAAGTTTATGCATCGAATAATTGCAAACTTTGCTGTCCTTTTGACATAAGTCGTGACTCCATGATGAAGCAAAAAAGATTAATTCGTAAAACGTATGGCTACAGAAATGATTCACTGTGGACGTAGCAAGTGTAATGATGGTAAAGAATTGAATGTATCGCATGTAGGCTAGCTGCTAGGAATTGGTGGGTGCGTTGGTGTGAAGGGAAAGTTGCAAGACAGGAAAGATTTGGAAGACCAATAGTCCGGCAGCCAGAACGAGTTTCTGCAGGGAACGAGGCCGAAAATGAGACTTTCACAGATTGATGTACACCATATACCTACTACGAATTCGCGCGTCTGCCGAGTTGTGGTAAGTTCCTCTTCTTGTCAGACATGATCAAAGAAAAACACATGTAAATCCAATGGGACGCAGATTGCAGTTTTTGGCTAAAATGAAATTTTGTATATTTTCTCTGATTAAACGAAAAGTACAAAGCCCAGAGTCATAATTTTTGGCATGGAATGTCTTCACGTCATTTCCCATGATGTGCATGTGCTATTATCATGCATCTAATCGGCAATGTATGTGAGAATGTGGTTGAATGTGGATACAGTTGCTCAAAATGCTTGTGTTTGTCGACATTAAGAGGCTCGCCAAATCTAAATGTGTTTAGCTTTATAGACAGGGGTACATGAACATCATGGGAAATGACGTGAAGACATTCCATGTCAAAAATTATGACTCTGGGCTTTGTACTTTTCGTTTAATCAGAGAAAATATACAAAATTTCATTTTAGCCAAAAACTGCAATCTGCGTCCCATTGGATTTACATGTGTTTCTCTTTGATCGTGTCTGACAAGAAGAGGAACTTAACACAACTCGGCAGACGCGCGAATTCGTAGTAGGTATATGGTGTACATCATTCTATGAAAGTCTCATTTTCGGCCTCGTTCCCTGCAGAAACTCGTTCTGGCTGCCGGACTACAAGGAAACAAATAGAGTCTCAGATTGAAATCTGATCATTGCAGATGAGAAATCGGTTTCGCAGCTTTTTCCGTCTAACAATAGACTGGAAATCTGCTACTGGTATCAACTGTTGCGCTAGATCTGTATAGTGACGTTTGACAGAAAATGGATTTAAAGCTTGCAGATATGCGGTACTTATGCCTCTCAATAACTTATTGAATTTTAATGAATTTACGAGTATATGAACGCTTTCCCTTATGAATGAATATGTAAGAGGTCTCGAACGCGGACGAAAATATTAAAATGGTGCGAGCGACATTCTAAAGGAAGAACTGATGATTGGCATCGTGTGATATGGACGGAATAACTTCGGGTCACGCTCGATTTCCACGACGGAGGAGTTTGTCTGGTGAGAGATATGCAGCCTGCTACATTTGAGCACATGATCGATTCAGCAGTGGTAGAGTCAGGATTTTGGCCTGTATTTGGCACACAAGCGGCTGCATTTGTTATCAAGTTTGGATGGCAATTGCTCTTAGAGGATGTAATTCCATTTGTTATTCCTACAGCAAATGGCCACTATCTCATCATCCAAGATGACAATGCGCGGTCGCACAGAGCACGCTAGTCAAGTGATAACAGCTCAGCAGATGAGTGGGCCTAACTCTATTGGCCTTCTCCTGATCTTTCACCGATGGAACTTGCGTCAGATAATAATAATAACACCTGGCTCTATTGCGAAATGACAGACGGATATCGTTTGCAAAGGTGACATAAGAAGACAAAAGACGAAGAGATGAGCTTGGTAAATGGGTGAACGACTAGTATCCACATTGAGCAGGAGAGAGTGGATGAAATCTATGAACTTAAGAGAATTAGAAGAATTTGAGTTTGTATTAATGCCAGGAGCGGTCATGCAGGTTGCTACTTATGAGTGAAATAAATTTTCATCATTTAAAGTTGCAGTTTCGATGCTACTTTATTAATGAAAATAATAGTCCCTGTAATTCCAACTGTTAAGATTTTTGTCACGAAGTATACTTAAATTATACAAATCAGGGATGCGGAGTCCTATCATTTTGATAGGACTCCGACTCCGACTCCGGGGGTTGATAGGACTCCGGCTTTCGATAGGACTCCGACTACGGGTGTCAAAGCCTTTTTTGAAAAATTAACTGGTAACCTACATCATAGATCATTATAGGCTTACCTGAACCTATCTTTAGTGATCATTGCTGTATCAACTATCAATTATTGTCGATGAAAGTTGATCAAGTGTCGCTTTAAGTTGGATGCACACGACTCGACTCCTCCCATCTTGTTGATGTGGGCTTCACACGTTTTTTCTCCAGTCTCTACCATCTTTCCCAAAAAATATGACTACACCTTCGATTTTAATATGCGCTTTAGAGGGGCCGGCTATCACACACGGTTAACGTGAGGGTAAGAGGTAGTGCTCTCAAACAAGCTATTTCATTTTTGTCTCTGATGTGACCTTTGGTGCGTAAGTGTGATCGAGGCTAGGAAGGCTTGTCTTCTCTACTAAATCACCGAGTGAAAAGACAATCCTTTTTTCACTATCACGGTTCATTCTGTCAACTACTACAAGCTTTGCATGCATTGCTGTCTTGACTGTACTTTTGTTTGATGAAGAAATTTGACATCAAGACAGTGACAGCTATGCACGAGAATAAACAATTTGTTTGTATTATCTTTCGGGCCTAGTTATAAGCCGGAGTCTGGAGTCCTATCATTTGATAGGACTCCGACTCCAGCAAAAATGATAGGACTCCGGGACTCCGACTACACATCCATGATACAAATACATTCATGTATCATTTGAAAGCGCCTGAACCATACTTTTAATCAGACTATAATTAAGGATTGCATTTATATCGATTTGGGATTTTTTTCAATTAGCCTCTGTCCCCAAAAAATTGTCTTCCGACCTATACACGTTTTTTAACTTAGAAATGATGTTTGTGATTTCTTTATGCGACGAAACACATCATTTACGTGTCTAGTTGTTGCACCAAAAGGAAAAAATCAACTATCGATCATTATTGCAATTGACCAATTGTAAATTTAAAAAAGTGTCCTACATTCTTTCGACCAGACTTCTTTGATTTTTCTCAAAATTCCAGTTTATGGCTGAAGCCACATTTTTTATCCACACTTCAGGAAAACTCGCGGAATTATCAAGAGCCATGATGTAATCATGCGTGCGATTTTTTTTAATGAGACAATAATTTATGTTATAGCAAATTATCATTTTCAAAACCTCGTAAAACGGTTAATGTGTCCATTTGACCGAGACCACAAAATTATCGGTCAGAAGACACCAATGATACATACTACAAATACAATAACTTGCATAAAGACTCATTTGTTGTGGTCGCCACAATGATTGTCAAGTTCAGCATGAAAAATGAACTATATATTCAAGTTTTCAAGGAATACTAAGTTGCAAAGTTGAAAGACAAAATTACGCAAAATGTTGCTATATAAAGTGGATTTACCCATTCTGTTAAATATGATTTCCATAGTTGTCATGACAAATATTGCGATTTAACAAGGACCACCGCCACTGGACGGACCTGTAGGACAATGCTGACCAAACATAATAGCACTACCACCGGAAATTGCAATAGTATAAGAAATAGTCGTATGGGAGGGTTGCTGCATTAATTTGCATTCCCGAGTAGGCTTTATGTATAGACCGCCGACACATTGAGGTGTAAAATGACAATGTAATGCACAATCTCCAATTGCAGATACCCCAGAAATGTTGAGATTGAAAGAATAAAATGTGCTTCCAATACTGGTCCACGTCGGATATTCAGTGAATGTAGAATGACCATTTTCAAAGACCGAACACCAAACGAGGCAGCCGAAGATGACTACGGGGAAGTATCTTGCAACCATTTCCCAGATATGAGAAGAATGAAAATTTTATCAGCAGGTTCACATAATAATTGACACGTCAATACTATAATATGTAAGACAATGAAAGATCGGATGATTCATCAACTTTGTTCCTGCCTGAGTTAAACAATTGCTATCCATTTAATTTGTGGTTTTGTAAAATAACATTGAAAAGTGATTAAAGTGAAAGAGCTCTCTACACAAAGAAAGATAGAACAAATAATAAAAATCTTATGCCATACTTCATAATTAAAATACACGAAATTTCCCACGTTTCAATGTGCTTGTTAAAGACGTCATCTTTTGTTTATGAAGTTTTTTAAACTATTTTCAAGCTGTACAACTTCCAATGTTTTGAGAAAGTAGAGCATTTCTGCAGTCCTTGAAATATCAGAAATTGCTTTCATCTCAAAGTCAACATTTTAAAGCATTATAATTTCGAATTAAGTTATCACTATGACAGCCATAAAGCATAATTTCTATAATTATTGAGGTTGTGGAAGCGGAAGGTGGAATCTTACTGACATCTTGAGATGAAAGGTTCATCTGACATTTTACTGATATCTTGCGATGCTTAAGTTCATTGCATGAAATAATTCATTTATGAATTATGCGTGATGCTAACTGAATCTGCGGTGGTCTTTTCATGCCTTTCATGTAGCATTGCCATGTGCGGTCATTTCATAAAGTTCTTAAATGATCTCTTGCTTTTATGCATTGTTATACAAGAAGGCGGGCCTCCGACTGAACGTCAAAAAGATCAAGTACATGCAAGGTTGGACCTTGGGTTTTGGGTCGACTTTGGGTAAATGATACAAAACTTGGGTTTTCTATATAAAACTTGGGTTTTCTATACAAGCTTGGATTTTCTATTAATGCTGAATATATACAGATCAAGTTACAAAAATTGATATTTTGATTTGAATCTTAGGAGAGCTACAGGATAAGAGCATAAAGTTCTGATATTTTGTTTAATTTCCACTGGATTCACAGAATATTTCAAAAATGAAATACTTGTAATTATTAGCTATTTCATTCTGAGCTTGACAATACTGCGCATTGAAAGTTCATACATGTTGTATCTACTGTAAGGTTCCATGTATTTTTTTGCATTTGTGCATATTGAATTTTTACATATTCCGTATGCTTTATATCTTCGCAGTTATCTTCACAACCTTAACTTTCTGGGATAGCCGACATTTATCCAAAAATAAATTCATTCCGATTTCGCATTCAAAATATGTTTAGCCATGCACTTACTGCGCAGCTATAATATTTATCAAGTTTGTTTATATTTCTGAATGATAAAATGAAAACAATTGCTTTGCTATGAGCAATGTGTGCCTCAATCATAATTAGATCAAAGATCTTCAATTAGTCAGCATATCAGTGACGTACCTCAGTAAACTGTATGACGTACTTAGGCTACTAATTACAGTTATTGCAATAATAAATCGTTTCCCACTAATACCACACTTCTCATGGGCCCAATAGGAATTGCGGCCTGTAGAAGAATCTTTATGTCAGCACAAAATACAAAGAATGCACTTCGTCTACTTGATTTCATTCATTTATTTAAACTTGGGCTTGAGTTATCCATTACACGTTTTGCACAATCCCAAGCGACTCTGGCAGTTTTGAATTCAACGGCGAGGAGTTGGCGACGACTTTCGGTTTTCTTGGATCTTTTGTGACAGACGACGGAGCATGCAGACCTGAGATCTTGAGACGCCTGCCGATGGCCCTGTCTGCGATGACTGCTCTTCGGCGAATCTGGAAGGATCATGCTATTTCCATCCACACGAAGAAGACGATAGTTCAGTCGATGTTCTTCACAGTCTACACATGCGCAGCAGAAACTTGGACGTTAGACACGCGCAGGAGGATTCAAGCATTTGAAATGTGATACGGGAGGCGGATGGTGCGAATCCCTTGCGATCTTGCGCGTCTTAGGAGATCCTGTACCTCTGGATGGAATGTTGCTACTCCGGAAGTGTTTTGTAGTCACGTTCTTAGCAGAGCAGAGTTTGGAGAAGACAATGATGCTGGGAATGATGGATGGAAAGAGGAGAAGAGGCAGACCGAGAACTAGATGGAAGGACGAGGTCAAGGGCGAATTCGGAGGAAGCCTGCAGAAGATCGTTCGATGGAGCGCGGATCGGTCTCGGTGGGGATCTGGTTGTCATGAGGCCACCAGGAGTCGTCCGCGAGTCGGAGGCAAACAGTGAACAACCGATACATTTTTGTCGTTCTTAGACTATTGATATTTCGTTTAGCGTATCTATTGTTAAAATTGGCTAAAAAATTCGATTTTTTGAAATGCAGTTAAAATTGAGGATTGAAACTTTCGTAGTACTTTCTTTGCACGACGCTAGGCGATTTGGAGCCAGTGAATGCCACCTTCAGAAATTTCACGTGATAAATACCTTGTACAGTGTCCTTTATATACATGTATTTCATTGTATTTTAATAAATTTCAAAATGTCAACTAGCCTGCGCATAGAAAAGAAGGATGCACTCAGATTTGAACAATGCAATACCCATTTCTTGGCCGTAGACGCTGCGTTTCACCCTGCAATGATCGACCCCTTGACCCAAGCCCTTGCAAAGGAATTGTGCGCTTTAATTTCTCAAGTCAGATTACATCTTCTTTTCTATGATTCAGAAATTTAGGAGGAGATCGAAGTCGCCTACATAGTCTTCGCATTTTGAAGTATTTTTTGTCAAAAAGTGATCTTTTTTGTGTGTTTAATTCCCTTTTGAGATCCATTTTGGAATACTGGTCTTGGAAATTGCAGAATAATTTTGGAGATTGCAGCAATCTCTGAGGCTCTTTGAGAAATGATCCATGAAAAATCATTGCCTCCATGACATTTTCCCCCGGAAGAGTCACCGCTGCAGACGTTTAGTAGTCCCCATCTCAAAAAGTGCTCGTAGATCTGCATCATTTGTTGTATTATTACACTCTTGGTTTTAATGATGTTCTGTAATGCTCTTAGAAATTTTCAAAATGATATTTACATGTTTTCAATCACATTTGTATATGAATGATTTTCATTGAAAATACAACTTACTTCACTTTACTTACTTAAAAACGGTGGCGGCTGGTGCAGTTCAGCTCAAGTGGGGCGCAGTCCAATCTTAATTATTCAAGCTCATAAGCTAATGTGGTCTCAGTTACAGCCAGCTATACATACTACAACTTCCTTGGGTGAAACCGTCACTCAAAATCCTGATCAATCAGAGAGACCGAGCCTACGCCGACGGTAAGACCTTGAAATTCATCCGGCTACGGGAGACAGTGATCAAGCATATCCATCAACTCAAACAAGACTTCTTGAGATCTCCCATCAGTGATAAGAAGCCTGCAGAACAATGGCAATTCGTCAACAAGCTCCTCAATCGGGATACCAAAAGGACTCCATTGATTGATGTCGAAGCCATGTCCTCCTACTTCTCCTCGATCTTTACCGTCTCCAATATTGACATTCTTGACCTTGCTGACTTGTCCTCAGTCCCCACCGACTTCTCCCCTGCTGAAACCCTAAACCTCCTGCGTTCTCTCAAGAAGGGATCCCCTGGTCCCGACCAAATCCCTTTCTGGGTATTACGCGACTTTCGACATCTGCTAGCCCCTCCATTCATCACATAATCTCCCTCAGCTTGTCAACAGGAATTGTTCCTCCCAACTTCAAGAAAGCGCTTGTGTCTCCAATTCCGAAGTGTGACCGCCCAACTCTCACAGACTTTAGGCCAATCTCACTACTATCAATTCTGTCTAAAGTGCTAGAAAAAGCTGTTTTCCTCAAGTGGCTGAAACCGCTCTCCGTCCACATCTCACCCTCGCAATTCGCTTTCACTCCTAGAATATGTCAAGGAACTACTTGTGCTCTCACTTTCCTCATCCACAAAATACTTGCATTTCTGGACACTCCTGGCGCAGTGCGTCTCCTTATGATCGATTTTTCCAAAGCCTTCCATGTTATTCCCCACGAAACAGTCCTAACCTCGCTCATCAACAAGAACGCGCCCGTCGAGCTGGTTACCTGGCTCAAGTCCTACTTCACCGGGAGGTTGCAAAGGGTCAAGAACGACGGTAAACTGTCAAAATGGTACAATGCAACCAGTGGAGTTCCGCAAGGCAGCATCCTAGCCCCTCTCTTGTTCGCATTCGGCATCGACTCGCTAAATGAGGAATTTTCGAACAGCACCATCATTAAATTCGCTGATGACATCTATCTTGTGCATTGCATACGAGAGAACAGCGACGATAATCTATCCGATGAACTCAAGCATGTTGGGGATTGGGCTGTCAATCATGGCATGAAGCTCAACATGGCCAAAACAAAAGTTCTTAACTTCCGAACCAAATCATCCCTACTGCTACCAGACCTCATCGACCTTGCTACCCAGGCTAGAATCGAGACCGTTCACTCGGCGAAAATCCTCGGCATTGTCATTGACGACAAGTTCCTATGGAATGACCATGTCAGCTATGTCATCAGCAAAGCCAAGAAAAGGATTTCCTACTTGTACTCCCTACGTGAAGCCGGCTCTTCCAAACTCCTGATCTGGCGCGTATATTGCTCCACGATCCGATCAATCATCACCTACGGGTTCCCTGCATGGTGCAATATCTCCCCCACGCGCTTTAAAACTATTTCCCGGTTTGAGAAAAGGTTGTGTAAAATTTTTGCAATCGGCCAAGCCCCCTCATCTATGACTTGTGTCAAACTGCTTGTCTTCGACTCGCCGGCAAAGCTAAGGACAAAGACCATCCTTTCCACTGCATATATGATCTGTCTGCCACGCGATATTCATCTCGTCTCGGTAACAATCATCGGAAGCTCCCCGCAAAAACGTCGAGGCTAAAACGCTCACTCATCAAATTCGCCTAGTGACCCATCATCAGCATCTTCATCTTTCATCTTCTTCTGTATCATTGTACATGTATTTTGTGTCAATTGTAACGGCTACTTCTGATTCTCGAATTGAAGCACCGAATAAAGATTATTATTATTATTATTATTACTTAAGCCTAGACTTATGTGAATGTGTCCAATTATGACATGGCAAAATTGAATTGTTCCATTTGATTTAACTAAATGCGATTCCTTTATAATAAAGAACTATTTTTATAATGAGGACTCTCATTCAAGTAAAAATAGAAAATATGTTTGAATTCGCAACAGGTAATTCAAATGATAAAAATCATTATTAAGTTCTTTCATTCAATTTAACTTCAATTTATTCACAATGTTTGAAGCTAAATCGGTTTCAAGATAAAAATATGTCAAGAACTAATGAGTAACTTTTTCATTTGAAATTCGGAATTCTCCAGACAAGGTTTTGTGAAACGTTAACGTGATTCCTGATAATTCGTTTGGCGAGTCAATACTTCTTAATGCGAATTTTTCTTTCTATGAAATGCTGAGATAAAGTCCTTCTTGAGAAAAGTAATCTGATTCAATTTCAACCGAATCCACATGAGAGACATCAATGAATATTGACCGAATGCGCTTCGACTGTAGTCTACAGTGCTTGCACATGTTTAATGAAATTGACGTAAGCTTGACTTCCCAACACACGCTGCAGCGTTACAACTAATATGAATGCGCGAAACTGTACCAGAGGGACATCGTGAGAGCGCCCCATCTCAACACAATTTACGCGTGTGATGCAGCCGGAAATATTTGATTTATGCAAATGTATGATCAACAAAACCTGTATGAAACGAGGCGGATTTGCTGTGCGCCCACGTGGTCTGATCCACGAGACATAGGGACGGTATCGTCTGAGTCACTTGAAACGCGCTTTGATTGATGTGTTTGGGCATTCTTGTTTATTGGACAAGTTGAGCCATTGACCGTTCAGTTAGCGTTCATTTAACTTGATGATGATTCATGCTAATTTTTTTTGATGTATTATCTAATGGAGGGCTGCGTTCCAGGCGCCCGTATGGACGGGCCGCCACTGCTTAAAAAGAATCGGCCACCCTGCTCTCAGTGCACTTGAAATCCCGCTATGGATCGGAGAGTGTGTACACATGCAATACACAGCAATAATAATCGGCTACAATGATTGAACCAAGCAACAAAAAAATGCCGCTCGATACAGATGAGTCATTGCTTTATTGATTACTGATACTATTATTATTATATTATTGATTACTTCGCACGAATCTGCATGTAATATTACAGATATAATCCTCAAATAGATTTACAGGACATTCGGAAGAAAATGAAAATTGAAATCAATCACTCATTAATTTCATTCATTATTTTCATGTGTAACTGATTGCCTCACCTCATTCATATTTTAACTATACTTTGTGTACTATAGTTGCTTTCCTGTACTTATTTCTTCTCCATTAGCTTGCATCATATTTGTGGAAAAAATCGTTCGCAGCTAAACACATCATATTCTGATGTTCTGACACTGTATATAGGAATAGAAACATTTTCCTGTAGAACGTGTTTGTAGATGGGAGGGCAACTAAATCAATGATCAAACTGCGAAAAATACTTCAGGCGAACGGGTATTCGCAAATCTGTTATAAAATGAATTATTCTTGAGAGGAGCCTCGTCTGTCTACTGACGCTTAAGGTTTTGACAGTATTCAGACTCGTCTGATGAATGACTTCCCACCTACGAATCTGATCAACTTGAAATATGATAATAAACATGATTATTATGCAGATGATGCTCTCTCCAGGAATAATGAATTCAATGAAGCCTTCACAATAAAATTCAATTTGCTCCTGATTATCTTTGCATCTTTTCCCTGGCTTACAACCAATACATTACTTCTAGGATGCATTCATCAGCTTATATTGAAATATGATCTCAAATATTGTATTTACCGATTCAATAATTTATTGACTCAACTCGAATTCATTACCACTTCCAGACTACTCAATATTGTGTCAATAATCATCGTCCCAAAAGGCTGCCCCTCTCGGGGGGAGGTGCTCTTTCCTCATCTCCTAGGAGAAGAAGTATAAAATGGAGAGGTGCATATCACAAAAGACTCTAAGACACAGGTTGGTGAATTTACCCTCAGTAGAACATTTCGAAGAATAATATTGTAATTGTTATAATGTACTGTTGCACACAACGAAGGTCTTGCTTGTGTGAAAATGTTCCATCCACAAAATTAGACAGATCATCTCTTCTGTTTGACAAGAAAGGAAGCATTAAAACTTGTAACGCTAATGAAATGGCACAATCTGTTGACATAATACAATAGCAATGAGCAGCCAGTTCAGCATTAAACACGCCAAACTGTGCGGAATTTCAGTGATTGCCATTCACCAGATCACATAGCATTCTGCAGAGTCATAGACGATGTCAAGTTCTACAGAGAAATTTGTGAGTGCTTTTTCGTGCGCCTTTTTCAATAATGATCAACATAATCGAAAAAACTTTTGCGCAATGATCTGAATTCTTCGAATCTGAAGGAATCGTGACGATCCGAGCATTTTGAAGGAATTTGCAACAATCCGCAAGCGAAGCACGACTATTTTTCCTATCTCTGCAAGATTAAAAGTTTTTACAAGATTTTTGCTCACTAAGTAAGTTCCTGCACGTGCCATCGCTTTGAATTAGTTTGCAATTCTAGCCAAGTAATATGCTTAAACTATCTAATTCTGTGATTCCATCGAGCCTAATAATGTGCTTTCATTTAAATTCCATTAATTTTGGCTAAAAGACTTCTTATCAATACGAATGCATGTGTTCGTGAAAATCATCAGAAGAAACTTACTTGTTTTGCGTTACTTGCAGGCGGCAGGCTTGATGGTCTTGTCTTTGCACATAACCTTGACGATAGCACATCTACATAGAAAAGCAGGTTAACGATGTCATTATTTGAACTTTGAAAATGCGATTCACTAGTAGACAATATTAACCATTTATTCATATTATCTGAGCGGGAAAAATCATATTTCAAAAGTTCGAGGGAAAGGGGAACATTCGAATGACAACAGTCTGAAGTAACACTCTTTGTCGGCTAGACTTCAGTTGCTGGATTAACTGTCAGCCTTAGCTATTACACTGTGACCATCTGTAATGTACTGAAACATCAAGAAGTCGCTCTTTGCCTGGTTATATTCTGTACAAAATCGCTCTCTCAAATTCTGATAGAAATCGTCTATACACGCAATCAGCTAAGACTACGTTGTCATCAATTCAATCATTATGTACTTCAAGCGGCAATGCCAAGAAAAGTTTGTTGAAATATATCACTGAATTATCAATTCGTTTGAAATGTCTATAAAAAGATGTTCACATTCACTTTTCATGTTTGTAGCATTTATTTTTGCCATCCGTTCACATAGAAGGTTTCGTGTAAATACAATCACTGGAATAGAAGGTTCATTACCGCATTCAAATGTATTTTCAGTTGAAAAGTTTCGTTTTGCAGTTATTATTTGAATCAAAATAGTCAATAGTTGAAAACACCTATTTTCAATGAAAACAGGTTTCACTTTTCTATCAATTCTACATGCAAGATAATTTACTGCATTTGCAGAATTTGCAGCCTACATAAGTAAGACTTTAAAGAAAATTCCTGAATTCTATTCAGATATTTTTTTAAAACAATTAAAGTTCAGCGTTCAGTGTATTACCCATCATATTTGAAGGGCAACTGAATCAAATTCTCAAGCTCACTATTTCAATGAGCCTTTTTCTTATTTAACCTCTATCCATCACAGTTGCGCTTTCAAATGCACAGTTACGAAATACATAATGCCTAACTGTTGTTTCATCATTTTCTCACTTCTTCCAGGATTATCTCTATTCAACTTTGAATGAAAACTATACCAAACTGAGCTTACTTGTTTCTATGTTTGCCTCCGTTGCTGTCACAGATCCATTTTGCCGGGAGTTTGTCGCAATTCATTTTGGCAACTTTTTCACAGACCAACTTGCTAATCTTGTATGAGTCTTCGCGATCTGAGCATCGTACACGCTCAAGAGATTCGTCTTCACATTGAGCCTGTTTGAATGCACACCTGAAGTGAATTATGAAGCAAAGAGCGTTTCATAACTTTGATTTATCTTAATCAAATTTAGTTTTATCCAATCAAATCTTTAGATAATAATGCAACAGAAAAATATTTTTCTTCTTTTCCGGTTGAACTGTATATATAATTTATGGCTTATTGTTCATATCAAAATCACCAAGATACAAGACGGAAAATGCAATGATAATGCATTGAATATGCAATGAAGTATCAATGACTTTTCTCTCAGAAGCTTTGAAGGATGTTTGCAGCAATTCACTTTCGAATAAGGGAGGCATTGACGACGTAAAGTGGATTCAGTTACGGATGATAAAAATTTTCATCCATCATAATTTCGTAGAGAACGCTATCTACTGTATATAGCTCTACGATTTTCTCTGATGCTTACCTCGGCGATTGCGTGAGGTTATTGTGTGGGTTTTGTGTATTTGCATCACAGACTCTGAGATAACCGTAATGAACTCATGTCTTCAGCAAATTGCAGGCATCCCCAATATAAACTGTATTGAAAGTCAATAGGAAAAGAAATCTGATGGTAAATATGCAAGAAAATTCTCTGACTGTCGTGTTTATTTGAAGTGCAGTGAAATCAATGATTTTCGATGAAATGATATGATGTAGTATACACTATACGCATCGGCATAGGTGTCGGAAAAAGCAATTTTGCTCAACTTCCTATGCACAAGTCAACCTAGCGTGTATGTGATGTACAATTACACATGTACTACGCACGCATGCATGCATGCTCATGCACTTCATGTTCAAATTTGATTATTTTGGTTCTGTAATTCAAATGAAATGTCCTATCTCGGCTTCGAATTCTGAAATGCATACTTGTGTACACGCGCAAACGTACACCCATATATCGAAGGGTATCATCATTACAGGGGTCTATTGCATAAAAGCTTGCATAAAATAAAAGCTATTGCATACTACCTACCAAGAATTTATTGATACAATCTTATGAGCTAATGAAATTTTATGAGCTTATTAATTATCAGTTACATAAAAGTGTTCATTGAGTTTCTGAACTACTAAGATATCGGATTTCACTGATAAATTTTATAAGTTAAGATACACCCTTAATTTTGCATTTGACGGTAGTTTTCGATATGAAAAGCAGCTAGGAACGGAAAGTCGCGAACATCTAATTGTGACGATAAAACTCACAAAGAAAGACTGAATTCTATTATGGTCATAGAAATTGATAACAATAAAACCTCTAGAATGGAAGTTAAGCTTCATGCAATACACAATAGTGGCACAAAAATTGCAAGCATTTTCACTTAGATACACTTGTCAACGTCTGTATTATTGGGTTAGAATCAGTCACATGAGTAAATCGAAGCTTTTAATTGGTGCTTCATGCCCCAACTTAGTTCCCCCGGATGTGCCACGACCTTCAGTCAGTTTCCATTCTAGCCAACTTCAGATAAACAGTTTATTTCTATGCTTTGAGTGTGGCTGAGGCCTTAGAATCAGTCACGCGTGCAATTCTAAGCTCTTCATTGGTGCTTCATACTCCGGATCAGCCGCTACCTTGAGTCAATTTCCATTCTATTCAACTTCAGATGAACAATCTATTTCTATCATAGAAATTGATAACAATAAAACCTCTAGAATGGAAGTAAATCTTCATGCAAAACACAATAGTGGCACATAAATCGCACGCATTTTCACTTAGACACACTTGTAGCGGCTGTATCATTGGGTATGAATCAGTCACGTGTGCAATTTCATTGGTTATTCATGCCCCAACTTAGTTCCCCCGGATGTGCCGCGACCTTGATTCAGTTTCAATTCTAGTCAACTTCAGATAACAATCTCTTTCTGTGATGATGGAATCCAACGATTTAAGTGGAATGTGACATTATTGATGAAAGCCAATCAGTTGTGATCTAAGTTGGTCAATATAAACTCAGCACTTCATCAGAGAGATTCCAATGAAAGTTTAGGAGCGGCTAAAGAGATAATTATTAGTTGTTTATGCAACCAAATTTTCTTCAACTATTATTTAGCAATAGACAGCGACAATTCAGGTGAATCACCTAAGATAAATTTTTTATCTAAATTTCGGATATTTTGTAAAAACACCTAAATATTGTCATTATGACAAAAACCTGCTATTTGATTAATTCATCTACACACATTGGAAAACATAGAGAAAATCGTGGTAGCGAGCTACGTCTAAACTCGGAATAATGAAGACATTGATGAGTGATTCTGGGCGATGCCACATGTTTCTGGTTATAGTTCTTAATTCATTTACATACTTTTATAGAGTTTCACAGAATTTATATTGCATTTGAAATACGAGTAATTTTGATCTGTTCGACACATACACAATTGTACAATTGAGTTGTCAATACACAATTTGAAACATATAGACTAAGCTGTCAATGTTTGGTCTGTGCAGTTGCTATAGCTTGAAATAAAATCGCTTCGAATCGCGATAAATCTTGGACTTACCTGTAATTCTATTTTCTTTCTTTTTTTAAACTTATGCGTAGATTATTGTTGCAGTATTTGTTTTCAAATTATTAACGAAAAGCGCATGATTGGCATGCCCTGTACATCGATTGTTATTAACTTTTGTTCTTATTTTTGTAATGAGATTGGGATCCAAAGACGTATCTACGTAATTGAATAACCTATGTAGGCTACCGGTTTTATAGACATAAGCTTGCTGCTGACTGCTCATATTGTAAACATATTGCCATAACATAATTCATGACAGCGCGTTTTTTAGTTGTATTTTTTTGTTTATACATCGAGGTACCAATTATTCAGAATCTAAAAGTGGCATGAAGGCATGAAGGTAGATATTGAAATGGTGCCAAGCAGAAGCCTTCGGCTTCTATTTAGAGCCAACATTTCGTCGCAAAATCGGTGAAAACTTAATATAATCCCATGGGGTTTTATATGGAAAAATACAGTATAAATAGATGCGATTTAAGTGTTATCTGTTGTATGATAGCAACAGTACTTACAGCTGTTGCTGAAAATTCCTAATAATATGAAGCCAAACAGCTTGAGCTGGCCTGAAAAATTCAGGAAACGAAGCAGCAGCTCAGTTGGATAGCAGCCATTCTAATTTAGGCTGCTTATTTTACCTCATCCCAGGAATGTGCTGTCTAGCCGGGGGGAATTCGGAGACGGTGTAGAGGGAATAAGTTGCCTTTGAATGAGATCAAAGCAGCATGCACTTCCAAAGAAATGTCTCATTTTAAATGAAGCGTTTATAAAATGAGCCTTCCGAAAATTCTCAAGAATTTTTCAAATCCCAATTATCTCAGTGGCGAAAATCAGTTTGTCTTTATCAAATATTCGGAATGAAATTAAATAGATTTAAAAATGCAAAGGAATCGTTTTCGATGTTCAATCGTGAGGTTCGATTGATTATTTATCGTTGTCACGTCAAATCCATCACAAGAACCGCCTTAGAGGATAACTTCATCGACATAGAGAGAGAGAGAGAGGCAACCATATATCGCCAGGAAAACTGATGAATTATTACTCTTCCGACTTAGAGCATTTTTACGGTTTGAGAAATGCATTTAGTACTTTTAATTAAGTCATACGATGAAAATTGAAGATGTATCATAGAAGGTCCATTGATACTTACATACATAGTATATTAACGCATTTTATTTTTAATGCAAACCATTTGATTACCCTTTGTTGAGACCCATCGTTATTGGAAGTCGGCAATTACTTACACGACCCACCTACACTAGGTGACATACCACGCTCAATTACGCGTAATTCACGCGTAAACTGCGCTTAATTACACATGACCATAAACATCCGTGGCTGTGCGTGACATTGCTGCAACATCTGTCAGCAGTCATGTTATAAAGACTTTGCGTCTCATGTGTCTGCATGTGTCAGAGGCTAAACAATGTGATGAGACCTCAATTTCATGCTCAGGGAAGACAGAACATGCTTAGCGGTTCATTCGTGGTTCAAGCGGCAGCGCAGACAACCGTAGACGACGCGCAAACTATAGACGCTCGCCCGCGCGTATTCATAAACATTCTCCATGTTTTAACAGCATCAGATCAAGTGATTTCTGACTCTTAGTGCAGCACGTATGTACGCGCGTAGAAGAACAGAATGCTTTTTACCACGGATATTGCTCCGTAATTGCGCGTGAATCACGCGTGGTATGTCACCTAGTGTAGTACTTACATGTCTCTTATGTTTGTTTTTATCAATGTAATGTCATTTACGATGGCTTGATGATTTTGAAATGATGAGGATTAGAATTTGTTGCGCATTCACTCTTCAAACTTTGATTTTTCAAAAATTTTACTTGCTTATATATAAATTCAACCGAAGTGAACCAATGTTTGTCATTTCAAATGACTTTTTGTGAATAAATATCATGATACAAATAATTTAACAGACGGAAAATGACTGCGCTTCTTGGTGGATTTGAACCACCGACTTCTGGTATTCTAGGCCAACGCTTTAGCAACTGAGGCTCGACAGCATGACATAAGTCCTCAATTGAAGAATCTGCGTAATCCAATCAGATGGCTTCACCCCAGTGGCGGCGCTAGGGGGGGGGGCGGGGGGGCGGTCCGCCCCGGGCACCGAGATTCAAGGGGCACGGTCAGAGGCTCGCTCGGGGAAATCTAAATTTTGAAAAATGTTGATGTTTAGCATCCTTTTGCGAATTTGTTTAACAGTCTGCGTTAGCAACGCAACATGTGAACGATCCTTTTCTAAATTGAAAATTATAAAATCCCACTTACGATCGACCATGACTCAAGCAAGACTAAATAATTTGTCTCTTATTTCTATTGAACGTCTTCGTTTGAATAATTGTGATATTGATGAATGCATTGATGTTTTTGCTAAATGCAAGGCGCGCAGAGTTCAGATTTAGCCTTATCTTACTGTGCGTTCGTCTACGTAATGATTATACCGTTTTCTCTCGAATATAATTCTCTGGTAATATTCTGATTTTGCTTTTGATATTAGTACATGTACTTTACCAGTTTCATAATTAGGCTAATGTCACAGCGAGTGATTAAGAGGTAGTTCATTTTACATTTTAAAGATCTAAATCTCAAAATATGAATGTCTATGAATTAATTTATAAGCTTAAATATAGTAGGTACACGTTCCCCTAAGAAGGAAAGAATCGGTGTAGCTAAATCTTCATAATTTTATTAGAATTGGCTGGGAATGGGGTTCATTGGGGAGGGGGGGCACTGATAAATGACCCGCCCCGGGCACGAAACGTCCTCGCGCCGCCACTGCTTCACCCGAGACAACACAGGATTCGCCGTGAAGCCAAACTAGTAATATCAAGATGTCAGTAATTCAAAGCCTGCATTATCCTTTGAAGCGGGGTTTCAATCCCGACAGCAGACAAAGATAGCTGCAATGATAATTTAACAGACCACTTCAGGAGTTGTCGGGAAATGACTTTGTTGACCTCAAGTGCTTCCTGCTCCGATAGGGAGGTCATAAGAAGTTAGATTAAGCTGCAGCATCGCTGTACTTCAAGTTATCGCTCCTAATTTAAAAAGTGCTAGTCCGATTTGCCTAAATTTTTGCATGCGGGTAAAGAATAACCTCACTTATTTGTGCTTAAAGTTTTGTTAAAGTACCGTATTTTCTTATGCATGTATAATCATAAGTAAATAGTCGTACGTCTACTTCTGTTTTAAAATTAAATCCGTCTTTTACAAAAGCCAAACAGCTGTATTTGGACTTTTTAAGTCAGAGGCAAGGTGGAAATCCAAGAGGTTTTCTCATATTAACACTTGAAATGAAAAGTTCACCACTACTTACTTGTTCTGGTGAGTTCCGCCCTTGTTATCACAAACAGTCTTTCCACGGGCATTAGTGCAGTTCTTTTCCATCATCATTTCGCAATAATCCTCTCTGCACATGGCAGGTCGGAGTGATCTGTCCTTGCACATGGCTTGCATCAAAGCACATCTGTAACACATGAAATGATTTTCTACTTTCAAGAATTCACTCAGAAGAGAAAAGCTTATTACAAAAGACAATAAATTGAGTTTTCGGTTACCACATGCTTGATCTGTCTTCACGGGACGAATTATCGTGAGTAGTCTCCCTTTCTTTGGTCTATTTTTCATCTATTTTCTCTTTGAGTTCGATGTTTATAATAGGCACACCATCCCGGAAATAGTGAGACTGATGAAAGCTATTTTCAAAGTCAAATTGATCAGAATACTATTTTCTTAATTATACACGTGTTATATGTACATTATAATGTAAACAAGAGGGAATTTTGTCGCTCTTTCGAATTTGCAAGACATAGTTTTTACTCCGTCATCGTTTAAGCAAATTGATTCTGTGATTATGATTCTGCACTTCAATTATGATCTTTTATCACTGGCGCTGTGATATTATGTTTGAGTGTTTGCTCTACGTCCAGGCGATCTTGATTCCAACCTAAGTCCGATTAAATCTAAGACATTCAAAGCAGGTGCATTCTGTGTTCTTGCTAGACATTCTGCACGAAAAGGAATGAGGGTGGAACAAAAAAACAACTTGGTCACTTGGCCGAAAGGCTCAACGCCTGATGTGCTTTCTCCCATAACGAATGAAAGTAATATCTATAGTATCACGCACCTGTTAATGTGGCTGCCTCCTTCATTATCACAGACTCCATCTTGGTGTTCTGCCTCAGTGCAGTTGACACGAGCAATCCTGTCGCACATCCAACGACTTGGTCGTCGGTATGATTCTTCAGTAGACTCTTCAGAGCATCTTCTTGGTCTCAATGATCGATCATCACACCATGCCTGTGCGAAGGCACATCTGAAATAATCGGAAATACAGAATATTAATTATTAATTGTGACAGTCGCAACCATTAGAAATGTAAACCAGTCTTTCGGGGCAGTCACTGCTTTACATCATTTTCTTATGTTTAGCAAGTACTGTTTTTTGCTGTCTTCGAGTAGCTCGAAACATGTGTTTGCTTTCCTACTTCAGTTATTATGTAAACAGTACTTTTCGATCGGTATTGGACAATAATGGGAATGACCATGCGACGTAGCGATTCCCTTCGCACCATTATGACGGTGGTGGGTGGGAAGCACATGTAAAGTCATATTTATATGCACGTTGCTCATCAGGTACTCATTGCGAGAATAAGTTTGGTCATTTTAAATTTAACAGAGACGAAAATAACCGAGCGTCTTGGTGGATTTGAACCACCGACCACTGGCATTCTGGGCCAACGCTCCACCAACTGAGCTATCGAAGAGCGACAGCTAAGTCTTCAATTTAAGAATCTGCGTAATCCAATCAGATAGCTTCATCACAAAGACAACATAGCATTAACCGTCAAGTCAAGTCATAATCCACAGAACTTTCAATTAATATAAATAAATTGACTAAATCTAGATAAAGACATTATTATCTTATTTTCTCTGAGAACAAAAGCTTGTCAGAATTTCGCTGATATCTGATATCTGATGTCATTTGAGTGATTGAGTTCTCTAGTGTTGAAGCCGGTTTGTAAGATATTACAATAGATATTTATTGTATATTATTATTACAATTTGAATATACATTATTACAATACATATCTAATATTGTCAAATAGGAGATATTTCCTTTCAATCGAAAAAATTGCATCATTATTTTGGTAAATTTTTATTTAATAATATTGTTTTGTCTGTAGTAGCAATTTGAGGATTATTTACTCCTTAAGTAATTACTTCATAAAGCGAATCATTATGCGCTTGTACCTGTTATGATGCTTGCCTCCTTTGTTATCACACATCTCTCTTCCAGGCATCTTTGAACAATCGACGTTGCCAATTCGATCGCAGACCCGATCAACTCGGCTGGCCAAGGAGGCGCCGATGAAACCAAGTACAACTGAAAAATTCAATGGTATCTGATAGAGCCAATTCTTATTATTTTCATTATTCCATTGAATGACGACTCATTTTCACGGCTCTCTTACCTTATTTCGAATTAACTTTATGTCAAAGTCTCGCCATGTCATTGCAAAAGTCTTTCTTATTTTTGTAAAGATCATATCTGTGCCTTTTTCATACTACTGCTCATTTTGGTGCAACATTTGATTGCAGGAAATGGAGTTAGCAATTTCCGGCAATATGTATTTAGATGATGTCACAAATTATTAGGAACAATTGATATTTGATTTAACCCTTTCATGCATAAAATATTTTCAAAATTAACGTTTTTTTTGAAAATAAAATTTTTCTTCAAATGCAATTTGCGGGCGTTCTAGGGATTGTACAAAGTCAAGAGAGATGCTATGAGAAGCGCATTGATCTCCTCTTTCTTTTGGTTACAAATTTTTGCCGCTCTGGGCAATGTTGTCCTCAAGAGATTACAATATGCATGAAAGGGTTAATTATGATTTCATCTCAGATAAAAAAACATTTTTGAGAAGCAACGTTTGCAAGAAATAAGAACGAATAATTTCCAAATGTTTCTATTGAGCATTCTCAAGGGCAAAGATAAAGATTAGCGACTTAATTACATACATGAATTTATTACAAAATTTGAAAATTATAGATTGGAAACTTGGCTAGAGGGAAATAGGGTGAGTGAATTGTGCGTTTGCAAAGCTAACTTGCATGGAAAGACAAAACAACCGCGGTTTCACAGAACCCTTCTGTCTATTCAGATTGGGATGAAGCTTCTGAATGAATAAAATTTCATAAACTCTCAGATCGCCTTTCCTGCATCTCTTCAAGTTCCTCAAACTCTTCATAGAAACTATTCACTTTCAGTTGGATTGTAGGTGATACTACTCATCACGAAGTGTCGATTTTCTTCAACTCATTGGGACACGTGAATCCCACATAGGTCACATCGCACGAGCGGCATTCATATTGGCATATTGCGTTGCTACTCTTCACGAGCAAGGGGCTTCACCACTGAGTTTGTGACCATTGATAAGATCCTGCGATTGGTGAATATTGGTTTGATGAGATGGCTAATTTGCATGCTGATGTTGTGAAGTTGTCATGGCAATTGATTCATTGAAATTCAGTAGTTAATCCTTATCTGCATCCCTGAGATTACTTATGTAAGATCAGCGAAACGTTTGGAATCTTGTACAAAAGATGTCATCAATATAGCAGAAAATGAGAGTAGTTTCACTATAATATCACACCGCGATTTATAATCACCTTGCATTATTTTCCGCTTCATTTTCAATAACGAGGTTACCTTTCTTCTAATACGCTCTGCATTTCAGATGTGGAGCAGTTAGATAGTACTTGAGGCCTACAATTTCCCCAATGCTGGGCATCATTACGCTTTCCCGATATCGATCAAGGATGGCATAATCGGGCGATTATCTCATCAAAAACATCACGGCTATTTTATTGTACACTTAAACTATGGACAGTTAAGAAAATCGAAATTAACAGCAAACTTCAAAGAAAATATCCGCAAATATCTGATAATTTTGGTCACATAGCATTTTGATGTTTCGCCAAAATTGATTTTAAAAATTCGCCAAAATTAGTTAAACGTAGAAATCTCTATCATCAAACATTGGACCCCTGCTTTATCTCACATTAAGTGTGTTTGAAATGCTGCCGGTATGCTGCCTGTGTGTGTACATACTGTCAAACTGCATGTTCCAAGGACTGAATGTATTTCTCAAATATTTGTAGACATTTTCTGGTAAAATACATTTTAACAAATATGAGGCTTTCAATTGAAGAAAGGCCACTGGGAAAAGCAACATGGTTTAAAAGATAGGTTAATCATCATCGAGATATTGGAGGACTTTTTTTGGCAGTTTCATTTGGCTTATCAATTTCAAAAATAATGCAACCAATTTAGATGATACATTTAGAAAATGCTATCTGTAAAATACCTGCAATACTGACAGCATGATCTTCGTTACATATTTTTCAGCCATGGAGTAAATATATTAGGTAGAGTGGTAACTCCGCATTTATTAAATCCCCAATGTGTATATACTTTCGATTTTATTAAATGGACTCAAGGGAAATACAGTCGGAATTGTTTCCAAATGTAAGATGTGCACATTTATGCAGTTTTGAAGAAATTACAACGGAATTGAGTGACCATGATTGTACTGCAGAAGGAATGATGGTATTTCACAGATTCTCATGACAGCCTTGGAGATTTAATGTTTTCTAGATTGGCAATTCGATGGGTTCCTATTACTTTCATGCTTAACCTTAAGGGAAAGAGTAATCATATCACAGGCAACCTGCCACTGGCAAAGCAAAATCACATAATTAAAGACAATGATTTCATTCAACTTTGAGAGATGTCATGTTTCCACATCAGTTTTAAGATTCAAGAAATGGAACATAAATTTAGTGAATCTTAAAATCATGCCGCTGAAAATTGAATTAAAACTTGAGATTTCAGCCAAGAAAGCACGAATAATATCGCGACTTCTTCATGAAGACTTTCATTTCAATACAATTCTTGAAATTCCGGTGATAATCAGCCTGATTTCCGCTTAGTTAGGATGCTTGTCATCAAATATTCATTCCTTTTGATATCCAACTTGTTTCATGCTACTTATATAGGGACGTCATCTCGGTAGTATATAAAATGGCAAATTTTGACTTTTTTCTGAAGTGCTCAAATAATTTTTTGGACCACGGGAACGTAATCTCTGCAAAAAACTGAATCTTTTGATATAAACATTTTCACTGTATACAGATACCTTTTTGAGTCGACACTCTACCTATAGATCCCTACTCTTTTTTTCTAACTACGACGCACTAAAACACAGCAAATCATCTACAGGGTTTTGAAGCAATTTAGAAAACACGATTGCATAAAACCTCATCCAAAAATCTGAAAACCAGGCTTTCAAAGCCGTTTTAGAGCCGTTATTTTTCCCCTTCGACAAAACGGCTGTTAAATTCATATTAGAAATCTCATCATATTTACAAAAATATAGGATGCTACTGTTTGTATATAACATTGATGTGAACTAAGCTAATGAGATTCATCATGAGTTAGTGACTATAAAACAAATCCATATAAACAACAGCGAAGACATTTAAAATTGCAGCAAAGTTGATAATACACTACTATCTAGAATAACTTTACATACGTGCCGCATATTTCAAGTCATTATCTAAAGAATTTTTTCGAAAATTTATCCCTGATCATTAATGCTACTGAAGCATTCAAAGGGTATTTCGATGTCTATGGTATGACAGATGATCAGTTTCATGTGATTGATGGATTAAAATTCTAAAATTTCGCACTCATGTTGAAATCAATGAGTTCCATTACAAGGTGAAATATAAGACAGAATTCAGATCCAATCAAATCCAACGATTTAAAAACATGAAATATCTGACAAAAATCAACGATTACAGCAGCAAAATTTGAAAATGCGCTTAAAATGATATTCCCAAAGGCCTAGTTCCGCGTCATAGTTTTCGAGGTTCTCCGCAAGAGTGAGTCATGTGGCAGAAAGTGACTTGTATGGACACGGTTTATGCATCCTTGATATTGTTAGACACAAAGTAGTAGAATTAACAACTTACCAAAAAATTTAAGTGAATACATAATTCCTCTATGAAACTTCAATGATTGCAGTTCAGTATTTATACCCAAGCGGTGTGCGAATCTATGCATTTGTCGAATTCTCATGCCTAATCAATACTTTACAAAACATTCACTTATGTAATTTTAATGCGAACGATCTTGTTTTGAAGCAAAAACAATGAACTTATAAATTCGTCAATAATTTTTACCTCAACGACAAACCAAAATAACGGTACAGACACAGAAATATTCATTTAGATACATGAATGTATAGCGTGATAAAGCTTGCGCAATGAGATCAATGAGTAAATTCAAGGTTGTCTCTCTGATCGTTGTCTAAAGCAGTTTGCACTATTAATCTATTTGATAATTGAGTGGGAGGACACGTGAGAATTGGTGGCATGCATTGACGCGAAAATGTGAATTAAATAAGGAAATAGACAAGAAATTATTTTTGTTCCAATAATGAGAGACCGTTTTTTCTAAAATGCTCTCATGTGAATAATATGAACCAGAGCAACAAAGAATAACATGAAAATAATATGGCTCACACCTTGTAAAAATATCATGTGAATATTGATGATTTTCATGCATGCTGATATAAGCTTTGGCTAGCAATTTCCGAATAACTTTGATGATAAGCATGCTCAATGAGATCATGTTTATCATTGTGCTGCCTGTGCATAAAAACACGGCACACGAAAAATTTGAATTTCGAAAATTAAGAGAACATTCTGAATAGGAATTCGCATATGCTCACACACAAATAAGCTAAAAATTTATTAGTCTTCCATGAGTCTTCTGTGGGATCCATGTGGTTGATTATAAGTTCCCTCCTACCTCCAGTCTGGCGTGACCTGGCCAACCTGACAGAACAGAAACGAGGAGGTGGGCCTCTCCGAACCTCAGAAGGTACACCTATGAGAAAGTTGAATAGAAAATTAACATAGCCTACTGGAACACAACAACAGATCAATCATACTTTCCAATGACAGGTTCGAATGACGGGATCTGACGCGGTGAAAAACGAGCAAGCTCATAGACAAGAAATCTGTTCTGAGCAGAAGGAGAAGATACAGGAATCAAAAAAAGGATTTATTTTATAGTCTTCTTAACCCCGGAAGATGCTGAAAATATTGTTATCCCTGAGCACGGTAACTGGTGCATTGGAAGAATCGTAGAAGCTGAATAGTCAATATTGCAATCTGCTTCATTCATGGATTATTGTTAACACTTCTCAATTTCCATCCACATCACAATACATGGAGATCTTCACTTAGACTTCTGGCAATAACAGTGTTTTGCAAAACCCTCTACTCAAAAAGTTCTCAGACGCAAATAGAGTTCTTGCGGATCACATCCAGCAAATGCCCAACCTACTAATGTCTGCAGTAAACAACACATCGTAGTGCGTGTAGTAGATTATGCTCTTATTCTAGGCGAAATTGGTGGATTTGTTGGTATTTCTTCTATCTGCTATATATCTATAAAACGTTAATTAACATCTTTTTTCGCTGATTGATTGAAGCTTTGCAACGGTGAAAAGGTCTTATGGTGCATCATAAGCATGAAACTAAAGTAATTTAGTTTCATAAATAGCCTCTTACAAGACGAAAGAAAATCTTTTTCATTAAAGATTTAGGGACCTAAGAGTCATTGCCGTGTACGTCTAGTCGTTTATACACGCGGCATCACGGGATACGCTGTATCACCCGAAAGGACAATTCATTCTGAAATATTCCGCCGCACAATGTATGGTGCAACATCACTTCAAATTCACAATTTTGTGTTCAGTATGAAAATGGACTGGAAGAGGTCGGTATTCCTAAGACACCTTAGTCCACTCCAAAACCAAAGAATTAGATTCATCTGTTCATCTGTTGATTCATCGGTTTCCTAGAAGGAAAGAATTATATGTAACCTTAATATCGAAATGGCACATCACAGAATTAGATAACTTGTTCCTTCTCGAATGGATAATTCGTGTATCGCCTGCTATTGGAAATGGCAAACAATATGCTGTCAGCGGAGGACACCAGAGCCAGTGAGAGATGCGTGCGTGCTGTGATATCACTTCGCACACACCGAAACACACAACGTATGGCTAACATTCGATTCAGTGTACGCAATATACAGTGAGCAATGCCGAGGAGAGGATGTGAAGTCATCAAGTGAACTAATTTTCGCACGCCTGCTATTTTTTTAATAATGATCGGAAGGACCAACACTATGGAGGAAACTTGTGCGCAATGATCTGAATTCTTCGAATCTGAACGAATTGTGGCAATCGAAGCACTTTGCTGGAATTCACATTAATCCGCAAGCGACGCACGACTTTTTTTATTATCTCTGCAAGCTATTAGGAATTATTTTTTGCCCACTTAATAGGTTCCTCGATGTGCCGTCGATTTCGTATTAATCACACGTCTAGCAAACCGAAGCAGATAGACAAAATATTTAATTCTGTGCCAAAACCACAGCGTATTGTATGTACATTGTCCACGCGAGCATGTTTTGCCACCATTGACGCAAAAGCACAATGAATTCCCGCACACATGACGAGAAATGCGCTCGTGAGCCATAATTTTTTATCCATTATTAGGCGCACCATCTGCTCTTTCTATGTATCGAGTTCTCTCTGTCAATGCCAAAATAGTTGTCTGGATATTCGCATTTTGGTACAAACTTGCCTATACAAATGTTATTTATTAACTAACATACAGAAATTGCATGTAAGCCCTTGAAAAAATCATTTACAAAGATCAATTCACATCGAGAAAAGGCAAGAGCAATAAACCCTGCAATGGAAAGAAATCATTATTCAACTACAACTTGACTTGGAGTAATTGTTCAACATCTATGTTCAACACAGCGAACGTGCATGGCCGACTGACAGCCACAGTTATCTGTCATTTAAAAGACAGATCCAAGGTGCAGTCATTAAATTATCAACTCAGGAATTATTATTTCTTCAACTGAAAGACAGTCATTAAGCATTGTGCGTCTTCAAGAACAGATCATTCATCACCTCTCAGATGATATTTGATATCTGTCAGTGAATACTGCGACAGTTGGCGTCAACAACTGGCATAATTTCCCCAGGAGGCAATTCAATGAACCATTAATTTGTCATTTACTAAGTGCATATACAATTAAAAAAATTTAATTTCGAAATCATCGAGATGTAGAACGCCTAAAAAGGGTCGATATCTCTATATTGAATTCACCAGTTTCATCAAAGCCGAGGTTTAGGACCATTTTGACCTGAAACTGGCCTACCAATGCAAACGAGAAAGTCAATAGATATTTATTGGTTTATAATTTTTCAATTACTGTCGAACTGCCTGATCTAATTCTGAAAATTAGATACAAGCAATAATTTTTTCCAGAATCAAAAATGAGAGATCAGCATAATTGAATATTTTTGGGACTGAACTTGTGTATTAGGAAAGTGCACGTTTCTGCCAACACGTAAAAAATACTGCTTCGTAGATGTGGCTAATCTATAAGTCGCTTGCTTTTGAAGCTTTGGGATGCATTTGACATGGTATCGGATGCACTTCCGTGTAGCGACGTTTCAATAAGCTTAAAATAAAAATGTAGGCGCTAATGGGTTAAAGCAAAATTGAGTGTTTCGCTTTGATGATCAGATTTTGACTTTGACTGTTACGTAAAAACTTCATGCCTCATTTCACCCGAGGGATGCCCACCGACGGATTTTATGCTATTTTTAGAATACTTTCAAGATTCATGATATCTGATTGATGAAACAATTCTTTAGAGATGCTCTGATCAGGTTTTCTGTAGTAAAGACATAGTTAACAACTTTGCGTTTCAGTTGGTGATTTTGATAAAACCATTCCTACTTTGATAAAATCAACAACGAATTGCTAGGGAAATCTAACTGACTGACTTTTATAACACCCTTAATGTTCAAAGTTTTCCGGAGCAAATGCAACCGCAGAATTAGATAGGTCGTCTCTTCTTCCGTTTGACTAGAAAGGAAGCATTGGAACATGTAACGTAAATGAAATGGCACAATCTGCTGACATCATACCATAGCAATCGAACAATGAGCAGCCAGTTCAACATTAAGTACGCCAAACTTCAGTGACTGCTATCAACCGGATCACACAGCAAAGTCGATGTGATGAAGTTATCCAGAGAAGTTTGTGAACAATTTTTCGTGCGCCTGCTAACTTCCTTAGTAATGATCGGAGGGCCCAATATTATCGAGAAAACGTTTGCGCAGTGATCTGAATTCTTCGAATCTGAAGGAATCGTGGAGATCCGAGCATTTTGAAGGAATTCACAGCAATCCGCAAGCGACCCACGACTATTTTTCCTACTTCTGTTAGGCTTTGAAAATTTTTTTGCCCATTCAGTAAGATCCTGTATGTGCCATCGTTTTATTAATTTATCGATTTTTTTACAAACAAGGAAACTCCCGCTCCCGCAGCAATGGCAACCAGACCATCGCAATTTTGGGGTAGAGAACTGTATAGAAATAGATAGAACACTTCACAAGTGAGGAAGTTGTGTCACTGGGTTTCGGATTATCTGTTTTCTGAAGCATTAAGTCCGCGATTTAAAGCTGCCAAAGATAATTAGTTTCATCGATGAATTGTTCGAGGGAGAAAGCTGCTTGAATGATGGACGTTTCGCGACCTCTGAAGGTTTCGGGTCAGACCACAGGCCTTATTTACGGCGCGCGTTGATCTTTGCGGCTTCGCAAAGACTGGAAGGATATCAAGCAATTGTGGGAGGAGTGCCAGTCACTTGCGGAAAAGTCTGAGTGAAGAAAAGGCGTTCCTACGCTTTGAATAATTTTTTGAATTACTGTGGTCTTCGCTTCTAGCAAAGTGACACACTTAAACAATCTAATTCTGTGATTATAACGGTCAACTGGTCAAACCAAATGCATGTTTAGCGATAGATAATCACTTTGCGACATGTTGAATCAAAGTCAGATGTGTCAATTACAAGCCTTCAATCTACTTGCTACATTGCAAACTGTAGACTGCGAAGCATGGCAGATCTTAGATACGAAAGCGATTAAAGATCAAAATATATCTCGTCAGATGATGTATTGACTCTTATTCATTTTTTATCATTCTATTGTGTGCTTCATGTAAAGCAAAGGTCAAACTGGTTGCTATATGGATCAAACTGGTAGATTGGCCTACCTGTAAACCCGTCAAAATGTGCAGTGATGAACATAACTACCAAGAAAAGCATCGTGCTCTCACCTGTTAATTTATCCGACAACCAGCAGTTACCACTTGTTCAGTCCATTCATCTACTCGGCGCAACAATGTCTCACGACATGCGTTGGCATGAGCATGTTAACATAGTCATTCTCAAGGCCTCGAAACGCCTGTTCACTCTGCGGTTCATGCAGAAGTCGTCTTGTCCTCCAGAATTTATGCATCAAGCTTATCGAGCAATGATTAGACCTTTGCTATTGTATTGCTACCCAGTTTTTTGTAACATTCCTTTCTGCCTCTCCAAGAAACTGATCTGTTTCGAAAACAGAGCACTTCGCATCATTGGTGCTGATGCCAGTAGGCCTATGACATTCCAGAACATGGCCACACAGTTATGCTTGAACCTATTCGACTCTATTAGCAACAATACTTACCACCCCTTGCGAGAATGTTTTCTCACTCGAGAAATCAGTATGCGTAATACATGCCCACTCCGCCCTCCTGTTACAAGAACAAAACGACTCAAGAACTCTTTTATTCGTTTTTGCCATATCTGACTTCCTGTTTTCATAGTGTCTTTCTTCAACACTTTCCTCTTGTAATTTGAACTGTAAATGAATTTGTAATTGCTCTCACCGAGCTACCATTAGGCTCCTAGCCTTCTTGCATGTGAGACAAAAATAAAGCTATTATTATTATATATAAGTGGCACTATGTGTTTCATCGGAAATCGATGATGCGCTGTCAGAGAATTCGCAAGCAATTACTCATGGTTGTCAGAGAATACGGTATATTCCACACCTATATTTGTCAAAAATTTGATTTTCCCTTGATCTTCGTTGATGTCATCGATCATCATCGTAAGGCACTTCATCGTTTGATGAAATCGACGGCAAATATTTGCTAATCGTTTTGGAATATAAGAATCTGCATTATAGCGATTCGCTAGACCCTCTGCGCATATCTAAGCAATGACTCAATACTAAATTAAATGTGTATGTACTTTCTTCTCATTTCACACTGCGCTGTTTGAGAATTCATCTGACATCTTTTATTAAACATGCATGAGAAAACAACGAAGACATACTGATGCAGCTGATACAGCTCACCGCACTCGCCCGACCCAGGAATCGAACCCAAGCCCGCACTTTCTTCACTAGGCCACGCTGACGGTTCAAAAGGAATGCGAGTGAAGGCAGAGGTCATCTCTAATCTCACTCTAAGGCCTGCTTTACACTGGCAGTTCATGTGTTGTGCAGCAGATGACGAGGATGACCTCGTTATGACGTTTGTTGTAATTTCTTCTGACACAGCATGACGTCAGTGCTGCAGTGGTTGTTCAGTTGCAGTTCAGCGATTAGAACGAAGTCTATTTCTTTGCAGCCTGTTGCAATGATAGTTTCATTTGATTTTAGTAATTTCCTCTATTTCTTGCTCCATGACTCACTTTAGTTGGACCACGGAATTAGATTGTTTAATCGTATCACTTCGCTAGAAGTACAAACTGATTCAAACAGATGGCACATGCAGAAACTTAATAAGTGGGCAAAAAGAAATTTTTAATTCCTTGCAGAGATTGGAAAAATAGTCGTGCGTCGCTTGCGGATTGCTCTGAATTCCTTCAAAATGCTTCGATCACCACGACTCCTTCAGATAAGAAGAATTCAGATCATTGCGAAAAAGTCTTCTCGATAATGTTGGGCCCTCCGATCATTTTTAAAAAAGTTAGCAGGTGCGTGAAAAAACGTTTACAAACTTCTCTGTAGAACTTGACATTGACTGTGTCTCTTTGCTCTGTGATCCGGTTGATAGCAGTCACTGAAACTTCATACAATTTGGTGTGTTTAATGTTGAACTGGCTGCTCATTGTTCGATTGCTATGGTATTTAGTTAGAAGATTGTGTCATTTCAATAACGTTACAATGTTCCAATGCTTCCTTTCTAGTCAAACGGAAGAAGAGACGACCTGTCTAATTCTATGGGTTGGACAGTGCAGTAACTGACTTGCTGTCTTGCTGTCTTGCTGCTCGCAATGTAAATTAGGTGCTGCACATGCAGTTTTGCTTCATAGCTATGTCATGCTGCGTTTGAATCACGTGACGGGCGCGTCACTCGTCTGCTGCAACTGCAGCGACTGCCAGTGTAAAGTAGGCTTCAGTGATATCGACAGCACATTGTCCTATTATGACAGAACACAGTACTAATGGATCATCTTTAGTCCGGGAGCCAGCGTGAAGTTGTGCAGGGAACGAGGTAGTACATAAAACTTTCACATAGTATAGTACACCTCCAACCTACTGCAAAACTTCGCGTCTGCCGGATCAGATCATTTGCTTTTCAGAAATAGAGAGGATAACAAAATCCTATGTATTTCCAATGGTAAAATTGTGACATCTGAGGTGTTGACTCCATTTTTTCGAATTTTTGCTCATAAAAGTTACACAAATTGGTATTTTGTTGAACTGGTTATTATAGAAATCATCTACAGATCATGATCTTTCAAATGAGTTATCATTCAGTGACAGAGGATGAAGTAAAGTGCACAAACAGACACTTTTCGTTAAAGTATATCAACAATTTTCCTGAAATTTCGATGTTAAAATTTGCAGTTACACCAACGAAAAGTGTCTGTTTGTACACTTTACTTCATCCTCTGTCACTGAATGATAACTCATTTGAAAGATCATGATCTGTAGATGATTTCTATAATAACCAGTTCAACAAAATACCAATTTGTGTAACTTTTATGAGCAAAAATTCGAAAAAATGGAGTCAACACCTTAAATGTCACAGTTTTACCATTGGAAATACATAGGATTTTGTTATCCTCTCTATTTCTGAAAAGCAAATGATCTGATCCGGCAGACGCGAAGTTTTGCAGTAGGTTAGAGGTGTACTATGCTATGTGAAAATTTTGCGTACTACCTCGTTCCCTGCACAACTTCACGCTGGCTCCCGGACTATCTTCCCCAATGTTTTCAAATTTGTGTAAAATCCGTAGAAATTAATCAATCGTTTCAAAACTTTAAGTGCACGTGAGTGAGAATACTTTCTACTCACATACCAAAACTTGTGCAAATTGGACAAGTACTTTCTGAATTAGGAGCGATAACTTGAAGTGAACCGTTGCTGCAGCTTGATCTGACTTCTTTTGACCTCATCGTCTGAGCAGAAAGCACTTGAAGTCAAAAAAGTCATTTCCCGACAACTCCTGAAGTGATGATGATCAAGCCATGTCCCTACATTTTCAACTTAATAAAGGTGTGGCAAGGTAGTGGCCGTGGGAAGATTTCAAATAGAAGTTGGTAGTGGATGAAGAGGGAGAGAGAACAATGCACACACGAGTAACAATAATGCGCCGAACAGACGAAGTCAGATCATGCTGTTGACATCGCTACGCTTCACATTGTCGTCTCTAATGCAAAAAATCGGTTGTCCAATCTGCATAAAAATTTCTATGTGGGTAGACAATATACTCACAAACGTCTACCTGAAGTTTGGTGACTGTTGATTTATTTTTGCCAATTTTAGATCAATTTGAAAACGTGGGGGGAGATGGCCCATAAGTACCCAGAACGCTACCAGCGTTCAAATTGTAGCGAGACAGCACATCAGCATGTCATACGACTACTTCACACTGTAGATTGACAATGCGGTCAGGGAATCAAGGGTGTTGGTGTCTTGTATTGACTTAATAACTGTCATTCTCTTTAGATATTCAATGAACCACGACAGACCTTTGTTGTCAATCTACACTGATGTAGCTTGTCTACCTTCGCATGAAGCACGTGCGCTTATATTGCAAATTGGCTAGATATGATATTCTTAACTCTAAGCCAACCTTAGGTTGGATTAAATTTAATTCGAAAAGAATGTTGAATTCCTGTAGTGGTCGCTCATTTTCATATCGAACGCGTTTCTCGTTGCAATGTTGCAATGATGATGATGACGTAATGTTAAATGCTGAATGTTGCGTTGTGAACTAAAGAGATAATGAAGGAAATTAGAATGAAGATTACCTTTATGTATTGTTGTACATAATTTCGTCTAAGGACTTGCATAAAATAAATGCATCATTATCCTGATAGGTAATAATGTCAATATCTTCCTTTTTTTGGTAGAGCTATTCAACAGAGTTGGAAAAAGCAATACTTTGAATATTTTGCGATATGAAATTGTTATGATAATGATTGCAACCGATATTATTTTGATAATCTGTCTTACAAAGTTTTCAAAATTACAAAATCGTTATAGCAGTTTTCAATTTGTTGAAATTTTAACTTTTCAAATTGTTAGTAAAAAAGTTGATAGGATATCACTAATACTCTAAAAATTAGGTAAGTAGCACATCATACCTTGATGTTCCACTATTTGGACAATGAATCCCCCATCCCGCATTATGAACAGTTGCACCTATGATATCACATCTAAATTCAGGGATGCGATGCATGGAATCAAATTACTATTGCTTGAAATTTATTCGTTCTCTTTTTATGAAATTCTAACTGAATGTCTTCAAGAGAGGGGTGGTTCATCAATTCCATCAGAACTAGTTCTTCTATAAGCCGGTAATTTTAACGGAACTAAAGATTGAATGGAAAATTTACATAAAGCATTCTAGCACTACTTTAAATGATAGATAAATAACAAAAATAGAACATGTTAATTGGGCCTGAAAACTAATTTCACCGAAATTTTTTCTTGCACATATTTACTAGCAGGGTTGGGGACAACGTTCATAGAACAAACAGTTTTTCGCACTATTAATTGACTATTTTGATGAAAGTGCGTTAAAGTTATTGAAGTTGAACGCCTAATGCGGTTTATAAGAGAATCAAAGGTAATTCTAGGACAAAGTCTTCTAGCTTTTGAAAAGCTAATTATCACAAAGCTTTTTTGATTACAGTGGATGCAAGTAGGATCAATTATTATCAATAGCCGAAACGTGAGATTTGACAAATTGATGTTTTATGGAGACTTTCTACTTGCGTAGATTTAGATTCTTTAAATTTATCAGCATAGTCTTCAGCATGGCTCTAAACATTATTGCCCGCAACAGTGACACCCGGTAGGACTGTAGGACTTTCTCACAAATAGTAATGGACCGGATTGAACATAGAATTATGTATCCATGTCACAAATTACTTCTAAAATTTTGGATTGCAAAGTCAGAGTCGAGCTCCTTTCAAAATCTTGGGACTCCGAAACCCTTGCTCAAGCACCTACACAGTAAATCGCTGGATACGAAAATTACATACAAGCATATACCAAATTCACATACAATTTGAAATTAACATTTGATACGATATTCTCGTATGTTTACAGAGATTTGGTATGCTTTTCATACGAAGGGTTCACTTGCTTTCGCATGTGATTGGTATGTAGCGAACCAATATATAATCAATATGATATACGAACCATTCTATCTGTGATTGGCTGTTTTTCGACGAAATACGAGTTGTTGGTATGTTTTACATACACTGTAAATCGCTGCATACGAAAATTATATACAAACATCTACCAAAATCACATACAATTTGAACCTAACATCTGATACGAGATTCTCGTATGCTTACAGAGATCTGGTATGTTTTCCATACGAAATCTCACTTACTACTTTCGTATGTGATTGGTATGTAGCGATACGAACTATTCTATCTGTGTTTGGGTGTCTTGTACTGAAATACGAGTTGTTCGTATCCTTTAAATACGAGATCCGATGCAAATTCATCTTCATTCGTATGCGTGTGTTAAGTCACAGAGCAAAAGATATATATGGTTTCAAGACGATTCAATCAATGGCATGTGGCATTAAGTCTCAGATTTTGTTGATTTTCGGATATATGCTTACTATGCCATAGAAAAAAACAAATCCGAAATGTTAGCTTCCAATTTTGAATACAGCGGGATCTAGAGCTATTTTTAGAAATTTAATTTTTTCCACATTTTTGAAGTTCTCAAAATTTGAATTTTTGCGCCGCTGGAACTTTTTTCTGTATGTTCGTTACTCAACCAAACTTTGCATGAAGCGTTAGTTTGGTATAAAGGAATAAATGTATGAATTTCAACGGGTAACTGGCATACAGAATTGAGCTTCATGGCTCCAAAGATGGTAAAAAATAGGGTCCGCGAAAAAACACAATAAATTTAAACTAATCTCACAACTATGTGTATTCTTGTTACCCGTAATAACCATGACATTTGTGCTGCTGTATATCATCAGTGTGGTTCACATCTGTGATCTTTAGCGGTAATCAGAATACAGAAAGCTACACCAGGCATTCAAAACTCTTGTTTTTTCAAAAAATGCCAATAATGGCTGTTTTCAAGCTGGGCTACCTTTTTTCTGTATGTCAGTTTTGACTCCAAATTGATACTGAAACTCAGAAACATGCTCAATTATTTGTAGAAGAAATTTGATTAGGTACCGATAGATAAAGTGGTATAAATTGGCCAATTTTGATTTTGAATATTTTATCATTATATGATGTCAATATTATATGAGTAGTATCAAGAAGTAGCATTTATAGTACAATAGCACTTGAAAACGTCGAGTTGGTGTGCGGAAGGGAATTATTCCCTTTGATGGATATTATACATGAAACTTTGATATACTGCAATATGACTTTCGAAGCTGGAGTTTTGTTGGACTAGATATGCGTTATCAATCGACATGGTACTTTTGAATGGCAAAGTTTGTGCGAAAGGCTCAGGATCGATAGTAATGGGCAAAAGACCGTTCCAGGACACCATAAAATTCAAAAAAATAGTATCTTTAAAAACGACATAAATTCATGAATTTTGACCTTTTTCAGGTTTTTAAGACCTAAATTCATGAATTTAGTCGTTTTTAAAGATACCGATTTTTCAAAAAATGGTACTTTTTAAATGGTCTAAATTCTTGAATTTTGGTCATTTTTCAGGTTATGAAGAAAAAAACCCGTTTTTAAAAATACCCAATTTTTCAAATTTTTCAAAAAAAAATCTCAAATTTGTGACTATGACATTTCACCCTTAAAATCATGACCGTTCCAGGACACCGAAAATCATAAAAATGGTAATTTTAAAAACGTCTTTTAAATCCATTTTTCAGGGTTTTAAAATATGAGATAACTAAAATTATGTGACTAAAAATATTTCTTTAAAATGTAACACAATCTCTTAGAATCTCTTTGCACTCTGATGAACCTCCCAATTGTAGGGAACAGCTGATACCCGCATTCATAAAACAATGCAGATCAAACAGCTGTTACCCGCACTTATGTCTTTCTCTTTCCCCCCACTTGCCAAATGTGCTGCCAGTTTTCCATCCGTGACCGCATTTGCTGCCAAAACCGTTTTGAAATCCAAAACTGCTCACAAATTGGCAGCAATTCATTGGTTACTTGAACGCTATTGTTTTAGAAAGTTGCAATTGTCGCGTCAACGTTGTCATAGGGATTTCATTGATGCTTGTAAACTATATCTCATTTAACAAATTTTAAACTTATCTCAGTTCGTTTGAAAGAGAGTACTGGCGTAAAGCGTTGACTTTATCACAATATCATGGTTGGATCTATTGAACGCAGACTTCGACTTCAAGTAAAACGTCAGAGAATAGAAGGACTGACAAGGCAAATCATACAACTTCAATCGAGGAGCAATTTATTTTGTGATCATAACATTGGTGTCTTGTTTCAAAATCTTGGTGAAAGAAGAGTCAATTTTAGAATTGACAAAAAAATACTAAACCTTATTGAACAGAGACAGAAATTATTTTATAATATGAATAGACAATTATCAGAAGTGGAGGAAGAAAATATTATACAGCAAACAAGTCAACCTATTAATATTGAAGTATCAAACCCACCAACATATGAACAAGTACAAGAACAAATGCGAATAGAAGAGCAACAACGGCAACAGCATGCTCAAAGAGAAGAAGATAATCAACAACACCAATAGTTGTAACGTTTAGATTGAAGTTTGACGCTTCGTGTGAATCTGCGATTCTTTATTTTCTTTTTTGTCCTGCAGGCTGATGTATTCCTTTTTGTTCTGATGAATAAAGATTTATCAACTGTCAACGTCGTTGTCACTTTTCAGTCTTCACGTAATTAACTAACAAAGAAAATGACAAATATAAATGAAAAAACAAAAAGAAATTAAACATAAACGACTTCCTAAAACCATACGATAAACAAACAACTACAAACTTCGATCTCAAGAAAATAGCTAAACAATTAGGAATATAAAAACTTTCATGTATTTATGAGAGATAAATTGTGCGAACTAAAAGATCATAAGCCTGAGGTAGTTTTAATGATAGAATTTATTTCCTTTAAAATGAATGATGAAAATCCGACAGTTATACTGAGTAATAATATAGGTGATATATGTCCTCAAGTTAATAACATGACTGACTTCCTAAAAACATACGGCAAACAAACCACGTCAAATTTCGATTTAAATGAGATTGCTAATCAATTGGGAATAAAGAATTTTCACCTATTGATGAGAAATGAATTGCAGTTGATTAAAGATGTACGAAACACTAACTCTGCTAATAAACTGATTCCTTACAAAAGTACCTTTTTAATTTATATTAAATTAAATCATTTCAAAATCGAATAAGTAGTAAGGAAAGTCATCATTAGAGAACAGTTTTAAATCAATATCCCCCTTCTGACTAAGTAGTAAGGAAAGTCATCATTAGAGAACAGTTTTAAATCAATACCCCCTTCTGACTAAGTAGTAAGGAAAGTCATCATTAGAGAGCAGTTTTAAATCAATACCCCCTCCCTTCTGACTTCTAGGGGTCCCTTAAGAAATTTTTTTATTATAAAATGAGCAACATAAATGAGTTTTTGAAATTATATGGAACGCAAACAACTACAAATTTCGATTTAAAGAAAATCGCAAATCAATTGGGAATAAAGAATTTTCACATATTGATGAGAGACGAATTACAATTCCTAAAAAATAAGCCAACAATAACTATAAATTTCATAACAAATCTTGATACCACAGATGAAAAAGGAATACATTGGTCTGCAGGTATCTTTAATAAAAATCGAGATAATTACTATTTCGACTCTTATGGACTTCCACCTACAAATGAAGTAAAAAAATTACTTGGCAATGGAACTTATAATACATTTCAAATTCAAAAACCGGGAACTACTTACTGCGGTCAATTATCTCTTTATGTTTTATTTAAATTACAAAAAGGAGTACCATTTCTTGATATTATGTTAGAATTGAACAAGGGAATTTCATTCCCGAAACGTTAGTTCCAATAATAATGATAATTAAAAATCAGTTCGTTGTAATTCATTTTGATAAAATCGGCCTCTGATATCTTCATCATCTAAATCTTTGATTTCGTAAGTAATCGGATAAGTTTGGTTTATTTTACAAACTTCAAATATCTCTTTCGTCCAATAACCAACAAAACCTTTTTCAAATTTATTCTTATACTTAAATAATCTAACTCTATCACCAATTTCAAATTTCGGCTTAAGTTTCTGCAAATTCGGATTACTCTCATTCGAATAATTATTCTCGAATATTTTCTTTCGTATTAAATCAGGGTCGTCAGAAGCATTAATTGGAGTTTCTTCAATACCAGAATGAACTTTATTATTGTACTCTTCTACAATTCCTGGTAATATCTTCAACCATTTCTGATTTCCTCGCTCAGTAAATTTCTTAAAAATTTTATTTTTTAATGATCTATTGAATCTTTCTATCACTACAGCTTTTCCTCCATTTTCAGTTGAATAAACAGTTTCAAATAGTGGCTGAACGTTTCGGTTATAAAATTCCGACCCTTTATCAACAAACAATTTCCTTCGCTTTCTCTTACTTTCTTTAAAGATTTCTTCAAACGCATATTTAACTGATAGACCACTTTTATTTTTTAAAGGCTTTACCCAAGCGTATCGTGTATATAAATCTATAACGGTCAATGCGTATTTATAATCAGAATCATACGGCATATGAACAAGATCAGCACTCCAAATATCATCTTTATTAAATACTTTTACTTTCAATAAATATTTAGGCCTTCTGTATTCCTTGTGGATTTCGGACGCGTAGGTTCGAGCGTTGCTCTCAGACAGCTTTGCTGTCGTTTCATTTAAACCCTGACCGAACAATATTTTAGCTTGTAAAGCTTTCTTAACAAACATTCTTTCAATTTTTTCTCTAAATGTAGGATTTTGAATACTATCTAATTCTTGAATCATCTTCTTATCAGCTGCATGACGAGAACTTAGATCATGATTTCGATAAGCTAAATCATGTCTATAAGCGGCGGCGTCTACTCTATTTATTGGTTCTTCACCTGGTTTCGGATTTTTATTCTCACCTAGTCTTATATCTAATCGAGTTCCTGGACCGGTATATGAATGACCAGGAAGATGTTTTTCTTTTGAATATTTACTCCAAATAAATCCAGGAAAGTTTTCTAATGTTTTTTGTGTGTCGTTACCTTCATAAAATTTACAATTTGAGTTTTTATTTTTGTTTAATAGATAATTTAATAAATCTAAATAACAATTTTTAATTTAATTAAATTTTCGGAAATTGTAGAATTCATTTTAAAAGATAAAATAAAAAATTTACCGGATCGAACCAAAGGTCCCGAGGTAATTACCTTATCATACTAGGACTTAGATATATTCCAGAACCATCTTTTGTTTCTTTTATTTCTATTAAATCATCAACATTGCGGAGAATATTTTTAAGAACTCGTTTTTCTTCATCAACTAAATTTAGTTTACTAATGAAATTATCTACTACTCCTTCACCCCTAGCAACTTTCTCTAACTCTCTATTATGACGTTTTTGTTCTTCTAATGCTGCCGTCTCTGATTTATTTTTATTTACTGCTTGGACAATACCAGCTGTCCCACCTGCAACACTTCCTGCAGCTGCTATGCCACCTATTATTAGTGGAATTAATGGGAGAATCCCGCCATTCTTTTCTTCTTGTAATTGAATATTCTCCATCATTGGTTTACTTATGCAATACTTTTTTTTTAATCGTAATAGTTTTAGGGGTATTTTTGTCAACAATATTACGTAATTTTAATTCAACAGTTTTATTATTATTACTTTTCGCTTGCGACATTCTTAATAAAAAAATTTTAAGTTACGAAAAATTTTAATCTATTCTAGTTTTGAAAAATTTTAAGTTAAGAATTTTTAATCTATTCTAGTTACAATAAAATTTTATTACTAATTACTAAAAAAATTTTAATCTAAGAATTTAATTAACTTATCCTAGCCATCTTTCCATTAAGAATTTCAATAGAATATTTTACATCTTCTAGCAATAAACCATAAGCCATCAATGAAGTTGTGGAATCTTTTTTTCAACATTAATTGTTACATCACAACCAGTCTTGATAATATCTTCAGATTGTACAGTTAAATCGAAACAGAAAACAGGGTATAAATGTCTCCAATCTCCAGGAGTTAATTGTGGTTCAACTCCAAATTCTATACAAAGATTTCTATAAGAATCATATCCTTCCATAAATTGATTATTGGCATCATCGAATCTTAATGGATCAATTGGATATCGGGTTTGATTTAATGAAACTTGTAAACTTCGAATTGTATTAATATGAAAAAGATTGTTGTTCTTATCAAAACTTGGAGAATTATTTCTTTGAAAAGTTAGTAATAAATATCTTGGAGTATTCGCAGTTCTAGTAAAATGCCAGTTAAATCTTTGTTCGGAAAAAGTTACTGAACTAGCAGTACGCTTTAGAAAATTTACTGGAATTGGTTTGTTAGTATTTAATCTTTTTGCAATAGCTGTTTCAACCTCTAAACTAAGAGTAATATGCTTAATCCACCATTCAAGTCTATCAATTTTTAAATATGCTTTTTTTTCCAGTCTTACCAAAAAAGATTAGTTCATTATTTGCTGTGCGATGAATTATTAATTTAAATTTTAATTGATATGATATTTTGTCATAATCTAAATATCCGAATAATGGAGACAATGACCAATTAACTGTCTGTTTACTTTTCTTGTTAAATTCACGTCTTTCTTTATATGCATCATTATTTGTTTTATTTAAATGTTTTGCAATATTTTCTACATCTTTCGCAATTCCTGCGGTATCTGTTCCAGCGTGAGTTAAATCATCAACAATTATACCATAATAAGTATCAGGAAACCAACCTTCGATTTCATACTTTTTATTATTTTCACCAATTGTTACAAATCTAAGCATTGTATCAATTACACTTGGAGAATCACTTATTGTTTCTATATTTTGAGTTGCAACATCTAAACGCATTTGTGTAAATAATCTTGTAAAGAAATAATTCTCTAGTGCAATATTATCAGTATCTGGTAATGGTGTTGTAAAATTGGCATCACTATATAAAGAATATTCACAATGTAAAATGAATCAGGTAAATATAAATAACTCTGCTGATTATCAACTTCAAAAATTAAATCACCTCCAGTATTTACTCTACTGGAAGATCCGGGATTCATAGCAATTCTTATATAGTCACTCTTTTTTTGATTGTAATTGACGAACGGAGGATCGTCTAATCTAAATTTATTTTCGATAAGTGAAGACATTTTTATAAAAAATAATTTGACTTTTTGTTTTTTTCACACACAGAAAAAATTTTACTAAAAAAATTTAACTAAAAAATATATTTTTGAATTTTGCTAGACAAGCTCCGCTACAGCTTTGCTGGTTAGACCGAAGGTTGCTACTCACGCCATTACCTCTTATTTCTTCAATTGAACGTTTTATGGCTACGCCTGATTTCTTCTCCTGTTTACTATCAGACGGAGCTCCGCTCCTCAAGGTTTCACCCCCCCCCACAGCTATGTTAGCAATTTTGTTTTTTGTTTCCTCTGAAAGTTTTTTTAATTTTTTTAGCTCTTCAGAATCATTCCTAAGTTTACGAATAGCTTCTAGTTGTTTTAATTCGTTTTGAGACTTAACAGCATTTGATATTGCACTAGCTGTACTACCTATAGCAGCTACTCCTTTTGCAGCAGATGTAATCAAATCTTTATTATTTTTAATTAAGTTAACGATTCTTCCAAAACCAGAAAATATACCGGCTCCTGCTTTTTGAATTGTTTCTACACTGTCATAATGGTAAACAGATTTCATAGATGGTTCATGAGCATTTTTTTGATTTGAAGCAAAATGTTTAAGATTGTGTTTATAAATTATAGGCATCTTTTAAGATTAAATTTGACTTTTGGGAAAAATATTTACGATTGGTTAGTAACCTGAGGACCTTTGGTCCGATCGGCTAAAGCCTCTGAACAAAGTTCTATAGGTTAGTAACCTGAGGACCTTTGGTCCGATCAAGATTAGGTTTGTGAATGGACAACAACTTCGAGATAACTTTATTAATTGTCTGTTGCACTTTATCTATTGCGTCAAGTAGCGTGTGATGTACTTTACTTTCCTTTCTATTAACTTGCATTTTCTCCTGATTCATCTTCAACGCCGCTTTAAGAGCATTTAACTTAATTTTAAGAACATATAATTGTCTTTTAACAGAATCTAACTGTTCTTTATTTTCTTTAGAGTTTTCTTGTAAATTTTTCTTTAATTCATTAATTAATTAATTAATCAATTAATTCTTTAATTGATTTTAAGAGTTTTCATTTTATCAACTTTTTGATTAAGTGAGTTTACTTCATTTATTATTCTATTCATCTTTTTCATTTGTTGAGTAATTTTAGAACTCAATTCATCAACACTTTTTTAGAATGTAGTTTGTAACTGCTTTAATTTTTTTTAATTCTTTCAGGTAGTTTTTCTATTTCATCTTCTAATTGTTCTTTTAACATTTTTATCTGATGTTTATTTTTAATGACTGCAGATTTAAAACGTATAGAAAGTAATATTAAAATTTTTGATTGTTCAGAAATCTTTTAAAAAGTTTTGCTATATCTGCTCCTAGCTCTCTATCCTTTTTATCAAGTTTTAATAATTTTTCGCTTAATGATTTGTCATTAAGTTTTAGCAACTTTAATTCATTCATCAGTGGAACCAAAACATCGTTTATATATTTTTCCTTTAAGTCATTGATTTGTGTATCAACATATTCTTTATTTGTTAACTCTGTATTTTGTTGCGGAAGAATAGAAAGATGCAATGGACCAGATAAAACGTCTCCAGTTTTCATGATATAATTTTCTATCTCTATTTCCAATTCACGATTATTCGGGATATATGCACCTCCACCAACATTTGGTAACATCATTTTTAAAACGATAAAAAAGTAATTTTTTTGTATAATGATAAAAAAATAAAATTTTTTCTAATAAAAATAAAAAAATAAAATTTTTTCTTATAAAAATAAAAAAATGGATAAAGCAAATTTAAAAAAATTATATTCGTCCGCATCATCCTGTTCTTCTTATTCGACGAGATCAACGGGATTTGAAAATAAATGTTTTGATAATAATAATAATAATAATCCCTGTATAGATGTTAATATTTTATTTGAATTACAAGCTGAAATATTTAGAGAACAAACAAAAGGCTTACCTTCTATAGAAACCAACTATTGTATTTTTCCAGGAGATCCATTTATTAAATTTATGGAGATTGTAAGTAAATATAATGATGTTGCATATGTAGAATTAAATAAAGAAAATATGGTTATAATAGGACATAATAATGTTTACGGATTTATTAGAGCAGTTTTGCCGATTAGTAATACTGATTGGATAAAAAATAAAATTATTAATTATATCAATATTAAAGAATTAGTCAAAAAATTAAAATCGCTTTCAAAGGAAAAAATTAGATTATTTGTTGATGAACAAAACCAATATAATATTCATATAGAGAGAAAAAAACATAACGAAGAATTATTATGTCAAGTTTATTATAGAGACACAATTTATAAACAAGAAACATTAGAAATGCCGCAAAGATATGATGATGATACATATATAGGATTATATTCAAACTTAAATATTAATTTGTCAAAATCTTACATAAATGGCTTAGCTCAACAAGAGAAAATTTATATGTGGACGACACCTTATACGTTGACTACACCTTATACTAGCAACAATGACCATAATCATAAACATAATATTTTAAAAGAATCCAATAACAATAATTTTAAAGAATCTTATAATAGTAATAATGATAATAATATACATGATAATATAAATGATGATTCTGAAACATCTGAAAAAGGTGTAAATGGTAAAAAAGATTATAAAAATATTAGTAATTATAAAAATTTAAGTGAAGAAAAATTTATATCTCATACTGATGTACATGATATTAATACTACATATAATCAAAATTTATCTAAATTTCATTTTCTTACAATTGAAAATAATAATGATGGTATAGTTGAAGATACTGTTAGACAACTATGTGTCGGGTCTACAAAATTTAAATTAGGATTCACATCTAATCAATTTAAAATTTTATCATCTTTAATAAAAACTAAAAATGATTCAGATTATGGTGGTGTTATTAAATTTTCCAAAAGAGATCAAAGACCAATATTTTTCTCTATTATATTATTATCAGATAAAAAATGTAATTTAGAATTAGATATACCAATAAGAGAATGGCATCCAATCCCAAAAAGTGTAATTTATGATGATGATGAAGAATCAATTATGATGATGATGAAAAATCAATTTATGATGATGAAGAATCAACAGTTAGTGAAAATAAATTTAAATTATCTTTTGATAAAACGTTATATGATAAAACTTAATATGATAAAACATTATATGATAAAGAAAATAAAATAACTAAAGAACGTGAAATATATAATAATATAAAATAACACTCAAGACCTTGATATTAGAATGTTTATATCTAAAATTAAAACAAAAATTTTTTCTTTAAAAAATAAAAAAAAATGGAAAATACCAAGTTTTATTGTAACTTATGTAAAAAAAGTTGCAAACAAAAAGAAGTTATCAATCTCATTTAAATAGTAAATTGCATTTACAAAATGTAGATCGACTTGATGAAGGAAATATATTAAAATTAAATAGTTATAAAACTATCTAGAAACATTGCCTACTGATATAAAAGTTAAAAAAATGTTTGATGATTATTCACATTCGGAATATAAAAAAGTTTTTAATAGTGAAGATGAGACCCTACCAGATGGGAGATATTTATTTAGCGATACTGATGAATTTAACGAAATAGATGAATTTGATGAAGCCGTAACAGATATAAAATATTTATTTAATGAATCGGTACGAACCGAAGGTTCTAGGGCTTCGCCCGTTGAACATAATGAAACCGATAAAACTTTTTCTGATATTCTATCCAACTTTTATAATATATTTAAGAAATCTTTCAAATGTTATATGAATGTAGAAGTACTTTATACAAAAAATGGACCTGATGGAATTCCTGAAGAAATAATACAAGGACATTTTACAAATTCACAAAAAATTCATAATGTAAATGATATACAACCCATATTTGAATCAATGATAATCAAATTAGAAAATTGTATAATTGAAGCCCAGTTACGTGAATCTGGTTGGAGATTTGTTAAAATACTATCTAAGAAAATAGTAATTGATAAATATAAAGATAATACTGGTGGTAGTTATGTTCCATTACCTTTCAGTTCACCACAAATAATCAACATAAAAAATGAAGATGATTATTGTTTTCTCTGGAGTATTATAGCACATTTACATCCTGCAGAATATCATAAAGAAAGACTAAGTCATTACAATAAAGAAGAATACATAAATGAATTTGATCTCTCTAATGGCTTAGATGAATTTCCATATGATTATAATAGGTTAATAAAGTTTCATAAAAAGAATAAAAATTTAATAGAAGTAAATGTATTTGAATTAAATGTGAATTATGTTTCTATTGGTAAAATTACTCAGCTTTACTCAGATTCAAAAAAAATTTATTTGAATAATAAAAATTTATGTCAATCAGAAATAGTATACAATAAAAGAGGAAATTACATGCATCATAATATTTTTTACCAAGGAAATATAATATGTACTGAAAAATTTCAAATTGTTAAAACACTATCACCAATAATGATTAATCATAATAATTATGAAGGACGTAATTATAATTATGATTATGATTCCGATTATTTATCTTTATCTGCAGAATATCAACAAAAATTACAAAATTTAAATAAAATTTTCCAAAAATGTAAAACAGATTATCAACAACAAGCAAAAATATTAGTACAAGAATATGGCCACAAATATCAAAATAAGATAGAAACGATTCAAGAATTAAATAAAGACAATAAAGAATTAAATAATGAAGAAAATAAAGAATTAAATGAATGTCTAAAAAAATGTCAACAGCAATATAAAGAGCAATATAATAAAGAATATGAACAACAGCTACAAATATTAAATCAAAATTATCAACAGTCTGAAAAAGATTTACAACGACAAATTGATTTAACACATGAAATATATCAAGATAAATTTGAAAAATTAAAACAAACAAAACAATCAGCACAAGCGAATATATTATATTATCAGGGTCATTTTATATTGTGTAAAGATGTTTCTATATTTACAAAAACTTCAGATAATGCTAATTTTCCCTGTCTCCAATGTATGACGAGCTTTAGAACTAAAGAGGAAATGAATAGACATTTGGAGAATTGTCAACACAACGAAGCAGTTGAAAATACTTTTCCTAGAGATGATTATTTAATATATAATAAACATTATTTGAAAAATAAAGTACCCTTTACTATTTATTGTGATTTCGAGGCATATAATGTTAACAAGACACAAAATTCTGAAAATGATAATTATGAAAAAAGTGCACCTGAACAAAGTAAAGAAAAATATTTATTTGAACAAAAACCATTATGTTGTGGAATGTACATTCATTCAAATTATCCTGAATTATTTAAATCAGAATATTTTCAATACTATGGTGAAGATAGTTCAGAAATGTTTACAAAGAAAGTAGAAGAATTACAAAATTATTTTTCACAATTGCTTGAAATAAATATACCAATGATGCCATTAACAGAAAAAGAAAAATTAAATTTTATTAATGAAACAAAATGTTTTTGCTGTGGAAAAGAATTTACAAAAAATTATAAATATGGCAAATATATTGATAAAGTAAAAGATCATGATCATCTAAATGGATTATATAGAGGTGCAGCACATAATTCTTGTAATCTTAATGCTAATAAATTTAAATATAACTTTGTTCTTTTATATTTCTACAATGGTTCTAAATATGATTTCCATTTAATAATGAAAGATTTATTTTCATCTGAAAAATTACAACAACAACAAATAAATGTACTATGTAAAACAGAAGAAGAATATTTTTCAATGCAATTAGGTTGTATTAGAATTTTAGATGCATTTAGATTTTTTACTCCTTATTCATTAGATGTTATGGGAAAAACTTTGAAACCTGAACAATGTAAAATATTAAATAAATATAATTAAAAACCTTTCAAAGGAATATTTCCGTATGAATACATAACTGGAGATATAGATAGAATAAATGAAATAATGAAAGAACAAAAACTTCCTCCAATAAATAAATTTAAATCAACATTAAAACAATCACAATTATCTAAAGAAGACTATATAGAAGCTGAAATGAATTGGAGAGAGTTAAATTGTAAAACAATGTATGATTATACAATGAAATATCTTCAGATAGATGTATTAATACTAGCTGATCTTTTTGAAAACTTTCGTGATGTCTTTAGAATATTACGGAATAGATCCATGTTATTGTTATTCTACACCAGGTTTAACCTGGCTAGCAGGATTGAAACATATCGGTGTTAAACTTAAACATTATAAAGAAAATACATATGATAAATTATTATTTTTTGAATCTGGAATTAGAGGTGGTGTTTCATCAGTTTTAGGTAATAGATATGTTAAATGTTATAATAAGAAAGTAAATCCTGATGATTATGGTTATTTAAGAATTTTAAATCTAGAAGAAAAAGATCAATTTATAAAATTGCTTAATCAAAATATAGAAGGACTTATATCAAATGAAGAGAGTCAAGCAAAAGTTGATGAAATCATGAGAGAAAACTATTTGTTATATTATGATTTTAATAGCTTATATTCTTCTTGCATGATACAAGAATTACCAACAGGTGAGATGGAATGGTGTAATATTCTAGATTATCAAAAAACATATGATGGAAATTATAATCATGGTTATATATATGAAGTTGATTTAGTATACCCTGATGAGATAAAAGATAAAACAAAATATTTTCCTTTCTGTCCCGAAAACAAAATTCCCAATATAGAAGATTTTTCAGATTATCAAAAATCTATAATTCCTAAGAAATACAGACCAACAAAAAAACTTATGTTAACACAAAAAGTAATAAAGGAAAGTATGTTGTTGAAGGAAGAATGCTAGATTGGTATTTAGAACATGGAATGATTCTCACCAAAATACATCGAAAACTATTTTATCAAAAATCTAAATGGTTAAAAAATTATATAGAGTTCAATATTGAAAAACGTAAAATAGCTAAAAGAAATAAAGATGATTTTGGAAACGTGTTCTTCAAATTAATGAATAATGCATTTTATGGTAAGACTTTAGAAAATGTGCGTAATAGACAAAATATTGAAATAGTTTATGATAAAGATAGGTTTCAAATTTAACAAGGAAACCTACATATAAAAGAACTACTAGATTTAGTGATGAACTATGTGCTGTACACTTACGTCGAATTAGCGTAAAACATGATAAGTTTAATTTTATTGGATTCACTATATTAGAATTAGCTAAACTATTTATGTAAAAATTTATATATGATTATTTAGCACATGCTTATGGCAAAAACTATAAATTACACTTTACAGATACCGATTCTGTTTTCTTAGAATTAACAATACCGTATAATTCTTCACTTGATGAAGAAATTAATAAAATAAAAGATATCATTCATCCTTCTGATTTATGTAAAGTAAAAGATGAACTAGAAGGAAATGAAGATTTCATAACAGAAGCTATATTTTTAAAATCTAAATGTAATTGTTATAATACAACTAATAATATTAAAACACATAAAACATTAAAAGGAAATTCAAAGGCATCAGTGGCTAATCAAATAACATTTCAAGATTATAAAAATGTATTATCTAATAATGAAATAAAAACGGCATGTAATTATAGACTTAATTCAAAGAAACATAAAATGTATTTAAAAGAAGAACATAAATTAGCATTAGATCCATTTGATGATAAAAGAAAAATTTTACCTGATGGAATAACTATTTCACCTTTTTAATTTTCTAATTTCTAAGATAGACAATTTGATATATATATAAAATAAAAAAATAAAATATTATAACACTATATTTGTATATTTTTATCACTCGGTAAACAAATGTTCTATCGACTTTCAGTCGGGGCGAAGCCCCTCGAGGCAAAGCCTAGTCAGAGAACAATTGTTCGATAACTCTATCATGAATTTTTTATCAATATTAATTGTAATGAAGCCATAATCTTTTGACCAAGCATTGTTACACGATTGTTTAAATTCATTTTTATTTCTTACGCATAAATCTCTTAACAAATCACTTAAGTTTCTTGCATTTATTTCAAATAGTATAAATATATTTGCATTCTTTCTAATAACACTACCGTCTGATGAATACATACTTTGTGTTAAATAAAATACACTACCGTTGTTATGTCTACCTCTTGTGAAATAATTTCTCTGAACTGACTGATTTCTATCATTAACACAATCATCAAAAATTACACAATGTTTCATTGTTTTATCTAGTTTACTAGGATCTTGCATATTGCCACTATCATCTATTAATTGTATCTTTATATGCTTATTTTTATTGGATTCAACTAACTGATTATTTTTTGCTGCTTCTTCACACCACGAACTTATTTCTTCTTCATCTTCAGATTTTTCATATTCTTTGAATAATGAAGCAATTGCTGTTTTTTAAGATTATTTTCAAATCCATATTTTAAAAATTGATAGACGGGTTGTTCTGCTGTTGTTGTACAAATTATAAGATTGTTATAATCCAAAAAAATTGGAGTCGTTAAAATTTTAAATAATAGATACGTTTTTCCACAACCTGATCTTCCGCAAATAACTAACAAAACTTTATTAGATAAATTTGGATGATGATTAAATCTAAGTTTCTTTTATTTAATGGGGGCACTTCACTCACTTTTTAATAAAAAAAAATTATTTTTAATTTTTTTATTTTTTTTGTTTCTAAAGAAGAAGAATAAGAATAATAATAATAAAAAGAAGAAGAAAATTAAACTTCTCTAGCTTCGCGTGGGAGTTTATACCTCCCGAACGGGAGTTTATACCTCTCGAACGGGAGTTTATACATCCCGAACCAAAAGATCTATCATAATCTCTTCACCTCCAAAATTTATTTCTTGTCCTTTTTCATCAGTGATTCTCATATTAATGTTGTTAATAGTTTTTCTTGTAATAGGGAAATATATTAATGTTTGTGAATTACATTTAATCTATAACCAATGGGTACAGTAAAAGCTGGAAAACTGAATATTAAATTTGACAATTTACCATTTATATATCCTCCTTCAATAATGTCACAATGTACAACAATTGAATTTATTTCAGTTATTTTTGGAATCTTCTCACCTAAATGATAACCTTGACTATAGGTTTGTTTATTAAATCCTAATAGCTTTGACAATGATCTATCATGATTAAAATCAACTTGATGATTTTCGTCTAAAGTAAGAGAAAATTTATTAACTGCCGGTTCAACTGCAAAATGTAATTGTTTCTTATCTTTAAGTGGTATACCTAAATGTCTCTTAATTTCATTTGATATTGATTCAACTTCGTAAGAACCAGGAAGAAAAGTTAGTACTTTCCACGTTTTGCCTTTATCAGTAGAATATCTAAATTGGTCATTCACATCTTTTATAACATTTTGAATAGTGTTAAATGTGTAGAAACTAGTCAATGCAATTTGATAATTTTTATTTTGTTCTAAATGTAGAATGGGTTCTAAATTACAAGTGTGTGATGAAGTAGTTGTTATAATTTTTAACGTCGTACTAAATTTTGATGAACCCAAAATCTCTGTTAGATTTTCTAAATGATTATTAATTTTGTCTAAATCTGCTGATGATAATTCTTTCGAAGACATTTTTTAGTTAAAATTTTGAATAAATATTTTTTTATAAAAAAATTAAAAACAACAACATATTTCAGCTACGGGCGAAGCCCTAGAACCATCGGTTCGTTATACTTTTATATTCCTCTTCAGTTAGAATCTTCTTTTCTAACAGTCTTTTTAATATAGCATGAATTTCATTGAAACTAGAATTATGTCCTTCTTTTATTGCCGATATTAAAATATTTAATCTATTTAGTAATTCTTGTGGATCATCTGGTAAAAATACAGTTGTTTCTTTTTGTAATCCTGCTCCTACTTTAACTCCCGTTGATAATAAATTTTCTAATTGTTTATAACGTCTAAGAGTTTTTACTGCACCAACTCTATCTAACATAGCTTTATATTTTATTAGCTCTTCTACAGCATAATTATTTAAATCTGCTCCTTTTAAAAGATCAACAAAATTTCTATCTAAATTAAAAGCATATTTATCTGGGGAAAAAATTAAACCTCGAAAAGGTTGTGGAAATATTTCTTTTTGTCCGAGATAAAATCTAGGTATTGTTTTTCCATCTATAAATGAAATAGAATGTTAAAATTGCATAGATTTTGGTAATTTCTTATTAATGTTTGATTCTAGTAATCCATAGTCATCTAATATAGTTTTGTGCTCTGGATCTGTTATATTAATTTGTTTATCATTATTTACAAGTTCTTTTTTAAGAGTTTTAAATGGTTTCATAGTTTTTTCAAAATCAGTTTTTACTTGTTCGGTTTGCTGCATTTTTTCAAACATATCAGACTGAATACCAGCTTTTATCATTCTATGTTGAAGATGATTTTCTTTCATAATATTTCTTTGTTTTATTAACTCTTCTAATTGTTTAATTCTTTTAAAATTATCAACTTTAATTTTATCCATTTTTAAAATATAATATTTGAATTTTGTGGTAACATTGGAATACAGCAAAAACATTTTACTGAACAAATTATTTTTTTATTGCTTTGTTGTCTGAAATCTTTTCGTTTAAAGTTTTCTCGTTTTAAGTTTTGTTTAATAAAGTTTTGCTTAAATTTTCGCTTAAAGTTTTTAGCTCTTCTAAAAAAATTTTGTCATTTTCTTCATTAGAAATTTTACCATCACTCGAAATTTTGCCATCCTGTTTATTCTTATCATCAACTTTTTCTGACTGTAATTGAAATGATATTTGCTTTACTTCATTAGCTATTTGGTCAAATTTTTCAATCTCATCTAACGTAATAACATTATCATCACATACTCTTTGAAAGTAGTAATGTAGTTTATCATAGACTTCTTTAATATGTAAATGCTTAGTTTTTAATGATTTTCGTTTCTTAGTTATTAAAGATTTATCTAACATTGTAACAAGTGAAGTTGCAAAAACATCCGTACCTGTTAAAGCTGTAGCAACAACAGGAATTGTAAGAACGCCAGATGAAATGACAATTGTTAAAGCACCTAAACTTATTGTTAAGAATATGCCAATTCCTTGTGTTATATTCTTAACTTTAGACCATCTCTTCCTTAATTTTTTATAATGCTCTAATCTTAATAATAATTGAGATTTCTTATCTTTCATATAGCGTACTCCATCTTTGTGTTTTTCTTTATTTAATTCACTTATTTTTAACTGTGATAACGAAGGATATATTCTTGCGGTTTCTTCCACTTTTGTTTCTTCCATTTTTAAAGAAATATTATTAGACACATAATTTTAGTTATCTCATATTTTAAAAACCTGAAAAATGGATAAAATTCATGAATTTGAAATTCTCAACTTTTATGATTTTCGGTGTCCTGGAACGGTCATGATTTAAGCGAGAAAATTGTAATTCTCAAATTTTGAGATTTTGAAAAATTTGAAAAATTGGGTATTTTTAAAAACGGGTTTTTTTCTTCATAACCTGAAAAATGACCAAAATTCATGAATTTAGACCATTTAAAAAGTACCATTTTTTGAAAAATCGGTATCTTTAAAAACGACTAGATTCATGAATTTAGGTATTAAAAACCTGAAACAGGGTCCAAATTCATGAATTTATGTCGTTTTTAAAGATACTATTTTTTATGGTGTCCTGGAACGGTCTTTTGCCCATTACTATCGATTTATCTTACTGTTTTCTGAAGTAATTAATTGGTTTTAGTAATTTCAATTATTCTAATGGTGAGATATCATTCGCAATAAATGGTAGAAATGGAAACTGCATTAATTTCATGCTGTGATAGTGTAAATAGCTTACTCGCTGTTCCGGAATGTTTTCTGAGCGAAACCCCAATATTAATCTAGTAGACCCCCATAGATTACCAAATGCATTGTCGATAGAATTTCGAACTTCATTTTCTTTGTCTTTTCCTGCTAGCAGCAACATTTTCCCCGGTATCGGTGTTGCCTTACTACTGATTGGTAAGCATAATCAGTCAAGGATCTCATATACAGGCTACCCTGTATTTTTTAAATAGCACTGAGAATCTCTCACTTGCCTTTCATTCATCATATTCGAGATCGTTATGCACTTAGCGAACCGCTATTATTAAATCACACCTGAATAAATAGTTCAGACTTTTCATGTGGAAATGCAGGCTTGTTTAAGTAAGATACATAGATATTGCACGACGACGACTGACTGACTGAATTTCATGCAATTTTACATTTGTGATTGAGCTACTAATTATTTCAAGCATTCACTTACGTAAATCGAAATTAAAAAGTGAACAATTCCCAATGAGTAGAACCAGGAGTGCACAAATATTTTAGGCATCAAAATCAATATCCCATATGAATCATTGCTTACGTTTGATATTAACAATTTCTGTTGTTTATCCCTCTGATTCATAAATCAATCATACGATTGAATGTAAAGCAAATTATTCCTGTTCATAGAAAAATTAAATCAGATCAATTTTCAGGCTTTTCATAAAACTACACGCTGTACAAAAGTAACTCAGGATTATTAAAAGGTTTCATAAAAAGAAAACAAGATAAAGCGAGAATCTACCCAACCTTTCAAAATTAATGCAAAATTTAATGCGTTTTCATATATTTGGTAATAAAAAGGCATACGAGTACATTTCATTTCTGTCAAAGTAACAATTTAATTATATTCTTGTCCATTAAGACCATGTGTTTGGGTTACATATAACCACATTGATGTGATTTTTACATGATCAATTTAGAGTGCTATTGAATGACCTCAGAACGTAATGGAGTGGCTTCTCATGATCAGCATTTTTACAATATCATAATACTAAAATATCAATAGGCCTATTGTTTTCAAATTGAGGTTTACTTATTGATTGGTGTAATCAAAAATGCATTTCCTGTATGAAGGATCTTTCGATGCTAACTGATGATCATGGTAATTCATATGCATAAATCAGTCATCTGTTATTGAAAGAGATTCTACATATTTCATACAACCAAATCACTTTCCATCACGATCGAATTGTCTTGCATATATTTTCTACACAATATTTGTCAACATCAACTTTGAAATAGTGTTTGTTACAAATGCATTAGGACTCTTCTCCGGTTCGTTACGAATGATATCTCACCATCAGAATAATTGAAATTACTAAAACCAATTAATTACTTCAGAAAACAGTAAGATAAATCGATCCTGAGCCTTTCGCACAAACTTTGCCATTCAAAAGTACCATGTCGATTGATAACGCATATCTAGTCCAACAAAATTCCAGCTTCGAAAGTCATATTTGGCTGTATTGCAGTATATCAAAGTTTCATGTATAATATCCATCAAAGGGAATAATTCCCTTCCGCACACCAACTCGACGTTTTCAAGTGCTATTGTACTATAAATGCTACTTCTTGATACTACTCATATAATATTGACATCATATAATGATAAAATATTCAAAATCAAAATTGGCCAATTTATACCACTTTATCTATCGGTACCTAATCAAATTTCTTCTACAAATAATTGAGCATGTTTCTGAGTTTCAGTATCAATTTGGAGTCAAAACTGACATACAGAAAAAAGGTAGCCCAGCTTGAAAACAGCCATTATTGGCATTTTTTGAAAAAACAAGATTTTTGAATGCCTGGTGTAGCTTTCTGTATTCTGGCTACCGCTAAAGATCACAGATATGAACCACACTGATGATATACAGCAGCACGAATGTCATGGTTATTACGGGTAACAAGAATACACATAGTTGTGAGATTAGTTTAAATTTATTGTGTTTTTTCGCGGACCCTATTTTTTACCATCTTTGGAGCCATGAAGCTCCATTCTGTATGCCAGTTACCCGTTGAAATTCATACATTTATTCCTTTATACCAAACTAACGCTGCATGCAAAGTTTGGTTGAGTAACGAACATACAGAAAAAAGTTCCAGCGGCGCAAAAATTCAAATTTTGAGAACTTCAAAAATGTGGAAAAAATTAAATTTCTAAAAATAGCTCTAGATCCCGCTGTATTCAAAATTGGAAGCTAACATTTCGGATTTGTTTTTTTCTATGGCATAGTAAGCATATATCCGAAATCAGCAAAATCTGAGACTTAGTGCCACAGAATTTTCCAAAAATTGGTTGAATCGTCTTGGAATGACCCATATATACATATTGCATACTACTGTTAAATGAATTTTTTGAGTAATGTCAGTCATATGCAATCTAATGGATAGCGTGTTATTTAGAGTATTTGATCTAGACTCGATTTACGGTGAAATTAATTACGAATGTCATCGTTGCTACTTGTCTAATAGCATTCACACGACTCATAAGTAGCTCAGCTCCATGAGCTGAGTTGATAAACATCATTTCAATAAAACGATAACTTTCGAGCTAGCATGTTTACTTATATATCTGAAACATAACTATGTTTGCTTTCATGAATTATAATGTGTTCTTATTTCCGATTGACAATGTGCTTAATTTCAGAATTACATAATGCATAAGAGTTGATGATTATATACTTATTGATTATTTATGAAATGCCTTAGACTTAAGTGTATTAAAATCGAATTCAGCATTGCAAGTTTTACTCTAAAATGTCATTATCTCACTACTTACAAAACAGTAGCAAGTAGCATGAAACCTTAAAGCGATCTTTTTTGACAAAAGGCCTTAAATCATACGAAAAGCATACAAACAGATGCAAAAATATACCAAAAAATATTTTGGCATGCATCCTTCCTACGTGATTGGTATCGATCGATTTACAGTGCAACAAATTACTGAATTTAGAGCTCATCGATACATTCGTTTCATTGAGAATTTGTCACGTAATCTACATGTTGTCGCATTTTGGTCTCCATGAGAATTTATTAAAGGACATCTTCCTATCATTGCAGCTCAAGAAAGAATAGAGCTAGTACAAGGATCATTTCATGCTGATCAGAACATAGAAGGAATAATACAGGGTGGCGCACGTAAACCGCCGGATTTTAAACTTTTATTACTCCTCAAATATTCATCCGATCGTCATGAAATTTCGACTCATACTAATTTGGAGTATAGGATTTATGATGATTATACCTGTTGTACTGAGAATTGTCAGAAAATTCTGATTCTATTGACCGAATGACATGTAGTGAAATTGACATAACAACAATGTATCTTAACATTTAAAATTTAATGATAAACTTTTCCCTTTATTTCCCCCACGTCTTTGTCAATAATGACCTAAACGAATTAGGGTAAATGTCATAGAAAACATTTATTAAATGAAAAACATAAGAAAAAAGTGTTAGTAGTCATCGAACTTCAACGTGTCCTCCTCCATTCTCGAGGACGGATTGGTTGGCCCAATAACGACAATTGCGGCGATTCACACCACCATCCAGATGGAAGTGGGCTTCATCGGACCAGGTTAGTTCCACTAAATGGCTCGGGCTGGTTTGGATGCGCTGTAGCTCCTGTTCTGCGAACTCCATTCGGTTTTCCAGATCTTCTTCGTGTAATCGCTGCACCACCTGGACCTTGTACGGATGCCATCAATAGTCATGGAGGATGCGCTGGATAGTGCGGCGACTCACTTGAAGCGCATTAGATGTACGACGGGTAGATGTGTTCGGGTCCTCAACTCGTTCCACATTCTGCTCCGTTCGTTCAGAAGATGACCGCTCCCGCTTGACAGTCACCACACTACCACTAGACACTACCACTAGTCAACAGGTTTGTGTGCCACCGCTTTATGGTACGGGCATCCGGTGCTCTCGCGTTCTTGCCGTACTCTGAATGATAGAGCCTTTGTACCTCCACTGGACTCTTGAGCCATTCGTACCAAGCCGCGCATTTTGCTCGTTCTGCAACCGAATAATCATCCATTCTTCTATGTTCGATTCTTTTCAGATATTGATTTAATCGTCGAATGGTATTTTATATGACATGGAAGTAACTGAACAATATTCACTTCAAGACTGCGCACAATTCGTTGTGCAGAATACGATTCATGTTAAGTTAATTAACTTGATCTAGATTTTCGATGTCAACAAAATGAGTACATGTCATTCGGTCAATAGAATCAAAATTTTCTGACAATTCTCAGTACAACAGGTATAATCATCATACATCCTATAGTCCAAATTAGTATGAGTCGAAATTTCATGACGATCGGATGAATATTTGAGGAGTAATAAAAGTTTAAAATCCGGCGGTTTACGTGCGCCACCCTGTAAAGCCGTGCGACACTTTCTAATCCTGTGATTAATCACACCACTTTTGAAAAAGTCAAATTTCATTGTTTTATACTTCATACTTGCAATGCATAAGACATAGTTATAGAGCACAAAATTATTTCAACAGAGATGACACATTTTTAAAAAAGCAGAAATTATCAAAGAATGCAATGTTTCATAGAAATGGCAATGAAGATGTGAAAGACTGGTTGTTTAAATGATGACACCAAATGACATCATGCCCAGCTCAGCGTGTGACATCGGCCTTCAGACTCCTGCTAGTCAATTAAATTCCGTCCATTTAGACTCAGAAACCCATCGAGTTCATTTCCAGGATAGTCGTCATCAGCGACATGCGCCAATTTGTCATGCTCTTCTTTGAGATCAGAGACTGCAGACTCGCCTAGCCAATAAATTATGGTGGCATCTTTGAAGTTGCTTCTCCATATTATCTGAAAGGTGGTCCTTTGGCTCTACCATAGTGGCCAAAATATTAGCCCACCCTTAGATTTACCTAAAGTATAAAGCGATACGATTAAGCGTCTTCTGTCGTGTTCTTTTCATTTGAATACGATATCTATGATTTCATAAATGAGTCATTAATGATGGTCTGATGCAGTGAAATCTGTTTACTTCGATTTGACGTGATCACAGATTTGAATTTCGAATTTTTGAATCAGAATGGAAATGATTCAGAATTCCACTTTTCGTTCATTTCTTCGCATTATGGGTTGCAAGAAAGACATCACAGACTTTTGTCGAGGACAGATAAGTGCATATGCCAAAATGAATCTATCTCATGCTGACATTGCACGTCGATTAAAGATTTCACGGCGATCTGTGAAGAGACACTTGGATCGAGAATCATTGGGGCTACCGGTAACCAACAATCGCTATCTTTCCGGCAGGAAGAGGTGTACGACCGATAGAGAGGACAGATTCATGAAGTCTCTTGTTACCAAAGACCCTACAAAGCCATCTGCAAACATCGCTCACGCTGCATCAGAACTTAACATCTCCGTGAGTGATCGCACTATCCGTCGTAGATTAACAGATGATTTCAATCTACCAGCAAGGAGACCTTCAAAGAAACCGTTATTAACAGAGAAACAGAGACTGGCTCGAATCAAGTTCTGTAATCTTCACAAGGATAAATCGCCGGACTGGTGGGAGAATGTGATGTTTACTGATGAATCTACATTTCAACAAGTTCGAAGCTGCGGATATAACTACATTCGAAGACCACCGAACCGAAGGTACGATCCGAAATTTACGATCAAAACCGTGAAACATCCTCCGTCAATCATGTGTTGGGGCGCCATTACTGCCAAAGGTCGGGCTGGTATTGCATTCCTGGAGAAAGGGAAACGACTAAATTCTCAAGGTTATATCGAAATTCTCGATGAGAAAGTGAAATTGCACATGAATATCCATGGAGTGACTTACTTTCAACAAGACTCCGCACCCTGTCACGTATCAAAAGTGACTAAAAGGTGGTTCGTCGATAATCAAGTTCAACTACTGGAAAACTGGCCGGCGAATTCCCCGGATCTCAATGTCATCGAGAATTGCTGGTCTGTAATGAAGTCAAAAGTCAATCTTCATTGTCCTTCTTCCGAAAGTGATCTTCTTCGGATTTTGAAATCTGTTTGGATCTCCGAAATATCTCCGGAATACTGTCGGCGATTGGTAAGATCCATGCCATCGCGCATCCAAGCTGTCCTTGATAACAGAGGTTATCCTACCAAATATTGATTCTAGTGATCTTCTTACATCATGTTTCTATGAAATAGATTGTTTTCGAATTCAATAAATGATAGTGATGGATATTTTTTGAGTTTTAGTTCCAAATGAGACGGAAACCAAAAACATGATATTTCAGTGGGTGGGCTAATATTTTGGCCACTATGGTATGTGTTACCCAAGTTGATTGAATAAATGCACTTTACAAACTTGATCCTTGATTGATCACACTGTAAAAATGGATTTTGTGGAGATCATTCATATAATGGCAAAAGTAGATTCACATTAACGATGTAATCAGTGCGAGAGAATTAGTCAAAAGATTTTGCAATTATTGTTTGGCTTCTTTCGTTTTCGTTTTATTCTTGGAGTTATAGCGGCTCGTACAGCTGTATCAAAGACAGTCTTTATTCCTTTGCCTGTTAAAGCAGAGCATTCAAGATACTTCTCAGCATTTATCTTCTGAGACAATTCTAGACCCCTTTGGTAAGAAATATGAGCATGATCAAGGTGGCTGTTTCGAATGTCTACTTGTGTTCCAACAAGTATAAGCTTTGTACCAGGAGAATGATGAGACACTTCAGGATACCATCTGTTTAGAATATTATTGTAGGATGTTTCGTCAGCAAGAGAAAAGCAAATGATGAATATGTCAGTTCCTGGATAGCCCAGAGGTCTCAGGCGATCATAATCTTCTTGTCCAGCAGTGTCCCATAAATGCAAGTTTATTGGTCTTTTATCAATCAATGCATTTGTTACAAAATTATCAAAAACAGTTGGAACGTATTCACCAGGGAATTTGTTATAGACATGCGACATAAGCATACAGGTTTTTCCGACTGCACTATCGCCAACCACAACACATTTGATAGACTGCATCTCTCCTGTCAAATAGTGAATACTTGGTCAGTTATCGGACGGCAAACTGCATGCTTAATTGTGTTTTAGCTTATATAGACAGCCCTGCTAAAATAAGAATTCATTGTCTTTCTATAGATAGCATTCTATATTCACTGAGTTGCAGTGCCTGCAAGCTGGATATCCAATTAGACAATGTTTTTTATTGACGTAAATGTCTGCAATACAAACTTCTGAAGTAATTAATAGAGACAAGAATAAGTGTTTCAAGCAATTGTAGATTACTTTTTTCTCAACAACATTGTGAATGCAAGATACATGGTTACCAATAAGCAACCCGACAGTTAATAAGCACAGAAAGACATAAGATTTCATGAAAGTATTAAAATTAATTAATATCATCCAACAGAAAGGATTGTCATTATTGCGATAAGATCATGAAAGATGATAGAGGCTATAAAAAATTTTCAAACTACAAACTGTTTTTTCTATGCATTTGGACATACGTTCAATGACAGATTCGCACACATTGGCACACAATTCTTTGTTCGAGTTTATAACATTGAACTGGTTCTTGATGGCCGTTTTCAGATCACCCAAACTGCGAGAGCTGTAATACCATAAACTGGGTCCTTCATAGCTCCCCACAAGAAGAGGTCCATTGGTGTTAGGTCGGGTGATCTTGGAGTCTATTCAATTATATCCTTTCTGCAGATCCAACTACCAGGTGGTGAATCCAACAAATGCCTCACGCTATTGGCATAAGGAGGTGGAGCCACGTCTTTCATAAAAATGAAGGAATCATAGCAAAGTATCTCTTGTAGCTGCGGCAAAACATATTTAGACAGCATTTCATGATATTTGGTTCCATTAACTGTTTCAGTGCAAATGACGGTACTTATGGGTTATCTCCCCTCCACGTTTTCTAATTTGTGTAAATGAATCAATCGTTACAAAACTTTAAGTACACGTGAGTGAGGATATTTTCCACCCACATACCAAAACTTGTGCAAATTGGACAAATACTTTCTGAATTAGGAGCGATAACTTGAAGTGAACCGTTGCTGCAGCTTGATCTGACTTCCTCTGACCTCATCGTCTGAGCAGAAAGCACTTGAAGTCAAAAAAGTCATTTCCCGACAACTCCTGAAGTGATGATGATCAAGCCATGTCCCTACATTTTCAACTTAATAAAGGTGTGGCAAGGTAGTGGCCGTGGGAAGATTTCAAATAGAAGTTGGTAGTGGATGAAGAGGGAGAGAGAACAATGCACACACGAGTAACAATAATGCGCCGAACAGACGAAGTCAGATCATGCTGTTGACATCGCTACGCTTCACATTGTCGTCTCTAATGCAAAAAGCGGTTGTCCGATCTGCGTGAAATTTTGTAAGTGGGTAGAAATTATGCTTAATTACGTGTACCTGAAGTTTGGTGACGATTGATACACTTTTGAAGATGCTAGACAAATTTGAAAACCTGGGGGGAGATAACCCATAAGTACCCAAATAGCATCCCACGCCGTGACACCGGCTTGATTCAGTTGTGTTTCAGCAGTTACGTGAGGATTCACCGTGTCGTAGTAGATGCTGATGTGTCTATTAATGGAGACGCGTAGAACAAATTTAGCTTCGTCTGACTAAATTATTTTTCTCATCAACTGATTGTCTTCCTCGAATCCAGACAGAAGTGTTTCACACATCTGCATTCTTCGATCCGGATTGTCTTCCATCAATCCGTGTGCCAAGTGTGGATGATAAGGATGATAGCCATTTTTCCTTATGTTATTCTGTACGGATAATACTGATGTTGGTCTTCCAGAACGCTTCAAGTCAGTCACCGAACCAGTTTGGTGGAATCGGTCTCTGATGCGGTAAATGGTTTCCCGATGTGGTGGTGGCTCATAGAATTCGTCTCGCCATGCTTCAATTACTCTTGCAGCGTTTCTAGTTTGCTAATAATGCTCTAAAACGAACACTCTTTGTAGTTGAGATAATCTGGAAGACATTGTGAATAATGATTGGCAGTTGTAAACACGAGCCCTTTGATAGGCTATTGACGTCTGAAATGAAATCACTATGTGATTGGATGACACTATGCGCGTGTGCGTGAGTGGATTAATTGTTCAGGTGCTTATTGGTTATTTTTCATCTAATATTTGATAACTTTCAGTGGCGCTTTCTCAGGGCAATTAGGGTAAACAGTGGTAAACCAAGTTTACCCTAATCGCCTCTCTGGTAACTTCATGTGTTTGCAGACACAAATTGTTTGTGAAATAACTATCTTAGTAGTCGTTATGAAACTGGCGGGATACTTATTGGCCATTCTGTATCATTATGATTATTATCGGAAAATGTCGCCATTGTTTATGTCATAAAATAAATGAACATTTCAGAGTCTTCAAATTAATCTTGCGACAAACGGTGCAGTGCAGTCGTAGGGGAAAGTTCGTTGATTCAAAATTCCCTCTGCAGCCATTGAAGTAATATGCGAAGACAGAGTTTTATCGGGAGGGACTCTTTGGTTCGACTTGATGTTATATTTCATTTATATAGTTAGAACATGTTAAAGGCACACATTCTGGATGCTTTTTGCATGCATTGATTTCAGCATGGTTGATCTACGCAGTACAATTTTTCTTGTATGTATATTGTGGACAATTAATCAAATTGGCATTTGTATCATAAGAGATATCTGCAAATAATGGTTAACTTATGCATATACTTCAGGCTTGAAATAACTCTTTGAAGTGCTATTCATTTTGTTACTTCGACTGAGAAATCTAATCAAAGACCGTTAATAAATACAAATAAATTCATAGAAAGGTTGCAATCCATTATTGCTTAAATCACTTTTGATGCCAAGACTTCAATTAATTTTGTCAAATACTAAAAGAGATCATCGAATAAATCACCAGAAATGTCATGTTATCAGCCTCTGTGTCATTTTCTCGCCTTCTATTTGTTCAGTTTGACTACACTGTAAAACTGCTACTCAACCAGCACTGCCTTCTAGACTCATCTGGTATTGATGACTACTTATAAAGCATCTGTGAGTAGAAGCTTGAAACCTTCATTTTTGATCATCATCTTGGGGAATTTATGCACCGTCTCTTGATTTAAGCAGTTTTTATGACTTGTCAGTCATCGCATTGTGTCTAACCCTTATAAATGCATAGCCGTGCTTTGTATTTACTGGCACTCTAAAATGGTTCAAAGATAAAATTGAGTATTGTTGAATGCATCGAACTACCTATGTTTTCAGTGCTTTTCGTGCTTGCAATGCTTATATCAGTTTTGCAGGAATTGGTTAGGATGCATCTAAAAACGGTACTTCAAAAGTGTGCTATTTAGCATTTTACCAACTGTTCGTCTCTATTTTTGTTGAAAATTCATCAGATCAATTGATAAATTTCAGTAATCATTGTTCGTGCGATAGAGTAAATACGTAGTAGGCAGAGTGTCGACTCAAAAAATGAATGAATAAATGAATTTTTTATTGTATAGAAAATACAATAGGTGACACAGGTTGCTAGAGCAACACTTACGCGTAACCCGAGCCAACAAAAAAGCATTATTTGAATACTTTACAATGCGATGAATAATCGTACTCTCGAAGTCTCTTTTTAATGTCAGCATTCAGTGGAAATTTTCATATCAGAAAATTTATTTCTTTGCGAAGATCACGTTCTTGCGGTCTAAAAGAAGCTTTAATCAAATTTTGAGAGGATTAATTTTTCCAGATTATTCCTGTGTTTATATATTAGCTTTTTGGTGCCACTATGAAAGTAGTATGAAAAATATCAGCAATCGAAAGAGATGAAAGTTTACTAACAGCAACATTATTAAGCGGAAATTAAGCTGATTATCAAGGAAATTTCATTAACCGCATTATAATGCAAGTCTTCATGCATAAGTTAAGATCGATGTTCTCGTGCCTCTTGGCTGAAATTTCAAGATTTTCATTCATAATTCAATGGCAAGACTTTGTAATTCACTAAATTGATGTCACATTTCTTGAATCTGAATAAAATAAAATAAAATAGAATGTAGAATAGAAAATTGCATTTCAATAAATAGAAATCAAATGATTACAGAAGTTATAAGTCTTATTGAACAATCAAATCACAATAGAAATTAGCTTGGCGCATCATTGCACCCATTTAAATGCAATGACATAAACGCATAAGGCATCACATCGGCGTTTGGTTATGAAAGAATCAAAAATTGTTCGACCTGATTGTTTGCTGGTTGGCAATGTTGTACCCACACAATATATGATCTGTAGAAGCACAATTTCTAAAACATCTAATTGAATTTCAAATGGGTGATTTGCGTATAACGATACACGTTGATTTTGTAGTGTTTATAGTGAGCTTCGTTACAGTTTCCCCAATCATAAAATTCTGATTCTCTTCAAGGACATGCTCGTTGCTGGAATTTCTAAAAGTTGGCGTACAAATGGTGATATCGTCAACAAACTTTACGAGATAAGTAAAAGAATTTACAGGTTTCAGGCTTCCAGTGGCTACATTGAACAAAATTACGCCAAATGCTCATCCTTGAGTATAATGGGGGATCCACATACATATTTTAGAGTCAATTATGGCCATTGTCCTTGATTATGGTGTTTCGCTCTTTCAGTGCAGGTAGTTTGTCATTATGATCACGTTTTAGGAAAATACTTTTATCAAAGGCTGAGCATTAGGGTAATAGTAACCCATCTAATTGCTAATTCAATAAACATTGGATCTCCAAGGTTGCCATGATGCGGAAGACTTGTAAAATACTATTCTTGCCTGTGTATTGCTATCAAGATTCGTCCATTCCGTGTAAATTTCTGCAAAAGTGTAAATCTTTGTATACCTTCTATTTGGTACGAGGTCTTAACTCGAGTCCATTCACTGCATGCACTTTGGGGATTTGATTAATACGGAATCGCTGCTCTAACTAATATGCTTGCCAGTACTCTATATTGTTCTAAGGTTAATTACAATTGCTCTCCGGAATAACAGACGACGCTTGTTGAGTTGATATAAAGTTGCCGCCTTTTTCTTCCTTCAAATTCATTGCATATTCATTTTGTTCCATGCATCACATGATCTGAATAATGGCAGCATCTAAGAGCTGCATTTTTGCTGCAGGAATGCTCACTGCACCGTAACATCTTATTTTTAGAATTCTATTTCATTTGAGTGACTTCTAGGATCCGTGACATCTGACTGACGAGACCATTCATCAGACATCACTGGATAGAAACCAAAGTCTAAGCAATTTGATTCTTTAAAATCGCCCATAATATCATATCTACTCGTAATTAGACGGCTTTCAAGAAGCGTATCGTTTTGATCAAAGAAATCCGACTCTCTTTAATAATGAAAACTATGACGAGCGTGATAACAATATTACGCTGTGGACGTGCGTTGTCTTGACAACGGTACCTGAGCGATGGCGGCTTCCAGTGGCTGAGAATGGTCAGGCACCGGTGCACTGTCAGTACACTGTCAGTGTATTTTGTAAAGATTCTCCTAAATTTATAATTTCGTATAATTTCTCTCAAAATATAAAATAATTTTGATAAAGCAACTTGCAGGAAATCGCTTTAGGGCAGCAGCCTAGAAACTATGACAGGATTCAGCATTTCGATTCTTCTAACGATCTAGCAACATTGATTTAGACCTCAGCCGCACTGCGAGCTTTTCCAATCGTTCCCGCCAAGGAGGCCTGTGATACCTCTGTCATTAGACGCTGAGACTAATGCTTGGATTTAAATGATGAACACTTTGATTTTGCAATGCACCCAACGATTTTTTACAATTTTCTTTGCTTACTTGATGAAAAGATTGTGTCGATTTTACTTCGTTTATACAGTCAAATTTGGAAACATAGATTTTTCATTTGAAGTACGGGAAATTAAGAAAGATGAAAGAAGTAAGTTGTAAATGAACGAATTTCAAAAATATACATAATTCAGTGAAGCATTTTCTATTATGTGAGGCACCTGCTTTCCTCAATTTAGCAAGCATAAAAGCTTTCAAATGACAAAGATTCTATTGAAATAATACTTTGGGAGCTCTTTTTAATATTCAAAATAAAAAAGTGAAAGAGTTTTGGGGCACCCGATATGAAGTCATCGTTGCAGCAGTTGTAGACTGCCACACTGCGATCAAAACAAACCAGAGTGATTGATAGCTTGGGGAGATACGTTTGCTCGGGTCGCTCGTGTTTGCTTTGCTTTCAGTGTGGCTGAGGTCTTACTTTGCTATCAGCAACTTTTGTTCATTCTAGTCCCAATAACGTAAACAAAGCGAAAAGTCAGATTTCTATGGTGCTTCTTCAAGTTTTCGGGTTCTCCTGGGATAAAAATGAAAAATATGTATAAAAATGATAAAGATGTTTCTTTCTGATCGCATGCTATAAAGTGGCAATACAATGTCGTAACAGAGCCCCTCTTTTCCTGATGAAATATGGTGGTCGTCACGGCAACGTCATATGAATATGTGCATGTGGCACATGTTGTTTGTATACACCATTTATATATTTGTTAAATGACAAATATTGTAAACGAATTCAAATATATCTACGTGTAAATTCCAGTAAAGTGGTTGCCTAGTAGTTACTGCAGTTATCAAATGGTGGTGTAATCATTGTAAATACAGGAATAACATAACTATAGAAAAACAAAATTGGTCGATATTTAAAAAGAGCCAGGGAATTTGACGAAATTGTCCACGAGAACCCAAAAATTTGAAGATTGGATATTGGCCGCCACCCTGTCGATCCCCAAGCATAAATTAAAAAGTGACGAAAGATAACTTTGACTTTTTAAAATCCTTTTAATGCATGCTCAACTTGCAAACTCAAAGATTTTGTTATTTATTCGTCATCATATCTTGTGGTAAACACTGAATCGAATATTCAATTCCATCTACCGTGATGCTTTCTTTTATGTAAACCTAAATATAAAACTTTTGCCAAGTCGATGTTTCCCTAGTAAAAGTATTAGGTTCTACATACAGTACGTGTAGGCCTACATCATTCTTACTTGTCAATCACATGATGTCACTTTGGCAATGAATTGATGAATCGTCAAACTGTACAAAGGGTCGAGAGAGTACTCTTACCCGTGAATCTTTTATAGTATCGCACACGTATGTAGAATATCAGCAGTACAAACAGTTTGCACGTGTACATACGTACGGTGAACCTACAAAATGTTCGCATAAATACGCATACAGTGTCCATACACACATGGTCATCATGCGCATGATTTGCAGGATCCATTTTTATGATTTTATCAGTGATCTTGGCGTGCACTGATTATATAGTCAATTAGGAATTCCGCCGGGCGCCAATACATCTGCGCAATGTCTCATCTCTGCGGTAACTGTCAGATGCATGAAAACGTCGGCGTTATTGCATGATTTCAAGTAAACTTCATATTATTTTTCTCGTGTGTATTTGCTTGTGATCTTAAATCTAACTTGTGATATACTGAAAATATAAAATTAGGCGCATGAAAAATTTAATGAGATGGCTAGTCTGAAACTGTTTGAAATGTTGATAAAAATTCAGTGCAACTTCATGTTTCAACTGCAATTTCTATTCCCATCTTTGACAGAAATAGAACAGGCATGTTGAATTTTCAGGTCAAGTGCATCTTATATTGAAACCCAGTGTCCCCGAAAAGATGTTATCCAAAGAACTTCCAGGACGGCAGGAGATAAGCGATGCGACCTCCAAAATCAATTTTGACACCTCACGATATCTTTCTTGTGCTCTTTCGTGCTCATTTATGACATTTTCTGCTTGTCTGAGCATAATTCATAACATGCGTTTGTGTAGCCAAAAGAAATGGCTGGTTATTGTGACAATTCTGCAGTGCTTGTGAAGTTTTCAGAATCATGCACTAAGTGCTAGAAAATGACGGTGTTATTATTATGTAGATTATTTGGTACATAATTAATGATTCAATTACTAGAGATCTGTCAAATTTTCCCTCATCAAGGCATTTATTATTGTTTGTCTAATTTTGATGTAATGTGGTAAAAAGGTAGCAGCAATATGTCCCGTAATAATGATATTTGGAATAATTCAATTTAAATACGAAGGAAACTTTTTAGCTCGTCTGCATCTTTTATTTGCATCATCAAATTCTGCCTGCCATTTTCATACATTGATGCGTGCACATCAGTTTCCTTAATTGTGGATACAATTCCTGAATAATTTATTGATGATTTCAGTGTGTAAGAGATCTGGCTAGTTCTTCAGATTTGCATTTCATTGCATCTGAATTTCGAGATTATCTAATGCTTCACCTAATTCAAGCTTGACATGCATGCAGCTCGGTGCAATAATTTTTTATATTGAATTATCATAAATACTTAATTATCATTGAAGTATCGTTTTGTTCTGTTGGAGTTTGCTCATGACGTGTCAGTAGACCACATATTTAATTTCAATTGATTGACTATGATAGAAAGGAATTTTCCTGAACCCACATCTTCAGAAATATCGACATTCTGAAGCCAAAATATCATGAAAATTGATGATAGATTTCCGCAAGAGACGCCTTCCTATCATTGTAGCTCATGGAAGAATAGAGCTAGTACAAGGATCATTTCATGCTGATCAGAACATAGAAGGAATAATAAAGCCCTGCGACACTTTCTAATCCTGTGATTAATCACACCACTTTTGAAAAAGTCAAATTTCATTGTTTTATACTTCATACTTGCAATGCATAAGACATAGTTATAGAACACAAAATTATTTCAACAGAGATGACACATTTTTAAAAAAGCAGAAATTATCAGAGAAATGATGATGCAATGTTTCATAGAAATGGCAATGAAGATGTGAAAGACTGGTTGTTTAAATGATGACACCAAATGACATCATGCTCAGCTCAGCGTGTGACATCGGCCTTCAGGCTCCTGCTAGTCAATTAAATTCCGTCCATTTAGACTCAGAAACCCATCGAGTTCATTTCCAGGATAGTCGTCATCAGCGACATGCGCCAATTTGTCATGCTCTTCTTTGAGATCAGAGACTGCAGACTCGCCTAGCCAATAAATTATGGTGGCATCTTTGAAGTTGCTTCTCCATATTATCTGAAAGGTGGTCCTTTGGCTCTATGTGTTACCCAAGTCGATTGAATAAATGCACTTTACAAACTTGATCCATGATTCATCACACTGTAAAAATGGATTTTGTGGAGATCATTCATATAATGGCAAAAGTAGATTCACATTAGCGATGTAATCAGTGCGAGAGAATTAGTCAAAAGATTTTGCAAATATTGTTTGGCTTCTGTCGTTTTTGTTTAATTCTTGGAATTATAGCGGCTCGTACAGCTGTATCAAAGACAGTCTTTATTCCTTTGCCTGTTAAAGCAGAGCATTCAAGATACTTCTCAGCATTTATCTTCTGAGACAATTCTAGACCCCTTTGGTAAGAAATATGAGCATGATCAAGGTGGCTGTTTCGAATGTCTACTTGTGTTCCAACAAGTATGAGCTTTGTACCAGGAGAATGATGAGACACTTCAGGATACCATCTGTTTAGAATATTATTGTAGGATGTTTCGTCAGCAAGAGAAAAGCAAATGATGAATATGTCAGTTCCTGGATAGCCCAGAGGTCTCAGGCGATCATAATCTTCTTGTCCAGCAGTATCCCATAAATGCAAGTTTATTGGTCTTTTATCAATCAATGCATTTGTTACAAAATTATCGAAAACAGTTGGAACGTATTCACCAGGGAATTTGTTATAGACATACGACATAAGCATACAGGTTTTTCCGACTGCACTATCGCCAACCACAACACATTTGATAGACTGCATCTCTCCTGTCAAATAGTGAATACTTGGTCAGTTATCGGACGGCAAACTGCATGCTTAATTTTGTTTTATCTTATATAGACAGCCCTGCTAAAATAAGAAATCATTGGGCTTCTGCTGACAGCATTACTCAGCACATGTGATCTGCAGCGCCTTAAAACTGAACATCCAATCAGACAATGTATTTGAGTGACGTAAATGTCTGCAATACAAACTTCTGAAGTAATTAATAGAGACAATTAACTGTTTCAAGCAATTGTAGATTACTTTTTTCTCAACAGCATTGTAAATACAATATATGATTATGATTATCATCGGAAAATGTCGCTATAGTTTTTGTCTTGAAGGAAAGGAACATTTCAGAGTCTTCAAATTAGAGTCCTGCCATAAACCGTGCAGTGCAGTCGTAGTGGAAAATTCGTTGACTCAAAACTCTCTCTGCAGCCATTGAAGTAATATGCGAAGAAACAATGCTTTATCGGGAGGGACTCGTTGGTTCAACTTGATGTTATATTTCATTTGTATAATTAGAAGATGTTAGAGGCGAAACAGTATGGGATGCTTTTTGCATGCATTGATTTCAGCATGGTTGATCTATGCAGTACAGTTTTACGTATATTGTGGACAATTAATCAAATTGGCATTTGTATCATATGAGATCTCCGCAAATAATAGTTAATTATTTGCCTATACTTCAGGCTTGAAAATAACTTTTTGAAGTGCTACTCATTTTGTTACTTCCACTGAGAAATCTAATCAATCTTCATTTTCTTAAAATTGAAGATAAAATTGAATCTAGAACTGCAATCTAAAGATTCAATCTAAAATTTCTTGCATCAATTTAAGTGCGAAAATTTAAATTGATTTTGTCAAATACTAAATTGTCATTATATGAGATCATCAAATAAATCATGAAAAATATCACCTTATCACCCTCTGTGTCAATTAGTTCATCATTTCTTTATTTGTTCAGTTTGCTTACACTGTAAAACTGCTATGCGATGAAGCTTTTATCTAAACTCATCTGCTATTGTTAACTATTCATAGAGCAGCTGGATGTCTGTTATTGAAAGTTTGAATATTTTATTTTTTATTCTGGAAGATGCATCCGTTGACAAATTCAATATATTAGAAGGCTCTCAATGATAATTGAAGGTAAATGTGTATTGATATAGTATATTTGGGATTCTAACTGCGGTGGTCTAGTAACGGATTTTGCAAGACAGTTCACAGTAGGAATGTTGATAACATGCTATAAATGCTTTAGAGGAAACCTTTAAAACTTGTTCAAGTTATTTACCTGAAGACTCGGACATTTTGCAATCCTTCAGTGGGACAATATTTTACTTCTCATACTACAGATTGTTTCATAAAAAATGGATCACCCTTAAACATCGCCTTAACTTCAACTTTGTAAAACTCCGCCAAACTTGAACGAATTTCTCTGAAATTTGGAAGATATGCAGTTGTGCTTACTAATATCATTGTTGGAAATTTCAAGCATGAATATTGAGTTGTTTTCCTGTTATAGATAAAAAAGTAGTAGATAATTTGATCTTCATTTAGCAATGTTACACAAAATCATACCTCACTCTTATAAAATTACATTTGCTTCCTTTGTTATGTAATATGTTGTTCTACAAGCCAAAAGCTATCAAGCAAAACAAAAATAAAGAAAATCGGTCAATCAGAGCCAGTATAGTACCATTATTCATCAACAATAATGTAACTGCTACATGTGATTAACTGGACCTCATGTTCCATAGCTTCCTGACTTCGTTGCGGTGGTGTTGGCAGCACTCCTGATTGCTTTCAGCTAGAAATCTATCTCTTACCGGTTGAAAACAATACAAAGCACAAATGAACAATAACGAGATCGCATTCACAAAAGGCAAAGTGTCAGCCTTGCTAGAGCTAGGGTTTTCTTTGCGAGCTACAAGCAAGCGACTAAATGTCCCTTACACAAATGTGCATCGATGGCATAATGATGATTTTCGACTCTGTCGTAAAGAGGGCTCTGGCCGTCCACGCAAAACGTGTCACAGGAGTAGTAGAGTCAACTTATGCAAGTCTCAGTTAGGGCTTAGGACATTATCTTGGCCAGCTCGTTCTCCTGATCTGAATCCCATAGAAAATGTATGGAGTATTCTAAAACGTAACGTTCGTCGTTCACTGCTACCTACAGATGGCGTATCACAACTTACGTCACTGTTAAAAAGAGAGTGGAGAAAGTTAGATCAGTCAAAAATCAACGATATCATCGAAGCAATGCCTAGACGAATTGGTAATGTCATTGACAATAAGGGTAGGGCCACAAAATATTATCTTCCTAAGAACCGTTACTGTATCATAGCTTATCAGATTATATAAGGGAAAAAATTAAATATATTAGGGACATGAAATAACATAAAAAATGCTTTCTGTATCATACTTATGTTTTATTTAGTCAAATTTTAGGATGATCCACTTTTTATGAAACGGACTGTACTTATAACGCGAGCACTGTTGTCAAACAAAATTCCATTCATTTATATTACTGAAATTGTTTCTGAAGTCTCAGTGCTCAGATATACAAACAGTGCAAATCACAGAGCATAGCATACATCAATTTATTTGATAATAAACACTGAAAGATAATTCAAAAGGGAATTTGTCAAAAAAAGTATAATTTACAGATACACGTTCAGTTCGTAAATGTTTCAATTGCATGGCTGATAACTTCATCCACACTTTAAAATGGACTCTTTTGGAGATGTATTGGGTAAGAGAGTAGAATACAGGAAATTATATTTACATATTGGTGGATTATTTATAATCTTGAAATATTGCTTGTCGAAGTCAGTCACATGACTAAAGCAGCATGCAACTAAATTACTCCTGGCCTGTAATTATGCTACTATATAGTCCGACCGCGTAAAACTGCAAAGCCTCTCCCGCCACGTTTTTCGAATTTACGGATCCGTGCAAGTGAACACATTGCACATTTATTGAGATTCTTTTTTACTCATTATTTTCAGTGCAACACAGCTTTGTTTGAGATTCTTAGGATATATGATCCACATGTTGTCCTTGGCTATATACACATTCGTGTGAGCTACTGTTCAGCAACATGAAGGTGAATAACATGCAATAAATTAAGGATCTCAAATCACAGACGCCCATCTTCCAGAAATTAGCTTTCATTCTCTACAGTCAAACCTGACATTGACTCGACAACTGATGCAACTACTCCCCAACTCTCACATTAGCAGTGCACCAATATGAAGGCGCTTGAACGACATCTCTTTAATGCAAATCTTTTTCGCATGGTCAACCCATTTTGCACTATGCTTCTTTTGGTGTCATTCTTGCTGTTTCAATTCATGCTTTGTTTGATGGTGTCTCAATCATGTTGTAATCATGTTATCACTCGTACTTTCAATCTTTGCTTTCGTAGTTCTAACTTGCTTGTTCGCAGCATGTTGTATTGTCAACGTAGTTTGCTTCTCTTGCAACCTCTTTTTACTGCAAGCATGGTTTAATTACTTGCATGCTTTTTGCTGGATTAAATATCACATCAGTGCATTTTACAGGCCTACAAATTTGCTTAGAAAATTCCTTTTGAACTTCCCTATTCGACCTAATCCATGCTGATATCAAATAAATGTTGTGATTAAATATTAACCATTTAATTACACCTTAAATTCATCATTTGAATGAGTAGACTGAAATCTTCCCGTACATTTAAAAAGAAAATAACAAATGATTGTCACTTTCTTGGGCACATCGGCAGTTATGATTTGTCACTTCGAGCCGTGTGTTTCTCATATGTCATCATTAGATATCAGACTGTTGTAGATGTATGACTTATTGATGGTGGAATCAACGATACTTTACGTTGGAAAATTCTTATTGCTGTATTCCATACATTACTTGATTTTTGACATCTGCTTATTATAATGCGCCATTATTTTCAGCTCCACAACTGGTCGGGGCAATAATCATGACAATAAATCATAACGGTGATTTTCGTGCATTCCTTTAAGCGAACCTTTGAATGAAATTTATCCATCTGAAGAATTTTGGGTCATGTGGATAAGTTCATAGTTGATAACCATAATGTCAAGTAGACCTGCATTTATATTGCTTGAAGTGCAGAGCAGCAGGAGGTATTCTCTGCATTGATTCTTATTTAAAAAGACCATCGCGCCATCAGTTGCACTTCATTCAGCTGTCCCTAATTTGAATAGGAAATATTTGGCACTATTAACTGACAAGACGAATTCAGGTCAGATGTTTCTTATCACTATCCATCAACCTCCTACTGGCTCTTATGTCCGGTCCAGAGAAAAGAAGCGTTGTGTATTCAAATTTATTGATGTTTAACTAAATTATTCATCTTGACATTTGGCAGGCTTCAAACCTTTGTCTTGACAGCTGGCTTGTAAGAAGGCACATCTGAAAACAAGGAAATGAGAAATGTTTAATAGCATCCTAATAGTTAATAGTTAGCATTAGGAAGGGTCTCACTCACTCTTGATCATGAACTCCTAAAACATGCTGTGTCCATACTTAAAAGATATCTACTAAAACGCTAGGACATAAAACACTTAAGAATGACAGTTAATGCATTGTTTTGACCACACACTCTGACCATGTACATGCATTGCGTCCTCATATAAGTGCAGTTGATGCAACTTCACTTGCTTCAACTGCTGAATAGAGAAAGATGATAGATATCACTTTCTTAGACAGCGTTCGAGATCCTCGTAGTAAGTGTGAGTTGTATGAAAAGTTGCATGAAACACAAATATTGGACCGCGTGACCAGATATTTCCGCATTTTGGAAACACGGGAGTTTCCATGAAAGATTCTATCTCGACATGATTTTGTGACGGTGCTGTAACTACGAGCGCTATGATAGCACCATGATAGCGTTTGCTAAGTCACAGAAATTATTAACTGAATTTGACTAGTTGAGACTTTATTGTTTAACTCAACTCAATTCCAATGGTAAGGTCAGAGTTTCAACAGTATTGTACATATTTTTTCTATATATATTTCTAAATATAGTAGTGATTTTAACCCTATCTATGTTAGGAGGACAACCCTTACTCCTCTACTTCTTAAGTATTGTACTTAACCTCTGAGTACAAAAAGACATTGATAAGCTTTTGTCGGTAGCACACAAATTAAAGATTAACAGATAATCAGGAATGCATTACGCAGTTGCAGGTTTGCTGGTCAAGTACTGTCATCAAAGCTGTCGTTATCAATCAATAACATGTTTGTATGAATTTTCAAACGTACATGTGTTTACAGCTAAAGCAGTGAGCTATTTTGATTCTCTTATGGTAAAGAGTAGATACAGTAAAATTGAAAAAACTACTGAGAATGCTAAATTCAATTTTCTATATAGGAGCTTTTAAGGAAATTTCGAAGAATAAAATGGTATCTGAATACTGTTGCACCTGACTAAGGTCTTGGCAATTTTGGCTCGGTGATGTTTCACCACATGTACTCATCAGCATCATCAGCTGAAAGCAACTTACTTGTTTTGATGCTTTCCACCCTTACTGTCACAGATTTCATTGGTTGGTTTTTTACTGCAGTCTACTGCAAGAATCTTCTTACAGAAAACACCTTTGCAGGCGGCCGGCTTGAGGGTCTTGTCTTTGCACATAGCCTTGACGATAGCACATCTACATAGAAAAGCAGGTTAACGATTGTGATTATTTGGACTATGAAGATATAATTCATTAATAGGCAATGTCATCTATGTATTCATATTATCTGAGCGGCAATAATTACATTTCAAAAGTTCGAGGAAAAGGGGAACATTCCAGTGAAGAGGTTGAAGCAGCATGGGTTGCCTGACGATTAATCAAACAACCAAATTCTAGTTGACAGTCATGGCTATTACACCGTATCTACGTGTAATGCATTGAAACATCAATAAGTCGCTCTTAGTTCAGTTTGTTTCTATAATAAAGTTCTTCCCTCAAAGTCTGCCAGGAAATAAAGTCATAATATGCAGGAAATCAGGACTACATTTTGATTAATGTAATCATGCTCAAATTTTAAGCGAAATTACGACATTGCTAAATATACACAAAAATTTGTTCAAATATGTCACAGTATTATCAATTTGATGGAAATGTCCACAAAGATATTCCTATTAATTTCCTTCATTTCTGTAGAATAGGCCTATACTTTTTCGTCGCCTACATAGAGCGCTTCATTACTATTTTCCAATGAATTTTCAATTGAAGTGTTTCGTTTTATGTTTATAAACTATTTTTCTAGTTTAGCTAGCCAATGACTGAATGCACGCTTATTCAAAGAAAATTAATTTCCAGATATAAATTATCACCAATTCTACAAGTAGGCCAATGACAATCTATTGCTTTTTTGGCTGATTATCCTAAATATGATTTTAAAGAAGTCACTTTAATTCTATTCAAAATTGAAAATACGAGTACTTGTCAATTTCAGCGTATCACGTATCATATTAGAAGGATTACTGATTCAAATATCAAACAGATAACTTCAATGATAATTTTTTCTCATTCAACCTCTATCGTCTACCGATACGCTTTTGAGTGCAAAGAGCTATGAAATGCACAAATGGAATAGCCATCGTTTTATCATTTTCTCGTTTCTACCAGAATTAACTATTTTCAACTTTGAATGAAAGCTATACCAAATGGAACTCACTTGTTTCTATGTTTGCCTCCTTTGCTGTCACAGATCCATTTTGCTGGGAGTTTGTTGCAATCCATTTTGGCAACTTTTTCACAGATCAACTTGCCAATTTTGTATGACTCATCAGGTTTTGGGCATCTAGTGTGCTCAAGAGTTTCATCTTCACATTGAGCTTGCTTGAATGCACACCTGAAACGAATAATGAAGAAAATAACTTTTCATGCTCTGATTTATCTTAAATTAATCATGTCCTTAAACACTAATGTGACCAGAAATTGTTTTTCCCCTTGTCCGGTTGTATACAGTTTGTGTCTTTTTGTTTTAATCACAAATATCAAGACGAAGTGCTCGTACGAATATACAATACGATGAAATGTCGATGGTTTGCCTCTCAAGAAGCTTCGAATGTTGCTTGCGAAAAAAATAGGTGGATACAGTTACCGATGATAAAAATTTCATCCAATATAATTTCGTAGAGTATCTATATAGCCCTGTGAATGTCTTTGATGCTACCAGGGAGATTGCGCGGCGTGCGTGGGTTTTGTGTATTTAAATCACATACTCTGAAATAACCGCAATGAACTCATGTCGTCAATAATTTGCAGGCATCCCCACGATATGCTCTATTGAAGGTCAAGCGGGAGGGAAGTCTGATGGACAGTCATGACATTTTCAAATCGCTGATGTAGCCATCTATGCTAGTGATGCACCTCATTTGTGACTTTTCCTCGTTCTCTTGGACTGCACTCTGTGGATGACTTGCGTAAAAAGCAAAAGTAATAATAGTCGCTGGAGTGAAGGTTACCAAAACTTCTGACAATATTTTGGTTCAAAGAATTAACATAAAAATGTTACTTCAACTGTATATGGAACTTTCAGCTTCGTCAGTGCAAATTAAGAGGTCGGATGACGTAATTTAGTGAACTGAAGAGGTGAATGAAGACGCCGATGCGGGGTCGTCTCATAACAGCGAATCTCAAAATAGCGAAGTGTCAAAATAGCGAATCTCAAAACAGCGAAGTCTCATAATAGCGAAGTCTCACAATAGTGAATCTCAAAATAGCGAAAACGTATTACATAATCTTAAGAAGTCCTCGAGAAATTATGTTTGCTTGATAAACTATAGTTTACCTTCAATAAACTATATAAACATAATTTCTCGAGGACTTCTTAAGATTATGCAATACGTTTTCGCTATCTTGAGATTCGCTATTTTGAGAATTCGCTGTTATGAGACTTCGCAATTTTGATATTCGCTATTATGAGACTGAGCCGCAGATGCAACGGAACGGTCAAATAGATCTATTCAATTAAATACAATAGCAATAAAAACCATCTAAAATCTATGACTTCTTTCAAATTTACAAAGATTGTAAATCAAAGAATCTTTCTTGCAACCTGTTACTTATGTCAAGTTATTATCTTTCCAATATACAACAGAGAATATTGTACTATAAAAGAACTTGTCTTGAATCTGAAGTTTATAAATGCTCATGTTACTGGTAACTAATCATAATGTTTTCGGCAAATGAAATATCACATTTCCGCTTCGAATTCTCATTTGATGTTGACATGTCAAACTTAAATTGAGTGCATATTCAATATTCCCTATCAATAGACTGATGGTAACCATGACTTAGATCGTCTCGACCGACCCCGGTCAAAAAGAGAATACAAATGGTAGAATATTGTGAGAGCACAGCAAATTTGCAAGTGGACCGGGGAAAATTCTCGATGCAGGCTCATGTACAAGTCTCAGCACGCCTTAGCTGGATAGCAGTTATTCTAATTACGATCATAACCCAACTAATCACCTGAGAAGGTGTGCTTCTTAGTACATGAGGACGACTGTCTATTTCACCTCATCCCAGGAATGTGCCGTCTAGATAAAGGAATTTGGAGACGGTGGGGCGGGAATAAGTTGCCTTTGAATGAGATCAAAGTAACATGCAATTTCAAAGAAATGTCGCATTTCAAATGAAGCGTTTCTAAAATGAGTCTCCACATTTCCGAGAATTCTCAGGATTCTTTCAAATCCCAATTATCTCACCGGGTGAAAATCAACTTCTTCACATCAAATATTCAGAATGAAATTGAGTAAATGTAAAGGAATCGTTTTAGATGTTTAGTCGTGTAGATCCATATTGACTTTTATCGTTGTGATATCAAATCCATTATAAGAACCGATTTAGAAGATGATCTTTACTAAGAATTAGTTTTTGTAAAAGTCATGTATATAGTCCGGTTACCAACACGAGCCTCTGCAGGGAACAAGGCCGAAGATGAGACTTTCCAAAGTGACATGCAGCCTATGGCTACTATACGAATCTCCGCGGATGCCGCGCTGTATCTCTCTCTTGCTCTTGTCGGACAGGATCCAAGACAAATACATGCAAAGTCAAAGGGAAGCATGCTGACGTTTTCAGCAAAAAATGAGATTCTCTTTATTTTCTCTGACTAAATGAAAAGTAATAGGCGACAGCACGTGATAGGAAATGACTTGAAAAGTCATAACTTAGGTACTTTTCGCTTAATCAGAGAAAGAGTAGAAAATTTAGTTTTCATCGAAAACCGCAATCTGCCGCCCATTGGAGTTTAATCTTATCTGACAAGACGAGAAACCGGGTTGACCTCGGTAGTCGTACTGATGGACAGCGCCATAAGTTGTACTGCATCATTGTGTGGAAGTCTCATTTTTAGCCTCATTCTCTGCACAAACTTGTAGCAGTAGCCGTGGTGATACATCCATGGCCATGCAACCAGCAGTTAATTGAACGTTTGTTAAATAAAGCCTTGAAAGTGTAAATTTCATTGGCTTTGTTACAATCGATCAGTTATCGCCACGTTAACCATTCGTTGACAGTGAGTGGTTTCTAATCTAGTAGGGACCCAGCCCAATAAAATAAATGACAGATTAAAAATGAAAGACGAGTACCACTTGAAATGAAAAGTTCAAGAATTTTGATGCTTACCAATTCTGGTGAGTTCCGCCATTTTTATCACAGACAGGCTTTCCACGGGCATTAGTGCAGTTTTTTTCCATCATCATTTCACAATAATCCTCTCTGCACATGGCAGGTCGGAGAGATTTGTCCTTGCACATGGCTTGCATCAAAGCACATCTGTAACGCATGAAATGATTTTCTACTTTCAAGAATTCAGAGTCAGAAAAAGTCTATTAGAAAAGTCATTAAATTGAGTTTTCGGTTACCATATGCTTGATCTCTTACTCACGGGACGAATTATTCTGAGTCGCCCTTTCTTTGGTCTATATTTCATATATTTTCTCCTTGAGTTCGAGTTGTTAAATAAAGACACATCATCCTGTCATCTGGGAGACTGATAAAAGTTATTTAACAGGTTATGCTTCGCATTCCTTGTCTTTCTTGGTTTTTCTATGAAGTAAATGCCAGGGTATTCCCAGGAGCAATTAGTCGATCTTTAAGACGTACAGGACAGAACTTTATGCCAATATGTTTCTCTTCAGACTACGAGGACAAATGACTGGTCTCCTCTCTGCACTTAGCATAACGAGATCACGCTATCTAAGATGTAACAGGTATGAGAACACTAATATAAGCTCCTTCAATTAGAAAGAAGAATATGTTCACGCACAGATTGATGTATGAAGTCCACCGAATTGAAAGTTTCACAAATGACGTAAAAATGATGAAGAACTATGTTGACAATAATGTATGTTTGTTGATACGAGTATGAATTCAATGCAATAAGAAAGACTCCTGGTATTTAAAGAAAAATAAATTATAACCCGTAACCTGATCGAATTACAAGTCGCATATCCTGATAAATTGCAAGGAAGTATCTCTACATTCGAAGGAAAATGGTTAAAATTATTAGAAACTTTTAATGGAAAATAGAGTGCCGGACTTCAATTCAAAAAGATGTTTCATTCACACTACTTATCATTGATTATAGACAGTGCTACATAATACAAAGGCTTTCCGTGAAAGATGAAATATATGATGAAAACAAACGTCAGAGAGACTGTGGATGCCATTTGCAGAAGCATTAGCAGGTTTAGAATCATAGTGCAGACAGAGGCATTGCACCTGCGCCCAGCATACAGTGATCAAGAACGGTGGAATGCATCGGTGTATAAAAACAACATTCTTTTATAACTGTCCGCCAACAATAACTGGTCTATGTCCCCCATCAACAATCCTACTTGCAGTTCTGTCACATTACGAATGAAAGTAATATCTATAGTATCACGCACCTGTTAATGTGGCTGCCTCCTTCATTATCACAGACTCCATCTTGGTGTTCTGCCTCAGTGCAGTTGACAGGAGCAATCCTGTCACACATCCAACGACTTGGTCGTCGGTATGATTCTTCAGTAGACTCATCAGAGCATCTCCTTGGTCTCAATGATCGATCATCACACCATGCCTGTGCGAAGGCACATCTGAAATAATCGGAAATATAGATTATTAATTATCAAGTCACTATTATTTTTTGTTGAATGACAATGCGCTCTAAATGTCGCTCAACCGAAAAAGCAGCGTTTGCTTGAGATCGGTATACATTCATACACATGAAGATGTGCTGCATATGATGCCTTGTGCTTCTTTAGCTCAAAGCAGTGCTAGCTGAAACTTGGGAATTCCTCATTCTTAAAATACATGCTGTTAAAGCGCACAATCATTGTGAAGCTGTACCTGTTGTGATGTTTGCCTCCTTTGTTGTCGCACAACTCTCGTCCAGGAAGCTTTGAACAATCAACTTTGCCAATTCGATCGCAGACGCGATCAGCTCGGCTGGCGAAGGAAACGCCGATGAAACCAAGCACAACTGAAAAAGTCAATAATGGTATCTGATAAATTCATTCATTTTTATACAGTTAATTCAAATGAAAATGAATTTGCACACATCAAATCTCAAAGACCTTGAAACGTAAAGAAAATAAGTAAATAACTTAACGCGCATCATGGAAGACTGAAATCATGAGAATGAATTGAGACTTCAACATGTTTCGTGTGGTTTGTTCATAATATCATTCACAATAAAAAGAACGATCATGGATATCGCATCAAAGATACAGCCTCCTAAATCTAATTAGCAATTATTTGAAATTTCACCAAATATTTGGTTCTCTATTTAATGAAAGTTAATAAAGAAGGCAAACGTCACTTGGATCTCTCTTTTGAGTGCAAGGAGATATTGATAAAATTGATTTTCTATTTAAATAACATTTCAACAAATGGAATGTTCGAGCGAAATTCGTTCAAAAACAATTATAACATGATTTTTAAAAATTTTCCAACAGTGCTTTAAAAGTCTTTAAAGAAAATGAGAATTGAGAGATAAAACATCTTGGAGACATCAATGTAATTATGCATTTCTTCACCCTTCTGGAATATAATTAGCGATGTTCACCAAAAATTGCTCATTCAATATTACAATTATATTGCGCTCATCCGATGTATGTTCTTCAATTATCATAACAAAGATATTTACACATAGGGTAAGTGGCAAAACATAATTCATTTATATTTCTTAACTACTGTACACATGTAGAAATCCATGTGCTTCATAGCTGGAAGTCAGGCATGATTCAAACCTCTAAAAAGTTACTTTTCAAAATACAGAAAAAATTTGTCGATATTTAATAATTATCTTGAAAAATGCATACATGTAGGTCACAAATTTAAGCAATTTCATTTAAAAATCTCGAAACACTTGATCGCATCGCTCGTCGATGGGCAGCTGTAACCTCTAAACCTCTTGCCAGTTATGCTGGACAAAGTGTGTATGAGACTCATTCACATAATCAGAAAGTCATCCACTTGCCAATTTTTTTCATTGTGCGTCCTGCTTGTAACAGGAGTAGGCATCAGAGAAAGCTATTGTGTTTTCAAAGAAAGTCGTCATCTTACAATAACTCATTTGTAAAGTTCGCCAGGTTTACTTGAACTGCATTCCCTTTGTATACCATACCGCTCGATGTATTGGTATAAAGTATTTTATTATTATTATTAGACCTATTAATCTTCCGATTGCCACTTTTTAAAGATATAGGAAAGACCTTGGAAAAGCGCTAAACTTTTAGTCACAAAAGACCAGGTTTCACGATTTGGTTTTCATAAGTTTGCTGCAAAATTGCAACACGGCTACCGGTATAGACAATTGCATCTCTCGGCTAAAGTAAGCAACTACAACCTGTATAAACTGGTAAAATTTGACTACTTACCAATAAGTGTGACTGAATACATAGCTCTATATGAATCTTCAATAATTGCAGTTCAATATTTATACCTCAGCGGCGTACGAAATTGTGCATTTGTCGAATTCTCATGCCTATTCAATACTTTACAACATTTAATTATGTAATTTGAATGTGAATGTTCCTACTTGGAAGCGAAAACAGTAAAGCTATATTTGTCAATAATTTCAACTTTTACGACAAACTGAAATTAGTACACACGGACAAATGAAAGCATTCATTCACAAGCATGTTATTTTAGCGTGATAAGACTTGCGCAATGAATTCAAGGTTGTTTCTTTGACCTTTGCCTAAAGCAAATTGGACTATTAATTTATTTGATAACTGACTAGGATAACCCACGACAATTTGTAGCATGTGTTGCCGCACGGTTTGAATTAAATAAGGAGGTTGAATGGCATGTTCATCTGCATGACAAATAGAAAATAATGGCATGACTCTAATGCGACACTTTGCGATCCTTTGTTATTATCAGCCACACAGCAAAGCCAATATAAACAAGCTCAAGGCACACTTTAGTGTTGTCCATTAGTTTTTTCATCTATTCTAGATTTTTTGACGTCCCCTTACAGACGTAAGGCCTCGCCTTCGGTTGCCAATAAACTTTTTGTCCACTTCTGAGGACATCTTTATATTCTAAGATGCTATTATGATATAATAATATATATAGTATTCTATACAATTCTTAATATTATATATTTAAAAGATACTAATACTGTATTTCAAAAAAATATCATATAAGCACATTCGCTTGACATAACAATAGCGTCGAAAATGATAACGCATAAGTATAATGCGATTCTCATATTCATGAAACTATGCGGTTGTGTTAATGGTCTACTGACAAGAAATAAGATATAAACAGGAATGACCACCTACATAAAATACTCCGTGTGTGTTTGCTTACAGGAGAGATTCTTGATGAGACCAAAAAAGTTTAAGACAAGTACAATCCGTGTTCTTTCTTGAAATTCAACGTCAAAGACTGCGAGTGAAAATAAACCATTAATAGCTTGGATACATGAAAGAAGAGCCGCTCTTAATTTGTTGATGAGGAACAAAAATGATCATTTATTTTTATTCAATTTCATCATGCAAGTTAACATTGCTGCGACGGTACCACGCCGGTGATAACTTTTGAAATTCTATCATACCACTCTGAAACTCACGACAGCTCATATCCGATGAAGCTCATAGTTTCAGAGACATGAAAAACTTCAACAAGTCGCTTAGATGCTCAATTTACACTGTGAGAAATCATTGTCGACTGTATGAGCTTGTTAATCAACATGTAGATAAAGATCGTAATTTATTGGAAGCAATGATGACAGATGTAGAATAAATGGCATATTTGAACTTGTTACGCTGAGATAAAAGCAACGTCAACAATACAACAAAAAAACTTTGATATTATCCAATAAGTCAGTCTCCTTCCCACATCAAGCTCACAGGATTGCCTCATTATTGCATCAGTTTCTTTTGAGGCGACTAGGGTTTGAAAACCCATGTTCTTAGATGTTTTGGAAACAAAAACTTCGTGCTTTCTCGGGATCTTTACTTCAGCATTTTACATCGCTTATTTTCAGTTAAACCAAATACTACGTATTAGATGTATTGGTTGAAGATGCTTTGTTGGACAATCAATCCCCGCTGCTTGCCTAAATGTGGGCGGTCACAATTGTGACGGATATCTATTCATTGATCATAATTGCTATGACAACTGATGGGTGGTGGCATAGAAATAAACTGTTTATCTGAAGTCGACTAGAATGGAAATTGACTCAAGGTCGCGGCATATCCGGGGGAACTAAGTTGGGGCATGAATAACCAATGAAAAGCTTTGATTTACACATGTGACTGATTCTGACCCAATGATACAGCCGTTGACAAGTGTCTCTAAGTGAAAATGCGTGCGATTTATGTGCCACTATTGTGTATTGCATGAAGCTTAACCTCCGTTCTAGAGGTTTTATTGTTGTCGATTTCTATGGGTGGTGGTGAGGGTTTGATCCTGCCAATTGACACGGTCACACACAATGGGCTGGTAACTCAGTCTAGCTAACCTGGGTCATAGACTCGAATAGACTTAGGCATGAAATAGCACCTGTGATATCTGTCTGAAAGCTATTCGTATAAATTTACTAAGCTGAGGGTTTATATCAAACTATTTACATTTGACGACAGCTACTGATTTTCGCGAAAGCATTCTTATTAGAGGTTCCACTCGAACTATTTGATCACGAAGTGTGTATCAATTACTTGTATTTACTGTTAAACACAAAGATCGGATCCGGATTTCATTTAGCTTTCCTCAGCCATCATTCATGGAATGAATGATTGGTAAAATAGCAGGTACAAAATAAATCAAACTCATGAAGTTAAAGATTCACGCAAATTGCGAATAGAATCTGCTTTTCACTGATTGCTGACCACAGTAACGTCGGCGTGATGAAACTATCTTCCCGGAACAATCACTGAATGGGGATGTTCAATAACCGATTTCATTTTCTGTCGGTAAATAGTTTTTGAACGACAGTATAATACCAAAACCGACTGCAAATTCTGCCGGTAGAATAAGTCAGCAGAATTCTCAGTCGGTTTCGCTATTATACTGTCGTTCAAAAACTATTTACCGGCCGAAAATTAAATCAGTTTAATATTCAGCCGGCAGAATTTTAGTTAATGAACAGCCGCAGTGGCAGAACCAGATTTACTTTATCAGCATAGAAATCTGATTTGACATTGAGACCATTTAGATGTGAAGCTTCATTTGACTTCATATTGTCGTCTCTTGATCAAGTCCGGAATAACCGAACCTGAATCGAGATTCAAATACAATCCTATCGAACCAAACCTTCAAATGTCCTAATCGCACCGGACCACTGATACTGCTTAGAGTATACAATTTATTTATTTTGTTGCAAACTCGACGGTCAATCCTACATATTGCCAGTCTGAGCTAATGAATTTACATTTTCAGCTACGGGAAGGCGTCCCTTGTAACGTATTGCAGTTGGGCTTGCTGACTCCATTTTAGGTTCATATCCGGCTATGCAGAGTTAATTATTGACGTGTTTTTATAACGGCACGATGTGAGGCGCATGACAAATTGAGATCATTATCACGTGATCATTGCTCAAACAGAATTCTATGATATTATTTTCATCTGGTTATGACACATTACGTCTTTAAAGGATCAGATGAAAGAATCAGCGAAGATCAAGAGGGAAAATGATCTTATAATTGTTTTCTCTGGGTGGCGAATTCTCTGACTATTATCTTAGAAAAGTCTCCGCATTGTAACCATTGACTTGTATGTTAGAAGTGTAGAAGTAACAGCAAATGTCAACTATTGCTCGATTTCCAATTAATTGTTTCAATCAATTGTTTGTAAATGATGACATTGATTAATTGCTGCGCATTAATTTCAACGTCAATTATTTGATGACTTCTAATTTTTGAATTCAATTTATTACTCGCTAATAGGCCTACGACTTCAAATTTATTAATCAGAGCAATTTTGGAATTCCATTAAAATATACAAGTCCCACATTATAGGGCAAAAGGTTCTATTTCAAAACATCAAATGTATGAACATGAATTTTTGCTTTTTGGTCAACAATGTCAAATCTCATGCTTCGCCACAGTGAGCGATCCCGAAAGCAGTTGAAGATGGTCACGGTGGATTCCAATCCCAAATCGCTGTTTTTCACATCTACCATGACACAAACCGCTACAGCTCCCATCTCGCATGTAATAACCGGTTCCCGACCTTTTTATTTACGGGTCTGCTCAACCATGAGGTTTGTGTGATTCATTGTGTAATGCATATGGCGACATCGTAAGGAAACGTCCTCTCTTCATGGTACACAATGATCCAAATGATCCAACGTTTTTGACTTTTTGAGTCAGAGCAGTTGACATCGTAAGGAAACGTCCTCTCTTCATGGTACACAATGATACAAAGGATCCAACGTTTTTGACTTTTTGAGTCAGAGCAGTTGACATCGTAAGGAAACGTCCTCTCTTCATGGTACACAATGATACAAAGGATCCAACGTTTTTGACTTTTTGAGTCAGAGCAGTTGACATCGGCAAACCGAGCTACCAATTCATCAATCCTTGACGTTCATCGGAGGATTACCTCGATGAAAATTTTGGCGCATGTGTGATGTGCCGCGCATAGGATATTCCGCTGTACATACTACATAGCGGCCGCGCTGGTTAATTTAATTAGACCCATGTCGACCAGACAACATTCAGTCTAGAATAAATTGCTTAGTCAATCAATACAGCATTAAGAGCATGTAAATGTATGCTCTGTGATATGAATATTGCGAACTGATCTTTTAACAGTTAAAAACAATGATTGCCGGCAACTTCTACATGCAGTTCAAACCCTACTTTATCTCAAATAGAGCTTCCAGAATCATGGTGGACCACATTTCAGGAGTCCATGCCTTTAATTTGGTGCAAAATTAAAGGCATGTCCTTAATGTTCTTCTTTGATGGAAGAGGTTTGGTTGCAGGTATCCTTGATTTCAATTCGAAATTAACTCGAAGTCGTCGACAAATAGTGTCCGCGCTTTGAAAGGGACTCACAAAACTCATATCATTTCAAAATTGAGATGCTGTCCAGTCCGCTTGTTTCACAGCAAGACGACGAATCACGTGGCCAGTCCGAGTGGTGATGTACTTTGGTCGTGTTCTTCTTCACAAAGAATGAGAAACTTCCGTTAATTGGTATCGCTGAATTGTCTTTTAGATGCCGCTCTTTGAAATATTGAGGTATGATGCAACACTTCGTTGCGACCACTTTTGCAAATGAAGAACGGCTATTTGTGCTGTCAGCTCGGATGAAAGTTAACTCATTCTTGCAAATGACTTCAAAGTATAATGAGAAAGATTAATGATATCGACAAAGTTCATTTGAATTCAAAATGTGAATTTCAAACTTAATCAGTTACAATAAGTGCTGTGACTTTTGCAAGAAGAAAAGATGTTTATATCATAAGATGTATTCTGTTTTCAACATTGCCATCGATTTTTCAGTTGTAAGATATTTGTCGATAATATGTTGTGATGCAGCAATACATTTTCTTATTGATGTTGATGAACACACCGTTTTTGTCTGTATGTAGGGCCTACTCGGCAGTGTTAGTCACATTGCCTATCCATTAAAACCACTGCAACTACAATTTTTTTGAAATCACTGAGCATGAGAAGGAAACGATCTATTTGCATGACCAGTATTTATACATTTTACTTTCAAATCAGCTGATAATGGTGAACACCGTGATTGATGTTAGTGGTTTTCTGGAATATCCGCAACGGCATTGGAAATCTTGGTGTGTTATGCTTTCCACACACTGGATCGCCATGTGGATGATAACACAGTTGCATTCATTCGTGTATTTTGTAATTGTGTATCAAGTAGCCTATATATGGTATTCTGTTATTCAAGCGATGGGAAGTTTCAGAAAGTTATCAGCCAAAACTTTTTTCAGAATATGAATTACGCATCGCTTGGTTACACCCCATATGTCAAAAGTGGAGCTTGCCAAAACACCCCAAAAGAAGAAGATGAAGAAGCTTCCAAAATATTCATCACACCAAAGAGCACCAACGCTACTGGTAGTCTATCAAAAGCAAGCACTGCTTCAACTGGTCAGTAAACCATGCCAGCAAATCGAATCACTGCAACCTCAAACAGATATCTGAACTTTTACACTCACACCTTTACTTTACATTCTAAGAAAACTATACAGACTCGGGATTCATGAAGGTCTATATTCCAAATTTTGATTCCTTGACATAGATTTGACCAGGGATGTCTATGAAACATAGAAAGTGTTAGGGATTTCCGACTCTCAATGCGTAGGATTTAGCGTAGGCCGGTTTTCTGGCGAATTAGGTTCTGGGCATATGGCTTTCCTGAGTTATAGGATTTATTTCATCAATCAACTGGATGTGGTCATGAGCAGTTACTCTACGGTTGTTCAATTGTTCCAGAATTCCAAGAAAATGATATAAATGCAGATATAGCATTACAATTATCAGATATATTGTCAAACAACTGAAGAACACAAATTTTCTTTTTGGACGAAGATAGATGGAAAGTATCGGTGGATAATTCTGTTGGACGAATTGACGATAACCTCTACTCTGATATACGTCAACAAAAGCCGACCAAGAAGCAGTCATGAACTTGAAATCTTTACCAGACTTTTGGGACTGTGCAGCTGAATTCATGATCAGTTGATGTAAGCCAATCATTTCTAATAAACTTCAATCAGTGGACGGACTAAAATAATAGATAGTTGGGTGTAGCTGAGGTTCCGCAATGTGTTTCACTGAGAAATTTTTTGAGCTTCTGTTATCCTTATGATTTGATTTGTGACATGATTATCTGTCTTTGGATAAATTATGAATATCCACCAGAAGACTTCATGATCTCAATAGCATTAGCTGAAATTTGCTTGATGAATTTTGAGTCAGTGGAAATACTGGTAAGAAACGTATAACAAATGCACACATGGGTTTTTGAAAAGAAAGGCTTTACCATCATTGCTGTAAACTACGCACTCATTTTTACACGAGTCACCAGCATCGCTTAAGATCGTCCATTTCTACGTGTCATTCAAACTTAAAGGCGCGTTCACACCAGCACGATAACGATAACTATAAATTGAAATAAAATCGCTATACATGTGCAACATAACTGCTGTTCACATTAGCCCGATTTTCTTAACGATAAAATCGTATCGTCGGGATCGCTTCCAGAGCGATTTTCTTGAACGATAAAAAATGGTCGAACATAATTTTGTTCCAAATGCCAATGCTGATGTTAGAATCATAATCACCGTGAACCAGTGATCAAAATGCATACCATTGTCTTAACATTTCGTGCCGAAATAACGGCACAGTGGAGACACACATTTTGTGGAAGGCGATCTTATCGTTTTGCTACTGGACAGTCAGTCAATTGACTTGCCGATCAATGCGCAGCTGCGCTGCATTCACCAGCTTCTTTTCAAGCCCGACAATCGAGTCGTCGAAATCTGGCAATATGACACTGATTCCGAGTGGTTCAAGCACAGAATTAGACAGGTCGTCTCTTCTTCTGTTTGACTAGAAGGGAAGCATTGGAACATGTAACGCTAATGAAATGCACAATCTCCTGACTAAATACCATAGCAATCGAACAAAGTGAACAAATTGTGCAAAGTTTCAGTGACTGTTATCAAACGGATCACACAGCAAAGAGACACAGACGATGTCAAGTTCTACAGAGAAGTTTGTGAACGTTTTTTCATGCGCCTACTAACTTTTTTAAAATGATCGGAGGGCCCAACATTATCGAGAAAACTTTTGCGCAATGATCTGAATTCTTCTTATCTGAAGGAGTCGTGGCGATCGGAGCATTTTGAAGGAATTCAGAGCAATCCGCAAGCGACGCACAACTATTTTTCCTATCTCTGTGAGGTATTAAAAATTTCTTTTTGCCCACTTATTAAGTTCCTGCTTGTGCCATCTGTTGGAATCAGTTTGCACTTCTAGCAAAGTGATACGATTAAACAATCTAATTCTGTGGGTTCAAGCGAGCGCGTTCAGTGTTAACAATGCAAGTGTGAATTTCGGAGATCAAAGAAGTTTCTTTCATTTCCACCTTTTGACTACTGGTCATTTAGAGAATATAAAACATCAAAATTATGACTACTTTGTATATGAACAATCGTTAGAAAGTTTAATACATGAAATGGGGCTCATTTTAATCGACATCATCTCCCGATCTTCAATATGACATCAAAATGAGCTAATTTTGAAAGTTAAGAAAAAAGAATACATTCTTTACGGTAAATGAATATGATGACGTCCTTGTGGCTTGCACTGTTTGACGTCCTACACAGCAATCACATTCAAACACGAACTATAATTGCGGTTGAAAAGACAAATCTAGGAATTTTAACCACTTGACTACTCCAGAGTCCGCACGTGTATTGAACTCCCAATTATGATTGCTCTTGTAGTGAATTTGAAGCGTTTATTAGCTCAGCGATATCTTTTAAAAAATCCCTCAAAATCCCTCTTTGCCGTTTCGTGGGTCCCTCAAATATAGCTGAAGTTATCAATAACATTATTGCTTTTATTTTAGTACTGTGGTCGCACCTGTATATGTACTGTCCTTCAATACTCAACAGCACCGCTTTTCATTGATTGTTTCTTTCAAGACATTACCCCTGAAACTGAATTGGACATCTGAAGAGCATTACTCTCAAAAGTTCTGGCATAATAAGTTAATTTTATCTCTTGCGCGAATGGCAAAAATTGATGCCATAAAATGGTTAATTTTTCCGTAGCTGTTCATTATTGATAATCAATTAGCCTAGATTAAATCAAGGAGATAAATTCACAATATCTGAAAAGGCTCAAAAATCCGAAGCCTATTGGTCAAAAAAGTCGGTTTCGATTTTTTGAAAACCGAGATTTCGCTTCGGTTTTCGGCTATAGCCACTAAACACATATTAGGGCCTAATTGTTAAAGATTACCAGATATCCAGCTGATTTGTGTCTGTCACACCAGACAGACAGACAGCCAAGAATGCTTAATATAAACAAGTTACGGGACTACCTGTGGGATCCTCCTTATCAAGCATTATGGCAATGCTCTTTATAAACAACATCGAGACAAGAGCACTTCAAAGCATAAAAACCATTCATATTTTTAAAATAAGTCTTGACGACTGCTTCGTACTCACAGATGGACGAGAAAGGATTTTTTTGTTTCAATCAATCCTGAATGTACGGAACACTATTATTTTAAATCGGGATAGAATTGCCAAAACAAAATAAAACGATTCAGTCTTCTTGATTTTGCCATAACAACGAATGCAACGAATCAGAAATGAGAAAATGAATAGCAGGGCGCTGTTCAGACTCAACTTCGAATCAAATGTACATGCGACAATTTGATAAAATCCTTCGACTGAATGATTATCCGAAAGACTTCATTAAGCTATCAAAGAAAGAACCGAAAAGAAAGCAAAAAAATATCATTTATCTAAGCAAAAGCAGATGTTGCGTCAAAGTACCCTTCATCTCTGTTCGGCTCATCTCTTTTTGTACATAATGGATTAGTCCAATAGCTGCGTCTCTTTTTTCACGTCTTTTTCACAACATCAGCAAAGCCACGAGACGTTCTTCATCTATTGAAAATGACAGTAGAATGATTCCTTTGCAACAGGCACAACTGATAAAATTGTGTAGTTGAATGATTTTATCGTCACGATAAATCGTTGCAATGTGAACAGCAGAGCCCGACGATAAATTGTTGAGCTGAGAAAACGAAATATCGTCACGATTTCATCGTTATCGTGCTAGTGTGAACGCGCCTTAAAGCGCTAAGTACATGACGTGACCAAACATGTGACTGTTGTGACATTGAACCTACGCTCAGAGCTGTATTTATCTTTTAGCGCTTGGACACCATTCCCTTGTTGTACCTACCCAGAGAACAAGCGTGGTCATATGAAAGCAACTGAAGTCTTGATTTTAAAGTACATATTCAAAATCGCTCCAACTGATGCAGTATGATAATTAATCAAACACGGGGAGAACGAGCCTTTTCTGACTGGTCATCAAAAACGGTGAACTAGGAAAAAATGAGTGATATTACGAAGTTATCATTAGATCATTATTCTTTTGGTTGCAAATGTCCCTTTTTGATCAAAAATGTTGAAGTTTTGACATCTTCAGAAGCCCGGCGATGCTATGAATGCGAATATGGAAGTTTTGACCAAATAGGTTCAATAGCTCTTTTTCAAACATTTCCTCTCATTACCACAAAAGTACACAAACGCCATGAAAGGTGAACAAAGGTTCAAAACAAGGCAATTAGTGAAGGCATGCCTTTGTTCTCTCACAGTGACTGCATATTGTTTACCTTGTATGTACCTTGCACTTTTACGGTAATGAGAAATAATGTAAAAATAGTTTGAAAAAGAACTTTTGAGCTTTATTTAAACATATTAAACATAACTTGTGTATTCGCATTCCTTCACCGAATTTGATTACCAACGTATCAAAAGAGGTCTTAGAAAATGCTTTAAGGCAATATAAAAAAGTTCACTTTTCATTACCCGGCTATAATGAATGAACTAGTGAAATAGTGTGTAAAACACTGCTCAATTCGGTGAAAATGGTTTCTGGATTATTACAAAAAAAGTAAATTTCGTGTCATTTTTAGTATTTAGGAGCTATGAAACCTTTCCTTCAGATGCAAAGTCACGTTCTCATTTGTCATATGACTGACCTTCCTGCTTAATCTTAACCTCTAAAAACAACAGGAACTGATCGCAACCACTCGTTAATCCTCATCTTCCTCTCATTCTGAGAACCCGCACTCACCAAGATAACTTTCTCGTAGGATCTAAGGTCTATCTGAATGCGAATCACTGAAACTAATGCGATCTGTTAACAAAAACAAAGAATTATATATTCATGATGTTTGTGCATGGACTACCATATCTTCATCATCAGCTTAGTGACGCTACTATTTTTCTCCTCGTGTCCATTGGGACCGTTGTCATGGGCAACGAGTACAAAAGATCGGATCCGATCCAACTGCTCACACCAGTGTGCTCTTCATGTCGGCAAAAAATAGTGAACAAAGTGTTAAAAAGAAATTCATGGCCACCGACGAAATCGACTTGTTAAATCGTGATCCCAACAGCCTACACGGAGGCACTTTGCAGGTAAGAAACTCGAGAAAATTATGTACCGTATTTGTCTTACGTAGCGTCCAGCTTCTAATCTTCTCTTGCGTTGTAAGTGGTGTCTGCGATCAGATGCCGCATAACATTGACAACAAAGGTCTATCGCACTACATTGAATACCTAAAGAGAATGACAACGATTAAGTCAATAAATGACACCAACACCTTTGATTCCCCGACCGCACTCGCCCGACCTAGTAATCGAACCAAAGTGCGCGGTGGAGACGAGCTCGCACCTTCTTCACTAGGCCACGCTGACGGTTCAAAAGGAATGCGAGTGAAGGCAGAAGTCATCTCCAAGTGACATCGACAGCTTATTGTCCTATTATTATTGACAGAACGCTACCAGTACTTACTTTGTAGTGAGACAGTATGACAATAAGCTGTCGATATCACTTGGAGATGACTTCTGTCTTCACTCGCATTCCTTTTGAACCGTCAGCGTGGCCTAGTGAAGAAGGTGCGAGCTCGTCTCCACCGCGCACTTTGGTTCGATTCCTAGGTCGGGCGAGTGCGGTCTGGGAATCAAGGGTGTTGGTGTCTTGTATTGACTAAATAGTTGTCATTCTCTTTAGATATTTAACTATATGCAGTGTAAAATTCCCATGCAATCGCAAGCATCCGCATAGTGACTATCTAATTGAGAAATAGACTCAATGTGAGTTTGAGGCATCCAAAAATAATATACAGATTGTCGATGAATGGTTTTTATTTTACATATCGGTCGTCATGGTTTCAATAGTTTGCTATACAGATTCAAAGACATCCGAGTATTTGCGAGTTTTAAGATACATAGGCTAATACATTTTGTGGAATTGTTTTCTTTTCATCATTTGTCTTTGATGACATCAATTCCAATACAGATGTTGAATAGTCGCCAAGTCTCTATTTGCCACGTACTAGGATATCTGCGACATAAGACTCAATGAATGAAATATTTTTCATGAATATATAAATCATGTTACGGAAATAGAAAAAATTTCAACATCTTAGAAATCAGTCAAGTTATGCTATCAGATTCGAACCATTTTGAAGACAGAGAGTTGAAACATTTCCCAGAACTTACGTGTCAATCGATGGTTCATCTCATATGCAGTAAATGTTTGAATCCAGAGACATCAATCCTGTTTTACTGCATTCAAATGGTAATTGTTTGTCCATTGTATTCTTTTATCGCTATTTTATAAGAAGTCACCACCTTTTGAAACATCGTCTCAGGAAAACACGTCCAAGTACATAAGCTGTGAATTGCTATTTTGGCTTCAGTTATGTACAGATTCATGATACACTATCTGACAAAATCTTTTTTGCAGTAATTTGTAAGTCTTACTATCATTATTCTACGACTTTCCGATAATATAACAATTAAGCAATTGCATTTTCATTCGAAGCTTTCCAGGGATCTGATACACTCCATATCTTACAAATATTAACAATTTTGAATATAATAATTATTGAATAATACTCAAGCAAGTTTGTTATTCAAACTTTCAATAGCATTGAAGGATCTCCACTTGCAGATATTGCAATAAAAATATCTACTATTAGCCGATGCTTTTCGCCTCTACACTGTAAAGTAAAACATTTTCCTGTACATTGTAAAAGAATCAAATGTCTCCCCTCAAACCAAGTTGTCACCGGTGTCATTATGCAAAATAATGGCATATCATATGGTGGCTATGGAGAAGAAGCAGCCAGTTTCATTTACAGAATATCACGGCGGCTGTCGATCCAAACCGGTGCTGGCTACAATAACATTATAACATCACTATGTGGACGAATATCGTTATCCTTGATAAGGAGTAACGCTTTGTCGATCCTGAAGAGATCGAGTTCTTCTGCAAGCATCACGGACCAGCAATTATTTTTTTTATCCCTCTTCATTTGAGATTATTTAATTAGAGATGCAGATAACTTGAACTTTTATGCACGTAGGATATTTTTTGCATCAGTTTGTATTTCAATGCCAAATATATCAGTAAATCAAAATTCTGCTTCGTTAAATCTCGCACTAAATACGTATTCAAAGTGAACTATAAACGGATCCTTACTTCGGCTACAAAAATGTACTTCACATTCGTGGTAAGCATAAAACAAAAAGGAAATTTCGATCTCCAGCTGAAACTTCGGATTGTAGCAGGTTTTATATCTGAACATAATATGTTTTAAGTAAAAAATCACAGCTTTTTATACAGAATTCAAGCTATAACAATTGACTATAAATTTGACTACAACAATCTCTCATTAGAATTACTGGAACGCAGAAATTGTGTACAGAGATCGCAAGATGTTTTCATTTATGTACTCGTATTTGAAATCTGAGCAATGTATGGGAGTTCATTCACTACTTAAAGCATAATTCGAATGATTTTGTATACCTGATGAATCTCCCTGATCGCTGACTCAATTTTCAAATTCTTTTTCGCTTCTGAAAATCTCAAATGTCAACTTATTTACAGACGTCGACCAATTTTCCAAATGTAACATTTCATTAGACGTCAGTACATTTTAACAACATTGGATATCCTAATTTTTCGACAGCTTTGATCTGTCTAATACGCATTTAATGTCTGTGAAGTAATGAACTGGAAATTGTGAAACTGTTTGATTTTAGTTGCCGAATGTTGAAGGTAGCAGTACATTGTATCATTGTCATTTATCATAACGTTATAAGCAAAACACTTTTTCGAATTGATAGTCTTAGAGAAGAGATTAAACACGTTATCAGATAATGTTAAAAAAATGGCATCTTTTCATTTCTCGTGCTTTCAAAATTCAAATAATGCACTCAATGTCTTCTGTTAAATGCGAAAATCAAGGCACATTATCTTCGATTCCTCTTACAATGCTGCTGCGAGCGAAGTAAATAGAGAAAATCTTTACCAAATCTTGTTTCAGAAACACACTCATTAAGCATAGTCAGCTTCTCTCCTAGCATATTGAAAACATACCAATTACAAGCAAAGCCGAGAACCTGCCTTTAAATAATGAATAACTATCCTAAATTTTAAGTAAAGAAAATAAAAATAAACTCATGATATAATGTATTTCGCTTTCGATGGCTCTTATCACGATACAAAAGGATTCAGAATAATATTATTAAATTATTACTAATAATTATTATTAATTATTTTGTATACTTTTGTATCATGACGTTGTCTTATGATTGAAGTCATCGAAAGCACTTAAGATAATACATTATATTATGAGTTTATTTTTATTTTCTTTACTTAAAGTCATCGGAAGAAAAGGCTGCTTTAAATTTTTGAATCCCAAATTTTGATCACATATAAATGTAAGAGTGCCATATGATCAATAGCATAAATAACAGTATCATTGAATTATAAGAATTACAATGCAGTAATTTATGTAAAAGAGTATAAGTCAATTCGCATTAGAATAAGAACAGAGAATATAGCTTGCTTGTGAATATTTATGAAGAATCCTCATGTATTCTTCTCTTACGGATTAATGTCTTCCATGATTTTATGCGAGCGCAAGATCAGTCCTGACAAGCAGACTATAAAAATTGATTGAGAATCTAATATATGATATGCTTCGTCATTGTATCTGTACTGTGCGAATGCATCTGCATCTACACGAGTGTTATAAAACATTTGAGACAATTACCGTGCAATACCAATAAAGATCATATATTATATGCTTTATGTGCAATAAGATGAACTTTACAGTAGTGCTATGCTAATCAAAAGAAGAATTGATGTCCTCATTGATCCAAAAGGCATAATTGCATGATTAGATAATTCACATAACTCCACGTTTTTTTATCAGAGGCCATATTTCTCTTCTTCGTCATCGCACGCTTGGTTCAAGGTTTGCCTTCTGCTTTAACTTGCTTCAGCATCTATTTGCTACTTTCCTGTCAAGCTTCTTATGTGAAATCATGCTCTTTGTTAAGAAAAAATATTTTGGAGAAAAGCAACTGAATGATGCTGAGAAAAAAGCTTGTGTTGTGCTGCATATTTCTATGTGCATGCATAAATATCACTTTTTATCGTCGCAATTTGCAAGTTTATATCTTCGAAATAAATGTATTACTTCATTAATTTAAGATAGAGAATAATATCAATTTTTCTTCTCCAGTTCAGACGAAATAACTATAAAATGTAGGTAGCTGCATAAAATTAGAGTTCACATATATTTGCATTCCAAGAATTTGATCCACTTTGAAAGTTATCATCTTGTGTCGATTAATAATAACCATCATGATATATTCCTTATTTTATTTCGAAGCCCAATAGGGGTCACCCTCTTCGTAATGGCAGAACAAACAAGTGATGCATAAAGGTGAGGTAAAAATCCAAAAAATATAAATGCAAATGTCACTTTAAACAGGTTGAGAACAAACCTCTCGGGATAACCATTACTATGAAAAAGTTGTAGTATTTTTTTATTTAGCTATCAAAAAATGTTCAATTGCTTGTAATTGTGTGCGCACGATTAATCATGCCTAATACTAGGCCTCTATGCTATTACTTAGGGCAATTGACTCCAACGTTTAGTAGCAGTACAGTAGCCTATAGTGTCCTTTCGGAACACGTTAGTCTCTACAGCATTTGACAAATTTATGTTTACATCTAAAAAAATCAAAATTTTTTCAGTGTCCAACTTTAGAGGTAAATTCCAGATTCGGATGCTGTTCGCTCAGAAATTATTTAAGCTTATTTTTTTGTTTTCCTTAAATTATCAAAAATGCATACACAGTCATCTCCATATCTATAATAATTATAACAATAGATGGGACTACAGTCCAATTATTCTCCAATCTTTCGCACAACATTTTCTTCATGACTCTATTATCCATATATATTTCCTCTTACAGATAGCTTTTGAAGAGGTCATTGCAGAGCCGGATAGCATCCATTCCCTCGATTGCGTATGGAAATGCAGTTATTGTTGCTTTGAGGGCGGAAAAAGCTGCTGTTATAAATTCCTTACGACCTTTTCGGGGATGTGCATAGCTCTATTTTGGGGTTGTGAATTCGCTATGCTTGCATTTGAATACATCTGGTTTGTTACTCCCTGCTTTCGTGTGCTGGAAATCTATTGCGCAGTGTGCAGTCGTCTTTATGCACAATTCATGAACTGTTGCGTCGGGATAATGTGTGCTGCAGTTGGACAATCGTGTTCTTCAATTCGCGTTGCACAACTTCAAGGGTAAAAATGAAACATTCAAGAAATACTCTTCATGTGAATGTCTGACATCATTGTTATTTCTAGAGCAGCTGTCGATAAATTGTAATAAATACTAAAACTTAACACAATTGGATTATTTGCTTTTCTATGGACGTTTTGTTTAGTGGATCATGCTGATTTGTATGAATAGAATACTGATATATAGGGTTTAGAAATAATAGGGATAAGTAAGGATAAACCTGATTTGAAAATCTGAATTATGATGTTCGTTCACATGCTGTCAGCTGTTTGTGAAATAGTGAAATTTGATGTTCATCTGAGTTGCCGTTTCATTGTCATAGATATGATTGGCGCAGGAAGCAGCTGTGGTGATACTGCAAGAAATCGAATGACATGACCTTCTTAAAACAGACAAGTGCCTGTTAACCCTTGTCAACCCTCAGAAACTTGAGGGGCGGCTATCAGTTGTATTAGGAGGCGACTTCAAGAAGTTTTTTGCTTAAATTTGAATCTCTGATGGAAAATTTTATTAAAATTGATTAATTACCTGTCGCAAAACTATTCATTACGCATGTTGTATAATTTGTGTTTAACGACTTCCATCGAAAGTAAACCTAACGGACTCAGCCACGACAGTCACTGACTATCCAAACAGCTGAGATCTCTAGCTCATTAGCAAGTATATATATATATAAAATTAAAAAATGGTGAACTATCTAACTTTCGGATAGATAGAATCATGAATATAGTGACAAATTTCATTATGCACAATCATCCATGCCGAGATGTTTCTAAGGTCAATCAGTAAGGGCGAGTCGCATTCTCTGTTTTCCAACAGAAAGCACATACACAACCATGATATAAACAAAAGGTGAATTTCACACACAAAATGCTTGCATAGACACAAAAATCAATTTGCAAATGATAGTAACTAATTATTGAAAACAATTCCACAACAATCTGCTGAGACCGGAGAGGCGGTAATGGGCCCTTTGGCTATCAACCATGTTAATGAAACTGAGATGAGATATTACATGCAGATCATTGTCAAAAAATAGTTACTCGGGCATGAGCCATTGATATACAGCATCATCGATCAAAAAAGTGAAATAGAAAATGAAAGCTCCGAAGGTACATTGGACCCCCAACAATACCCCCTAGGGATTGGAGCAATCTTTTCTGTATGACAAATAACACCTTTTTGCATAGAATTTTGGTTTTCATTAGAAAATGCGAAACCATAGAGACGCTATGCGAAGGGATGCTTTGGTATCGAACAGTGCAACTCCGCTTAAGCGGAAGCTTCGGATAAGCGGGAGAGGAATCTCGCTCTCAAACCGTTCCGCTTATCCGGAGTGTACTGCACATGTACAACTCTGTAAAGCTTCTCTCTCTCTATGATTATCTCCCTCTGGCAGTAGGTTTTGCAAATCAGAGGTGAAAAAGTGGAAGTGGGTCATCGAAACTTGACCCACGACCAATTTGACTCACGCGAGAGAAATCATGATCCACTCGAACATGAAGGGTCACGTCAGTTAGTGCTACTAGGAGTCAAATTGCTGATCCATTAAAGATCTTTCATGGTAAAATATTTAGGGTTCATGAAAACACACATCATGCCACTGAGTTGGCTGAAATCATTGGATATTCCCTTTTTCGCCGAGGGAATGCTCTCTGAACGAGCTCTCGAACAAATCATAAATCATATCCACTTGAGGTTAAATCCAATTATTCCACTTGTCTGATTAACAGTCATGTTGATATATTGCAAAATGCAGAGAATTAATGGACACTCTAACCCACGAATTAGGCACGCCTATGCCGATGTATCTCTTAAAACTGCAAATTTTATAGGTAGCTTGGTCCGCTTCCAATATTCTATTTAAATGCATGTAACTAGAGAAATGTTGTAAAGTAACAACTCATTATAGGAAGCAATATGGTATATACAATTACATTCACGTAAAATACTCGGTTGTACATTCAGACCAAGTTATAGTACTCATTTCTATAATCAGTGCAATTTGAATTAGAAAACATTTGTAAAAAATACAAGTGGCTCACTAAAGGAAAGGTAGCTTGTATATAGTTTGAGAAATGGATTACAAAGCATGCAATGTCAAAATAGAAGAAACGAGTATACATATCCATATCCTATAAGCAAAATCTGTAAACGATTAATCTGACATAGGCCTACTGCAATGAGTTAAAAGCTACGTGACTCAAACATGTTGCTTATATATGTATCTTAATTTTCCCATGCTGCTGTCATTCAATGATTAGTATTCACGATGCATTTCATCATTTGACTCAATAATCAAATATTTCTTGTAGCAAGAGATCACTTATGTCGGTGTACTACTCCTACTTCGATGTTAAATGTCTTTCTTACGCACGCTTGAAATTTTTTATCTACCCAAAAGAAAAATAGAATTGACAAACTTGAAATCACAGAATCCCAAAATATTCCCGTCGAAGTTATAACATTAATTCTATAAATCGAGTCACTCGCATCTAAATCGCAGGTTTTGACATAAAGATTTTGAACAATGAGCGGAAGACAATATAAAATTGTAAGAATATTTAAACGTCCTGTGGAAGAAACATACAGCCGAGAAATAGACAACGGCTCAGTTAATGCCTCGCAGGATTCGCCGCTTATAATCGCATGACCTGTGTCAACCTGATGTCCTTCACGCGGACTATGATGTGCTGATATGTGGGCAATGGCTGATGTTGTTGAAATAGCCCTTGTCTTTAGATGCCTCTCATAAGCTGACCTTCTTTTATTCAACCATACGCAAACCACCACCGACGTTATCAACATGATCATAAATGGAAGAATCACGTTTAGAAATGATGCAATTCCGAAAGCGACATCAGTCACAATGCTGTCTCGGAAAACGAGTCTACCACGATCTTCACAATACATCAAATACCGACTGCTTCCCAGTGGGAATACCAGAATGCATTGAACTATAATGCTGATAAATCCAGTTACTTTAAAATATCCAATTGACTGATGCATACAATAATATTTGACAATCAATACCTGACGTGTAGTCATCATAACCAAGATATGAACGGCTAAACCTCTACCAGCGTAATTCAATCCACTTACGAAGATGTGACAAGCAAGTATTCTTGTTGCGAAATTCTCTGACATCTCAAATTTCCTTGTATCTACTACATGCAAAAACCCATGCAGTGGACATATCAGTAACCGTAAGACATTGCAAAAGTATAGCCAACGCAACATTCTATAATGAGCGCAGTCTGATGCCAGCTTACGTAAGACTGCTATGCTAACGATGTTGAGGACCAACCCGAAAAAGGATATTATCAATGTAAACGCAGCGGTACTGTAATAAAATGTCTTATACCATGATGGCACACTTTTCAGTATCCTCGCAAAGTTTTTATCACACCTTACTGTAATCTCAAATATGTTTTCTGATATATCCTCAGTCATCAGAGTATTATGGCACTTTTTTCTGCAGGAAATTGGATAGTTTGTCTTCGAACACAAAATCCTAGAATCGCTGTTAGTTTGTAAAATTTGTTGCGCACAGAATTGCAAGAAGAAAGTGTTTAAGCAGGTGCAAGTATTTTGTTTTGAATATCTACAATTCAGTGCAGTCATCAAACCAACATATATATCGAAATCCAGATCACTCCATAGATTCTTGAGAATCCATAGATTTTTGAGAAGTCAACAGGAGTAGTTCGAAATTTCAAATTGATATACAGATGAATTTTATACACGGACTCTTGCTAAATCCTAAACTTTAAGATATCTAACATCTGTTCATGAAAGCATATACTTCTAAATTTCTCTGGACAGATAGGTTGAAACCAGCTTCCTACATGATCAGGCCAGCAATCCTACATGTAAATTAGACTGTCCTACAAATTGACTGTCATGAAGCATTATTAAATTTTTGCCAGCACAATGCATATCACGCACAGCATACGAGATATGCTGTGGCATAACTATATTTATAACTTATTTTACGCATAGTTACATCTATGCGTTAAAATCATGTGCTACACTTCCGCGTTGTTTGTTCATTTTGCTAATTTTCTTCTCACAACTTTCTCAGAACTGATGTATCTGAGATTTATGAACAAACTCTTGCACGTGCTGCTGAAAAATTTCATTTAAATTCCGAAGCCTGAAACGCATGCGCAGCGACATTTTACGAAAAAGTAATCTTTTATATTTTCTGTATCACATAGTTTTAGGTATAGCATTTGTTATTTCAGGATTTATGTCTAGAAAAAATGCATGATTATGGCCTCATTGCATGCAATTAGAAGAGAATGAAGAAAAAAATAAGTAATCAGAAAATCATTAAGAGTCATCAAGTATTCATCGATATTCTGAGCACTGCCCTTTCATTTTTTAAATCAAGAGACTTTTTCTTAGACAACTATTCAGTTTGATCTCATAGGATACCCTCCAGCAAAGAATGTATAACTGAAGCACAGATTCCTTTGGTAGAGAAGAACCCTCATGATTAATTTTATTCAAGAGTTTTGCAGCTTCAGAGAAATCATCGACGTCGAACATTGATATAGCTCAATATTTGTGACAGTGCATTCACGATAAAAATCACATTTCATGCCTTTTAAGTGTGAAGGGCAAGAAGCACCACTGACATCATCTCGATTATTAGGATTCATAATGAAATCAGTTTTTGCATGCAAACATTCTGCTGTAGGCTATACATTTCATCTTTGGTTGATTGCATGATATTTTATTATCAAGATTTCTCAGACTGAATCCGGAAAACTTCAATTAAGAAATTGTTTTCACTTCCTTGTCCCTCTCTGTATGGTGACTTAAATAGCAACTTAAAATAATTTGCTCCACTCATGACACATCCAGCCAAAAACACTTCTCAAGATAATCCGACTGTACTTTTTCGAGCATAAGTCACTGATCTCAGAAGAGTCTCCATCACAAGTTGGATCGCTCCACATCTGTTCAGACCTCCTCAGAAGTGGCTGTTCCGTTTGAGGATGCTAATTGTGTCCATCATCATTGCTTTCACGAAAGCAAATGCAAAGAAGGATCTCCGTATAGTTAACTTTTCTTTTCTGATTCCTTTTCTGTTCCCTTTGATTTCAGGACATTCATAGTGTGGGTTTTGGGTGGCGTCTCTTTTCCTCTCGAAACTGTCCTTTACAATGGTCAATGCTACAGGTGGATCTTACGTCCGTTGACTTCAGGTTCACCAGCAACTTTGGCAGTCTTTCCCACGTGTTAAATAATTGAATCCGATCTCGAATTTCTATTACTGGCTGGTCATCCAGAGATTAAGCAAAAATCATCAGATTGACAGTTTTGGAAAACTTGTGATAGATGATATGTGCTTGTTGGAAAGGATTTCTCTCTGTGACAGATGCGAACATTCTCAGATTTTTCGACAGTCAATGATGCGACGACACTGAAGGGAATATTTCAACTCATGAACGCCACATTTCATCCATGATCGTTTTGAGATATCACAAACCCACATGGAATGGTTTCCCTGTGAATTTTAGACGAAATCGTTATACCAAAGAATCTTCCGAATGTGTTTTCATTGCCAGGACATGCACTTGAAAACGTGACCATGCCGGATCACGGCTTTGTGGTTGTTTGGAGAAGTATCTAGAAGATAAAGGAATTTTGATGCCACTGTCCTTTAGATTGCGCTTTTTCATTTTCTCAGTTATTCTTCTTTGCATGCGATAGTGATCTATGTCCTTCGTGGTGGCATTGAAGTCAGGTTCGTGGAAGTGAAGGCTACACAAGACGGAATGTTTAGTTGGGATTTAATACTTTCTACTAACTGGATGCAACTACAAATTCAAATTCCTGTGTTATGCAGAGAAATGCATTGATGTTACATTTCTCTTACATTTCGATAGACAACCAGACAGAAGCGGTATATTTGTTCGGTATTTTGCATTGGAATGAATTGCACAGGAGGCCCATTTCAAATAGTCACTTATCCCTTCGATCAGTTGCAAAATTCGATCTTTTGAAACACAATTGTTGATTGGCCTGATCATGTATAAAGTGATTTCAAATTTTGCTCACCTGTCTGTCCAGAGAAATGTAGAAGTCCATGATGAAAGCATGGACTTCCAGGTAATCAAGATGCCTATGCACATGTATTTGGGTGTTTGAAAGTGTATTTGATCCCTAGCTATACTTCAGTACAAAAGTTTTCTCATTCTACGTCGATGAGAAAACTTAATGTCGAACCCATAGGAGTCGGATATCAAAGCATAGTAAAGATGGTTAGAAATTCGACATCTATGATCGAACCATTTTGTTGATAATCATATGACTAAAATTCAATTGAAAAATGTAGCAATGGTTTTAATGGAACTAATAGACCTAGATTACATGTATGAAGAAATTTAAGCGATGATTACTTTCCTAGTAGTCTTAGGTATGTCTACTACGTATATTGAATATCATGATTACCATATTATGACCAAATTACTTTTAAATTTTGCTTTTCAAAACAATTTTTAAGCGCAATTGGTGGGCGTTCTAGGCATCATGCGAGGTTGAGAATGACACCATATGAACGCGTTGATCTCGATTTTCATAGGGTCTCTTGTTTGAACACCCTGGCAAACCAAAAATATCGCCTCGCGATGTTCGATAAAAGAACATTGATCTGAAATGGGTTAATGAAGCGTATTGCTTGTCCTCGAGAGCGTAGGCAGATGATATGCAGCAGACACAAAATGCTAACGTTTGACAAACCTCTCAGATCATCTTATGGCCAACAGGCATCCAATTCACATACATCCTATGGAAATTACAAAACTCTGCAATTATCATTTTTATATGTCTGCAATATGTGCATCCCATCTATCTCCAAAGGCGATCTTAGAGAGTGGAAAATATGAGAATGATTAAAAACAACTACAGCATTAGATTGGATTGGGATTCGCCCCTCGTGAAGACCCAATTTGATGGCATAATGGACTTAGCAACAGATGCGAAGACCAAAGGTAGGCTCCTGTCTGTCTCATCTAAAGACTCTGGTGTTTGGCTTAATGTAATCTCCAAGTCAAGACCTGATGGAGCAACCCTGCGACCTTGGAATAAAGGCAAGCAAATTGTGTGGGACTTCACTTGCGCCTTGGCAATCAGCAACCTTCCAATTTCAAGTCAGGGATCCGGAAAATTGCCGTCCAGAGCTGTGGAGAAGAAATACCTGAAGTACGGGGATCTACAACATTCATACACCTTTCGTCCTATCGCCGCAGAGACCCTATGTTGTGTTTTGATGCTCAGTTATTTATAACACATGTCAATAATTTTCATTTAAATGAAATGAAATCCGAATGCATTTCCGCTTTGCAGATGGCTTCCCTATGGTCAGAGGAGACTATGTGGAAAAAAACAGAAAAATCCATCGAACAGTTTACGAAAAAATAGCGAAATGGTATATTTCATACTACTTATACAGTTTGTACTTACTGCGCATCGTCAAAATGAAATTTCAATTTAATATGCTGGATGGATAAAACGTACCATTCGTGGAAAGTAGCAAAAATTTCAAAAATGATCATCGAGTCGTTATCTGGGAAATTTGATTTTACTTTTAAAACTGCTCATAAGTAGTATATTGTAAATATTGCGAGTTTATTACCTTAAGGAAAAATCCGAATGAAAACTTTCCGACGTCAATACATCACTAGAGCCTCGTTTGAAAGGATGCACATGTCTTATGCAATTCCATCGACCAGTTTTAAGGATATCTACTATGGAATACAAAAATATGGATTTTATGACAAATTTGAATTCAAATTTTGACTTATGCAAACAATCGGAAGACAAAATCCGAATAGCTAGAAATTTCACAGATAAGTAAATGACTCTATCATAGATAATCTGATGGATTATCAAAAAAGTTCATCGTGTAGTCTTTCCACAACTGCCTTTCGCAAAACAGTGAAATTTGCGCTCTGGAGGTCGATGTGAGCCCTCATAATAACTACTAATCATAAGTTTTTCCATAATGTGTTGGTGCATTAGCCTACTGATATACCGATGTTGCCGTAAAGTTCGATTTTTGACGAGATTTTTCATTCACCATCGATAATCAGTTTGGTTATCATCTGTAATAGCGCGCAGACGTAGATATTCAATAATAAATGCTGACAACATAAACTGCGAAGGCGAAGCCTGATTTAAGAAAATACAAGTGAAGTTTCTATATTGCTGAAAATCTATGCTCTAATGCATGCTCTGTGCCATGCCTTAACTAAAATTCTAATTACATGCAGGCCCTACTTTCAGAAATAAGCGATCAATTGATTCACTGACTATCGACAAAGCGCAAAAGATTTATTTTGCACAAGTAAAATGGACAATGCACTCACTATTAAATGACATCCCACAGCTGTGATTATCACGAGCATTTTTAAAAGTATCAAAACTAAAATTTAAGTTGTATCACAAATTATTCAACTACACCTTTTTCACATGTATTATGAATTCTATGCGTTTGATTTCAGAAAACATTATTTCATTTTCAGAAGTATTACATAATTTTCAGACAACAATAATTAAATTTCCGAAATGTTATTTGAATTCAGAAAATATCTGAACAATATCTCAAGTTCGAGTTATTTCAAGATGAGAACGCATTGAGGAAACGTGTGTAATCGAAATCATGGGATTCAACAGTGTTTTCTTTTTACCAGTCGGGGATTTTTTAAAACGAGGCAATACGCCGGCGAAATGGTAGTGGGTTGACTCGATCGCTTGCTCTCCAGTCCAACCAAGTCCGGGGTTTGGGAAAGGGCAAATCTCCTTCATAATTTGCAATGATTGACCTACATGGGTTTGGCCCACTATGGTTTTGCACAGCGGAGCAACTTCTACATCATCGTTTGTCAAATCGACACATAAGCTTACCTGTAACAGTCACAAATGTTGACCATTTTGGAAGACAAGCCAAAATCTCAAAAACGCCTACAAACTCCACCTAATGCTTCACTGTGCTGATCGGTCATCGTCAAACGAACAAGAGGCAAACACGCAGAGTAATTAAGAACTGCAATGTATTAGCACTTCCTTACTGTTAACTAGTAATGGATCGATGATGTTTATTGGCAATAGTAACAGAGATGACTAAGCCAATCTGACGAATGCATGGCAGAGGGCTGACTGCGCTTGAAGACTAATATCTCATTATATACCAGATGAATTAACTCACCATGAGCAATATTGCTATCGGTGTCTAATTAGCTCAGGCGTCGACTTGAAAAGCAAGAAATGCATCATCCGATGAGCTACAAAAATAATAGATTTCACTGTTTTGCGAAAGGCAGTTGTGGAAAGACTACACGATGAAGTTTTTTGATAATCCATCAGCTTATCTATGATAGATTAAATTGGTTGAGGCTAACCTCCGGTAGATCATAAAGAAAAATAATAATACTATAGGCTTAACTAAAAACTGAAAGAAAAAAAATATAACTTACTACTGCGTTTTAAACAAAATTATAAATCTAACAACTTACTTATGACCTTAGCGTCTAAAAAGGAGTGATTATAGACATGACACTTGTGTGTCTGCTTATATACTTCAAACTTTGTAACTTATCTAAATCCCAATCTGCTATCAGTCAAATACAAATACAAACAGACCTGTCATTTCTAATGCGGATAACTGATCAACCACGTGTGATGTTACGCAAATGCTTCAATCGAAGTGAGAAGATGAAGCTGAAGATAATGAAAAGTAATGAATTTGATCCCTCCAAAGGACTGATCTGGCTTTCCCACAGGTTACATGAAGTGCAACTAAAACAGATAATTGATATATGCTGTGATAAAGTTGATGAGGACAAAAGCAATAGAGGTCATCAGCAGGAACTTAAGCAAGATTCACGTTTCGGCCCCTTAATTCCTGTACTTTCAAACTCGCTCAAGCGGGGCCCTGCTTTAAAGAAAGCAGCCTCGACAGAAAAATCTTGGACATGTAGTCAGAAACATTGACTACGCCATCGAGATGATTCGAACTGACTAAACTGGAAATATGGAAAATGAACTTAACTAAAGTTCGGCCAGTTGTCCAAAAGTTGCTTAGCGGAGAAATAACCGTATTTCAATAAAGTCTCTCTGTGTTTGTGTAACTGCTTTTCAGCACTGCGCTTGAGATCAAAGCGATTATAACCTCTCGCAATGAGGGTGGTGGAGGTACGATTTATTTTTTCAATAAAATCGCTCTCATGTGTACAGATGCGAATATATCTCAAAACCTGTCCCTCGAAAACTTTGATCTCTATTTTGTAAGGCATAGTGTTTTGAGGAAATGTTAAGAGCGTAACAGGAAAATTGAAGTTGTCAACCTTATGAAATACAGAGGTAACCGCTTCTGTATTAGTGATTTGCATTTTAATGTCTAAATATTCAATGTTGTTATCATTATCTCCACTTCTACTTGCCTCCAGACTTGGTGGATAAATTTTAGGAATTAAAGAAGTGAAATGTTTATAATTAATAATACACAGATCGTCTATATATCTAGAGGTATTCGATAGAAGTTTAGCTAGGCCATACTTTTTACTTTTCATAAGATTAGACATAAAAACATATTCGCAGTGTAAAAGAAAAAGGTCTGCTAGCAAAGGGCTACAATTACCTCCCATCGGTATACCTTTTATCTGTCGAAAAACCTGTCCACCAAAAGTGACGTAAACTTCATGAATAATGAATTTAATAGCATCCTTAAAGTTATCTTTAGTAAAAACACTATAGCCTTGATACTTTTTACTAGCCAAAAAACATTTTTCATAACCGATGCATAAGTATTTCCTATTCGAATCATTAAACACCAAATCTAGCAAGTCAGAAATGTGATGAATAACATCGTCATGATTCAAGTTAGTGTACAATGTGGAGAAGTCAAAAACTTGCACGTTATGTATATTGATGTTTTGAATCTTATTTAGGAATTCGATCGAAGATATTATACTCCAAAAACAGTTAATTCCGCTATTTTTATTGATAGCGTTACGATATTCCTTAAAGTAATTTCTTATAACGGTTAGGCCTTTATTAATCTTAGTCGAAAGTTGTTTAGTAGTGCATTGTTTAGCACCTGCTATGAAGCGAAATTTGTAAGGGTTTTTATGCAATTTAGGTATCCAATACAATCGAGGTAGTTTAAGATTATCTTAATTACAAATAGTATGAAAGGAATTACTAATGATCACTGAGAGTCATTTACTTATCTGTGAAATTTCTAGCTATTCGGATTTTGTCTTCCCATTGTTTGCATAAGTCATAATTTGAATTCAAATTTGTCATAAAATCCATATTTTTGCATTCCATGGTAGATATTCTTAAAACTGGTCGATGGAATTGCATAAGACATGTGCATCCTTTCAAACGAGGCTCTAGTGATGCATTGACGTCGGACAGTTTTCATTCGGATTTTTCCTTAAGGTAATAAACTCGCAATATTTACAATATACTAATTATGAGCAGTTTTAAAAGTAAAATCAAATTTCCCAGATAACAACCCAATGATTATTTTTGAAATTTTTGCTACTTTCCACGAATGGTACGTTTTATCTATCCAGCATATTAAATTGAAATTTCATTTTGACGATGCCCAGTAAGTACAAACTATATAAATAGTATGAAATATACCATTTCGCTATTTTTTTCGTAAACTTCCCGATAGATTTTTCTGTTGTATTCCACATAGTCTCCTCTGACCATAGGGAAGCCATCTGCAAAGCGGAAACGCATTCGGATTTTATTTCATTTAATTGAAAATTATTCACATGTGATCGTCGGACAGAGGATAACGGACACTACTGGCGAGCTGCGACCCAATTCATTTCTCCGCCAACGGCTTAGTATGGCAGTCCAAAGAGTAAATGCAGTGAGCATTATATCAGTGACTTGATTGAACTGGATTTTATTTTAATTTAGTTTTGTCTTTATTGATGTTTTTTTATGATTCGATATATTACATTTCGAAAAAAACAACAGTATCTGCTTTTCATGTGTACCAAGAATGAAGTTGTAGGCGACGTTCCGAGCGGGCTCGATAGTCCAAAAGAGTGATACTAGAGCTATGACGGTCATGATACTAATATTTTCGTTGACTGTGCTGATTTTTCTGGGTTATAAAATATTGAACACTTTTATCGCATTCATATGCAAGTTCACAGAATTTTGGATTGCAAAATGGATGTCAGAATTTTTGCCGTTAAAGCCACCTACATTGTATACATTGTGTTTTACTACTTTTCTTCTGTTGTATGGTAATTACATGAATTATATAATATATGATAATTACAATTGGAATTATTGGGATGCATGTAATATAGGCCCACGATGACAGGCTATGTTCATCAAACGTGCATGTATATTAGGCAAGCGAATTCGTCATTACATCAGAAATTCCAGAATTTTCGGAACATGGTTATCAAATTGCAATATACAGTATTCCAGTATTTGTATGCTGAATGTTTATATCTTATACTTAGGCCTTACAATCTGAAATTTACAAGATCATGCATAATAATAATGTCGTGAGTAAGTCGGTCTTGTTAATTTACGTGGAGATATATCACTGGAGATTTCATTTTTTCGCATCATGAATGCCAAGTACCTCCTGCTAGCAGCTTTCTTATAATTACGTAAAGCCGAACTCTAGTGAATGCATTGAAAGTAGCATACATGAAAACGAATTGATATAGATTTCACTTTATGATATCAACTGATTTGTCTCAAAAATCATTTTATAATCATTTGAAATCTTAATTTGAGTGCTTGCCTAAATATATAATTTAATTCATCAGTTAATTTTCAAGAAAGAAAACAATTAGTTCCCAATAACAAATAACTGTATATTCATGTAAAGAATTCATGAGTTTAGATAACCTAAGATATTCATTTCAAAAGTGGTTAATTAACTGAGAGAAGTAAGCAATAAAAATAGCTAAAGCGAAGAACTCTTATTTCTGAAGAAGAAAGTGACTTATACGTTAGAAACATATGCATGTCTATATCTAAATAATACTTTACGTCAGCAAACTTTGCTACTTCTGCCAATTGATTATTGTAAAACAAATCCTGACGTCCTGTATTGATCACATTTCAATCATTTTCTCCTGAAGCTGTCGCAATAGCCCATTTTCATTTGGGAGCATTGTCATCCTAATTCCGCAGCGAATCATTTCTGATACGCTGTGATGTTGTTTTTTCATGCATCATGCGTATCACAATGCCGCATGTCACAGAAACGAATGAATCGAAAAGCTGTCCACATATGACAATGAAATTGAGTTGCAAATAATTCAATTTTGGATTCAGCATCATGGCGCATATGGCGTTTACAGCATATGGCAAAGTATATAAAAATCCCACCACTTTTATTGTTGTAAAACATGGAAATGTTATTCTGGGCGTGCTCTTTCCAATATTTACATCTGATTCTTCGTGACTGAAAATATCAATATGCCAGTCCTTAAATTTCTGAGGGGGGCTTAATATCATCGTCTTCTCATCAATCTCTTTCAGCATTTCAAAACTTTTTAGCATCAGTCGATTATATGAAATAATTATTGCTGCTAACATGCTCCAAGGCATCAATACATTAACAAATAGCCCAATACCATTTGCATAATACTTAATGACATGATCTGTCACGAAATATTTGTAGTGATCTTCACAGGTTCTCAGAACATAGACTAATCCAAGTGGCATTATCAGAAGTGTCTCAATTATCAAAATAGAAAATGCAATAGTCTCCGGTAAAACATGCTTCTGAAGAAATCGTGGAAACCATAGTACAATTATCTGATAAGACGTCATAATAATGATTAAGTAAACAGCTACACCGCTACTTGTATATCCAATACCAGTGATAAAAACATGAAGTCGGTTAATCAGTGTGGTATGATCTTTAGAAATTAAGAAATCGATTACCTCGAGTATATGGGCAGAAGTATGCACCAACGAATTGCAACCTCGCAAAAAATTGCAAAGGATAATCCAAAGTAGAGCTTTGTAGATAAAGGTCTGAAATTCATCTCTCCATATTAAGTATATGCAGTATAAATGAATGCACATCGCTATCCCGGTGGTTGCCAAAGTAAGTACTGACAAACAATAAACAGCATCTGTATACCACTTTGGATCTGGCTGGAGGAAAACTGTCTTTTCATCATCCTCGCATTCTCTAACGGAAAATGCTCTAATTGAACTCATTATGGCAATCACCTCAATAATTCAGTATATTTAAAAGTTCATCGTCTGACAATAAAAGCAGCAATAATTTTTTGTTGCATGAATTTCCTGTCAACAAGCACTGAGTCACCGATATATTTGAAAAGTTTTCGGAGAATTCTAGAGTTGTAACCACAGAAATTGAATAAGTAAATCAAAATTTGAGATAACTGGTCATACAGTAAATTGATGTAACTCTATGAAATAAATAGATATGCTAGATCAATAATTGTAGATGCATGCATCAACTTCTATGTATACCCATGGAGTCCTAGGGAAATCTATGTTATAGAAGTCCAGACCCACGGAATTTCTATGCTAGATAGCGACGCTAAGCCATCTAGGATTACCTGGCATAAATATGGTATATGCATGGATAGCTAGATTAACACCTGTATTGGAAACAAAATCTCACTTCCACATTGACTTACCCACTTGAAAAGCTTTATACCTAGCAGTCATCTATATTTTTTGGTTTGATGAAAGCAGTTTCAATGTCATCTTGATTGTTTGTTTTGCCTCTTGTTATCGATAGACTTCGACTCCGACCTTGCATTTGCTTGTGTGGAAAGCATTTTCAACTGAATCGGTTGATTCCAAAAAATATCGACGTGCATCAGCATCATCAGTTTAATAAACGTGGATTGAAATGGGTCTATACCAATAATTTTCAGACATTCCTTCCCACAAGGCATAAAGGAAACACACTAACTTGTAGCCGCTATAAAGATGAAAGAGGTATTACTTTGAAATCAGCTACTCATATCAATAAAGTCTCATTTACACGGGTTATATACGGGGGGGATATCCGAAGGTTCATCTTCGTTGCATGAGACTGGAATGTCCATTGTTAACCCCTCGAAGCCGTCATCATTTAGGTAATGCTGTCATGACAGCGCATTCCAAGGATGCATCTTGCTCCACTGTCCATGTGCGTTCTATTCCTTTATAAATACAGACTAATCACATCATGTTGGTAGAAGTGCAAACTGATTCAAAACGATGGCACATGCAGGAACCTACTAAGTGGGCAAAAAGTAATTTCTAATATCTTACAGAGATAAAAATAGTGCGGATTGCTGTGAATTCCCTCAAAATGCTCCGATCGCCACAATTCCTTCAATTCCGAAGAATTCAGATCATTGCGCAAAAGTTTTCTTGATAATGTTTGGCCCTCCGATCATTTTAAAAATAGTTAGCAGGCGCATGAAAAAACGTTCACAAACTTCTCTGTAGAACTTGACATCGACTGTGTCTCTTTGCTGTGTGATCCGATTGATAACAGTCACTGAAACTTCGCACAATTTGGAGTGCTTAATTTTGTTCTGGCTGCCCATTGTTCGATTGCTATGGTATTATGTCAGCAGATTGTGCCATCTCATTGACGCTACATGCTCCAATGTTTCCTTTCTAGTCAAACAGAAGAGACAACCTGTCTAATTCTGTGAGAAGAAGAGACGACTTGTCTAATTTTGTGGTTGGTTTTCTATGGACACACTCTTCGAAGTAGAGGATGTGTGTGATGTAGCAAGGCGCGCGAGATTTCGTGGACCATTAAGGCAAGGCATGGCCTTAATCGACAATTATTTCGATCCAAGCAGGAAAATTATCAACGAAACCCAAAATGTCCATCGTCAATGAGAAGATGGTGGGTGCTTTCAGCTTTTATTCGGACAGCTTTGAAAAAGATTGGAGATCAACTTCTCCTTTGCGAACCAAGATTTACGGCTCTGGAATATCTTGAATGTGAAGACCCTCGCGCGTCGGAAGAGTGATTTTATTCTTATATTCATTTCATTAAAAATCATAAATGTCATAAATGTATGTATTATTTATTACATAGGAACACTTTTGTTTCATGTTTACATAGGAACACTTTTGTTTCATGTTTACATAGGAACACTTTTGTTTCATGTTTACATAGGAACACTTTTGTTTCATGTTTACATAGGAACACTTTTGTTTCATGTTTACATAGGAACACTTTTGGACATTGTTTTCTGATAACCCAATGTTTCAACAGCCTTTAAGTTTTAATGCATGCCACTTGTGCTTGTTTTGCTATATTGCATGTTTAATGTTAATTATATTAAATTATTATGAAAAGTATTTAATTATAATTTAATAAATATTTAATTACGTGTATATTATATATTTTATCTTGCAATTCATATTCATTAATTTTGAATGATGGAACATTATCTTTTTTCACTCTTGACTCTCCTTGTCGGTTATACATGCCTTGTCTGAGGGATTTTACCACCCAAAACATTTAGTATCATCATTAATCTGTGTCTACTATTAACCATTATTCATTTGCAAAATATAGTAGGCCTATGTTTTTGGCTGTTTTCAATATTTACATAATTGCTATTGTATCACCTCCTACAGTGCTAAATTTATGCCTGTTGATGCTTGTACATGTACATGTACATCACAATGCATGCAAAAATGTATTTTGCGAATGTCTGTCATGTACGCAAAATTTTTGGTACATATATTTCCAGATACCTGCTTTTGCAGATAGCTTTGGGAGAAGCATATTTACAGAGTAAGTCATCCTGCGCTGTAAGGCTATAAAGCAATTGCTAAAACTTGTTCAAATAGTAACAACTTTGTGTTCCAAACTTCAAGGATTGGTAAACAGATTAGCACCTAAATTATCATATTGTGCTAATACTCGTCAAAGACTATCCTTGTCTCCACACAGCATTGGCGGGACATGAATTAATGCAAAATTCAAACGGATCTAGACGTTTAGTTTTGACACTAGTTTGAATTTAGCTGCTATTTTAGCTTTGCTCAACGACACTTATAAATGCGTCATTCTGGTTCATCATGCACTACCGATCTCATGTGCTGTCCAGCATAACAAAACAGCCAATCAGTCACTAGGTGACATGCTACGCTCACGCGTAAACTACGCGCAATTACACATGACCCTAAACATCTGTGGCTACGCGTGACATTGCTGCAACATCTGTCGGCAGTCCTGTTATAAAGAATTTGCGTCTCATGTGTCTGCATGTATCAGAGGCTAAACCATGTGATAGGACCTCAATTTCATACTTAGGGAAGACAGAACATGCTTAGCGGTTCATCCGTGGTTCAAGCGGCAACGCATACAAATGTAGACGACGCGCAAACTATAAACGCTCGCCCGCGCGTATTCATAAACATTCCCTATGTTTTGACAACATCAGATCAAGTGATTTCTGACTCTTTGTGCAGCGCGTATGTACGCGGGTAGAGAAGTATAAACTGCGCTTAACCACGGATGTTTGGGGTGTTCCGTAATTACGCGTGGCATGTCACCTAGTGGTGTATGAATTGTAACGGTAGCCTGCTGATATGTTTTAAGTAATTATGAATACTAATTTCTACTAATTATTAAGGAATTTGCGTTTCATCTGAAATGGAAGATGGGCCGTGTGATATACAGGGTGATCGCGATCTTCCCGCCGATTCTTCTCACAGTTTATTCAAACGTATAGATGAAGTGTGTGATTCATAGATATCTACGTTTCAAATTTCAAATCTTATCAAATGTCATCAAATTATGAAAACACTCCATTATTAACTCTTCTCACAGTTTATTCAAAGGTATAGATGAAGTGTGTGATTAATAGATATCTACGTTTCAAATTTCAAATCTTATCAAATGTTATCAAATTCATTTACTTCTGAGACGCGCACGATGGAATATCGCAATCTAAACAACACTGAAATCGCATCAATTGTATCGTTCTCAGTTGCTTTCAATTGTGAAGAAGCCAGGCGAATGTTTTTTAGAAATTTGGAAAAGAGCCAACACCATCACGCACCCTTCGTGATTGGAAAGCAAGATTCTTGGACACTCTGACCATCTTACCTCGGAAGCCTGTTGGTGATCATCAACAGAGAAGATTATCGACAGAAAAGAAAGAAGATGTCCTTGCCGCATTTGGAGACGACCCATTCCTATCACAGCGTAACGTGGCCCAAGAAGTTGGTGTTGCGCAATCCTCTGTCAACAAGATTTTAAAGGAAGAGGGTTTGAAGCCATGGAAGATGGTATCTGTTCAGGAATTGCTTCCACACGATCCAGGGAAACGGTTGAATTTTTGCAGGATTGTCCTAACAGAGTTAGAAGTGAAGAACGTCTGCTTTAGCGACGAAGCAACTTTCCACCTAAATGGCTGCGTCAACAAACACAACCGTTTCGTGTATGCCATGGATAATCCGAAGATGATTGCTGAAGACAAGGCGCTGCGCTCACCTGGTATTACGTGCTGGGCTATGGTGTCACCTGAATTTGGGGTTGTGTATGAACTGTTAGAGACGACCATGAACTCAGAGCATTACAAACGTATTCTTCAAACTCACGTCATCCCACTTCTCAAGCAGCATCGACATAAGAGAAAATTTTATCAACAAATGGAGCTCCTCCCCATTTTGCGATAGTGGTTCGACAGTTACTCGACAATCAACTCAACAACCGATGGATTGGTCGTGGTGGGTCTATCCAGTGGCCTCCAAGAAGTCCAGATCTTTCGGTTTGTGACTTTTGGCTTTGGGGATACATCCGCAACGAATTGTACAAGCCCCCAAGACCGTCTACAGCCACGACATTGAAGGAAAGGTTGATGGACTTACTTGACAACATTCCGAAATCGATGATTCGAAAGGCTTATGAATTATTTACTCGTCGATGTAAGTTGTGCGAGGAATCCTATGGAGGACACTTCGAACAGAATCTTTGATTTTGTAACATTTGATTGAGTCATTGTTTGTTTTCACTGTATAGAACATGATTTGAGACACTGAATTTGTTTTAATTCATTCACATCAAAGCGGTAAAAAACGGCGGGAAGATCGCGATCACCCTGTATATTTCATAGGGCCGATTTTGCATAGGATCAAAAAGCATTGACTGCCTGAAAATCAGGACAATCCTTCGGGATACCCTGCTGTTACTTCTGTTCTAGAGGTAACCTACTAGTCTGATTTCAATGATGCATATGAAATCTCTGCGTTTTCTTTCAGTTCAGCATGAAACTTTAGTGAAGTACAGAATTAGCTGGAGAATTCTATTAAAAGTAGTATGTATATACTATTAGTAGCATGCATTTAACTGCATAATTTGCGCTATTCGCTAAGAGAATGAACCGGACTTAGCTCATTTATAGGGACCTCTTTATCATTGACGTCCACATTCTGCAACTTTGTGGACGTTCGGCGTGTAATAAACCCTTGAAGAAGAAATCTGAAATATCGGATGCTATCATTACAAATACTACTGTGTAGCCAGTGACAATTTTTATTGATTATTCCGGGATTTGTCTCAATGAGTTATGCGTATCAAAATTAGATTGCTGGATTGCCGTTGGTCAAAGCCCTCAATTAGTGATAGAAAAAGCAATCATTTGATTGAACAATGGACGTATTCACATTGAAAATAAAGACATACAGCAAACATAACAAGATCTCAACTCTATCGAGAAGAATACGTTAGAAAATGATTCTTCATCATAAATGAACAGAAAGGCATGCATGTACAATGTCAGAGACGAATAAACAAAAAACTGGAAGAGAACATAGGAGATATAAACTGAATAATTAACAAAGAGAGACATTAACAAAACCCGATACAAAATGCCTACGGAAGCATTGTGAACAAACGAAAGATATGTTTTAGTTTTCCTACGTTTAAATGAATTTTTTGTTTCAAACTTTGGAAAAACAAAAAACAAACAAATTTCGTCTCTTCATGAAATGAATACTTGGCCAATTGTCGCGTCAATACAAGAAGCTCTCAATCCTTTATCGTTCACTGGAGAAAAATGAAGCAAAACTCTCAGTTGACGAAAGGAAACTGGATGACGATGGAGATGGCCAAGACGATGGCGTTGAGTCGAGGAAGGAGGTGAAAATCTTCGATTCGCTTCTCGAAGACTTTTACAATTAGGTGGGAGTGATAACAACACGGAAAATGAGACGAAAGTGATCAAATTTATCTCTTCCTCATTTGGCCAACGTTATCGTTGGTTTCCGTTTCGAAAGCGTTCCTGTGAACAAGGATTGCTTCGTTAAAGACGTTGCGAAACCCCGTGACGGCCGGATTACAGATCCGACCGTCACTCATCTAACCCGGACCACTTAGATGGAGATTTTCCGCGTTGGGGAGGGAATAGAAAGACATTGTCAGCACTCGGACGTGTTATGGAGGCTATGGAGTGATGATTTTCGCTTAACTTTATCGTACTCGCCCTGGGTGATGAGAACGAAGCCTGGAGGTGGTATGTAGGTCGCCTGACTCTCTGCCAGATCGCCTTCTAATGTGAGGATATGAGACCTGAGCCGTGAAATCTCCGCGCCCTGAAAGCAAGGAGAAATGAATATGCTCAGATTTCGAAGACAGTTCCCTTCCATTTGAGGAAACACAATAATGAATGAAATATACCGGGAGAGGAATAGAAAAATGGCGACATACTTGTATCTACAACACTTAGGACGTTGTGTAGTCAAAAATGCTTGTACACCGTATTAATAACAATTATCGGGAAAAGGGTTTTAAGATGCTTTCAAACGGCTATTTCCAAACCACAGGAACCGTCATGTGCGACTCACGGGGTCTACAGGAGATTTTGCAAAGCTGACCGACAAAATAGCCCTCTTAGGCCGCTGGTACACAGGAAAAGGCGTCTTCCATCTTCCACGGACTGCAGTCACACTAGGGAAATCCATTTCCAAAACAGTCATCGCTTTTTTTCACTATTTACCGTTACTATGACTACTGTCTAAGCTCTTCTCTTCCTCATCCTCGTCTTCGTTCGACATTGTGAACAAAGGCTGTTTTCTGATTGCAATTACAGCTTCCTCAATCTTCCCTCAGACGTCACTTCACATTGTTATATTTTTAGAACAGTCTCGCGGCTGACGCCTGACGGCTTATGGAAATGGACTTCATCAGCCGCATAATTTCATGCCTTATGTCCGATGGACGACGCCTTATGACTTTTCCTGTGTGACAGCGTGACGGACGATAGAAGATGGAAGGTGGCGGATGACTTTATCTGTGTGATAAACTGCATTCTTTTCTACATGCAATTAAAGGGAAATACCAAATGGAAGATAGAAGATGGATGACGCTTTTTCCTGTGTGACAGCAGCCTTAAGCAGATCATGCTCTGATCATGTTTTCATCTTAATTATATAATTTTTCTTGGACTTAACATCATATATCAGTGCAGTTTGTAATGTTTCGTTTAGTTTATTATTCCTTTATCACTGTAAGATGAAAAACAATACATTAAGGTTACTAATTATTTTGTGACTTTTCCATCAATCGAGATGAAAAGATCTTACGATATATCTTGCGATATGTTTAAAGGTCACAACAAGGATTTATTTTGCATTGATTAGCCACTTGTTGAGTTGCGGCCCGCAAGAAGGTCGAACTACATCCACTGGCTTGGTTTGTCGACTGCCGGTCTTTTATACACAAACTTTTGTGAGCTTTATATCCAGAAATTGATGTTCACAATTTTCAGTTGGCTAGTTAAGGAAGATTACTGTTAAAGGAAAGAGTGTTGAATATCTTGCGTGTTTCATAGGAATTCGAAATTATTGTCCTTTGAAAACAAGGGCCCAATGTGGTTCGTGAAACTTTATTGCTGACACCTAATTGTGACACACAAACATCAGCTTCCACAAAGCCAATCAACAATCGGCAAGTCAATGTCAGAGTGGAGTATCCCACGCGTCCACATGCAAGTTCAATGTCAGCAATAAACTGTCAGCAACAAAGTTGCACGCACATTGTACGTCTTGCCTTGCTTTCTGTCAAGGAAAAAATACGTTTTTGAATTTACAGTTGTGATCACTAAAGAGATCAATTTAAAGTAGCACGTCAAAAATATGATCAATGAGGCTTTATTTTGCACTGTAAATGGAAACACATGCTCTTCTAAATAACATAGGCATTACAATAAGACATTGCGAGTACTTGACAATGATAAGTATTGATGATTAATAATTGATGATTGATAAGTAATGATGATTACTTAATGACTAGGGCAGTTCATAATACCTGTTGAACGGGAAATCAGATTGCAAAGAATAACAGTATGCCGATTAGCGGCAAAGAGAACAGATGAACAGCCGATAAACGGTAGGAAGAAAGCTTCCACGCCTCTTCTTTCATGTGCGCGGATAACATGGACTTATGTGTATGTTTGTAATACTATACTCAAAAGACAATTATGATAGAGAAAATAAACATGTTGCAAGATCACAATAAATCATTAAGGTAAAGTATATGGTAGCGGTTCATTTTTCAAAACGAAAACCCAGTCGGAAGCGATTGATTGATGGCTCGACATCATTATGTAAAGGAAACTTGCACTTTGAATTCGATCAAGATATTCGATATGTTTACATTAAGCTGTTCTTAGCTTTGTCTTAACATCATTTTTACATTAACAATAGACGAGAAAATGCTTTCAAATTCAAATACAATTATTATACGAATCAATTATCAATGAATTCACCACATTGCAACGCTGCAAAGTTTTCCTGTAATAGTTTCCATCTTCTGCATTTGGATGTCATGCTTATTGCATATTTTCATGAATTTTATCATCAATAGAAATAACATTTCGTGAATATGAATTTAATTCCGATAACAGTGATTATGTTCAGTTCCGACATTTGATAGAGTCTTGTACACTGCAAATTGCACACCGTTAAAGACAGCTAAAATAACCGTTAAATAACCGTTAAAATAAACTTCACAGAAAATATCCGTAAATATCTGTTAAAATGATGACGTCACAACGTGATGAGTGATGACGCAACACTCAAAATCGGTTCATAACAGATAAAAAACGTCTGTCTTTACGGATATTTACAGTTCAGCCTGTAAACCATGAAACTAACTTTATCTGTTAATTTTAACGGATATTTACGGTTTATAGTTTACAGTATACAAATGTTCGGGATTGGATGCACATATATATTCTCCGGCAGCCAGAACAAGTTTCTGCACGGGACGAGGCCGAACATGAAACTTTCACATAATGATGCGCAGTGCACCCAATCCCTACTGCGACTCTCCGCGTCTGCCGAGTTCTAATGAGTTCCTCTTCTTATCAGACACGATCAAAGAAACACATGTTAATCCAATGAGAAACAGATTGTAGTTTTTTGGTTAAAATGAAATGTTCTATTTGTTCCCTCATTAAGTGAAAAGTACTGAGCCCAGAGTCATAATGTTGACATGGAATGTCTTCAGGTCATTTCTTATCATGCTCATGCACCCCTGTATATTAAGGTGAACACATGCAGATTTGGCAAGCCTCTCAATGTCGGCAAAAACAAGCACTTTGAGCAATTTAATCCGCATTGGACAACATTCTCGCATACATCGCCGATCAGAAGCATGATCATATCACACACATGTAGACAGGTTAAGAAGTCACCTGAAGACATATCATGCCGAAGATCATGGATCTAGACTTAATACTTTTCAGTTGATAAGAGAAAACATTGAAAGTTTCATTTTTGCCAAAAACTGCAATCTGTGTCCCATTGGATTAACACGTGTCTCTCTTTGATCCTGTCGGACAGGAGGAGGAACTTGCCAGAACTTGGCAGACGCGCAGCTTCGTATAAGCGATTGGGTGCACTGCACATTATTCTGTGAAAGTATCATTGTCGGCCTCGTCCCCTGCAGAAACTCGTTCTGACTGCCGCACTAATTGATGTGCGAGTAGACTGAACGATGAGAACTCACTTCCATTTCATATTCTCATATGTTTATAATTATATTATAAGGTATATTATAAGGAAAAATGGTTTACAACACAGCAAGGAATTATAATTTCACAATAGTAAAAACGCTTAATCTTTCACATTAGGAAGTTACCTTACCTTGATATTCATGAGTTGGTTAGTTCGAAATATTTCTGAGTGACGATAATCATATCTTGTACATTTACGTTAGAAGCGATAATTATATGTATACGTCAGATGAGCACAGAATGTATAAGAAGACAATAAAAGACAGTGTGATGTTGAAATTCTGACATGAGCTTATAGAAGTTGAAAAAATGAATAAGGTACATCCTCGTACATGTACATAGAAATTGTGCAAACCATACCAACTACAAATAAAGCATGCATTTTAAGAAAATCTTTTGATGACGTTTCTGTCGCAAAGCAAAGCATGATGCACCATTTCCCAATCAATGCAAAACATTCCACCTCAAACTCAGCCAATTCTTGTTAGTCCATCGCCATGACATACTAATTGATGACAAAGCTGATTCCTGATTATGGTATCAGTGCATATCACGCATGCCTTTGTGGCATGGCATCTATCACATCAGAAATTGAAATATGTAGCGAACTTGGTTGATTTCACGAAATGCATACTTAGCCTGTTAGTGGTAATAGAGAATATCATATTACAAATCGCAATTACAAATTACAATTATCGCTTCATCATATTACAAATATTACAAGTTTTTATAATCCCACAACACAGAATGATTACCTAAAGAAAACAAATCCTTTGAGACAAATTAGATAAATTGTGGGAAATGTATATTTAACATGATCATGCTTTAAACTGTAAATTACTCGTATAACTACATGTCAGAGGAATTCTCGCTTATCCGGAGTATATTTCACTATATACAAGATACACATAAATGTACATTCGAAAATGGAACTAATCATATTTAAATCATGCTAATGAGGCAAACAATGTCGAGATTATTAGTTACACAGTCTATTTTCAAAGATTTTTGTTGTTGATAATTTAAATTGACTTATTAATTGATGTATTTATTTGCAAAATTTTGTTATGGTATTTCTTCTACCATTTTAATCAAGAAATACTTACTTACACGGCACAATTCACCACTTATACTACTCACCGATGGTATCTTTAAGCCGGTTCATAAGTGAACCTGGTTCATATAAATTCAATATGTTCTGATTATACACCCACAACAAATATCTTCCTTTTTAATTAACCCAATTATTATCTAATTTCATAGATAGACATTTTAGATGATCTTTTATGAACATCTAGATTGTATATGACATCGTCATTGAATGTCCATGTGAATTCCATTGTAAAGTAGCACAGGAAGTTTGTTCACAAGATTTTCCACATATCTGCTTAAAATGTTACCTCCTTGTGGACCTAAATTAATATTACGTGCAAATCTAAAACGTAGAGTAAATTTGCTTGAGTGATGGTGCAAAAGGTTTGGTCACCTTGATTGGCGTCAATGCTCCTTGATTGGAATTTATGCCATTAAAATCCATAAAGGATCTAATTTCCATCACAAACATCATGATAAACCTGAATTTTCTACTTGTGAAAAGTCTTTCTAAAGTCTACTTGTGATACACCTAGCTGACTTCCTGAAATCCTTTTCATTTCATGTGAAGACCAGGGATGGAACCGGCCCGAATTCGTTGGGCCAAGGCCGGTTGCCGCACAAGTATGTCGGTCGGGAGCGACGACTGTTATGCAGAACGTTCGATTGAAGAGAAGACACCAATGGATTTGACTTGAGACAACATCAACATGTTCCAAAACATGCTGAGAATGCTATGAGCAGTTGTTCTACCTCATCATTAATATACCATCTACTTGAAAGTGAAACTTTCCCTCACTGCTGCAGAAGCCCACGACGCAGATTAATTTACAACTGAGTGAAATGTCTCTATTAATGCATCAAGTTTTGTCATTGACCCCCAACTTCATATTGAGTGAAAGAAACAAATTTGAGCCACTACAGGGCCGGTACTGGGCCGGGCCGGTTTCATCCCGTGAATACCATCCCAGGCAATCCTGCAACTTTGTGCAAGACCAGACAGACAACCTGAAAGGAAACTGAAGTCTCGTTGCAGTGTGCGCAGTGATGATATGAACATTAACATATAACCTGAATAAATGACTAAATTATAAGCTTCTTCCAATCGGCACGAGACACCCAATACACATTGACAACAGAAATGACTTTCTTTTATCGTCAATAAACTTGCCTGGGAATCACACGTGCCCTTCAAGAAATGAATTTGATCCTGGAGATGCCCAGTATTTTCAATCACCTCTTCTACATCGGTGACTTCATGATTGAGATTTCGATGTGACCCTGAGTGTAACACTGTTAAAGCGGCGGAGTTGCTCTGAAACATACAAACTTGGATTATCAATTCCGCAAATGCAGAAAAGATAAAAGATATTCACCTGTTGAGACAGTTTGCTTTCTAGCTGCAAAATTTTCTGCTTTAACCTAGCTTCTGAATCTTCATGCTGTTGACAACGCTTCTTCAAGCTTCTTTCTTCTCGTTCAAATTCACTGAGTTTCCGTTCCCAGTCCAGTTTTTCCATCAGCATCTCATCGCGATGCCTTTGTGACTGATTTTGTCGACAAGAAACCAGTTCTAGCTCTTCTTTAAGGGCATCACAAGAGATTCTGGTGGAGCTGAGCTGGCGGGAGATTTCCTGGTTACTCAGCTGCAAGATGGACAAATGGATCATTACATTCACGCACATTTCCTCTGTGATTGAAGCCCGGACTCGTCGGAATTCAGAAGATTCAGTTTTTAGAATTTAAGACGCCCTCTGTGAGTGTGGTTTACCCTCCTGCACTCGAACAGAGAATAGTGGGTCGACATTGAGTAATAAGGGAACATTTAACACAAAATTTCACAATTTGAAGATAATATTGCGTTGAGTTACACGAATGAAAGACATATTTCATCAGAAGTGATAAGTTTATTAATTTCTTCGACAAAAAAAATTGTGTAATATCACACTGTTGGTATGCTTTAAATAAGTAGTGTGCGATATTAAGAACATTCACATCAAATTGTTGAAAACGTTCAACAAGGCAGAATTTTACAAGTCAAATTTCTTAACTGATACAATTTCCTTATCTCAACATAAGGTATATTTATTCTCTGACAAAAAGTTTCAGTACATGTATTGCTTCAACACCTTATCAAATAATCAATGATCAAAAGAAATAATAATTTTTAGGCATATTCTTGCATGTGATATTGCATCACTCAAGCTTGCAAATTTTATTAATATCAGGAGCCTTACTATTGCAGCTGCATTATGTAATATTATGAACAGTCTTTAGAAAATCTGAGCCTACTTTTAAAAACTTGCCGAAAAATCTTCAAACTCAAACAAAGTTGTACACACTAGGTGACATGCCACGCTCAATTGCGCGTAATTCACGCGTAAACTACGCGTAGTTACACATGACCCTCAACATCCGTGGTTACGCGTGACATTGCTACATCTGCCGGTAGTCCTGTTATAAAGAATTTGCATGTGCCTATATGTATCATAGGCTGAACAATGTGATAGGACCTAAATTTCATGCTCAGGGAAGACAGAACATGCTAAGCGGTTCATTCGTGGCTCAAACAGCAACGCAGACAGCCGTAGACGACGCTTAAAATATAAACGCTCGCCCGCGCGTATTCATAAACATTCCCCATGTTTTGACAGCATCATATCACGTGATTGCTGACTCATACTGCAGCGCGTATGAACGCACGTAGAAGTATAAACTGCGCTTAACCACGGATATTTGGGGTGGCAATGTCACGTGGTGTATGTTAGAAAACAAAATATTTACTCAAGTATATTCAAGTTCTATTTTAGCTCAAGTTTGTTTCAAAACAGTGATAACTTCTAAAACTACATAAATGATGAAATAAGTAATCACATGTAATTGAGCTTGTAATTCAAAATCATAAAGTTGGGCATGGTAGCAGCTTTCATGAGTTCAATAGAAACGATGTTAAAGACTGTTATTGATTTTGCGCAATTAATCCTGGCATTGATTTGTCGAATTTTTAGCTAGATTCTTTCCCAAAACTACAAGAAATATTAGCGATAACTAGTTAGATCAAACTTTGTCCGAAACTTTCATTATCTACTAGCAGAAAATATCACAAATCGTCATCTGAAAATTATTTAGTAGATGTTAATGGTAAAGGCATCACCAACAAAAGACATTCAGGTTCAAACGATGATCAAGGTGGTGGTCAAAATCCATGCAATGATATCACACAAGTCATAACACAATTATTACAAAATCTGTAACCGTACTTCTCTGGAGCGTTTGTCTTCTACGGGATTCTAAATTAGAAGGGCAGGTACAAATCATTAATTTCGTGTTGGTGAAGGACAACAGATACTTCTTACAATAATTGTACAATGAATTAACTTTCTGCAAGATCGTCGTTTTTACAAATGAGGTATAGATTTCAAATCATATTAATGAATGACAGCGCTTGACGATCAATTCAATAAACTAGATACTTTCTAAATTATGAAGAATTATCAAATATCTTTAATCTCACATCACAACTGAGGGAAACCTTGTTGACATAATAACAATGAAGCACATATGTTTTCAAAAGAAATAAAATCACTAGCATCGAAATCAGAAAGTGATAGAAGACGGAGGCATTGCCTAATAACGAAAAAAGTGCAAAATTCTACATCTACAGTTTACACAGGTCAGGTAACGTGAGGCGGATTAGCACATTTTCCATGGATAGCTCCAATGAGAATGACAAACTATTAAATCAATACAAGACACCAACACCCTTGATTCCCCGACCTAGGAATCGACTTGTATTGACTTAATAGTTGTCATTCTCTTTAGATGTTCAATGCACTACGACCATGGAAATCAACTTTATCTGAAGTTCCATTCTAGATGTTTTATCGTTGTCAATTTCTATGACTGCGACAGACCTTTGTTGTCAGTCTGCTGTGTGACGTAGTCGTATGACATGCTGATATGTTGTCTCGCTACAATAGGAACGCTGGTAGCATTCCGTCGATAATAATAGGACAATAAGCTGTCGATATCACTTGGAGATGACTTCTGCCTACAATCGCATTCCTTTTGAACCGTCAGCGTGGCCTAGTGAAGAAGGTGCGAGCTCGTCTCCACCGCGCACTTTGGTTCGATTCCTGGGTCAGGCGAGTGCGGCCGGGGATTGACTTAATAGCTGTCACTCTCTTTAGATATTCAATGCACTGCGACAGACCTTTGTTGTTAAGCTTCTTAATCATTAATGTCCGCAGAGCACATTCTATTAGATGGCGAGTGATGGCAGAGTGATGCTTCTACTTTCTTGGATTGTGGTCTGGTGTTTCCGTTCTTGAGCCATTGTGGGAGCTGCTCAGCTCTGTGAGTAGAAAGACAGCGCTCCGCTCCGTTTTCCCCGTGTACCTTGCACCGCAAGGACATGTAAATAATAAATAGAATAAATAGCATACTTTGGACTGTGAGGAAGTGGAATCATGTCTTTCATCGCAGTCGCAGATAAAGTTGTGGTACGGAAACTCATTAGAACTATCCATCTTGGAAAGTGTGACAATTTGCCTGCCTCACGCTACCTAACCTGTGCAAGCAGAGGGCACTACTTATATTAAGACATGTATAGTTTTCAAACATGTTTCCAAGTATTGATTTATCAAAGACGTAACATATGGAAGGAAAGTTTGATAATCAGCCATCACAAAATGAAATTGAAAGTTAATAGCTTATTGTCATAATTACGTAGGATACATAATGTATGACATCAGAAAGCAGGAAAACTTTTCCTCCTAAAATGAAAAAAATGCATGATAAAAAGAACATCTTCAACTAAGAAATGAAAATAAAATTCAACAGAAATCCACTGCAAGGATAATGTCACACCAGCGAGCATTAGATGCCACTCATGGAAATGCATCGGATGAGACAAGTTAATAAATGGCAATTATTTAGAAATCTAGAATATACACATCAAATGCAGTGAACGACATTGGTTCGTCTTGAGAGTCCACGAGGGTCTGATGAGAGTTGACGAAAATCTTGTGATAAGTACATGTAATTTTCTATCATTTAACAACGGTTGCATGCAAAATCCTGACAAATGTTAAAACCTAGTTCGATATCTTGAACTTTGTCGTCATGATGCAAATCTTTGCAAATGATCCATGCAAAATTTACAGTTAAACTTCAGTTGATGCTGGCGGGTGTTTTCCAAAGATGTCACTGTTTCATTTGAGATCATTTAACGAAACACAATAAATAGCGGTTATGCAAATAAATTATGTGCAGAATTGATCATGACTGTACTTGAATATAGTTGAAACATTTGCTAATGTAAGTGTTGCGTACTCAGCTCTAATAGCTTTAATAAATTTCAAAATATAAAGTAATACATGTGTATTCAGGGAAGTAACGCAGGTAAACGGCGTTATCCCACTGCTCTGAGTTCCATATAGCGTTGTCCGAGTGATAGTTTCTAATTTTACATTCGGAAATTATCAAGTCGCAATTATCAAAACATCAGAGAAAGTGAATCGGGTCATTGAAGATAGCAAGTCACTTGACAGCTGTTGTAATTGTTTTAGATTTCTTTGAAAATAGAATATCAGTTTAAAAAACTGCTTTAACTTGTAAACCATGTACGCATAATGAAAATTAGACAACTTTTAGTTGACTTGATGACTGATTATTCATTAATAATATATTACTGTTTACATACATTGTACATGTACCGGTAGAGAACATTCATTTTCTTGAGCATGAAAATTCAATTACAATAAGTGTAGTAGTATATCTTCATGCTACTAAAACGTGTGTATATAAATGCATTTATGTATACAGGCCTACCTCAATGAGCCACCGATTATATCGAAGCATTTAACATAACTTTATCAAATTTGAAAATTATGATATGTGAAACCATACAAAAAGCTTACAAAAACATCGGTATCGAGAGTTAACCCACTGGAAATTTTACCATGACGCCACTGAGTGTATTATGCGTGCAACTGTGATTGGACAAAGCAACTATCATTTTAATAGGATGGATAATAGACAAAGCATTGAATACTAAAATGCATGTTTTCATTCGTTGCTCTGATTACCATTTTCTTTGGATGCTATTTTGTGTATTTTCATTGGCTATATATAATAGGCTACTTTAAGAACTTTCATTGAATTAAATCATCAAAAATCTCATGGACACACCTGAAGATTCGACACCTCTATAAGAAGTGCAGATTTCTGATCTTCGATTAACCGCAGACGTCGTTCCGCTCTCGCCCTTTCATCATCTGTTTCTCGTAATCGAGCTTCCAGATTTCTGTTCTTGGCAACAGCGGTCGATAGCCTATCTAAACTGTCCTGATTGCCACGTTTTCGGGCCTCCAGCTCGTCAGCCATTGCTAAAGCACTTGAATGAGTTTCTTTCATCTAAAATGGAAGCAAATATTCAAATAACGCGATCAATGAAGGATGTAAATTTAGCATTCTATTATTCTACATAGCATAAAATAACCTATAATGAGCTAAATTTTTTTCATATGTGCAAGTTCAAGATTGAGACACTTGTATCCAATTTAGAATATTTAAGTAATTAGGAATTATTAGTCACTTCAATTTAGACTAGCATGTAATTTTATGATGAAAATAAGACCATAAAATACATCAATTGAGAACTTGTCAAGCTAAAGAACTATTGGCAATTGCGTCTACAACCACAGAAATTGAATGCATGCTAAAAACAATACAATAGGAACTGATATGCAATTATAATTACGTCTAAAACTGCAAAATTAAATGTCATTGTGCTAAAACAATAAAACTGGAACTGAAGACTCGTATTCGTTCATCAAGGTTGAACTGTAGATTTGTTTCATGACCAGACTTTCAGTAGTGCGCGTGTACTTAGTGCGAAAAACTATTTGGAAATTGTCATAGCTATTTCTATGAACGTGTTTAAATCTCAGTATCTTTAGGTGTACCTTCCAAGTGTTCACGAATTCTGCTTATAAAGTGTCTACGAGTCTCGCCAATATAGCAAGTAATTGTCACATTGCCAACATTTGAATTTGTATACAAGATCAGAGGAGGGACTCATGGATACATGGAGTTAGATTCAAATTATCTTGGCGCTTGCTATTGATTGGATTCTCATGCGCTCAAATTCTCGTCAACAAAGCAGACTTTTTTTGATAGCTATTGGATTTTTAAAATTGTGCTATTGTCTAGACTGATGCTTCAAATATGTAAACCGAATCCTCCTATAGGGTATGTCTACGGGTTGTTTAGCAGCTGTTAGTTGATGGTCAACTCAATTGCTTACTTAATCATTAATCAATGTTCATGCATGTTCATGCCATGTCGTAAGAAGTGATTGAAATCATTGGAGGTCGCCACTCTTTACGTAATGTAGCGCGCATCATGACAACCAGTTCAACATTAAACACATCAAATTGTGCGAAGCTTCAGTGACTGTTATCAGCCAGATCACACAGCAGAGAGACACAGTCGATGTCAAGTTCTACAGAGAAACGTTTTTTCATGCGCCTACTAACTTTTTTAATAATGATCGGAAGTTTTAACATTATCGAGAAAACTTTCTGAAAGAAATCTGAAAGAATCGTGGCGATAGAAGCATTTTGAAGGAATGCACAGCAATCCGCGAGCGACACACGACTGCTTTTCCTATCTCTGCAAATGTATTTTTGCCCATTTCGCAAGTTTCCTCATGTGCCATTGTTTTGAATCAGTTTGCTAATTCTGTGGGTGCATCAGCAACACAGCAAACATGCGATTTTAGTAAAATAACACGTGGTGTTTTCCGCTCAATTGTTCAACTGATTCGATCAATAACTCGAATCACAGGGCACTGTATACTCATCTTAGGTCTACAGACGGGGGAGTGAGCTCTCCACATGTTGGTGTTTGCCGTGAGTATGTAGCATCCTAAATACGTCACAGCGTCACAACGTTTTAGATTAGAAATTAGCCTATTATTCCATGCACTAAAGAAATAGAAGTCGGAGCATAATTGACACTTCTTAATAAACGTTTCATTTTTCAAACTACCAGTCAGCATACGGTACTTTTCAAAATATTCATACAATTCATCAACATGACAACTCTCTTGCAGTTGACCATTTCCACTGATAGATGCCTCAAAATAGATACTAGGTAATCAGATATGAAACTAGCAGTATTCTAGATACGAAAACCATTAAGACGATCTTATCTAAACATCCAGAAATCATCAAGCCGCTGATTCCTGGAGCCATTTTTGTGAAAGATACCACCACCAAGAAAGAGAGTGAAAGTTCTTTATTAGCATATAAATAGCGTACCGCATATTGCACAGAAAAAATGATGGCGGAAGTGTCAGGTTTGGATTCAATATAGTGCTAGGAAAGGCTTACAGCTGACATCAAAAAATAATTTAAGAAATTTCATTCAATTTCACCAGTGTAATGAAGATCATGCGATTGGCAGTGAGATTTTCGATACCAGAAACATAAATTAAAACATCCACAAAATCAATGAATTTGGAATTTAGATCATCACTTTTTTAGAAATGCAATACAATTATTCAGTAAACATTGACTGTAACTGAATTGGGAGTAATCCTGTTTGAGTGAAATTTAAAAATAATTGAGCAAAATGATTGCCATGAAATCAAATAGCTGAGCCAAATTTAAGTGAAATGCAAAAGTTCGTCTTAAGAGAACTATTTGATCATTTCTAAAGTTCCATTCTGTAGCATAGAATTGAACAATTCCATTCGCTTTAGTATTTGCCTTTTTTATGCTGCTTGTTATTTTTACTTAATTTCAATTCAACTTGCAGAACTTGTGAATGTTTACTATTGAGCATTTTTGGATATTTCTTGTGGTCTCCGCGGCACAGTGGTTACGTGCTTGGCCTAGCGATCTTTTGGTCCACAGTTCGAGCCCCGAAAGGGTCATTGGAACTCGTCAGGAAGAGCATCCGGACTAGATGCACTACAACGTTCCAGAGAAGTTTAACTATGTCAGCACCGTCCAAACCCCTAGTATGCGGGAGTAGTGACGTTAAAACTCAGCCGCTAGTGAGACGCATTATTATGATACATGACAAGCAAAAGTGTGTGACACTAATTGCGAAATATCAAACAAGTTGCAGACTAGCTAGCAACAGATGTTAAAAAAGTGGCTGCATTATAATTATAAATTCATTAAAACAAATTTTGCTGTATCATCAAAATTTCGGAACGTATGGCGTGAAAATGATTCATCATCATTTCCAAAGTCTTATTTCAAGCTGCATTCCCCCACGATTTACGATTAACAAATTACGATTTGATGTGATTAAACTACGGCATGAGTCCCATTGTCCGGACTCAGGAAAACTGTTTCATTGCTTTTCGGCACCTCGATCAGCAATACCACTACTTTGACTGTCAAAACAACAGATGCTAATGTACGAGGCATTGAATTTGTATAATGCATCATCGAACCTTCACCAAGAAACTTACTTTAGGCTGCTCGCTTATGTTGACCTTAAATACCAAACGCAATAAAATGTTTAAGTATAGCAAAATTCGCATAACAACTTATTTTTCTATCACTCGCGATTTTGTGAATGGAGTAGCATTCACAAGTAGTGATTAAATATCCAGGACTAATTTGATTTTTGAACAGAAAAGTGATGGCTTCATTACATAAAGAAACATAAAAGATAATGTGATATTAAATTACTTAAATTCTGCATATTTCCAAGGTTTTCACAATCATCGGTCAGCGTCAGCAAATAACAAACTTTACTTGTAAAAATCTTTTGTCAGCTTCAGTAACATTTGATTTCAAATTCAGACAAGCAGTTGTCAAAACTTTTTATACATCATGCAAATACTAGCACATTGTTATATGTTTTTCTGCAATTTTAGCGCGGGCTTTTCCAGGGAGGATGGTATCAATATATTTCCTAGTTGGGGATTTAGCTCACGACGTTTTGCTGTTGAAATACAGACATTGAGTAAGTTGATGACGAGATGGAATGCGAAAGACATGGAATCGATGAGAAAGATTATCACGGCAGTGACAACGAACCCGAAAAATTTGCAAGAAGCAGATATAGAAGCTCGGGCTCCGTGACTATATGGCATTGATCATTTTGCTTTTACTTATCGCTTTACATCAGTGTTTTATGAATATTAGTTGAGCGACTATCGATTCTATCATTTCTCGTCAGTATGATTAGAATTGTAATTCATAATGCTACAGACAACACTGTAGACGGATTTTAGGTAAGCAGTTGCATTTTATGATGGAAGGCAACATCGGAGGAGGTAAAATAATCATCATCTATGTATGTTATGTTATTTCAAGAGCTTCTTTCTCAGTTAGTTCAACTCCTGAACAACAATAATTACTGACAGCCATTGCCAGACAATACAAAGAGCCAGATTTGTGGGTAGTTACACTCAATTGGCATGGATCTATGATACAACGCTCAAAACCTCAAAATTATAGATCTAGGTGCGGGTTTCATTTGAGAAAATGCGATAGATGGAATGGACGAATAATTTTAGGGGTAATTTCGGCTTTTTGCTAGTCCATCCGCTAGTGCCTAAGATAGTTCTCCCGCTGTGAGGACCATTAGATGGCCGCCACTTCAATTCCGATTTGTATGTATTGTATAATGCAGATATTGAACAGCAGATGGTTAGCCGAAACCCTAATTTGCAAGTAAATCACTGCGACGACAGTTAGATACAATAAATGCTCGTACATCGCGGTCTCCTAGGAATTATGTTCACGCGTGCGCAATTAGTGACGTCCAGGGCTAGGATCGGTTAACCGGTTAACCGGTTACACTCTCTCTTAACCGGTTACACTTTCTCTTAACCGGTTAAAATCGGTTACGACGTTTCATTAGATTTAACGTGTACTACACTACGTGTATGATGAAATCCGATTGAACTAAAGATTTTACACTGGTTTCATGGAGTAGTGGTTGCTCATTCATCCTCATCCACAATCCATTCAAACTCATTCATTACAATTCGCAATCCTTTAGTCGTGCTGCTACGTACACATGGTCAGTATATTTCAACAATTTTATTAGGTTGATGTACAATAAGATTATGTTGACATTTATATTTTCAATTTGATGTAATCTAAGTAACATCAGTCCATTTAATACTTATAGTGGGCCTATGCATAGAGTGACCTATTTAACTGCGGAAAGTCTTACACCATTTGTAGTTTTAACCTAAAAAGTGGTGAATAGGATAAGTTAGCAATAATAACACACAGACGACATCGCATAGGCTATATATGCCAATAAAAACTAACTCACTTTGAATTGAGTTGGCAAAGAATATAGGGCCTACATGTAGCCGTAGGTGTCACTTGCAAAATCGGTTTCTATTGAAACAACCACTTTGGAAATAACATTCGTAAATTTGGAGATGTAAGCTTACTTATCAAGTGGACAATAGGATAGATAGGTTTATTAAGCAGGATTCATACAGAAGCACTGACTATTATACTAGTAGAAATAGTAGAAACCAAAACTAGTACGCTAACGATTGAAACATAGCGAGTAATAAAAATGAAATAATAATAGGCGTTTTTTGGAAGGAATGACAACCGTCCTTTACAGCTACAATCATCGTTCATACAATGAATTGCAAGCGATCCCTGAAGTTATCGATGATCCAGTTGACGTATCCAGTGGATTATCCAAATCAGCCAGACTGTTAATGATATGGTTAAACTTCAGAGTATCGAAGACTTTTGAATAGTCGTAGGCAGCAACCACAACATTATCAATTGAACTATCATCTAAACGTGAAGTTCTGTATTCGCATGCAATAAAATCACAGCACTGCAAATGGAAGAATTAGGTCAAAACCCAAAGTGGCAAGGTCCGTAGTTTTTGATATACCTTGACAACTAAATAAATACCGGGAATCCTCCTCTAACCGATTTTAACCGATTAACCGATTTTAACCGGTTAAAAATATAATCGGTTAACCGGTTACAAAAAAATTAACCGGTCCTAGCCCTGGTGACGTCACATGAGTCATCATCACCGTGAGTTTCCCGATATCTAAGATACTCATCTTCTCAGTGGCATGATCCCATTCGATTTCTTGTGATTTCCGCAAAGCGAGACGTGTCTAGGTACCGGCCGGGGGAAACCAGAAAAGAGCCGAAATTACTTCCTTCATGACAAACTATCGAGTTTGGAACAAAATCTATTCGTAGACTTAAAGATGCGCTCACATCAAAACCGATTGCTGCAACTCTACATGCATGACGATGTAAGACTATAACGATACATTGAAGTAAAATCGCCGTGTAACATAATAATATGATCGTCCAAACTGCAGTGTCTGTTACTGTTCGCATTAGCTCGATTTTCTCAACAATAAGCAGCTTCTTGAACGATGAAAACCGTCAAATATTATTTTATTGGAAACGATGATTTTTGGGCTAGTGATCAAAATACACACCATTGCCTTAATATTTTTTAGTATGATAACTAAGCAAAGAATTTTTTGATATATGCCGACAACAACAACTTGTTATCATACATAGTATTGCACCTCAGTTGGATGACTGATGAGGTAAATCAACGGATTGCTACTCGTCACTGGATTATCCAATATCTGTTTTTTTCACACAGCTGAGCTGTCGACGATATGCTGGACCCTGATGCAAATATAGCTGACGTAGCTACATTGAGTTGAGGGAAACAGATGAATTAGAAATCAGCGGGTGTCACAGTCATATTTTATTTGCATCTAGATATAACTTTGGCAGTAATAAGTTGATTTTTCTTATTCTCTAAAAAAGAAGTCCGAAATCATCAGTAAATTTCCACCATAATTTACGTACATTTTATAGTCAGATAATAATTGGCTGTCGCTGTACCAACTGAAATACCAACGCGTGAAAGAATGGTAAGAGCTGGAGTATTCCCAAACGTATTCAGTGTCTTCATCTTAGACAATCACACCGTCGAATGAATCCAATAATATTCTGAGACATCAGTAAGTCAAAGTCAATAAGTCAGTATTTGTTCATAAACTATATGTTAGCAAAATGCAACCAATCGGAAATTTTGTTGCTTCCGATTGGTTGTTTTTGATCAATACTTCATTTTTTTACAAGCTGGTCAAATTATAAAGGAGATAGAAGAAATTGGAATTTTAGTTTTTCAAGCCTTCAATAATTGGAAATTTCTAAAGGATTGAAATGTCTTCTAAATGGTTGATATTCAAATTTCAGCTTCTCGTTCATCTATATTTACCTTGGTAGCCATCTCATTGCATTTCTCCCTCAGCTGTTCATTTTCATTTGACAGACGCTGAACGGTTGTGTTCAGCCGCTCAACTTCCTCTTCTAACCGCTTCAGCACTTGCTCATAGCTGGCCTTGGTTTGAGCAAGACTTGCTTCCATTGTCTCATACGTCTTGGCACGCTTTCTCCACGTGGAATCACGAGCTCTGACGTCACTGTATTCTCTCATCATATCCTCGTAGGTTGCCTGAAATGTAGAGCCAGGTGACTGCGAAATGGCCGAAAATAATGCTTTAGAAATTCAGAGTTAATCATAAAAAAGGGACCACTTAAATTATGTTAAACTTCAATCGATTTTCCTGCCTTTTAATTTTTATTTTATACTGATAAGCCAACACCATTCCGGAGCTCATGTTCTCAGCTTTTCAATGAGTTATCATATGTTTGTATTCGTCGATGTTTAAGGTGGACAGAGGTCGAAATGTAAAAATCACCTCATTTAGATATCTTGAATTTTCAATGTGACCATGAATCATACAGAAGATGAAAGGGCTTTCTATGAGCATTCTTCTGACACGTATATTGTTCGTCGAAATCGGTGTACTTTTAGGAAGTTCAGGATGTGCAAATTTATAGCACAATTTTGGAAAGTTGCTTTTATCTTTTGGCACCGGTGTACCATATTCTTTTACATCTTCGAACAAATTAGAGGTGACACGAGCATGGTCTTGTTTAGTGTGAGTCGTGTCATTCTTACAGTGCTCGTTTTTTTCATGACTAGAGTCATGCTTTATTTTCGAGTTGATAATGATTCATCACAAATTTCCAATTTCATATAATTTGATTACTTAAGCTAAAGACAATATTTCCACGGTGAAAAAGGGTGGATAAACAACATTATCTTGTTGCACTTGCAAGGCCCGGTAGATGTCTGCAATCGTCGGACATTTGCCTTCAACACGACACGAAGCTTTTCATTTTCAGAGTACACCGTTAATTGCCAGTGACAACCCTTCGGCTGAAAATCCACTTTCACTTGTTCTCGAAGTGGTTCGGAAGGCAGCAATGGCGTTCACCAGGTGCACGCTTCTCTGCTGAAGTTGTGGTACTGGGCAACGCACTAGTCTCACCACCAGACTGACGGTCAATTGTTTACACATACTGTATATGTATTCGTTGCATTGGTTGTGCAGCTACATTAAAAGAAAGCTTTTTTATATCCTTCATTTTCGTGAATTAGATAACTTGTCAGTAGTTAGAGCAGGCTAAGTTATATCTAATTATCTCGATTTAAAATTTATGTACACTGTAAACTCTAGGGCACGAAATTTCGCTTGAATTAGGCACGAACGTTAGGCATCAATTCTAACCAACACAAGGCACGAGTAGGCACGAAGTTCATAGTGCCGAGTTCATGCCCACTGATTTTTCCTTCGATTTCATTGGATACAACAAATTTTTTGGTGGTGCCTATTTTGCCTAGTGGGCGCCAACTGTGGTCTCAGGGACTAGGAAAAGGGACTAACAGGCGTATTAACTAGGATTTCGGCTTCGTGCCTAAGTTAGTGCCCTACAGTTTGCAGTGTAGAATGAATGCTTGTCAACACGAAAATAAAATACGACCTCAATTTTCATTACACATTACGCGTCATTCTTACCACGCCGACTACCCTCTTTACGAGTACAAGCGATTGTGCATTTTCAGCAGGGGCTTTCAAGAAGGGCAGATTGAGCTCAAGTCCAACAGCAGGCAAACGCGTCATTGTGATGGAGGAACTTTGGGTGCCCTAACAAACATTGCACCTACAAGAAACTCGACATCATCCTGCTTTGCCTACTCGAGGAGTTCAAATCAAGTAACGAAACAAACATAGATGAAGAGATAAAAACAGGTGATCCGTCGTGGCCAGAAACTGTGACACGTGGCTGTAATGCCTAAATATCAACTGATGAATATGCAAACAAATGGTGAATCATGATAAATCAATCAAGATTGACTTCTCAAAAAGAAATATAAATCATGAAAGAAGACAGCTATATTTGAATCAAATCCAAGACCTGAGTATATAACACGCATCATGTAACCGTGTCAGTGTACCCTTGAGACCACAGAATTACCGTAGATTCATCTGCGCGCGCTTCGGTTTCCTAGAAAGGAAGAATTGTATGTGACCTTAATATCGAAATGGCACATCACATCACACAACTTGCTCCTTCTCGAATGGATAATTCGTGTATCGCTTGCTATTGGAAATGGCAAACAATAAGCTGTCAGCAAAGGACACCAGAGCCAGTGAGAGATGCGTGCGTGCTGTGCTATCACTTCGCACACACCAAAACACACATCGATGCCTGGCTTCGATTCAATGTATGCACTATACACTGAGCAATGCCGAGGAGAGGATTATCAAGTGAACTAATTTTCGTACGCCTGCTACTTTCTTTAATAATGATCGGAAGGGTCAACATTATGGAGAAAACTTGTGGGCAATGATCTGAATTCTTCGAATCTGAAGGAATTTTGGCAATCGAAGCACTTCGCTGGAACTCACATTAATCCGCAAGCGACGCACGACTTTTTTTCCTATCTCTGTAAGGTATTAGGAATTCCTTTTTGCCCACCTAATAGGTTCCTCAATGTGCCATCCATTTCGTATTAGTCACACTTCTAGCAAACCGAAGCAGATAAACAAAACATTCAATTCTGTGCTTGAGACAGTCTGTAATACGAAACGCGTCGGGTCATTTTATTTTATTTTCAATAAAACCTCATGACATAAAAAGGGAGCGATTTGATTTTTGATTTCGATCGAGAAATGGTGAATATACTTGAAACCATGCACATTTTTATCAATTAACTGTACTTTTGCGTAATGGACGACCCTGCAAGCCAGTCGATGCACTATGAATGTTAGTTAGTTAAAGGACTATTCCTCGATAATTTGCTGAACTGAATTTTAAAATAAAACATAGTGCATCGAAATGTGATGGTCCTCAAGTGCCAATTGCTTCTCTGATTTCAAAATGAAATCCTCCAGAAAGTATGTATATTCTGAATTGTCAGGTCTTACGAGAATGTCTATCAGTGAAATCCCTAAAATCAAAAATTCAATAGAAATTTGCTCTATCCTTTCATCATCCAATGAAGTCAAATGAAAAATATTTATCCAACCGAAGGAGATGCAACTTCTGACATTTTGGATTTACTACTTCTTGCTTCATTTACTTCGAACCTATGACGCAAATTGACTTCAATAAGACATACTGATATGTTATGGATTTCTTTTAGGATTTAGACACGCAGACCCGTTGAAGAGCCAAATAAATCAGTAACATGCAAAATAGCCCTGACAGGGCTGAAGCAGCGTTCACGTGTTGGTAGAACGCTGTCCGGACTTTGCCGCAGAGAGTTTGTCAGCTCGAGCACACCAGCAAAAAGGGAGTATGGCGATCTTGTTGGCGAGGACTGGATCTTGCGGCGAGTTGGCTAACGCATGTCTTTGTCGCGCAGTGTCAATCGGGCAATATGCTTGCGTCGCCTGCTTTGTCTTCAGCGTGAGAGACAGAGAGATCGAGAGAGAGCGTGAGTCCGCGCCAGCGCTTTGTTTTTAAGACGCGACGAGTGCCTCGTTGCGCAGAAATTCAACTGGCGCCGAACAGGCTGCCATCACAATAAGCTTTGGAATCGATCATATTGACTTTTACAGATTTCATTCTATTAAAAAATGTTGGGAACTTTTTCGAGTTGAGTAATCTCTAGGAAGTATAGATTGTGGCGGGATGTTTACTATTCTCACCTGCAACCGGAGCATCTTCTTATTCGTTGCAAGGTCACGCATTTCAAGTTCGTGAATACGATCCATGTAAGCACGATTGACAGCTTCCATCTCTGTCAACCGAACATTCATTTGGTGAAGACGGGATTGGTCCAGTCGTGCACTATCGTGCAAAGTGGCATTTTCACTCTCCAACTCTATCACCTAAAGAGGAAGAAATTCAGATTGTCATTTATTCTGTTCGGACCACGAATATTTAATAGAATCCTCGTACTACTAATTACTTTATATCAGTAGTAAAATTATACAATGAAAATTATCTAATGCAATTCACTACTTTTGATGGGCGACGCCAAATAAATGCGCAATTAAGTACTTTACCTGTCTGCCAGTGATGTCACTGCCAATATTTCAAACTGCCTCACAACAACTACAAAAACTTCTTCAAATTCATTTTTCCATTTGTTATCAAATTCATCTTATAATGAGAAACCATGTTGTTACGCAAAACGCTTTGCAAGGAATCAGATTTCAAATCAAAAAGCATCTGCTTCAGTTCTACTTACTTTACTTTCCATCTGTGCAACATTCCGAGAACTTCCCTGAGGATTCGATTCGAGGATTTCTAAACGTTTCTTCAAAGCAGTTTCCATTCTCTTGGCAGTCTGTAATCTTGCCTCTACTGCCTCCTTCTCTTTTCTAACTGCTCGTTCTTGCTCTTCAACCTCTTCCGACCGCTTCTCCACTTCCCGCCTCTTCTTCACATCCATTTCCAACTTTCTACGCATCTGGTCAATCACTGACTGATAATGAATGTCCTGAAGGAGAAACCAAGCGTCATATCAATTTGATAATCTTAGAAACATGAAATTCAATCAGTAATCAACTTCGAAATTTGATCAGATGCGTCAAGTGCTTTGAGTTGATCATCGAAGATGGTTGTGATGCCTTAATAGGGACTGAAGGATATTTGCAGTATCAATCATAGAGTAACAGGGTGTCCCAAAATTTGCGCAGTTTTTTATTTTGCTGTGAGAGGGAGACTTGACGTTCAAAAATGATATCTATGCCGAAAAATGGAAGAATTATCATGTCGTTTTATTATTATTTAAAGAAATAATTCAAAAATTCGCTCATGTTCGGACAGTGATATCGCCATTTATATTAATAGGCCTATAATATGCATGAGCTTGGAATAAAAGTATCAAAAGCACATCTAATAAACCCAATGTTGCGTCATCACTTTGGTTATGCGTGACCCGAATAATATGGATTCTGTGATTGGTCAGCTATTAAATAGCGCACCAGATACTTTTGACAAAGGCTCTGAGCATTCATCACAAAGATACATTTTAGCTGATATCAAAAACTTTATGGACGGCTAAAATACAAGTTATCATCAAGTCAAGAATCAGGAAAAGCTTATTGACTCGCTTAGAAATTGCTTAACTACTTTATGCAAATGAAAGATAAGTTACTCAAACTTAGTGTACATCCATTGGTAGCGTCACTGCAACATCACACCTCCAATTACAAAATTTCAAAAGACCTGTAGTTTTCTTGTCTTCTTTATAAATGAACTGAACATCTTCACAGTTCAACCAGTCATAAGCTTGTTTTCATCTTAACCGCTGCATTGGCAGGATAGATAAGATGTACAGTAAGTGCCTGCTGCCTCCTGGTCAGACTGATTATGGTCAAGAAGATTCCATGTTGATGGCATCCATTTGGACTAGTTGTTTGTTTGTGCATTTGCTATCAGACACACAAACATTTGTTTCTAATTTAAATAACGTAATCGTCGTTCCAGTGATTGGCATTGGTTACCTGTAGGTACCGCGTACCGGTGCCTTGTGAGTGTATTTCGTTCAGATTCGCAGACCTATCAGCAGGAATCTACAGCTGTTGCAGGCTTCAGTTATTTTTTATGCCACCATTCTATATTGCATAGGGCTTTACTATCATTCTAGAGGTTTCACTGCTATCAACTTCTATGGAAATAACCATCAACAAAAAATGTCCATTCTATAGTACCACTAACTCAAACATCGCGGAAAGACCGTTTGGTTCCGAGTACTGTCCCTACTCCCTAGAGTCGAGAAATGAGTTTTCAATCCAAAGCGGTGGTACTTTAACTGAGTGATCAGTGGTTAGCCCTATCAGGACCGGGGTGGGATAGTGGATAGCACAGAATAATGTAAAATACATATCACCATTCGAAAGATTGCATTCGGAATGTATCATAACCTCGTCTTTATAGCGAATAAGTCATTAGAAAGAGACATTTGTACAAACAGAAAAATTCAATAATACATGAAAAAACATTATTTACGTTCAAATTTCAAATTGCTATTTATAGCACAAAATTAACGCAGAATATTAAACTTATAACACCACATAGATATACTTCAGTAAAAGCTTGCATAAATACTTTAGTTGTAATGAACAATTTTTGAAGAGTCAAAAAATACATGGATTCATAAAAAATGAAAAAAGTTGAGAATACAAATTTGAAATTTGAATTTTTGGTATGAAGGTCTTCTAATCATGCAAAATAGGCACAACCACTCAAAAAGGAGACTCGAAATATACAGCAGCTCTGTTTTCAAAAAGTTTTATCAATCGGAACATTAAAAATTTGAGGGGGCTCCGGTCCCACGACGCCAAGATCGTCCGTTCCTGATAGGGTCAAAAGGAGGCTTCTTTATGGAATGCAATTCACAAGAAAGTACCACTTTCAGAATTTCGAATTCTTTAAAAACCACTTTCAAACATTAGCCACATCTGGTCTTCCAATGTTTATAATTTTCCCTCGTCTTGGGACCATGAATCGACATTCAAGAAAATAACTACTATGAAAGGTAGTCTGTGTGAAGAAACCGACGTTGCTTTAGCATCCACTGAGCCGCACGCAGTCAAACTCGTCAAAGTGAAACAACGTCATCCTTCTAACAGACAGAAAAGCTCTATCTTCCATTAGTTGGCATTTCAATTGTATGCCGATGTGAAGTAATACGCATACTGCACTGGCATTTATATTGTACCATTTCTGTCGAGAGAGTTGTTTTTGAAGTATGACTGAGCTCATTTTTAGGGTGAATTAAAAGATTGATTGGTATTATGCAAACTCAGGGGATTTGTGTTTTTATCCAGGATTGATGTCACTAATAAGTCAGGGAACCACTGCCTTTTAGCCATTTCTGCACATTAGTGAGCATATGGAGCACCAATACGCAGTACAACTTCCCACAGTTGCAGGCCGGTCAAAGTAAGTGGCTGACCGGCATCATGCCGACACGGGTCCAACTCCAGGCCAGTTTTAGGTCGATTTGATTCACAATTCTTGTCGGTTATTTTCAACCTCAGACTGATTTATGTGGCGGCCTGACCGCAACGTACATGCTTGGAAACGTATGTCTTCACATTATGAATGTTCTCTTACACAGCTGGTTGTGTTAGTCTCAACACAACCAGATTGTTGAACAGGTTTTGTCCGCCACTGAAGGGCATAGTGAGTTGACAACTTTCCAATCAGGAAGCAAATGTATCACCTGAAATGATTGATCCAGACAACATCACATACTTCAAATTCTTTTAGTCATCAAAATATTCAGATGTATCATCACAATATTTCATCCTCACGCTCTAAAGAATGTGAAATAAACAAAAACAGTAGGATATTTCACCTCTTCACGAGGATCAAATGTAAAACTTTCCGATGCAGGTCAGAATCAGATGAGAATCAAAATTATTATCTTTCACGTGTTCTCTCACCTCTGAGGAAAGACATCTTTATCGGTCACTAGGTCAGACTAAGTTAGATGAAACAAATTTGATTGACTATCTATCATCGGAATTTCAACTTTCAGATAATTTTTCCACGCAGCAGTATGAAATATTTGTTCAATGCGTTCATCATACTACTTTTCTACAAAAGTAAAATTAAATGAGAGAGTCCAGTTCTACCATGTGATGAGAGAATTCTACTGAGTTATGATTGAAGTTGCGCAGCTGTCAATTCCTCACTCCGCTGCACATTGCTATCATCTCATGTATTTTTATAACTTGTATAGTCAATGGTACAAATCCGACGTGTCTTCTGTCGTATTTCCTTTGATATTTTGCTATTAGCAGTGATCGAATAATGAAATTCTCCACAAGATACAGTATCTTTGCAATTTTGAATTTTTTGTCCAAAGAGTGGATGCATTACATTCATTGATTATAATACGACTGATGATCTGTAATTTACGCAATTAGAATACACAAAAGCATTCAATACAATTATGCTTTTGTAATCATGCTTAATAATAAATAATCTCAATCAATACATACCTATATACATGTAGCAAAACGACATCGACAGAACCAAATTACATACATAGGCCTACGTTGCCATCCAACTTTTCTTGTTGCGCCGTCCTATTACGGACACAAAGGAAAGGGTGCGGAAAGTCATATTTAAGTACACTCAAATATATTATTGACATTGATTAAGTTTTGCAGTATTCATTTTATTCAATGGGAAAATTCGATGTTAGGTAAATTCCAAATTTTCATATGAATTGGTCACAACTCATCAATTTTTTATTTCTTGTAGCTGCCAATCATCTTGTCACATAAAGCTAACAAGCAGAATAGTAATCAACACAGTATAGCAACAACATGTGAATGATGATGTCATCACAATGTGAGAGATACATGTATGCATATTTCATGTATTGGCAAATATGTCGGTCAAGGATATCTAAATATAGTTGCCTGTGAATAAATTTACATTTACCATTACAAATTAGTAATACACTAGCAATATTATATATATAGTCTGCCAGTACATTTCATAAACTGATGCAGAATAAATTTCCAAGAATGTGCAACTTAAAATCTTTGATCAAAATATAAATTGTGTACATGTATGTACAATATGTGTGCGTATATGTGCACAATATATAATATTACCAGTGTATTGCCAATTTTGTAATAATTAATGTAAATTTATTCACAAACAACTATATTTAGATATCCTTGACCGAGATATATGCCAATGTGTTCCAGATTTAAAACTGTTATGATAATATCAGAAATGAACATGATCACTAAATTTAATGCCCTTCAAAAATTGCTTACTTGCATGCAATAAATAAAAACAGATAGAACTAACGCTTAAGTTGACATACTTAGAGTTGAAGTCGATCAATGTGAATCAAGCAAGATATTTTATTGCCTATGTCATTAAGCAGTCAGATGAATTGACAATTATGCACTCTTATGCAATTATTGAAATTGGGTCATTTGATTCTTGCGTCATTCTTCATGATATAAAGCATTTTTCCTGTCATAAACTTGTAATGATTTGTCATAAGTCAAATCATATCATTAATAAATATACGGTTCTTCCTATCACGCGGTAATTGACTGTGGTTCGTGTCGCATTTGTGATGAATACATGATCGCATTAAAAATAATCTCTTATCACACTCGTTTCTGTGATTTATGTGTCGAAAACTAAATATTGTTGTCATAAAAACCTTTTTATCTCAACAGAGACAGGTTGTGATATTTCTACCGTTATGGAAGGAAAATTCTGAAGCAATTTTGACTCTCATGGTAGCACTTATGAAACTCCATAACTGCCTTCAATAAGACAATTTTTCGACAATTAGTGACCAGCAGGGGAATGCTTTCCACTTAAAATTTCATCTATGGAATTGAAAGGACTTATCTCATGTCTGTAACTTTGGCCTGTCCTCTACAGCCTTCAAAGTTTAAGTGACAAGAGATAGGTTGACGGCGAATGTGATGTCAGTTTAAGAGCAATATAAAGCCAGAGGTCAACATAAATGACAACGTCACAATAAATTCCGTTCCATTTTAGGTTCTCTGATATCGCAGATGCCCTGAAAGGAGTAAACGGACAACAGATGAAATGGCACAATCTGTTGACATAATACCATAGCAATCGAACAATAAGCAGCAAGTTCAACATTAAACACGCCAAATTGTACGAAGTTTCAGTGACTGTTATCAACCGGATCACACAGCAATGAGACGCAGACAATGTCAAGTTCTGCAGAGAAGTTTGTGAACGTTTTTTCGTGCGCCTGCTATCTTTTTCAATAATGATCGGAGGGACCAACATTATCGAGAAAACGTTTGCGCAATGGTCTGAATTCTTCGAATCTGAAGGAATCGTGGCGATCCTTCCGATCATTTTGAAGGAATTCACAGCAATCCGCAAGCGACGCACGACTATTTTTCCTATCGTTGTAAAAGTAAGAATTTCTTCTTGCCCACTTATTGAGCTCCTGCATGTGCCATCGTTTTGAATCAGTTTGCACTTCTAGCTAAGTTACACGCTTAAACAATTCAATTCTGTGATTACAACACTCCATATGCAGTCTGACTGCGTCAGCATCGCTACTCAGTAGGAAATACTGGCGTCAAGTGTCATAATTCTCAATACTTCAAAACGCTTATACATATATATATATGTATTCATTAACATCAACTGACAGGGTTAAAACAGATGGTAAAATTTTGATAATTACAGCAGTTTCGGCCTTGAGCCTGAGGGGGAATTCTATTTTCTCGGCCTATCGCTTTTCAAATAGTTTCAATCTCCAACATCTAAAGAAAATGACAACTGTGAAGTCAATGAAAGATACCAACGCCCTTGATTCCCCGACCGCACACGCCTGACCCAGGAATCGAGCCGAAGTCCGCGGTGGAGACGACCTCGCACCTTCTTCATTAGTCCACGCTGCCGGTTCAAAAGGAATGCGAGTGAAGGCAGTAGTTATCATCTCCAAGTGATATCGACAGCACATTGTCATCTTATCATTGACAGAATGCTACCAGTATTCATATTGCAGAGAGACTGCATTTCAGCTTGTCATTCAACTACATCACACTGTAGATTCAAGGTTTCTGGGTCGGGTGAGTGCGGTCGAGGAATCAAGGGTGCTGGTGTCTTTTATTGACTTAATAGCGATCATTTTATTTAGATATTCAATGCACTACGGACCTTTGTTGTCAATTTTAATCTCATTTTCATTGCGCATTGAAATCTCGAATTTTCTAATTTTGCTGCATACATTTTCTTCGATTTGCGGTGAAACTGCACTTTAAATTCAACAACTAATGTCATGTTCCTGATCTACTTTGGAAATTGAACTTTATATGAGCAAAAATTCATATAGATTTAATTTCATAAAACTGTGTGTCAACATGTCGGACAGTGAAACTCATATGCTTCTTAATTCAACATTTTATCGAATAAAAATCACTCACATCGCATGCATGACTCGCAGACATTTTCATTGGCATTTTACTTGAATAATTTGTTGTCAGAATTTCGCGCTTCAATATTTACTTTCCCTGCTGATTTGATTTTCACGCATCCAGGGAAGAGCTCCATGGAAAAGTTACATCCTCTTCTTGACGCTGGAGAATCCTAAGGGAATTCAAGAAGTGACCTCTCTTAATGACAGTATCCCTCAACTTCATTTAGAAATTCAAGAACTGTGTCACAAGTTCATTAAAGTGATCGAACTTAAGAAGATTTCAACCTCTTGAATTAAACTTCTGTCAACGGAAAGGTCAAGGACACTCTTAACGCTCCACTAGTGCGCTCCTTATTCAGCGTAGTGAGAAATGCTTTTAAGCAACTAATTTAAGTTAAATTTTTGAAATGTGAGAAATTGAAATTTAACTTTTGAGCAAGGATTAAGTCACCGACGGATCGCATTCATAGATATTTCATTTCTATCAATTCATGCAATTATCCATCGTCGAATAACATCGTCGAAATCTGCGCATAGCACAATTGGTGGATGAGCTGAAGCAGATTAATATGCTTCTGATACGACAAAAATTCGAAGTTAATAGGTGCATTTTCATGGCTTTATTGGCTTTATATTGGCTTCATTATGAGCCGTTCAACGGTCACTTCGTGGCATAAATCTCTGGAGCCATAATTTTTGAGACAGACTGTCTCAGGTCATTTCTTATCATGATAATTAACATTTATCTCTGAACTTTAACACATTCAGCTTGGGCAAGCCTCCTACTATCGGCAAACACCAACATATTAACCCACTTTATCTACATTGAGCCACATTCTGACATACATCGCCGATCAGAAGCATGACAATAGCACATGCACATGACTCTAATTATGACTCTGAGCTTAGTATTTTTCGCTGAATCAGAGAAAACATAGAGAATGTCATTTCTACCAAAACATTTGATCGTGTCAAGAAGAGGAGTCAGGCAGAACTCGGCAGACGCGCAGATTCGCAATAAGCAATAGGGTGTGCATCATTCTCTGAAGGATTCTCATTTTCGGCCTCGTTCCCTGTAGAAACTCGTTCTGGCTGCCGGACTATAGTCACACTTGGAATGAAGAGGTCGGCAGTCGTATCAGTAAGGCTGCAGACACACCCCTTGGATGGCATCGTCTTCAATGTTATTGGGTGTGAGAATAGCCTACATTGAAATACAAATCAGCAAAACTTTCCTTGAACAGCATATTTCTTACCTGTAGCTGCATGCTGTAGTATCGTATGCTCTTGTCGCCGGCAGTTGTGGAAGATTTGGTTGGCTCCTCAGTTGTAGTCTGCTTGTTAGAGTCAGTCAAAATGGCAGATTTGAGCTCTTCTGCATTTGCTTCCAACTGAGCTCTGATGGCGGTTTCACGGGCATGAGCATCTCGAAGCGTCTCCTCCATTGTTGCAAGTTTGAGAAGCAAATCGTCATCCGAACGGCCCAAATTTTCTACATAACTCCGCCATCTGAAAAAGCAGATAGACTATTTTGCCTTTTGTGCAGGTATGCGACGTTAATCACATGACTTAAGGAGAAATTAGATGCATTCAGACCTTTGATCGATGAACGATGGAGAAATGAATGAAAATGTGTTTGTTGGATCCAAGCCATTATTCGATTATTGATTTTTTAGGAAAAGACGTTACTGCTGTCATACTTGCTTTAAGTTCACGTAAACTTCATCAAATACCGTCCTTGTCAAAAGCATTAAACCATTTGAAATGTCAATGGATGAAAGTCTGCGACCGAGTTTATATCCAATAAAACAATAAATAGTATAAATTATTATTAGATTACATTTAAATAACTATATTATCTACGTCTAGATATCAAAGACCTAACATTAAAAAATAATATAAACAATAAAAAGCAGATCATCTAAAAACTATATATATTAGATTATTAGGATGCTAGGATATTGAATTAAGAATTCTAAAAATTTGCGAATGCGATCAATAAAAAATCGCAGTGGTCTTTATTCACATTATTACACAACCACAGTTGGGTGTATAGTTTTTCATTGATGATCACAAGTACATATAGGCACATTATCAAGAAATGATAATTTCCAGGACCAAGAAAACTCTTAATAATGTAAATAGTGTCATGTGCTCAGTTCTGCAGAATAATACATTTCCGAAACCTGAAAATGCAGCATCTGTAACCACTTCAATGCTTCATAGATATTCGTAAAGAATAGAACATAAATTGATTCCAGCTCCGATTGAGACTGCTTGATAGCTCCGACCAATAGCGATTGTTTTTGACAGCTCATGATTACATTCTTTGCCATTCGATCATGATGCCAGGACTCATATGAGAGGCTTTTCAATGAAAACTTGTGCGATGCTGAATTTTATACATAGATGTTGATGAGGAAACCTTTCTTCGATTGTCAAATAAGAGCAAATAAGATCTGTATATTTTGCCCATCTTTGCACCGGTCTCATTTATGAACCAAGCTATATATCTTCTAGTCATTTTACTGCTACTTTACTGCACGTTACATAGATAATATAGTGAATTTTTAGTCATATCAAAGTCTTTAAGTGACTTCACTTTTCTGTAGACCGCTGAGTCCGCTGTATAGTGAGAGAATTTGTGGGAGTTTGAGCTGTTGTGCGTTGCCGTTCCGTTCGCATATTGGAACACTATTGACCATTATTAGCTGTGAATAAAGCTGAACATAAGCATGTTCTATTGAGAAGAGAGCACCTTCTTATTGACACGAATTGCTGTTTTTCCTTGCGTCAATACAGAATTCTTTGAAATGTTTAATATGAAAAGCAACAACTCAAAGAGACCATTGCTGTGTAATGAAACACCGGTGCATGCATTGTATTCAACATTGAATAGAAAATATCACACAAGAAAATATGCGGAATAATAAAAGATGCTACGCATGTAGATGTTGTAATTGTAAAGAAATATCTTTTTCTTCGAAATTTCTTGTATTCATAAACAATAGCTGTTTGAAACATAAGTGCCGAAACCGCAATATCTGACAGAACTATGATAGATATTCGAGCTTATTACTTTGCAGATAAGGTTGCAAAATGACAAGGAAGTGAAAATTCTCGATGACAGCTTGAGTTCCTGCTGGGCTGTATTCTGAAATTCACTTCGCAGACAAAAAACATGCAGGAATCTGGAGTTAATGACATGCATCTGGAATTCGTAGTTCAACAGACTTCCTGATGGGAGTCAGCATTCTAAAATGACTAAAAGTTCCTGAATGCCTCTGACTTTTGCGATATTGAAGAGATATCTTAATGCGCCCAACTCCTAGTACAACCACGAAATATGGCTTTCCAGTTGAGTTCGGTTACTCTGACTACTTAAATTATTTTGCAATTGTTAGCTATCTGTGACTATTATGTTCAATTAACAGCCAACATCACACTGAGTACGACTAGACAATTAGCTCTAGAATGAATATCATTCATGGTCGACATGTATGCAGGCTTAATGAGAAAATCCGTCCCAGTCAGTCTTCAAATTTATGGCCGGGCTGTGCCGGCGGCCGCTTCCAACCCTGCCGCAGGGTGAGAGCCATTTTAAATCCAACGAGTTCGAATGCTATGATGAAGCAATCTTATTATCCACGAGCCGCAAAGAATTTTATTTGGTGGAGTACTATGATGATCAAGGACAGATTGTGATTGATATGTCCATGATTATCAAAGATATTTGATTAGAAATTTAGCCTTGACAACATTGCTTATATCTATTCATCAATCTAATCATGCACTTCTACACTTTTTCAACTTCAAAATGGGACTAATCAATATGAAAATGGGACCAATCGACTTCAAAATGAGACATTTTTTTCATCTTTTTTTTAATTTAAGTTTTCTTACTTTTTAACATTAATATTGACAGATTGTGTCTGCAGATGATGAAACAGGGGTTCAGTGTTGAGGAAAGATAAATTCATCATGCAGTGAAAAAGATAGTAGCTACAGTATTATACTTTTCTATGATTTATTTCATCGTGTATAATTGGTTTTGTATTACATGCGGTTTCACATTCAAAAGAAACATTTTTCGTTACCGGCAGACCAATAACGTGTATGTCAGTAACTCCTGGACATGAAACTCAACTTGCTGCTGGAGCCTGTATGATTTAAAGTTGAAGTTAAAAGTAACATCATGAATCAAGGAATAATAAAATGACACAAAAGTTATCACGAGGGAAAACTCAAGAGAAAGGAGTAAAACGAGCCTGGTAAATTATATAGAAAAGCATGATCTGTGTGATTTTATATATCTCAGATCTGACATAGTTACTTTTCATGGACTTTCATACTTTTCTATAAACAGTATCTTATTTACAATATTTATATCGGATCTGGGATATATAAAATTGCACAGACCTCCAGTAGTAAATTAGGTTTCATGTCCAGGAGTTACTGAGTCCCTGATCTTATCTATGCTAGTAATTCATGGATATCTAGATGTCCATGACTAGTTAATTTTTCTTAGAGGAATAGAATATTTTTTCTTCCAGTGTAATGGAGTTCATTTCCTGCGCGGAAAAGAACCTGCTTTACAGATCAAATAAAGTGATAAATTTATCTACATAACATGCACGGAGAAAAATGAAATTTACTTATTAATCATAATTATTATGCTGTTTGAGACAAAATACAATCGGATGCATCTATTTTTGATAATATCCTTTCTATCTGGTATCTATCTCATTCATGAAAATAAATCTCCTAATATTTTAAATTTTGAACTCACCGCCGATTGTCTTTCTCAAGTTGCTGAATTCGTTCAATCACTTCGCCAGCAGGAGTCTTATTGGCAGCCTTCTGAGGGCTTTTCCCACTTTCCTGAAAATTAAATAGACAGCGATAAGAATTTGATGAGAATGACCATAGATATCCTGTTCACCGAATAAACCACTATATAAGACCTATTCCGTCACCGAAAGAAACTGTAACCACTTCATTTTCTACCTGATAATCAACTCGATCAGCTGCTTCAACAATCTTGACTTCACCAGACGGAGAATGTGACAATCTGGACGCGGCGACTGCCGTTATTGGTACTTGTAATTCATGACAATTTTTTGCTAATAATTTCATGCGATCACCCTGAAGATGACTAATCAACTTGACAAGTTCGTCTTTTGAGAAAGCTTTTAAATCGCTCACTGTCATTTCGGCAACATCTGCAATGAAGTTTTCAGACACTGTTGACCTTGGTGAGTGGATAACGTCTGGCGCACGATCACTGCGTCGTTGAAGTTGGTCCCTCATCTCTCGAAGTTCATCTTTTGTTTTAGTCTCAAGCCAAGATCTCGCGTCTTCCGTTTCTGTTTCGTTCAGTTGATCTCCCCGCTGCTCATTTTCAAGTCTGAGAATATCGGCGATGTAATATTCACGTTCCGCTTTTATCGCCTCATTTACGAGACTGGTCGTATCGCTGCTGCCTTGATGAATATTTGGAGATTGCATCTTGAACGCTGAAGATTTTCCGTCCCGAATTTGACTAAGAAGCCATTGAAGATGGTCGATGAGCTCAAATAACGCCACTTGTGGAGGAAGAGAATCAACGTCAATGTCGTTTGGATAAGAATTGTCTCTAATATGGCGAGTGCGGCGACAGTTCTGCAATACATTCTTCAGTGATGTCATCACCGTTGGAGGTAAGACAATTGAAGCTTGCAAACCCGTTTTCAGCGTTGATAAATTATTCAATATCGGGGATAATGCATCGATAGCAGTAGATTGAGGTGTCGTTGCCGCTTCTGTCACAGGCAGGTTTAGCATGCCGCAAAGTAAAGAAATATCTTCTCCAATTTTCATTACATCTTTCATTTCGACTTGAGTTTGCGTGGCAGATAAAGATTCTTCTATGTGAGCTTTTACATCGTCCTCTAAATAATGTGATACTTGATCTATCAGTGCTCCATAAATCTTTTCCACCTGATCTGCAGGCACTCCATTCAAATAGTTTCTCACGTCCACTTTTTCTCCAGCATCAAGTGATTTGCCTTCCATAGCACGAAGAGCGGAAATAAGTTCCACTGTGCGAGGTACCAATTCATTCTTGCCGGGAATGTGGATTCGTGAGGTTGCCTCAAGGAAATCTGCTGTCGTAGCTTCATTGATGTGCTGCAACTCAGTAATAGAGACTTTTTTAAGATCATTTTTCAATTTCTTTTGCTGCAGATCGGTCATTGCACCTTTATTCTCAAATTCATTGATAAGTTTTTTCATATCAAATATGTTATTTAAGAGATCTTCGCGTGACAAATTTCTTGATCGTTCTCGTGTCCCTAAAACATCTTGCAATATCAAGTTGTTGACTTTCTTTGCTTGTTCATCACGAGACAGTTCTGAAAAATGATCCTGACTCGTGACTGAACTAACGTGTACTCCGCTACCAATGACAGGATCAATCGCATTAACCATCATACTTAGAGCAGGAACATTATTCCAGTTGCTGGTGAGAATTGAGGCCATGGCCATGTCTTGTTCCTGAGCTATGCGACTTATCTGCTTTTCCTTTGTTAATTTCGCGAACTCTGATCTATTCTCTATATCTGGTGTATCTTTACTGTCAGTATTTAGGCATTGAATATCATGGAAACTTTTTAATTTTGCATACAATCCGTCTTCTGGTGTACGCCACAATTGTTCACCACATTGAAGACGCTGAAGAAGATCTTGTCGCATTTCTTTCCATTTTTCTTTCAAGTTGGCTGAGCTCATTCCTTGCAGAGACTTTTGCTTTTGACGTAGTACAATGGGAGAGGCTGTTCTCCCTTGATCAAGAACATCTTTCAATGCATTGAAAAACATCAGATCGCTTCTCAAATTTGCATCAGATTCCGGCATTACCTCTCCACCTAATGCATCAAGAACATCTTTGCCAATGCTTAGCAAATGTTCATTAGTTGCTCCATCGGACAATGCATTGACTTCAACTTTTGGCACTCGTCTAAATATGGAAAGAATGTCAGACCATTTTCTCAGCAGAGACTTCTTCTCCTCGAGTGGAATGCCATCGATTTTGACATCAAAAATTGATTGACTAATTCCTTCATATTTTGAATCAACCGAGTGCTTCACTGACGTCGAAGACAAATCATCCTTTGACGTAACAGGGCGGGGTTGCCGGGCCTCAGCAATAGCAAGAGCACATTCAAGTCTATTGAGCTTTATAACAGGGCTTTCTCTACTTTTGTCTCTAACGATAGCCCCAGGACTTCTATCCCTTCCCTTAAGCTTCAGACTATCAACAACTGACTTAACAAGGCCCTTCGCCAAAGTCATCACTTTTGACTGTCCTTTCAGAAGCATCTCCTTCAACTCAGAAGAAGACGACATCAAAAGCCTTTTACGCTCATGTTCTCGCTCCTCTTTGGTCATTGCACGCTTCCCTTCAAGAACACGATTCTGGTCAATGACTTTGATATTCTCTTCCACCAAATCCTCATGATTCGTTGGTGTCAACGACTCCAATACGTTGCTTTTGGTGGCCTTTGTGTATTGGTGCAGAGTTTCAAGCATCTCATCCTTCGATTTATCTGGTGTTGGAGCTCCATCAGATGATCCAGGCTCGAGGGATTTATCGAGAGCGCGCATTTCCGTCATCATGTCGCACAACTCTTTCTCAGACTTGTCTTTACATTGAGTCAAAGCTACCTTTGCAAGCGCCTGAGATCTCAATGCCTCCACCTCTGTAACCAACTCACTCTTTGACTTGTCATATGCTTTCTTCTTTAATTGGTCGGTCTCCTTGTCTGACACTTTTCCGCTTCCGTCCACTTTTACGGCAGTTGCAAGACGTATATCTTCGTTGCGCACTTCCTCAACTAGGACACTGCTTTTGCCTTGAATCTTCTCGCACAACGACTCTCGTAGAGCTATGATGACTCCTGGTAGCTGATCTTCCGGAATCACTTCCACTCCTTTGCGCACCTTCTGACGCTTCCAGTCACCTAGCACATGGCCAGTCGTCAACAGACTCTCACTATCGTGAAGAACCATTACAACATCAATTAACTGCTGCCTTGACAGATGCTTCAAATCAGAGCCTTTGACTACATCATTCACTTGTCTCCTTGACTGAGCTATGTCCTTTTCTATTTCATCTCTTGTCTTCTTCTCCATTGCCTTCGAAAGCTGTGATTCCATCGTTGCACTCATTGGTCGATCATTCTCCAACTGATGTACTAATTTCTTGAGACGTATGTTCTCTTCTAATAAAGCTTCTTTGCTTTGTGCTTGATTGAGCATGGAATTTTTGACCTCTTCTACATGCGACAGGTCTACATTCTCTGGTTTGACTTTTGCTTTCGGTTTGAAGTTGAGAAGAGCTTTCACGATTTCATCTTTGTTCTTGATGTCACGTCCAAGTTTTGGCTTTACTTTCAAAACTGCCTGACGCAGGCGATTTCCTGCTGACGCCTTCGGTAGAGATTCTACTTCCTCCTTCAATTTGGCCTTATCTTGTGATGTCAATGGAGATTTTCCACTGAGGCAACGATCAAGGTTTTCGCACTTAACTATGTCATCAGGTACCTGATCAACAGCTGGAACCTTTTCTGAGATTGGTGATCTAAGATCAGTGTCGCTGTGTACCTCAGTTTGTGTAGAGATGTCATGATGTTTTAGAGCTCGTTGTTTAGCTGCAGCTCCTATTCCTGACTTCAGTTTCCTCAGATTCTTCAAGATCGGTGTCATTGCTAATGGTCCAGGCCTGTCGCCCTCAGATTCAAAAACAGACTCTTGATTAGTCGGAATATTCAAGTCAGAGCATAAACGCGATATTTCGCTATTGATTTGCGATAAGTCCTCCTTATTTATAATTGTCTGTTTTGGCGAGATGTTTAGACTTTCACCTTTTTCATCAGTCTGTGTTGTGGACTCGCTCATTTCCTTTGCTTCCACTTTGGCCTCCACTAGTGCATCTGATTGAGGAATGTTCAGATTCATGTTTTCTTCTACTTGATGAGATAATTGCTCAAACAAAGACCCGTATATTCGTTCTACTTGATCTTGAGGCAGACCATTCAGATAACTTTTTACATCCACTTTCTCTGCCGTGTCAAAGGGCTTGCCCTGTAATGCCTTCAAAGCTGTGATCATATCCAATGTTCGAGGCACCAAGTCATCTCTGTTTGGCATGTACACATTGGTCATTGAAGCAACGAAGTCCCGCTTGGTTGCATCAGATGCTCTTTGCAGCTCAAGATCAGTCAGCCTATCCAGGTCAGCCTTCAGCTTCCGTTGCTGTTGATCACTCATTATACCTTTACCCTCAATTTCATGCATGAATTTCTTCATCTCAACGATGCTACGAATTTGATCATCACGGGACATACCCCTCGATCCTTCACAGGCCTTTGATCCATCGTGCAATATCAACTGATTTATTTTCTTTGCTTGTTCATCACGAGACAGTTCTGAAAATGTGCTGGCACCTCTGGCAGCATCATGTCCTTCGCTGCTCACAAATGCAGCATCGAAGGAGGTTACCATCTTTCTTAAAGCTGACGGATTATTCCAATCACTTGTAAGAATCGAAGCCATTGCTTTGTCTTGCTCTTGAGCAACGCGACTGATCTGACTTTCTTTACGCAGCTTTACAAATTCCGACCTACTCTCAATATCCGACTTTTCCTTCTCTGGTGCATTTAGACTTTCTATGTCATGGAGACCTTTCAACTTGTTGTATAATCCATCTTCTGGAAGATTCCAAATTTGCTCCCCCCAATGTAGTCGATTGAGGAGATCTTTCCGCAACGTCATCCACTTATCTTTCAATCTATCTGTGCTCATTGATTGATATGTTTTCGATTTTGCTTGCATCTCCTCTGGTGAAGAAACAGCTCCATTATCAAGGATATTGTTGACAGAGTCATAGTACACTATATCGGATCGTAGTTGTGAAGCTGTTTCAGGAGCAGTATCACCATTGGCAGCTGCTACAAGGCTTTCGGCAGTCTCGAGAAGCTGTTCGTTTACGGCGTCATTCGATAATGATTGAACATTTCGCTTCGCACTTGGCTTCTTCGAGAAAATAGATAGAAAGTCATTCCATCGCTTCAACAAAGGCTTCTTCTCTTCTATCGGAATACTATCAATCTTGGCTGAGTACACAGATTTATTGATTCCATCGTACTTTGACTGTACAAGGTTATTCAGAGTTGCCTCTGTCATATTGTCATCCTTTTGGATGGACTGTGCCTGTCGTGATTCGGCTGTGGCAAGAGCGTTCTCCAGTTTATTGATGTCCTCAATCACGGCATCTTCATCAACGCTTGCAGCTTGAGGGTCTCGGTTACCTTTTCTCAATCCCTTAATCCTATCCATCAACCCTCGATATAGTCCTTTCGCCATTGCTACTACCTTTGACTGTCCTTTCAGAAGCATCTCCTTCAACTCAGATAATGACTTATTGGATAGTCGTTTCCTCTCATGTTCTCGTTCCTCTTTGGTCATTGCACGCTTCCCTTCAAGAACACGATTCTGGTCAATGACTTTGATATTCTCTTCCACCAAATCCTCATGATTCGTTGGTGTCAACGACTCCAATACGTTGCTTTTGGTGGCCTTTGTGCATTGGTGCAGAGTTTCAAGCATCTCATCCTTCGTTTTAACTGGTGTTGGAGCTCCATCAGATGATCCAGGCTCGAGGGATTTATCGAGAGCGCGCATTTCCGTCATCATGTCGCACAACTCTTTCTCAGACTTGTCTTTACATTGAGTCAAAGCTACCTTTGCAAGCGCCTGAGATCTCAATGCCTCCACCTCTGTAACCAGCTCGCTCTTTGACTTATCATATGCTTTCTTCTTTAATTGGTCGGTCTCCTTGTCCGACACTTTTCCGCTTCCGTCCACTTTTACGGCAGTTGCAAGACGTATATCTTCGTTTCGCACCTCCTCAACTGGAACACTGCTTTTGCCTTGAATCTTCTCGCACAACGATTCTCGTAGAGCTATGATGACTCCTGGTAGCTGATCTTCCGGAATCGCTTCCACTCCTTTGCGCACCTTCTGACGCTTCCAGTCACCTAGCACATGGCCAGTCGTCAACAAATTCTCACTATCGTGAAGAACCATTACAACATCAATTAACTGCTGCCTTGACAGATGCTTCAAATCAGAGCCTTTGACTACATCATTCACTTGTCTCCTTGACTGAGCTATGTCCTTTTCTATTTCATCTCTTGTCTTCTTCTCCATTGCCTTCGAAAGCTGTGATTCCATCGTTGCACTCATTGGTCGATCATTCTCCAACTGATGTACTAATTTCTTGAGACGTATGTTCTCTTCTAATAAAGCTTCTTTGCTTTGTGCTTGATTGAGCATGGCATTTTTGACCTCTTCTACATGCGACAGGTCTACATTCTCTGGTTTGACTTTTGCTTTCGGTTTGAAGTTGAGAAGAGCTTTCACGATTTCATCTTTGTTCTTGATGTCACGTCCAAGTTTTGGCTTTACTTTCAAAACTGCCTGACGCAGGCGATTTCCTGCTGACGCCTTCGGTAGAGATTCTACTTCCTCCTTCAATTTGGCCTTATCTTGTGATGTCAATGGAGATTTTCCACTGAGGCAACGATCAAGGTTTTCGCACTTAACTATGTCATCAGGTACCTGATCAACAGCTGGAACCTTTTCTGAGATTGGTGATCTAAGATCAGTGTCGCTGTGTACCTCAGTTTGTGTAGAGATGTCATGATGTTTTAGAGCTCGTTGTTTAGCTGCAGCTCCTATTCCTGACTTCAGTTTCCTCAGATTCTTCAAGATCGGTGTCATTGCTAGTGGTCCAATCATGTCGCCCTCAGATTCAAAAACAGACTCTTGATTAGTCGGAATATTCAAGTCAGAGCACAAACGCGATATTTCGCTATTGATTTGCGATAAGTCCTCCTTATTTATAATTGTCTGTTTTGGCGAGATGTTTAGACTTTCACCTTTTTCATCAGTCTGTGTTGTGGACTCGCTCATTTCCTTTGCTTCCACTTTGGCCTCCACTAGTGCATCTGATTGAGGAATGTTCAGATTCATGTTTTCTTCTACTTGATGAGATAATTGCTCAAACAAAGACCCGTATATTCGTTCTACTTGATCTTGAGGCAGACCATTCAGATAACTTTTTACATCCACTTTCTCTGCCGTGTCAAAGGGCTTGCCCTGTAATGCCTTCAAAGCTGTGATCATATCCAATGTTCGAGGCACCAAGTCATCTCTGTTTGGCATGTACACATTGGTCATTGAAGCAACGAAGTCCCGCTTGGTTGCATCAGATGCTCTTTGGAGCTCAAGATCAGTCAGCCTATCCAGGTCAGCCTTCAGCTTCCGTTGCTGTTGATCACTCATTATACCTTTACCCTCAATTTCATGCATGAATTTCTTCATCTCAACGATGCTACGAATTTGATCATCACGGGACATACCCCTCGATCCTTCACAGGCCTTTGATCCATCGTGCAATATCAACTGATTTATTTTCTTTGCTTGTTCATCACGAGACAGTTCTGAAAATGTGCTGGCACCTCTGGCAGCATCATGTCCTTCGTTGCTCACAAATGCAGCATCGAAGGAGGTTACCATCTTTCTTAAAGCTGACGGATTATTCCAATCACTTGTAAGAATCGAAGCCATTGCTTTGTCTTGCTCTTGAGCAACGCGACTGATCTGACTTTCTTTCCGCAGCTTTACAAATTCTGACCTACTCTCAATATCCGACTTGTCCTTCTCTGGTGCATTTAGACTTTCTATGTCATGGAGACCTTTCAACTTGTTGTATAATCCATCTTCTGGAAGATTCCACATTTGCTCACCCCAATGTAGTCGATTGAGGAGATCTTTCCGCAACGTCATCCACTTATCTTTCAATCTATCTGTGCTCATTGATTGATATGTTTTCAATTTTGCTTGCATCTCCTCTGGTGAAGAAACAGCTCCATTATCAAGGATATTGTTGACAGAGTCATAGTACACTATATCGGATCGTAGTTGTGAAGCTGTTTCAGGAGCAGTGTCACCATTGGCAGCTGCTACAAGGCTTTCGGCAGTCTCGAGAAGCTGTTCGTTTACGGCGTCATTCGATAATGATTGAACATTTCGCTTCGCACTTGGCTTCTTCGAGAAAATAGATAGAAAGTCATTCCATCGCTTCAACAAAGGCTTCTTCTCTTCTATCGGAATACTATCAATCTTGGCTGAGTACACAGATTTATTGATTCCATCGTACTGTGACTGTACAAGGTTATTCAGAGTTGCCTCTGTCATATTGTCATCCTTTTGGATGGACTGTGCCTGTCGTGATTCGGCTGTGGCAAGAGCGTTCTCCAGTTTATTGATGTCCTCAATCACGGCATCTTCATCAACGCTTGCAGCTTGAGGGTCTCGGTTACCTTTTCTCAATCCCTTAATCCTATCCATCAACCCTCGATATAGTCCTTTCGCCATTGCTACTACCTTTGACTGTCCTTTCAGAAGCATCTCCTTCAACTCAGATGATGACTTATTGGATAGTCGTTTCCTCTCATGTTCTCGTTCTTCTTTGGTCATTGCACGCTTCCCTTCAAGAACACGATTCTGGTCAATGACTTTGATATTCTCTTCCACCAAATCCTCATGATTCGTTGGTGTCAACGACTCCAATACGTTGCTTTTGGTGGCCTTTGTGTATTGGTGCAGAGTTTCAAGCATCTCATCCTTCGATTTAGCTGGTTTTGGACCTCCATCAGATGATCCAGACTCGAGGGATTTGTCGAGAGCGCGCATTTCCGTCATCATGTCGCACAACTCTTTCTCAGACTTGTCTTTACATTGAGTCAAAGCTACCTTTGCAAGTGCCTGAGATCTCAATGCCTCCACCTCTGTAACCAGCTCGCTCTTTGACTTATCATATGCTTTCTTCTTTAATTGGTCGGTCTCCTTGTCCGACACTTTTCCGCTTCCGTCCACTTTTACGGCAGTTGCAAGACGTATATCTTCGTTTCGCACCTCCTCAACTGGAACACTGCTTTTGCCTTGAATCTTCTCGCACAACGATTCTCGTAGAGCTATGATGACTCCTGGTAGCTGATCTTCCGGAATCACTTCCACTCCTTTGCGCACCTTCTGACGCTTCCAGTCACCTAGCACATGGCCAGTCGTCAACAAACTCTCACTATCGTGAAGAACCATTACAACATCAATTAACTGCTGCCTTGACAGATGCTTCAAATCAGAGCCTTTGACTACATCATTCACTTGTCTCCTTGACTGAGCTATGTCCTTTTCTATTTCATCTCTTGTCTTCTTCTCCATTGCCTTCGAAAGCTGTGATTCCATCGTTGCACTCATTGGTCGATCATTCTCCAACTGATGTACTAATTTCTTGAGACGTATGTTCTCTTCTAATAAAGCTTCTTTGCTTTGTGCTTGATTGAGCATGGCATTTTTGACCTCTTCTACATGCGACAGGTCTACATTCTCTGGTTTGACTTTTGCTTTCGGTTTGAAGTTGAGAAGAGCTTTCACGATTTCATCTTTGTTCTTGATATCTTTATTGAGTTTAGGCCTCACTTTTGAAACAACATCTCGCAAGCGTGCATTTATTTGTTCTGGCTTTGCGGTTGATTGACTTTTCAACTTTACTGCTTCTGCCAATGATAACGGAGGTTTTCCGCTAAGGCATCTGTCCATGTTTTCAAGCTTTACAATATCCTCTGAAATTTGAGTATTTTTAACGTCTTCTTCTGAAGGTGCTTTCATTTCAAACGGTAGATCAGTTTGAGTGTAATCTTCTTGTCTTAGAGGCTTCTGCTCCAAGACTGTTTGGATGTGCTTGTCCCGTTTATTCACTGCAACTGTAACCTGAACAGAAGTCTCTGTCAATGTAGGCTTCGGAATCGGTTTACTCATTTTGCTTGGCAAAATTAACTTTATTTCATGTATGTTTGTCATTATTGACGTCAGGGTAGGATCTACATGATCTGTCTGCATAGTACTCTTCATTTCAGGAACCCCAATTAAAGGGAAGATGGATAATATCTCCTTCTCAAGCATTTCGATGTCTTCTTTGTGAATCATGACTCCATCAGATGGAATCGTATCATCTATCTGAGCAACCAATTTTTGAACGATCGATGATCGCGTTTGTGCTGCATCATATGTCTTTGTCCATTCAGGATGCAGATGACGCGATAGACGATCGACTAAAGATGAATAAATCTTTTCAACCCTTTCCTTTGGTAAATCCTTCAAATAGGAAATCAAATTCTCCTTCTTGTCTGGCTCAAGTGGCTCTTTGCCTTCCATGGCTCGGTGGGCAACGATCATTTCCACAGTTCGTGGAACCAACTCCTCTATGCTTGGGATATACAGATTAGTTATCGCTGCCAAAAAATCTCGTTTAGTAGCTTCACTCACTCGGTGTAACTCCGAATGAGTAAGTCTTTTAAGATCCGCCTCCATCTTTCTTTGCTGTTCAAGTGAGAATTTTCCATTTCCCTCCACTTGGTATATGAATTTTTTCATTTGAACAACACTCTGGACCAAATCATGATAAGGTATAGGATTCGTTCCTTCACATGCCAGTTTCACATCGTATAAGATCAACTGGTTAATTTTTTTTGCTTGTTCATCGCGAGATAGATCCGTAAAATAATTTGCATTGCTATTGGCATCAATTTCTCCATCGCTCAAGAAGGCAGCTTCGAACGTATTTACCATTTGATTCAAGGCAAGCGCGTTGTTCCAATAGCTGGTGAGAATCGACGCTAATGCTTTATCTTGCTCTTGTGCCACACGACATAATTGGGTCTCCTTTGGCAATTGAGAGAATTCGGACGCAGTTTCAACATCCTCTTCTTTGTTCCTTACAGTATTCAGACTTTCAATGTCATGAAATTGTTTTAGATTCTGGTAAAGTGAGTCAGATTCATTATTTGTCCATCGGTGTTCTCCACACTGAATGCGCGTCATGATAGAGCTTCTCATCTCATTCCAATGTTCTTTTAGTTCTTCGGTTTTCATAGATTGATATTGTTTTTTGCGTATCTTTTTTTGTTCCTTGTTTACAATCTCTCCATTGTCAAGAATGTCTTGAGCCACATGAAAGAACATTAAGTCAGATCGGAGATGCTCGTCAGATTCTAAAGCCTCCCCATTTAGAGTAGAAACAAGATCATTTCCAATTTCGAACAAATGATCGCCCACTGTATCTTCTGTAAGATTATGGACTTCAACTTTGAAGTGTTTCTTTTTCAGTAAGAAGATAAGATTGCGCCATTGTTTGATCATCGTCTTCTTTTCTTGTAAAGAGATTTCATCAACTTTGATTGCATATATTGATTTGCAAATTGCCTGTCTTGTATTTTCAATGGCATTCTGCAAAGCATTAGTAGAAGCATCATCCTCTGATTCTCTGACCAATTTTGGTGGTCGACTTTCATAAGCGGCACTGATTGTTTCAAGTTTGTTAGCATATTCTATCAAAATCGGCGCTGACTTTTCTCTGGCCTTACCCTTCGAACTCTCCATAATATTCTTACTTTGTGTTTTCATGGTGAGAAGAAGTTTCGTCTGACCCTTGAGCAATCTATCTTTTAGATCCAAAGATGACTGCTTTGAAAGGTCTCTAGACATTTTATCTTTCTCATCCTCAGACATAAGGATCTTGCCCTCAAGAATGCGATTGAAATCAGAAGTCCTGATATTTTCTTTTATCAAGACATCGTATTTCGAGGGAGTTATGTTGTTCAGAACTTTCAGTCGTGTGATTTGCGTGCATCGTAAAAGAGTTTCCAGACATTCTTCCTTTGTCGTCAAATGGGCTTTTTCTCTTGTGTCGACATTGGGGTCTAATAGCTCCCATTCGGACATCATGGATTTGAGGGCTTTTGCAGTCTTGTCTTTACAATGCACCATGGAAACCTTTGCTAGTGATTGCACTTTCATAGCTTGGAGTTCCTCAGACAATTCTGCTTTGGAATATTCGCTGATCATTCTCTTCAAAATTTCAGACTCCTTTTCCACCATTTTGCCTTTGATATCCGATTTAACTAAAGTTGTGAGCTTTAATATTTCTTGGCGAACGTCCGGTATAGGGATGCTGTCGAAGCCTTGGATTCTGTCACTCAGTGATGATCGCAAAGCAACAATCACTCCTGGTAGAATTAATTCAGGTAAAGCTTCAATTGCTAGACGAATTGGTCGACGCTTCACGTCAGGAACACCGTGTCCTGTTAATAGGATACTTTCTTTGTCGTGCAAAGTAAGCGCAATGTCTACCAATTCCTCCTTTGACAGCTCTTTTAAATCAGATCCCATGACATTATCGTGTATTTTCTTCTTAGTTTGGACTATTTCTTTCTCAATTTCATCTCTCGCTTTGGTTGCCAAAGTTTTGTTCAACTCGGATTCCGCATTAGGAGTTAAAGCTTTTTCATTCATTATGTGAAGATCTAGCTTCTTCAATCTTACATTTTCATTGACCAATGCCGAAGTGTCCTCGTTATGGAGTAACATTGTAGCTTTCATCTCCTCGACGTGATTCATCGTCACGTCTTCCTTTTTCACTCGCATTTTTGGTTTGAAACCAAGTAGCACTTTTACAATGTCATCCTTGCCCTTTATGTTCGGCGTGATCTTTTTATTAGCTTGTAAAGCAGCTTGTCTCAGACGTCCTGTAACAGCTTTCTTCGGAAGGGCAGCAGTTTCCTCTTTGATTTTAACTTTATCCTCTGATGTCAGTGGTTCTTCTCCACTCAAATACCGCGCAAGGTTCTCGCATACTATTATCTGTTCCGGTGTACTCTTACTTGCTTCGGGCTCCGGAGCGGCATGTGTCTTGGTATACTTGGCAAGAAGTTCGGTGAGATTTTCGATCGGATCTTGATGCTTCAAGTCTCTAACCGATTGTATACCTAATTTATTCAAAATTTCCTCAAGTTGTTTATTAAGCTTCTTCACTTGGTTGTCACGTGCCACCAATTTCGCAGCTAAAGAACCAACACGCATCCGAAGTTTCTTATTCTGCTCGTAATAAATATCCAGATTGGCTAATTGTTGATTCACATTCTCATCATCAACCTCTTTCTGCTTCAGAATCTTTTCCAATGTCTCCAATTGCTTGATGGATTTTTCCAACTCATTAATCAAGAGTATTATCTTCTTCTGCTTTTCATCCACTTCATCTTTCAAGCGATTTTCAATCTGCTTGCCTCTGCGCACCTCTTGTTCTAATTGAGAAATGCGTCGAATTGCAGCCGCCTTATCTCCTGTCAGATTCATGGTCATCATCTGCTTCTTCAAAGTCGCCACTTGGGTTTTCAGCTCTTCTTTTTCTTTGAATACATTGTTCTTGATATCAGTAATTCTTTTATTGATATTCTTCAGCTCAGCTTCCCTCGACGTTGAATTCTTTTCGTGTTCTGTTAAATCATTCTCCAGTTCCTGGATGCGATTCCGAAGACCAGTCACCGTCGAGTCTGAGTCCTGAGAGGAATCTTGATGAATTCGTGGAGCTGCGGAAACGCTATCTTTATTCGACTTTTCCTTTTGTAACTCGTCTTGAAGACGCTTGACTTCCCCTGCCAATCGATTTTTGTCATCTTCAGCCTTTTTAATTGTTGTTTTATAGTCATTTACTTCACGTTGCAAGCGCCGATTTTCTGCTTTTATATTCTTTAGTTCTTCCATTCTGTCAAAACTGTCATCTTCTAAGTCATTTCGTTCATTCTGTGAATAAAAGCGAGATGACAACACGATTCATGCGGTTGACAACAAAAGTGTAGTTACATGCATGCAAAAAACATGAAACATTAACACATTGTAAAATATTCTTCAGAGGCTAAACTGCAGCTCTTAACTGACAGATTACACATGCACCGTAAACTGTCGAGTACGAAAGTTGGCTGATTTTGACTACGAAACCGATATACAAAATGAGGATGACAAAATGTACGAAAGAACTATTGTTCGTCCTCATACACGACGAAAGCAAATGGCTTTCCTATTGGATTATAAAGATCATCTAATAGGAAATCCAATCGCTTTCGTAGTGCATGAGCACGAACAATAGTGCTTTCGTACATTTTGTTGTTCTCGTTTTGCACATCGGTTTCGTAAGTAGCCTTGGTATTGCACAGTTTACAGTGTAGGCCTTATTATTAATGGATGTATCGAACTTGATTATTGTATATGACTTTGGCGCCACGAAGTGTACCTGGCAAGGCACGAAAATTCGCCAATTATTTTAATTTACGTTGTCTTTTACGAAGAACGTTGGATTCGAGTGGCACACCTTTCCTTCCATTTTTCTACTCTCTACATTTTCTACTTTTCTATCTTTCTATTTCTTTTTCTAATGGATGTCATTGAAATTAGAGAAATTTCCTTTTAGAAAAAGTTAGATAGAGCCGTCGCCATCGCGTTAGTGTTGAGTTTGTCATTTGATGAGTTCTTCCGCAGTAGGCATCCGCGATTCTCAAGAAGAAGCACCGGTGAAGGTTTGAAGAAAAAGAGGAATTTATCCTGATATATTGAGGGGAAACTTCAGGTGTCCGTGGAGTTATACATGCTTCGGTTAATTTCAGCATTATATCAAGAATGGTGAATTTAGTTACCGTATCATTTTATGCTGCCTCTAGCTTTCCAAACGTACCTACGCTTTAGCATCTTGTGTCAAAAATTCCAAACTGTTTTAAAGACTAAAAAATATACGTAAAAAGTTTGATCGATGAAATCGAGTTTAATCTGATCCGCAACAATTATAAAACTCAGATGCTTTTGTTATGAAGGCAAATATTTGAGAACAACAATTCGGAAAGGGATAGATACAAGAACATGAATCAATTGACAATCAGAGCGTTACCATGAACATGATATTAGTTTGCTTCATGTGTACGCTGCATAATTAACGACAATACAATAATTCGCGTAAAGTGTAAAGTGCATGATATTGTCCATAACGACGACTGGGGTGCTTTACGATTACAGAGAATATGAGATGATACGATGAACAAATAATTGGCAGAAAATTATGGAGTACATTTAGGTATACTTCATCTATGAAATCAGACAGAGCGAAGTCGAACCTTATATTTGAAATAGCGAAGCTGTAAGGAGAAAATCAGTAAATGATATTACAGCACACTTCAATATTCTGCTGTATGACTGATATTGTTATCGACCAGTCAAATGAAACGCATGTGACCTTAGTAAAATAGACCAGTACATCGATTCTAGAAAACGCTGTGTCACACCGAATACTTGTAGAGACAGAATTTGTCATGGCATTCTAAATGATAAAACTGCTGATTTAGGGGCAGATGAAAACTCATGCATCTTCGGACAGGCTAAATGATACTATAATTGATTAGTAAATCAAATTGCACCTCAAACAGTGATCAAAACGGTGCGAAGCTTGTACGTAGGCTAATAACAGAAGTCTGTCCAACAAAAACATTTCACTATCTGAGCACAAGTTCTCCAGCAGACACTATCCATGTATTTGGAATTAAAAGACAGTTTATCAAGATAATAGTTATCAGTGATCAAACCTTTATTAATGAAGAAAACATGATATCAAGACCTCTTTTGATGTTTATTTCATCAATAATATGAGCATTAATCAGTTCATCACTAAAGTGTTATAAGCTAACAGGTTAGCAGGTTACTGATATATGAACAAAGAGTTTGCACATGAGTATGCACATGAGTTTCATCCCTTCAGGAAAGCCTCAGGTGGTATGATTATGATCAGTTGATTATTCTGTTTATTGAGAGAATTGAAACAAAAAACTCTTTAATATCAATTGTCTCATCACTTTTGAATTTAACATTTATGCACATAAATGATACTGACGAAGACACTTTTAAGATATCCCTGTATCTGAGATTGGGCTTGTGTCAGCATTGCAAGGTTATGAAACACAAAGATATTGATTGCATGTAATTGTATCGAGAAGATCACAATAGACTGTGTAGACAACACGGATATCCGATGAATCATGTAGTAAACATTACATTTCACCAAATAGTTGTTGTAGTTTCTTTTAAAATCTAGATGATAAGACATTAGCACAAACCATTATGACAATGAGCACATTATTACGAAAGCATGCACATAGGCTAATTTGCTCATTAAATCCCACACCGACATGACAAGCACAACGATATTGCATTTGCCTGTTAGTATCAGAAGGACACTAATTTACGTCAACAATTCCTAAAACGTCAATTGAAGGCTAGCTTTCCTATTCGTCTGCATTCCAATCTCCATTGAATTGTAATGTTGTAGAGACGTCGAGCACTGCTGTCAAGCGGTTTTGTCTAAGTTATGAACATTGAAAGACAATGAACCAACGGAACAGGTTCTGCAATTGATATACAAATTGTGTGCTTCTCCTAAATAAAAATATCAGCTGCCAAAATATATGTGCAGTATTATTGCTAAAAGAATTCGTCTAAAACACATCTGACCATTCACGAGTCGGCTCGCAGGACTTCTGCCGATTCTTGATAATACATGAAAATTTCAAAAGAACGATTTCTCCTGAGTTAGCGGTCAAGATAAACTAAATATCAACTACAGCTGAAGAATGTAGGCAGATGTATCACACGCCACGCTTCACGGCTGCAAAGGGAAACCTTTGACACGGTCAGCAATGTAAGAGAAAGGAAAACGTACTGTTGGTGACATTCTGAAATGTTATGAATTCATTCATGTTGGCAAGCAATATTTTTAGACTAACTCCTCACACGATTGAAGGGAGTTACAAGCGCGATTTTGATATCTATTCTGAATGCAAAGGTTTGAAGGTGTCCACTCAACAACAGCTCATTCAGTTTAAGGCAATTAGTAGAATTCAAGTCATAGTAGAATTTTCAGTTCAATAATGGCAATATCATTTGATTATTGTTGCTGAAAACGGTCTTTTTAAAGATAAAAATGTCTGTCATTGACTGGGATTTGCTGCTATTCTGCGTTACTGTTCTGCACTCGAAACCTGCTAGTGTCTTCGTGATCCTGTATACGGTGATTATATAACCGATTAAGAAGAACACTTGATCCATACATAGACCTCAAAATACAAAGCAGATGGTGAGAGTCGCTGCAGATCTATGAGTGGTCCCAGTAGAAAGGCGGTCGTCCAATTAGCGTTTCTGCAGTTGTGCCACAGAGGCAGTCAAACTTGAAGTCGGATTTTTTTGTTTCTTGCTATCAACTCTCACCACTTGTGCCTTCATCGTTAGCATCATTTACATTTCCTTCATGGGTTTACTGCAATTCCTTAATTTTTTAGTACTCTTATATAGTGCTCAATGCGTCTACCTGATGACAGTCTAGCTGCGACTGGAATTAATTGCAAATTCATATACATGTACGTAAATATACCAGAAAACATTCTCTTGAATTATCAAAATGTTCGTAAAGATATAACAGAGAGCACTTGATCAAATATAGGCCTAAAAAAGATAAAAAATTACGAAGACGGAAATTGCAAACTTAGGCAATTCCAACATGCATGAATTCTGCAAATTAATGACATGCAACTGCATGCACATTCAGAAGCTGTTTTCACCTAGAAGAGTTGGATTTAAGATTTTGCAAAAGAAATATTAATTTTTTTCATCATTGCGAAAGAAATGAGAGGTAAATAGAAAATATTCATTTTACAGGCTCTTGAGCCATTAAAACACAACATGAAAGAATATTCCTTGCCCATAGGATAACTTTATATACGAAACATCATTTGATTTTGTTTCTTCAACTATCAGTGTCATTTAATGTGTACAATTACATAGGCCTACATTTGTGACTGATTTTCGCGGTAAAATGAAAAGAAAGTACCTGAATCGGGTGAAAATTGTAGCGGAATTGTAATAATAGAATTTTGGTATCATTAAATATCAATTATATGAAATTTGTCAGTTTTTCGTTTGCAACACTGCAGGCAGCATGAGAGAAAATCCAAAACACACAAAGGAGTAATCAGTGTTAAAAATAGGCTAATCTTGAAAACACTCTCACGGTTTCAAAACATTAATTGCACTAAAAATACTTTCAAAATTGATACATAGTTATGTACTACATAATACATATGTACATACATAATATGTAATATAATACATAAAATTGTCACACAGTTGTTATTGGCATGTGATGACATGAAATGTAGGCATGTTATGACATAAAATTGAAATCTATTCAAGGAACCAAATTCCGAATAAATTTTGAAATGAACTCAAATTAATTTCAATTATACCTATCTTTTCACAAAATTAATGACTTATCAATTTACTAGGTCATTAATTCATTTACTGTTAAATAAATCTATCAAAAATCTGTCGATTCCAATTATGTTCAAGAAATTCAGGTCAAGTGTCATTTTTCCTTAGATCAGAAATTCGAGAAATTAAGAGCATATGTTGGTTATTAAAATAGTCTACACGCACACATGCCTTTATGGACCTATATCAAATTAGTTCTATCTCTGTTATTTCATTAACCATCCAATTCAAATTTTCACCTTTATGAAATTTTATTTCTTTTAATTCTATATTTTCTAATGATATCCTAGTGATTCTAATAATTCTCATATTATTTATGCTGGCTATTTCAATTCAGTTCCAGTCAGTTTGTATATACGAGCATTAAAGACTCATTTTGTTGATAAATCAAATATATAAATACAGAAAGTAAAATACAAGAAGCAAATTGGTTAACCTGTATATCGACCGAACAAGTGGATTGATGTCACATGAGAGTAGCAAATCCCAACACTTGAGATATACATTGCAAGTAGATGTAAAAAAAGTACAAAGTAGTATGCCGGCAAGATCAAACACATCCGTTAAAGTTAACAGACAAAACAATCTTCATCACAGCTGTTGCTAACATCCAATCCGTTGCAAAATACATAAAAGAAAGCGATTCCAATAATAGCATAGTCATTCACACGCAAACTATCAAGCAGCTACGTAGAGCTGTATAGAAAATATATTGAACGTACCTGTTGGTTTTGTTGCTTCTTCGCGTTCTGAAAGTTGAATGATTATCATATTATTCTTTTCCCAAGAAGCACATTGGAATGAGAAAAGTTGATCTGATTTTCTATTTCCCTTAAAACACATTGGAATTGATGGCCATGAGCCAACAGTAGATTTGAGATCATTTGCACTTCAATAAGTCATCTTCATATGACGTTAAGACTCAGTTTTTGCTGCCTTTTTACAATTCCATTACTCCCTCGGTGACAGCATCACCTTGAACACATTTGTTATCAGTAGACAGCGACAATTTAGGTGAATCACCTAAAATATATTTTTTACCTAAATTACGGATATTTTGTAAAAACACCGAAATCACCTAAATATCGTCACTACGAGTAAAATTTGCTATTTGATTAACTCATCTACTCACATTGGATGACATTGAGAAAATCGTGGTAACCAACTACATCCAAACTCGGAATAATGAAGACATTGATGAGTGATTCTGGGCAGTGCCGCATGTTTTTGGTCATAGTTTCTAATTCTTTTATACTCGTATACATTAATAGAATTTATATTACATTTGAAATACGAGTAATTTTGATCTGTTTGACACATACAAAATTGTACAATTGAATTGTCAATACACAATTTGAAACATATACATTCCTACTTAGTTGTTGATGTCTAATCTGTGCAGCTGTTATAGCTTGAAATAAAATCGCTCCGAATCGCGATATATAGAACTTACTTGTTATTTTCTTTTCTTTAATTTTTTTTAAAATTAATCCGTTGATTATTGTAGCGGTATTTGTTTACAAATTAGTTACCGAAAAAAACACAATTCATGAACAATACCAAAAAACACCATTGCTCTCAATGAATCTAGATATTTTAAAGGATTTTTGAACAACAATGAAAGACTATTCCTTGCCTACAAAACGACATTTTACATAAGATGATTTCATGTATGAAACATCATTTGATTTTGTTTCCTCAACAATCAGTGGCACTTTATGTGCACAATTGCATAGGCCTACATTTATCACTGATTTCCGCGGTAAAACGAAAAGAAAGAACCTGAATCGGGTGGAAATTTAAACAGAATTGTAATAGAATGTCAGTATCATTAAATATCAACTGCATGAAATTAGTCAGTTTTTTGTTTGCAACACTGCTGGCAATACGAGAGAAAGTTCAAACCAGTTAAAAGATTATTTAATAATCGATTGCTTTTAATTAAATAAGCAATGTAATCAGAGTTAAAAATATGCCAATCTTGAAAACAGTTCATAGGTTTAAAACATCAATTGCATTGAGAAAAAACACGCTTTCAAAATTAATAATATTGTTATATAGTTGTTATTGGCAAATGTCATAAAATTGAAATACATTCAAGCGTACAGGCTATGCAAGCTATGAGTATATTGCTTGTATCCTCTATTGTGGTTTGAGCAAGCGAAAATCTAGAGGAATATACAATGCATCCTATCTAATTAATTAATAGCACGGCTCCGAATCATCTTCTAATGAAGATATTTAAGCTGAATATTAAAATTCATTCATGTTCAAGTAACATGAATTTAGGGGGAAATTTAAAGAATGCGGAAGAGTTAATGGTGACATCTTTTAAGCTGTAATGTCCTTTGACTTCAGCTTTATTAAATAACCTGCATGTACAGTTACATACCTAACTTTTCGCTCTTTCGTCTAAAATTTGCTGTGTTGTATGCCAATATTCACACTACTGGATCCTGACATCACGACGACTATTGCCATGACTCGGTAATTGTCTTTTATTATCCTAATATGCTGTGAAGTGTAAAGTGAATGGGTAGCAGCTTTGAATGTATGTACGAGTATAAGTATCGGGTATATGAAGCTTCATTAACAAGGATTAGTACTGATTAGCAAATATCTACTCGAACTCGTAGACGTTGGCAAAGAACGAATAACACATTCGTCTGCCCATGTCATGGACGCATTAAAGTTCAAGTTGGGTAATATCATCAATAAATTCATTTTCTACAGTGAAGTATATGCAGCAGTGTGTAATTGATATGTAAATGTACATTCATTGTTTTAGATGCTACATACGAAGTTGCTGGATAATGTTCATGCTTGATGCATCAACGACATTTTGACTTTGTATAAAAATTTTGAAAATAAAAATATATTAATTTTGAAATTAAAATATATAGAAATTTTATTGTACAATTTTGACGAGTACACAGTATAAGAAGGCAATTAATCTATGGATAATAGTGAACAACTTATGAATCAGACATAGCTATCATCACTCAAACGTGGTGAGGAATATACAATAGGCGAGGAGTAAGAGTCAGCAAACCGAATTTATAGTTTGGCTCTTAGAAAGCCTCGCAGACAGCAACCTATCTTCGAAGAGAAGGTTGCTGACGTAGAATTGAATTGCATGAAGTATTTGTATAATGAAAATAATTGGCATTTCTTAACAAAGTGCATAGACAAGTACTGCTGGTAAGTAACAAACAGTTCAGGAAATGGGCGATTCGAGGTATTATTGTCACGAAAAATCATATTTTCAGGAAATAGATGACATCATAGATATTTCGAGTTCTTTCTGACTCACTCATGCCTGTGTTGCTAATTGAAATTGGTGACATAATGATTTCACTTTGAAATAAGGCACTTGGCACAGAGACAGACTATTTTGATTACTCGTTTTCAATATCAAATGTGGATTGAGCGTAGGTGGATTGCGGTTGCACACATGACGTGCACATGTGAATGTTTAATCAAACATGTGAACAATCGACCAAATTTCGTTGCATTTCCACTTAGTATAGTTGCGGTGCTTTACAAAGCTGTTGAATTACAATCTTTTACCAGAAGGAAAATCCAGGGATTTTGTTTAAGGGGTGTGGTAGAAATAATGTCTGCGAATGTGATGTACATTGAATGTTTCTAGAGTGGCGGAAAAGGGTTTCTATATTTAATATTCTCTTTTAGATGCATCAATGAATATTTTTGATGTGTCGTGAAAATGACACCGATTGCGCAATAGTAACTGTTGACACAGGGTATCAGGTGATGTCAAAAACTGACTACAATTTTCAATTTAATTGCAATCCTCAGTCAATTAATTGTAATTGAAATTCTGTGCAATTACTAGGCAATTAATCAATTAACATGACGTACGTATATCTGCAGTGAATCCTTGGTTGAAGAATCCTAGATAGTAGCAGAGATGGGACACCGAGCAGCTGTGTTACAGCAATTACAGAATTAGACAGGTGGTTTCTTCTGTTTGACTAGAAAGATAGCATTGGAACATTAAATGAAATGGCACAATCTGCTGACATAATACCATAGCAATCGAACAATGAGCGGCCAGTTCAACATTAAACACCAAATTGTGTGAAGTTTCAGTGACTGTAATCAACCGGACAACACAGAATAGAGACACAGACGATGTCAAGTTCTACAGAGAAGTTTGTGAACGTTTTTTCATGCGCCTGCTAACTTTTTTTAAAATGATCGGAGGGCCCAACATTATCGAGAAAACTTTTGCGCAATGATCTGAATTCTTCTTATCTGAAGGAATCGTGGCGATCGGAGCATTTTGAAGGAATTCAGAGCAATCCGCAAGCGGCGCACGACTATTTTTCCTATCTCTGCAAGGTATTAAAAATTTCTTTTGGCCCACTTGGTAAGTTCTTGCATGCGCCATCTGTTTGAATCAGTTTGCACTTCTAGCAAAGTGATGCGCTTTAGGAATCTAATTCTGTGGTTACAATAGCTGCTGAAAAATGAATGGATGACCGAGGGATGTGCGCACGCACTGCGTCCTGCTGTCGAATGTAGTTAATACAGGCGTTCATGTGAGTTGTTGACTATTGAGAGATCGAAAAATGTCTGGATATTAGAGGATTCTCAGTGATCATTAGATCATTTCAAGCATAATTTCGGACAATTATATCAAACCGAAATGTTCTTTGAGCGTGTGTTCTAATGCAATACTAAATTCAATAGACGGAAAATAACTGCGCGTCTTGATGGATGTGAACCACCGACCTTTGGCATTCTATACCAACGCTCTTCTAACTGAGCTATCGACTGTGACAGTCTCAACAACAATATGACATAAGTCGTCAGTTGAAGTATTTGCGCAGCCCAATCAGATGGCCTCATCCCAAGACAAGCATTATACTTTGAAGGAATTTGAGTCAATCAGTTACTTGACAAAGGAAATTGATGCACTCAATTGATTGATAACTGAAGCACTATATCATCAATTAATCTTTCTCAACCCTGTCAGTCATAATTTCCATAATCACCAGTCTTTATTGAACGACCATAGACGGTTTCTGCCGCAGCTTTTACCTCTCATTCTGAGTGAAGAAAGCTGCACATGAGTAAAATCAAGATCTGACCAACTTACCTCCATAACTTCAAGATTCTTCTGAAGGACCAAATTCGCCTCTCGAACTTGAGCAATGATTCCATCTCTGAAAGAAGGTCAATATCAACTAGCATCTATCAGGAATGTCTTGGAAATTCAAGAATTTATGAATTATAGGTAGCATAAATAACACATAATGATATACACATTGAAATTATCCATACTTAATAAAGTCATTATACATGTGCATCCATGACATACAGTTAACATAGTCGAGTTATGGTCGGAATTATTCGAACACCACCGACGGATGTATCGGCTGCTTCTAGGCCTTGAATTTCCTCGTCCTGACAAAGTAGATTCACAATTAGTCCGGAAGCTGCTGACACTTTCTTCCTAAATTCGTGCACAAATGGTTTTATAGCATGGATTTGCAGATCTTGAAACGCTGAATAAAAAAATCAAATTCTTGAGTGTCACAGCCAGTCGCTTTCGGTTGTAGGTAAGGTTAAATAGTCCGGCAGCCAGAACGAGTTTCTGCAGGGAACGAGGCCGAAAGTGAGACTTTCACAGAATGATGTGCACCCTATGCCTACTACAAATCGGCACGTCTGCCGAGTTCTAGTGAGTTCCTCTTCTTGTCAGACAGGATCAAAGAAAACCACATGCAAATCCAATGGGACGCAGATTGCAGTTTTTGGCTAAAATGAGTTTTTGCATGTTTTCTCTAATTAAGCGGAAAGTACTGAGCCCAGAGTCGTAATTTTTGGCATGGAATGTCTTCAGGTCATTTCCTATGATGTGCATGTGATATTATCAAGCTTCTGACCGGTAATGTATGCGAGAATGTGGTTGAATGTGGATAAAGTAGCTCAAAATGTTTGTGTTTGCCGACATTAAGAGGCTCGCCAAATCTAAATGGGTTTTGCCATATAGACAGGGGTGTATGAAAATGAAAGGAAATGACCTGAAGTATTTCCATGCCAAAAATTATAACTCTGGGTTAAGTACTTTTCGTTTAATCAGAGAAAACATGCAAAAACTCATTTTAGCCAAAAACTGCAATCTGCGTCCCATTGGATTTGCATGTGGTTTTCCTTGATCCTGTCTGACAAGAAGAGGAGCTCACTAGAACTCGGCAGACGTGCCGATTTGTAGTAGGCATAGGGTGCACATCATTCTGTGAAAGTCTCACTTTCGGCCTCGTTCCCTGCAGAAACTCGTTCTGGCTGCCGGACTAAAAGGATTCCCATTGGAATCCAATGGTAAAATTCAAGAAATATCTATGGATTGTGAAACACTTGGCAATTTTCGTACATTTTCTTCTGCAGAAAAGAAATTATTTATCAGAATGCCATGAAATTTGAACATGATTGCGTTCAGAACATCAACTTTGATATAAAAGTTGAAGTGAGTCACATGATTCAGTATTTGATGATTGAGAGCCTTTACAAAATCAGTAAATTTCATGTTTTGACTTAATTTTGGCGATTTTGCTCATTTTGTAGAGGCTCTCAGACATCTAATACTAAATCATGTAACTCATTTCAAACTTTATGTCGAAGTTGATGTTCTGAACGCAATCATGTTTAAATTTCATGACATTCTGATGAATAGTTTCTCTTCTGCAGAAGAAAATGTACGAAAATTGCCAAGTGTTTCACAATCCATAGATATTTCATGAATTTTACCATTGGATTCCAATGGGAATCCTTTAGCCTTACCTACAACCGAAAGCGACTGGTTGTGACACTCAAGAATTTGATTTTTGTATTCAGCGTTTCAAGATCTAAAGTAGATGCTATTAGCCATTTGTGCACGAATTTAGGAAGAAAGTGTCAGTAGCTCCTGTCCTAAATAGATTCAAAATGACACATTTGGAACGAATTCTTGCATGTCCATGAACGAGAACGTGCAGTGTGACAGTGATGGTTATGCTACAAATGAAGGATTTTGTACATCTGTTCATGAATGCAATTTTTTCTAAATAACAGGAATATTCCCCAATGGTTGAAATCAGCATAAAGGATTTGTCATTATTTCTGAATGAATTTCATGCAGAAGTCGGCACGATCAAAGCAAAGTAGATCAACCCATTAGCCGTCTAGAAGCATCTTATGTAATCATCACAAAGAATTGAGGGTTTAGGAACGACAGCACGCACTCGCACGATTCAAATTTCATTATTTCTTCCTTCTATATTTAATTCTAAGTGGCTGTAATATCAAACATTGCATTTTTATAAAGTAGCGAAAATATGAGTCGAGGAGTCAGTGCTGATTTTTCCCAAATCCTTATTAATATAATAAATCAATTGATAATTTATGCTATTTCTGAATATTTCTATAAATTATTTTGAAGTTTTCAATGATTTTAGATTGACATCATTTAAACAACGCATGGATTTACAATTGTTGCATTATACATGCGGCTCATTTTCACAAGGCATTCGTCGTTCCTTCTAAAAAATGATCGCTCAGTGATCGCTCGACTGCCTCAGTGATAATTGCTTCAAACTATTGCAAAATGATGTGCAAGGGTGCAGCAGCAGGTGCGATTGATCCTTCAGTGGATTACTATTCATCATCAGCTTATGAGTAAAGCAATATTTACTTTGTTTTCAGACAACTTTGAATAACTGGACAGTAGACAGGTTTGTCCGTATTTCAGAGCTCCTTAAATCAGGAGTTTGAGTGCATCGGGTTACGATTGCAAGTTATCTTCTTACTTCATTTCTGGAAGCTTCAAATAATTGACCAATTTTGTGAAGGATCACAAGCAAAGGCTATCATACCATGTTAAAATAATGAATGAATTGCTTAAACCCTCTTTAAAACATGTTTTCTTCTAAATTGCTTTCATTCTTTAAGCCTCTTTTGAAGAAATGTAGTTAAAATGAGGTGATCATACAAAAAAACGGACCTAAAGTTCGCTGAAGTTCAATCGATTCTCATGCCTTTCAATGGCATCGCACAGCAGCAGCATGTCATACATCATTCGAGAGCTTGCATTCTCAGCTTTAAAATGAGCTGTGATGGACTTGCAGCGTTATTGCATTTGATGAGCAGTACTCAAAATATGAAAATCACTCAATGTACAAATTACAATTTTTAAAAATGAAAACATGTGAGCATGATAGTGAATCAGGCACGGGGAGAGAGAGCCTTTTCTGAGGTCTCTTTTGACATACTGGTCATCAAAATCGGTGAACTAATAAAAAATTGGTGATATCGTGAAGTTATCACAAAATCATGACCTTTTTGGTTGAGAATGTTGTGTTCTCACTTTTTCATCAAAAATGATTGTGTTTAGTATGTTCAGAATCCTTCCGTTGTAAGGAATTCGAATATGTAAGATACATTCATATAAGTTCAACAGCTCTTTTTCAAACTTCTTCAATATTTTTTCTCATTTCCGCAAAAGTAAACAAACACCATGTAAGGTGAACGAAGGCTCAAAAGAAGACAATTGGCGCAGGCATGTCTTTGTTCTCTCATAGCAGCTGCCGGTTTGCCTTCATTGTTTGTGTACTTTTGCGGAAATGAGAAAAAATATTGAAGAAGTTTGAAAAAGAGCTGTTGAACTTATATGAATGTAACTTATATATTCGAATTCCTTACAACGGAAGGATTCTGAACATACTAAACATAAACATTTTTGATGAAAATGTGAGAACATAACATTTTCAACCAAAAAGGTCATGATTTTGTGATAACTTCACGATATCACCAATTTTTTATTAGTTCACCGATTTTGATGACCAGTATGTCAAAAGAGACCTCAGAACATGCTCGCTCTCCTCATGTCTGATTCACTATCATACTCACATGTTTTCATTTTGAAAAATTGCAATTTGAAAATTGAGTGATTTTCATATTTTGAGCACTGCTCAGTAAATACAATAACGCTACAAGTCCATCATAGCTCATTTTAAAGCTGAGAATGCAAGCTCTCGAATGATGTATGACACGTTGTTGTGCGACACGAGTGGAAGGCATGAGAATCGATTGGTATTCAGCGAATTTTAGGTGGTCGGTTTTTTATGATCAGCTCTGCATTTTCATACGCGCTGACACATATATTAGCACATCCGGCAGATGCCTGCTGATACAAGTTTCTGCAGTCAGCTCCTGTCACAGAAACCTAGATTTTCAGTGCGCGAAACAACATCCGAGGGAAAAGGACTCTACATTATGATGAAACTAGGTCAAATTTAAAACACAAGAAAATTTAGAGCACAAAAGATGCATTGATACAAGATCTTGGAAATCCTACGAATAAAGAGCAATGAGAATTGTTCTCACTATTTTTTTACATTTGTGAGAGGCAGGGAAGGAAATGAAGGGATTCCTGATAGTTTTTCAAACAACTATAAACAGGAAAAACTTGTCATTTGTTGAAGGGTCAGGAATAATGGTCCTCCATTCCTCCGAGGAGGACGTTCACCGGAACTTGAAGGGCTCAATAATTCTTGCCACAAACGTAGTAAACTGTTCGTAAGAAAATTGTTTCAAAAGTTGATTTGAAATTGCGTGGTAGGAAGGAGGCGAATTGTATTTATTAAGAGAAGTTCCCGATGATCGGAGGAGAAAATCGATCGCTCCGTAGAGTTGCGGGGAAAGTTAATGCTGCTCGATGAAGGAGGGTTTAAAGTGTTTAGTTCGTCACAATGCTCTGTTTATTTCGTTGAATTCATGTTTAATTTTGGGATAAAATGGTTCTTCCTTCGATTTATTACGTTCTCCAGCCGTGACTTAAAGAGATGAATCAGGATTCATGCTCAACAACATAAATATAACCTTAGTTCTGTCGTCAATATAGACCGTCGGCGTAGAACGATGCCAAATTCCTAATCCTCGCTCAACTTACTCTGAAACTGCGCTACCTGTTTTGCTTATTGCATCCGTGTTGGAGATCGGAGTGAAATTCCATACTATGGCGCTGTGATCGAAAACGCTTCATTAACAAATGAATGACTAGAGTTTCTGTCTGCATTGGGATAGGAATGATTTAATTACCATGTGATGTACTCGTTCATCAGAGAGATTTTTGTCTGCGATTGCCGCGTTCTATCCGCTATTGAGGACGTATTTCGGGCTCTAGCGATTCTCTCATATGGATATTTAGTCTCAGAATCTCAATTGAAAACATGTTTGGGAGCAGGTGAAACTCAGCTTCTATTCTGCTATTCATCTTCGAGTTCGAATTAACCTTAAAATGATCTTGATCATCCACATCTGTCTATCAACCCTGACCAGTCATGCACGGTATATGAAGAGCGGGATTCCCCCCTTTTTTTCTTATAAACTAATTTTCCAATCTTAAAAATTTATTGAGACTTAATTATCCCTATTATTTCATTGATTTGCTACGAAGAATTGATCAAAAATTTCACTGAGAAGAATTGATAATCTCCTTTAATAAATCCTTGATCATTTTAATTGATAAAATAAAGCTATATACAGTTGAACAAGTCCGAACGACGGATCGATTGATACGATGCTAATAATATTATTGTAGCTAAGGGAAGTCTCTTGGGTATAGAATAACTGGGAATCGCTTTAATATCAGACATGATGATGAAAATAAAATGGTGTCATTTCATTGTTTAGAACATGGTCATCAAGAACATAATGTGAAAGTTTCCATATTGGACAAAATCGAAGGAAATGAAAATGAACGAAAAAGAAAAGAAATGAAATTTATAAGTCGATTGATGACCGATTTTCCTTTTAGGTAGAATATGCAGCACGTCTTACAACGGTCACTTATATTTGACCCTAAATCTCCTATCTGTGTGACCACTATGTCTGCTAACTGACATAATTAAATAATCTATGCGTTATTCTATCCATTCTGTTTCTATGACTCTATGCATGTAATCCTGATATCTTGCAAATTTTTGAATGCTTGTACCATTTGAATTTTACATCTTTCTGTATGTCTTTCTATTCCTGATGAAGGATAAGAGTGATGTTCCACTCCTATCCAAAACCGATAGAATAATAACTTGATGACATCTACTTGATTTAATTGCGACGTTCGCAAAACTATAGACAATTGCAAAGAAAGACTTTGATATCTTTTTCCATACAAGTCGAAATTAACAAAATATTATTGCTTTTCATGATTTCGACGCACAAAAATTGATAAATTATATCCAGATATGTGAAGGTCAATTGACAGGCCTATCTCATTTGATAAAAACAAATCGGCGAAGTATTTTAGCAGAATTCATTAATTCTTGTGAGTCAAAATATATTACTTTATTTTGTTAATCTCAACACGCTCGGATAAAGATTCTTTTATAACTTCTCTTGAAATACTTAATAAGCAATAGTGCCATCGCACGTCAAAGCATGTGATGAGCAAATGGAGATTCATTAGCGAAGCGGTCGAGCAGAACTACAACTGTATCTCCATTTCATGTCTCGCATAAGATTCTTTAGTCACAGAGGGACAAAGGCGGCAGAAATGGAAAAAGTTGCGAAATTATAGGAATTTAAGAAATGTATGAACAAAATATGATTAAAGAGGATATCGCAATTCTAGCAATTTTTCATGCTTCTGCATGCGATGTCATCGATGTGATGATATCAACGATGCAACATTTGCGTTCTTATAACTCATTAGCATAAATTAGGAAAGTCAGATAGATCTATATAGAATCGAACCGCATTACATAGAAGCGGACTAAGCTGTTGATCACTTAAATTGCATTGTCAAAAGGTTTATACTGTGCACTCCAATCCACCCGTTAGTCTAACTTTAGCATGCTCTGTAAGCACATGTAGGTGCATAGAGTCACACTTAAAATGATAGGATTGCTGAATATGTAAAACTAATAAAACTAACAAAGTCAAACTCAAGCAGTAAGTTTCCTATACAAATGTTAACGGCATTTCTAGTTGCTTAGATTCGAAAATTAGCCGTGGCTGTTGCTACAAACTCCTGCTGAGAGGCGACGCTACCAATCACAGATATGTTTACCAGATATGAGAAGGCAGTCAAATTCCAGCTACTAGTGGTATAAGTTCGTGACACGAGCACAATCGTGTTTCGTGTCATGTTGAACCACGTCATTCGAGTTTGTGCTCGTGTTTTGACAATTGGAGTCGTGTTTAATTTTCGTGCTGACAAGGATTTATTGTAAAATTTAAAATCGAGATAATTTAACGACTCAGCATGTTCTAGCTAAAGACAAGCAATCTAGAATGCATTATCCTCCAAAATGATGATCAACGATAAATAAGCAGCATTCCTTCATTGTGCTTGCACAGCAAGATCAGCTGAGGACCAATGCATGCATGTATACATTTGTGTACAAGTGTACCCTCATTTCTATACCCTCAGCACGTTGGCCGAATTTGAGCAGTGCATGCTACTGTCGCCAGCTCAGCCATTTCCCTTTCAAGTGATGAGCATTTTTTAACACCTGAGTTTGTCATGTGCAATGAACTCTAAGTCCGCTTGATAAGCGGCTTCTCACTACAATGAGATGCGCCACTGGTCTACGGTCATTTGACAGTGATCACTGAACTTTTAAATCAAGTAAATTACTTTGTAACTTCTTCAATCTGTTCCAGTCCCCTCCAGTTATCTACATTATTTTGCATTGCTGAGGGCAAATTTCCGACGACTGCAGACCTCGAATAGCTAAAAATCACTAAATAGAGGAATGAACCTTAATTCTTATTTTTCCAACAGTGCAAATCGAGTATCTGAATTCAGTTTCACACAGGATAAACCACATTAATCGCTCTGAGGAAATATTGCCGATTTCAATTCATGATGCTGTGATGGGCTGCCCCAAACACTCTGCTTACAGGACCCGCCTCTCGGATTGGGAAACAATTATCTTCATCGAACAATGGCTTGATAATGACTCTGCGAGAGAATATGGTGCGGTTTGAATCATCATGCTCATTTTATTTTCATTCATTGCTGATAGCTATTGTAGTCCGGCAGCCAGAACGAGTTTCTGCAGGGAACGAGGCCGAAAGTGACACTTTCACAGAATGATGTACACCCTATGCCTACTGCGAATATGCACGTCTGCCGAGTTCTAGTGAGTTCCTCTTCTTGTCAGACAGGATCAAAGAAAAGCACATGTAAATCCAATGGGACGCAGATTGCAGTTTTTGGCTAAAATGAATTTTTCTATGTTTTCTATGATTAAACGAAAAGTACTACGCCCAGAGTCATAATTTTTGACATGGAATGTTTTCAGGTCATTTCCTATGATGTGATGTGCTGTTATCATGCATCTAATCGGCCGTGTATGTGAGAATGTGGTTGAAAGTGGATAATGTTGCTCAAATTGTTTGTGTTTGCTGACATTGAGAGGCTCGCCAAATCTAAATGTGTTTAGCTTTATAGACAGGGGTGCATGAAAATGAAAGGAAATGACCTGAAGACATTCCATGCCAAAAATTATGACTCTGGGCGTAATACTTTTCGTTTAATCAGAGAAAACATAGAAAATTTCATTTTAGCCAAAACATACAATCTGCGTCTCATTGGATTTACATGTGATTTTCTTTGATCGTGTCTGACACGAAGAGGAACTCACTAGAACTCGGCAGACGTGCCGATTCGTAGCAGGCATAGGGTGTACATCATTCTGTGAAAGTCTCACTTGCGGCCTCGTTCCCTGCAGAAACTCGTTCTGGCTGTCGGACTATTGCTCTGCACTGCCAAGAGCATGTCGGTGCACGTTGTCTTGCGCATTCAGTAGGAGGTTATCAAATGTTAAATGCGCTTCCGTTCTGTTGTTTGTCTGGGTCAACCCACTAAATCTCCGGTAGACGTTCGATGTCCTCCTCAGACAACTTCTACTCGACTCTTAGTGCTCATCAGTTGACTGAAAACTGAATTGAAATCAATTAAATGTTTTGAAAGGTATAAGCGGCTTCGGCTTTTCTTTACTTTTTTCACAATTTTGATATATTCAATTTCAATTTATGATTTAAGGATTTCAAAATTATAACTACAGGAATCAAAGCTGCTACAGAAAATTTCCATTATTTGTGTTATCCATCATTAAGTAACAAAAAGCAACATAATCCTTGATGCAAACGTGCACTGGAACAAAAACCGAAATCGAACCAAGTCCCGTGGGTTTTCTCAGAAACCGACCGATCTCAATAATTCGAAAACTTCCAGGCACTACCGACGATGAGCATCAAAATCGCTAACCTTCCCATCTAAGCATTATCCGTGGGCGTTAAAACTCTAATAAGCCACGCTTAATGACATCATCTTCATGGACAGTTGATTCAAATGGCTCATGACATGTACATGGATCAGTATAATGCATGAATACTGAGCTTCGTGTATTTCATTTTCGATGAGTTGTCAGCATGCAATCAGTGGAGAAGGCGTCACAGATTCGCATCCGCATGACAGATGACAGAGTTGTGATTGATTTCCACTTGGAATTGCTCGTAAATTGCAGAGGTAACAGCACGTGACGGATTCCCCAACTGTCCTTCTACGATTCGCCTGCGTGAAGTACATCATTGCGTCCGTATGATCACGCGCCTAGGGAATTATTGTGCGCGCTATCACACTTCTTCGAACTGATGCATCTTCACGATGTGCATTCGATCGTGTTGTTGGATCCTGAACGAGTTGGTGCGACATGGCTGGGAAAGTGATCAACAAAGATCAAGGCGACAGTATTCGTTCTGTGATCAATGCTTCTATAATGTACTATCCTGATAATCCTGCATGTTTGCCGCACATTGGCAGGGCTATGAAAGGTTCCAATCCTGTCAAGAACCAAGGCTCAGAGCCTCTCATCAGAGGTTCTTGGTGTAAAGAGGGTTACTGTGGACGTCCATTCGCCCGTAATGCTTCATCTTGGACGCAGGCTGACAACCTCCAATTTTTTTCTAGTCTTCCATTAGATAAGACCCGGTCAATCTGCGGCCCGCGAGCTAGATAGGGCCCGCGTCATATTTTTTCTCCTGTCCACAGATTGTTCATCAATTGACATTACAATGTTCGATTTGTGCTTTTGACTCCCCGAAATTCTGGTTCACTGCTTATTTGACTAATTAAGCACCCATCCAAAGACTGTGATTGGCAATTCGTTGCGAGTAAACCTGAGGTCACAGATTATGACAATAGGCCTATTCTAAGTCATGTGTTTACGTGCTTCACCCAGCAGTCCCATCAAAGACGCCCACCATTTTCGATTTTTCAAGTCACTGCAGGGCTTACGTATATAACTTGATTCAATAAAAGAAAGTCACTGAAATAAAGAAAAGAATGAAATGCGAAAATCTGAAACATTAAGATATTCCATTTTCCTTTAAGAATGCAAAATTTAGTCAACTTAATGACCTCTAATGCGATGTCTTGTTTCTGATTGTACTTGCATAATTGACTTCGATTAATCACATAAAAACATGAGGAACTAGAAGATTTAGCGACCTTTAAAGCCTTGCTTCATAGTTTTCAGCTCTCTGAATACGAACAGATACTGGTCACATGCTGTGATATGACTCTCATATCATGATGTACTCGAAAGCAGGTGCTATCCCCATCATCTCTACGAAGACAACAGCAATAAAACTCAGATTCTTGCGTTTTACAAATTCGTGCGACCGAAACCATGGACCATGAAACCAGTGAGAGCAGTCACTGGATGGTTCAGATGATCGCTAGATTTCGAGTTGTTTCTTTACAAGTAATGAAGCTACCAGTGGAAACGAAGCAATAGATAGATAAAAAAATGAATTGCTACGAATCTGCTTAGACCTGGTACGAGTCTCTAGCAAAATATCAGGACAGGAAATGACTAGAATTAACTGAAGATCTGACACAAATTAGTCTCAATGATCATTTGAATCAAATTAATCAGACTTACCATTAAATACTTCAAACTATTTCAACAATATTCAAACTATACTTCAAAATAAAATATTTCAGCTTTGTAGAAAAAAACTGATACTATGCTTGACAAAATGGTTCATAACTATCGTGTGTAACCGCTTCATGACCTGACCAACAAAGAATTTCTGTGAGAAACTGCAAGCGGTCGACTTTAAGTCCTGATATCTGTGAAGCATCAGCAGAGCAAGGTGTCATGTGAAATCAAAGTGACATTTGCAGTGATTTTATAGCCACACAATCGTTGTGATTATTTAGAAATGTAGAAATCCGACAATGTATAGTAATAAAGGGCTACAACGAACATACACATTGAATGCGCTATCATGACAGCGGTACCTTAACGTTGACGGCATCCAGTGGTTGTTCATGGGAGCGGACCGGCAGCGAATCATTGTACTTTGTAAATGAGCACGGTTTTTCTCATTTCACTGCATACATACTCGCAGAATCACTTTGATAAGATAACTTGCAATAAATAGATCGTCTTACGAAATATATATCTAAAACTGTTGTGCACTGTTTGTTTCAGTAGTTTCACTCTTCTTGAGATCTAGGAACATTTAGCTGGACTGACTCCCAAATGATCGGCAGAAATGACCGCCAATGATCAAATGATCAACAAACCGCTTTTCCATCCTAGTCTCGCTAACTTAAGCAAAGCGAAAAGTCTGATTTCGAAAGGTTTATAGTAGTCCGGCACCCAGAACGAGTTTCTGCGGGGAACGAGGACGAAAATGAGACTTTCACAGAATGATGCACCCCGTGTCTGCTACGAATCTGCACGTCTGCCGAGTTCTAGTGAGTTCCTCTTTTTGTCAGACAAGATCAAAGAAAAACACATTTAAATCCAATGAGACGCAGATTGTATGTTTTGGCTAAAATGAAATTTCCTTCGTTTTCTCTTGTCAACTGAAAAGTATTATGTCTATAACCATAATTTTCGGTATGATGTGTGTTCAGGTTTTTTCTTCTAATGTTCATGAGCATTTATCTATAAAGCTTAACACATTCAGATTTGGAAAGCCTTCTACTGCCAACAACAACATGGCCCACTTTATTCAACATTTAATCACATTCTCGCATGCATCACCGATGAGAAGCATGACAATATCGCATGCACATGATAGGAAATTACCTCATGACATATCATGCCGAAAATTTTGACTCAGCTTAGTATTTTTCAGTTGATAAGAAAAACATGGAAAATATATTTTAACCAAAAATTTCAATGTGCATCCCATGGGTTTAATATGTGGGTTTTTTTAATCCTGTCTAACAGGAAGAGGAACTAACTAGAACTCTGCAGAAGCGCAGATTAGTAGTAGGCATACATCATTCTGTGAAAGTCTATTTTTATGCCTCGTTCCCTGCAGAAATTCGCTCTGTCTGCCGGACTATAGTCACACCAAAAAATTGGATTTTCTGTGCATGATGAGAATTACGTGAATGATTATATACTATGCCATACTAACTTATCTCAATAAATATTCTCGCAGCACGCACTACCAGAATTAACGTCAAGTCATTATTGATTGGCGACGGGCAGAAATGTGGATACTGCAACAGACTATATCTGCATTATAAAAGATTGACGCCGTACGGAATTTAAGTCGCTTTGAAAAAAGCTTACTCAATGTCACATCAAAGCTTTCCGTCGTCTGGCGTCTTGTATTTTCTTCTGCTTCATCTGAAGTGCTAAACAGACTTATGAGTGTAGCAGGCAGTTTGATTTCAGAAGGTGATTTCTATTCCTACATTTGCTAGGCGTTTACTGACAAGTGTTACAATCATTCTGTTTGATGTCTAAGGATTCGAGCTGTTTGCCACTTCATTAGAGCTTCTATAAGTAGCTATCAATAATGAATTATATTGTTGTAAATAAGCTAAGGTCTGAAGTTAAATGCACGAATTATCCTTATGGATCAATGACTCATCTAAAGATACAGTATGTCTATTGGATTGATAAGCCAAGGAGCTATAACAAAGCCAATATTATGTAACCAAAACACGATCAGGAATAACCAGAAAGCATTTATCTAATCAAAAATTCATTATTATTCATGTTGAACTTCAAAAAACAACTTGCTAAAAAATAGGTTTTGTGTTGAAAAAATGTCTTTTGTAGTGTGTAGCACAGTAATGACATTGCTCTAGTTGCAAAAGTATAGCTGCCAATGCTCTATCAGTTATCCATATTTCGCTTTAAAATCTTATTTCTAACTGCAATAGATAAAAATGCCATTTTGATATTTTTCGATTAATTTACTAATGAACACATTTATAATATTTAAGTAATTTCAAACTGATTTGAAATTTTGTAAATAGTTATTTACTTAAAAATGGTTAATTTCTAAATCGAAGTGATTTCTGTAGATATTCGATAGATAGTTTGAGTTCGACTGATTGATTGCATGGTTTATCGAAAAAATGCGCCCCCTTCATTTCCTGCTTATATACGTAAATGTACTGGCCAGTTGTTGAGATATGTTTCGTCCATGAATTTATATTGATATTCATTTACAAATCTTAATGCATGTTCTACTAATGACTCTCTCAATGAGATGCCACTTAGTTATGATAGTGAAATTGACTTCATGTGTTTCATACCCGAGCGCTTTCGTGGCTTCTTGTCAAGGGTGGACGGCCATGTGAGCATGCAAAGAGATGGCTGAGAAACACTCAATGATACTTGCCGTCAGTGACACCAACCAATCAGTGCTAAGGTAAAGACAATGAGTAAAGAAACTCTTCATGTACACATAAAACAGGTCATCTAGCAGCTACATGTATGTACAGTGCCTCCAATACAGGCAAAGAAAAAAAAGATATTTACAAGATGATAAAATAGAAAAATATGTACAAAGTGGACGGTACTGAAAAGAGTCACATTCAAGTATGTGTCGAGCGATAGAACTTTGAGGTGGTGTTCTAGATTGCGGTCTTGTCTTTCTATCCTCAAGCCACTTAAGAACATGCTCTCTCATTCGGACCCACAAATTCCTCTCCGTACGTCTGATGTAACTCTGTCCACAGTCACATTGAAAATGATAGATTAGACACGAAAGACTTTAAGGACTAAGTGAATAATTGAGAGAACGAACAGAAAGAGGGTTTGTGGAGCACACTACAATCGGTTTAGCAGCAGGAAAGCTGCTACGCACTACAAAATTCAAAAACGTCGTTTGTACCTGTTTTATGTGTACATAAAGAGTTTCTCTATTCATTGTCTTTACCTTGGCACTGATTGGTCGGTGTCACTGGCGGCAGGTATCATTGAATGTTTCTCAGCCATCTCTTCACATATTCACACTTGGCCGTCCACCCTTGACAAGAGGCCACGAAAGCGCGCGGGCATTGAACACAGTCAATTGTGTTGTGATTTTAAGTGTTTGACCATTCCAGGAGTAATGGTGTGTTTTTGTAAAATGAATTGCGTAATCGCTTTAACCAGGAAATTAAAGGTGTTGTTCAATTGTGTTGTTTTCATTATCAAAACTCATTGGAAATCGGCATTGCTTTACAACATTGAGATGCCACTTATCTTATGCATGATGCATCACAGATATCAGGCTTTTCACGTTGCAGAAAGTTCGAGTCATATATTTAATGCGATTTCTGTCGATAAGCGAATCTGAAGATAACCAGATTCATAAAATAAATAAGTAAATGAACCTTGTTTATGCTCTGAAGCACATTAATCACCGGGCCTTTCTTCCATGTGGCCGAGTTAGCATCTAACCCACTCTCACTCTCTTTGTGCTGAATATTTAGCAAGATTGCAGAGTGTACTGCAGTCCGTTTCATAAAAAGTGGATCATCCTAAAATTTTACTAAATAAAACATAAGTATGATACAGAAAGCATTTTTCATGCTATTTCATGTCCCTAATATATTTAAATGTCCTTATATAATCTGATAAGCTATGATACAGTAACGGTTCTTAGGAAGCTAATATTTTGTGGCCCTACCCTTATTGTCAATGACATTACCAATTCGTCTAGGCATTGATTCGATGATATCGTTGATTTTTGACTGATCTAACTTTCTCCATTCTCTTTTTAACAGTGACGTAAGTTGTGATACGCCATCTGTAGGTAGCAGTATCATTTGGCCAATGTTCATTCGTAAAACATTCACATAGCGTTCAGAATTCATGGTTCCTTGCTGTATGTGAAGTTCAGAGCGGCCATTGGTCCAAATGCCAGCCCAAATCAGTAGAGTCGCACCACCTTGTACCCGGGGACGATGTAAATGTCTCGGAATTTCCTGATCAGATTTTATCCATAATCTCAATCGACCATCACTATCCTTCAGACGGACTGATGCCTCATCAGACCAGACAACCCGATCCCATTGATTTCGCCAGTGACAATGGCTCATTGCCCATCTGAGACGTCTTTTTGTATGCTGATTTGATAATTCGATCTGAGAGGGCCTCTTACAGCTCTTGAAATTCGACTCAATAGGCTAAGTCTTCTACGAATAGTGGACTTAGAAATAGACGAGTCTAGTGCAGCGATCTCAGTTAACGAGAGACTTGGATCAACTTTAACAAATCTCAAAATTAGGCGGTCTCTACGTTTGGATGTTTTGCGTGGACGGTCAGAGCCCTCTTTACGACATAGTCGAAAATCATCATTATGCCATCGATGCACATTTGTGTAAGGGACATTTAGTTGCTTGCTTGTAGCTCGCAAAGAAAACCCTAGTTCTAGCAAGGCTGACACTTTGCCTTTTGTGAATGCGATCTCGTTATTGTTCATTTGTGCTTTGTATAGTTTTCAACCGGTAAGAGATAGATTTCTAGCTGAAAGCAATCAGGAGTGCTGCCAACACCACCGAAACGAAGTCAGGAAGCTATGGAACATGAAGTCCAGTTAATCACATGTAGTAGTTACATTATTGTTGATGAATAATGGTGCTATACTGGCTCTGATTGACCGATTTTCTTTATTTTTGTTTTGCTTGATAGCTTTTGGCTTGTAGAACAACATATTACATCACAAAGGAAACAAATGTAATTTTATAAGAGTGAGGTATGATTTTGTGTAACATTGCTAAATGAAGATCAAATTATCTACTACTTTTTTATATATAACAGGAAAACAACTCAATATTCATGCTTGAAATTTCCAACAATGATATTAGTAAGCACAACTGACATATCTTCCAAATTTCAGAGAAATTCGTTCAAGTTTGGCGGAGTTAGACAAAGTTGAAGTTAAGGCAATGTTTAAGGGTGATCCATTTTTTATGAAACAATCTGTATTTTAAAAGTCTTAAAAGCAACTTCTTAATAAATGAAGCACTTTCCTCATTATGACTTCCGTTCATTGCTTTTTGATTTTTTTCATTGCGTTTGTTGGTGTTTATCTGACCATAACTCGCAGATAGGGGGGATCTTCTGCATAATTTTACTCAAGAATGGTCATTCCAAAATCAAATATATTACGTAGAGTAGCAACTCCGCATTTATTAAATCCCCAATGTGTATACAGTTCCGATTTTTTAAATGAACTCGAGGTGAATGCAGTTGGAATTGCTTCCAAATGTGAGTTATGCACATTTATGCAGTTTTGAAGAAATTGCAACTGAATTGACTGATCATGAAAGCATGAAGCAGAAGGAAATTATAGTATTTTACAGATCGTCCGTCTCATGACAGCCTTCGAGAGGTAGTTTGTTAAATTAGCAACTCAATGACCTGCTATTGCTTTCACGCTGAACCTCAAGAGAATCTTCTTAAGCGTGGCAACCTGCCACTGGTAGAGCAAAATAACAGAATCAAAGACAATGATTTCAATTAACTTTGAAAGATGTAAATCGATCCACATCACTATTCAGATTCAAGAAGTGAAACATAAATTTAGTGAATCATAAATTCATGCCGGTGAAAATTGAATTAAAAACATAAAATTTCAGCCACGACAGTACAATAAGATTTCGACTTTTTCATGAATACTTCCATTGTAATGTTGTTCATTAGATTGATTTCCTTGATCATCAGCATAATTTCCGCTTAGTTACAATGCTTGTTAGCAAATATTCATTCCTTTTTCATATCCAACATGTTTCATACTACTTATAAAGGGGCGTCATGTCGGTAGTATAAAAATTGACAAAAATTTGGCTTTTTCAAAACTGTTCAAATAATATTTTGCACCACGGGAACGCAATCTCCACAAAAACCTGAATCTTTTCATATATAAATTTTCGATGTATAGGCCTACAGATACTTTTTTGAGTCGACACTCCACGTACATATACTTACTCTATGGGTCATTCTGTGGTTCTCCTGTGTGGTTCTCCAATTCTTCTTGCGATTGGTTGCTTCCGTATTGCTCTACTTTTGTTCTCCAGTATTACTCTTCCTAGTCATTGATTTGATTGTTCTTACTTTCGCTGTTCGGTCCAATTCTTCATGCATTTGGTCTTTTTCTGACATGGTTTTTGTCATTGCGTTTATTCATCTTCCTCATAAATGACGAATAAATCTTCTCACTATTTCTTCTTCACTCCGCGGATTTTGCTTCGAAATAACTTCGTAAGTTGTAAGACGAAACTGATTATCGTATTATGTAATTTAGGAAATTCTTCTGGAAGTCATATTGCTTGACTTAGATTATTAGCAGAATAATTCACTTCGCTGGTAACCCGTCACGACCCGCCAGACTTTCCACTTGACTTCAGAATGATGTCGTCATGGAGATAGGGGAATAAGTTACAGGATATTTGATACCTATTGTGTGAAAGCGTCACATTTGCACATTTTTAGATGAAGAATTTCTATCGCAGTTTTATGAAAGTATTGAAGGTTAACTTTGTAGTGATGCTCTTCAACTCTCATTACGTTCCATGGATAAAAATCACTTGTACTTTTACTCTTTAAAATTCAAAATTCAATTTTCGTGGGTTCATAAAGGAAAATGCCAAAAAATACAAGTGGAATGATGATGATGTGATAAAAATGATGAATGCATATTATGTGCGGAATTCAATATGGAGATAGTCCTTGAATGTCAACGGAGGTCATTTTATAGAATATGAAGTACGATAGATGATAATGACGATGAGCATATGAAATCAACATCTGAGCAACATGAAAACCAATATGAGGGGAGGAGACATGCATTTATGTATCATTCATATGTGGAATTGATATTGAAAGTCACATGTCAAGCGTATGCAGTATCCATGTACCACAGCATTCCATTCCAACACACTTTATTAAGTTTGGAGATCGGCCAAAGTTATCAGCGTTTACATAACTTTTCCCTCATTTTCTTTCTCGTGTCTCCCACTCCCCATCCCCCATCATTTCACAGTAGGCCTTGTCAAGAGTCAAAAGTTAGGACACCGAAGTCGAAAAAAACCTACGGCGAAATATTGAGTATTTAACTTTGATTTTGCTATAAATCAGATCGATCGAAGAAGGCTAGTTTTCTTTTCATTAATAGTTTGATATAAATGTAAGTGATGGCAGCAAACGGGAGGATCATGACTATAGGCTGTACTCGTAATCGAGAAACGCACTCCCTTCGATTTCTGCAGATCCATTAGTTAAAAAGGTAAAGAAAAACACTGCTTTGATAGAAGCTCGCATGATTCAGGACAGATGTCCATCTATGAATCGTCGTCATGAGCTCGCTGGATTGTAGGAGAACACAGGTCGCGCCTTATAGATTTTTATTCAGCTTTTACATATATATGTTCAAGTACCATGTCATAAGCGCCTGTTTTATACTCTATGAAGAAGGGTCTGGACCCGAAACGTCGAGTAAAAGCTGTTTTTCTTTACCGTTTTAACTAACGGATCTTCAGAAATTCAAGGGAGTGCGTTTCTCGATTACAAGTACAGCCTATAATATAAATATTCCGATAAATATTCCTCATACAAGCGTCAATAGACGTCAGATGTGGGCTCCTAACTGGCTAAAGGTTGTTAACGTTTATACTTAATGAGAAATCTTAATTTTTCAAGCCAGAAAAAAACTTTTGAGTCACCCAGTACATGTGAGCTATATTAGTGATGCAATTGTAGATCATTGTAAACTCTGAGTCTGAGAGCAGAACACTCGCGCTCACCCCGCAAGATTCGAGCTTGTAACATTAAAGATTTCACAGAATTCAATGATCAGTATGTCTCTTTCTCGAAACCTTGATCGATTTGAATTACTATCAGAACGGTTACCATCCGTGGTGCTGCCACTGACGGACTTATTTGTGTAGGCTATATGGTGGTCGTATAACATCACAAAATCCAGCATGTCAATGCATGTTGCAGTATTGTACCCAGCTAATTTGTTTAATATTGACGAATGATCATTTTCATTCTACAATTCCTTTGAGTATTGAAGAGCGAACAGTCCTATGAGAAATCATGGAGGTCTTTCTTTTGAGTAATTTTACGGCCATTTGACCTTTTGGTGACATGCCTGAGATTACCTCATTTCATCGAAAAACAGCGGTCTGTAAGTGCAGTGCAACTGCCCGCCTGAAAGCAGTGCAAGATAAAATTGATTATGCTACATGTGTATCCGATACCTATGTCACTCAAACATATACGACTTTCAAAAAACCGTGCATGGGCTCCAAAAACGGCTAATGCGAATCGAGTACGAAATGTATTGGTGCAGTAGTATACAAATGAAATTCTGCAAGATTATTTGAAATAAAATGTTGGCCTGTCAAAATCATGTGGTTCATACGCAGATTGCGGTCCTTCATACGCAGTCTAGGTCTACTTAATATAACCTATTTACAGGTTCATTGAAGCCTGGTTTATTACGTAGTGAAGCATTAGTCCGGCAGCCAGAGCGAGTTTCTGCAGGGAACGACGCCGAAAGTGAGACTTTCACAGAATGATGTACACCCTATGCCTACTACAAATCTGCACGTCTGCCGAGTTCTAGTGAGTTCCTCTTCTTCTCAGACAGGATCAAAGAAAAACACATGCAAATCCAATGGGAAGCAGATTGCATGTTTTGGCTAAAATGAAATTTTCTTCGTTTTCTCGTATCAACTGAAAAGTATTAAGTCTAGAGTCACAGTTTTGGCATGGAATGTCTTAAGGTAATTTCCTTTCCTCTTCATGCACCCCTGTCTATAAAGGTGAGCCTCATAATGTCGGCAAGCACAAACATTTTCAGCAACTCTATCCACATTCAACCACATTCTCACATACTTTGTCGATCAGAAGCATGATAACAGCATGACTTGAAGACATTCCATGTCAAAAATTATGACTCTAGACTTAATACTTTTCAGTTGATACGAGAAAACGAAGAAAATTTCATTGTAGCCAAAACCTGCAATCTGCTTCCCATTGGATTTGCATGTGTTTTTCTTTGATCCTGTCTGAGAAGAAGAGGAACTCACTAGAACTCGGCAGACGCACCGATCCGGCATAGGGTGTACATCATTCTGTGAAAGTCTCATTTTCCGGTTCGTTCCCTGCAGAAACTCATTCTGGCTGCTGGACTACATGCTCAACAAGGCACCGAACACCATGTGACCTAAACTCACACGGGTGATGGAAATTTTGCGCTTATGCGAGAAGATATTCATTACGAAAGGAGTATGGTTCAGTGCGTTCATAAAGTCACTGTGCACCTAATAATTCAATCCCTGCCTAGTATTTCGTTGCTTAGAAATAGATTGCCAGGGCATTATGAATAGTACAGTTCCTTTGTAAAAACATCAATTACTACGTGATAACAAAATATATATTTATATCTTACAAAAACTGTTGAAAATGTCCACCTTGCTCACGAATACAGAGGTCTATTCGACGTCTCATATTCTCAAACACTCGGTGAATTTCTTCGAGACTGATAGCGGCAATTTGTTGTCGGATGTTATCTCTTAACTCATGTAGATCTTGTGGCTTGCTTCGGTAGACCTTCTGCTTTACCGCTCCCCACAAGTAAAAGTCCAAGACACTCAAGTCCGGGGATCTTGGAGGCCAAATTCCTTTGGAGATTATTCTGGTTTGGAATATTTCACCCAATCATCGAAGTGAGGAATTGGCGGTATGCGCAGTTGCTCCATCTTGTTGGAAGTAAGCAGTTGTTTTTTCATCGTCAGTTAATTCGTTGACGAACGAAGCAATGATTTCATTACAATATCTTTCTGCTGTAACAGTCTCGGTAAAAAATATTGGTCCAACTATTCGCCTTCTTGACATGGCGCACCATACCCCAACTTTGAGAGAATGTAATGGCTTCTCAACAAATTCGTGCGGGTTTTCGCTAGACCATATTCGGGAGTTCTGGCTACTGACATACCCTGAAAGATGAAACCAAGCTTCATCAGAAAAGAAAGTTTTATCGAGTACATCATTTCCATTCAGATTTTCTTTGAAAAAGAAGCAGTACTGAAGACGCCTATCATGATCGGCATCCTTCAATTCATGCTGGCAAGAGATGCGGTATGGATATAGGCCTATGTTCTTTCTCACAGCAGTATGAGCCGCCCCGAGAGATAGACCCACTTCTTGAGATAAGCGACGCATCGACTTGCTTGGGCTATGAGTCATAGCTTCGGAAATGACATTGACCTTCTGCTCAGTTAAGACTGTTGGTCGACCTGAACGTGTTGCATCGTGCACGGAGCCAGTTTCTCTGAACTTATTGATGAGATTCCTAACAGTGTTTCGATGAGGCAAATCAGTTGTAGGAAATCTCTCTAAAAACTCATTCTTCACATCATCAGTTTATTCACCATTGGCTCGGAAAACATGTTCGACCAAGAAGATTCTCTCTTGTATTGACAACACCATACTTAGCTTGGAAGTGCAATGTCAAGCTCTCGGGTGCTTCGAAGTGACTGATATTCAACTCGCTGGTCACTATGTTGAATGTCATAAACCAGTCAACTGCGCCTCTTGAAACATGTAAATGCTCTGTGCAGATGCCAGATATCTATGATTAATTATTACGAGCGTTTGCTTTGACAAAATGTTGTTCAGAACAGGTGCACAGTGACTTTATGAACGCATTGTACCAATCGAATGTGAATGTTTTGTGCCATCATATTGTTCATTTAGTTAGTAATTAATGGTTTTGCAAATTCTAAAGAGGATCTCACCCTTAGAAGCATCTGTCGAAGTCGGAGTGAGTCATTTTCACACAACCGATTCAAATAATGTTAGACATGAGAAGCGAGGGCGGGCCACGCGTTGGCCACCACTATGACACGTTAAGCAGAGATCACATGTTTCCAGTCCTCGGGAATTTCATCGGACCGAACCGGATTAAGTCAAATACAATATAGACACTCACTTTTCTTTTTCCATCTTCTCCAGTCGTTCTCGCAGGTCTCGGTTCACTTTCTCCAATTCGCCAGTTGATTGCTTCTTCTGAAGAGCCTCGTAGATGGCTATTTCACGATCTTTGACCGGAAGCTTGGCTGCCTTGGCTGTCCATTCATCATCGATCAGCCCGCTGTCGTTGAGACACTTCTCAATGCCAAATAAGATGTTGATTAGCTGATAGTATGTTGCTGATTGTTGCGCCATTGCATCTCTAAAAGAAAAATAGCCTCCAATTTGATAAATTCAGAGTTTGTTGCTGAAGAATGGCCGAATGAATACAGTGTGTTCTGATACACCATGCAGATTTGACATGTGATGAGGTATGCAGCGCACCTCCAACTTACCGCATTGTTGAAATATATGCGACAATCTAACAAAAATTCTCATATACCCAATTTTGCTCTAAATGTGAATTTACAATCTCATATTGAGTCGAGCATAAATTTAAGCGATGCATATTCTACGAACAAGCAATGCAGCTCATAATTACAGGCCATTCTATAAACGTTAGCCAAGTTCTTCATTAAGCGGTTAATAAACATGCCCGCATTACAAGCAAGCTGTATAATTTGTAACTGAACTTTTTGATATATCATTGCAGCTATATTCCGCGCATCCACCTTCACAATCAATTCAAATTTATCAATAAATGTTTTATAACACATTCAGGCATCAATTGTAGAACACCATGAACAATTGTATTCGGATGTCGAAGACCTATGTACAGAGGTTCTGAGTAAGTGGTCATCTTCATCCTTTCCGGCATGTTTCTAGCCTCTCGAGACGTACAGTGCATGTCACTCAACAGTAAGGGAATTGTATCTATGTATGAGTGTTGGGCAGTTAGAGAAGTTGGTACTTCTATTCCTATTCTTTCCCCCCCCCACATTTTTCAAGTTTTCCAAAATCATCGAATTTCGCCACAGTTAGTCACACTACAACACGACTGAGAAGTCTTACCTGAACTCTGGGATGAAGGATTGGTTCCTTGGATACTCAGTTAGAATACAAGTTACAGCTGTGATCATGAGCTTCGTGTGATTGTTGTCTACAGACAAATGACGATCAGTTGTCTAATTCTGAGGCTGTAAATGTTCTACAAGTCAGATAAGAGGAGTCTTACACACTCAACGCTATGCGACGTTAGTGAGACTGCCCGTAGGAGCAAAAGAAGATCATTGACGATGCAACACTTCCGAGTGTCAACAACCGAAATGTGTGGGGGGAGAAGAATAGAAGTACCGAGAAGTTAAGAAGATCTGCTCAAGGACCTGTTGGTCCAGGGTATACTCTGATAATTCACTTCATAGAAGAATATGGAGATGTATTTTTCATTATAGGATTCAACATCGAAATGATAGTTTTTATAGCTTGATTAATCAAAGTGCAAGTTACCTATATACCAGCAGTTTTGCCCACGGCCTCTTTAGCAAGTGTGCGTGGTAATCGAACAGTTCGCCATTAAAGAAAACAAATATCTGAGCTGACTATGTGAGGCATTTTGCTCTCTTTCCGTTTTCTCCCTCGCGATTGTCCAATTACCATTTCTTTCTCTTACTTTGTAATTACCTTTCTATTATGTCAATATCACCACAGAAACTGGCTGCATCCCATTCAGCTGGTTCCCATTCAGATGGGTCTTTGTGTTCATTACATCATCAAAAGATGACTAAGCTAACGATTCGAGTTCCCAACCGGCTGGTCATGCAGTCTCAACGAGCTGGGAATTTTCAAGAAACAGCATGAAATTGGTTCAATCACATACTGTCAAAATAACTGTCAATTATATCATCACGATAATTTGATAAGTTGAAAATTGATACTTCTGAATTCTTAACATAAGAAAACAGTTTGTCAGAATATTATAATATTGACATGTGAAAGATTTGTTGTGGAAAGACGATACGAAATTGCTAACATATTGAGAGATTTAAATTAAATTGATGTCATAGAATTACATGAAATTCTTATATATTAACTGCTCAGTCATAGAAGCCTCACTCTAATCGGCAACATGAATTACGAATAAAGCGAAAGCAGAAAGGGTGCGAATCTCATTTTTTACCAAAATTACTTGTTTAAAAAAGAAACTGATAACGATTGAATAAAGTAACTGTTAAAAAAGAAAGACTTAATAAGAATGGAACCATATCGTACGCCTGTCGTCTCCAAAACTGCAACGTTCGAGGAATTGTTAAGGAGGATTCTTTCATCATTACCTCCAAAGTATCCAGTGACGAACATTTACCAGAAAATGCTGCCGTAAGCGTGATGCGGAAGAAGAAAGAAGCTGTCAATAATGCCCTCCAACAACCGACAACGTCGTTGAAGCGACTATATTCTACGGCGTTTTCTTCAAAGTCCGATGACGAAGAGGACTTACTTCAACCTGCATTCAAGTCTCTCAAGTCCTCAATGTATCGGGCACGTAGTACACGCTTACCGAATCAGCCTCAGACTCTTTCTGAGCTTATGATCGAAGGTGAATGGACAAAAACACAATCTGGACAGGACTTTCTTCAGATAGACGATGGGAGCAATGATCGAATTCTCGCCTTCTTCACAATCCCATGTCTCCGTATTTTGGCATCCTCCAAGTGTCTTTACATGGATGGCACGTTCCATGTTGCTGCACGGCTATTCCATCAGCTGTACATGATATATGCATCATTTTGCAATACGTTGGTTCCAGTATGCTATGCACTTTTACCGAACAAGACAGAACATACATACAAGCGCTTATTAGATTTATTGAAATTGAAAGCAGCTCAATTCAACTTGAAAATTGAACCCGATACCGTTCAATTGGATTTCGAGAAAGCGGCCATAAACGCGGTGCAACATTCATTTCCAAGTACTTCAATTCGTGGATGTCATTTTCACTACACCCAATCGATTTGGCGTGGAGTCCAGCGACTTGGATTGACAATTCCATATCGAGAAAATGAAGAAGTTGGACGCATAGTGAGAAAAGCCCTCGGTTTGCCTTTTCTTCCAAAGGACAAGATTGATGAAGTATGGGCACGGGTGATTGGTGAGTGTCCTGAGGAATGTCAAGAATTTGTGGACTACGTCACTAAGACATATGTGGATGATTTGGATGCCATCTTTTCAAGAGAGATTTGGTGTCATTACGACAACAGTAGTGGAATCAGGACCATTAATGCATTGGAGAGCAGAAATGCAAAATTTCGCAAGGTAAGCTTCTTCACCTATCTCGGTTGAATGGCACATACCATCGGTATTATGGTATATTAGTACTTAGGCCTATCATGGATTTAAAATTCTATTATTGATGATATTGTTTTCTAATAGTTTTCTTAATTATTGACAATAGAAAATAATGTAATAGAAAATGATAAAATAATATGATAGTAATATGTAGTAATTAAATATAAGTATAATACATAACATGAAATCTGTTGATAAAACTAACTGATGATAAAAATTGCATCAAATATTTTTTTGGACTTCAGAATTGTATTCTCCGTAAAAACTGATTATTTTGATGTAAAAATATAAAGTGCTTGCTACATTTTGTTGAAGTTGACTCTGTACCCTTACTTTATATTTCTACTCTATGATCTTTACTAAAAATTACAAAACACGAGTTAATTGTATTTCCTCTATTTCTTTTCAGATCTTTAATCGCCACCCGAATATCTTCAAGCTCATTGAATGTCTGAGAAAGTACAGGATGCCGAGGAGACGACTATTCGCTTGCTGAAAGCTGGAGCATCACCCCCCAAGCAGCGGCGAAAGTATGCCAAAGCTACTTCAAGACTGCAGCGATTGAAGCAAAATCTACAGGAAGGTGATATTGACGCTTGGGACTACTGCAGCAAGTGTAGTGTTGTATCTCTTTCACAAAGTAAAGTTATATCTTAGCTCACTGTTCAGATGGTTTATTGTATCATAAATATAGATATGAGTTTTAATAATTAAGTCTTCTGTTTTCATAATTGTGTAAGTGTTAATACAAAAAGTAAGATATAAATTAATCATGACATATTTGTTTATCTCATTCTTAACTCAGACTGCGAGAATCTACGGGGTGTCACAGCAGGGAAGAGAGCCAAAAATTCCCAGCTGAATGAGACTCTGAACAGACAACCAGCTGATTGGGAACCAGCTGAATGAGATCCATCTCAGTTGGAACCAGCTGAATGGGAACCAGCTGAATTGGAAGTCACCCAGAAATTTGCGCCTTTAAGTGTCATTCTTTGTGAGGTGAATCATGCAGAGATCTCGCTATTGGGTGCCACCCATTTTTATGAATACCGCAAGCAAAACGTTGGTCAGTTCTCTCGGAGAAGAAGAATTGCCACTGACTCATCATTCGGTGTTACTTTACAATCAAAAAATCCAATATACTTAAATTTTCTATCACATACAGCATGATTGTTTTGTACGCACACTGAAAAGGTGCTGGTACCTTTCATGGAAACTTTCACAAGCTTTCGAAGGCTGTCGCCGTTCTTTAGATACTGTGTATCAAAAAGTGCGCGTGAAAAGTGCTTCAATGCTATAATGTGTCAGACTTCTGCGGTTTGAAGGCTCACCTGAGTATTGTAGACCTATTTGTGAAATATGTTTAAGTTTTAATCAGGAATCGATCAAAACGAAAGCCTAAGATTGCTGGACTTTTCAGTAAAGGTTCTCCCTGCCTCATCCACTCACCTTCTTCAAACCCGATGTCACTCGCTAGGGAAGATGATGATGTGAAAATTGCAAACCTTACTAATGTCCAGATTTGCTGTCAAAGCTCGAAACAGAAAAATTCCACTTCTTGAAGATGACGTTCACTTGCGGTGGCGCTGTCAGCTACAAGGGCTGATTTTCGAATGCCGTGATCTAACACTCACCGAGATCTCAGCTCAACGGATCAATATTAAGGAACTCGACGATTGTGCTATGACGTAGAATCAGGGGAACGAACAGCACCAGATCTTCTCGTTGTCATTTTGACAACATTGTAATCTGCCACCATGTCTTTCACCAGCAGAACTTTTCTTCTCATTCTGTGATTATTCACAATAACAACAGATAAATCCCGGACTTAATTAATTTGCAGCGTGCAAATTGGATTAATATTGATGCATTGATCTCTCATTTTTCATCGCATTATGTTCTTTACAATAATTAAAAGTTTTGATAACTTCAATATCCGTCAATCTCCTTAAAAACAAACGAACTCCCACGCGGATGGACTAAATATTCATGTGAGTACCAATCTGTTTATAGCATGTAATAATCACTACATCAAACAAGCCGAAATTGTCAGGCAGTTCCACTTAAGACGGTTCAGTTGTCAATATCCGTCAGACATGGCCGAAGCCAGGCTTGCCACTTCGCAAAGACAAAAATACAGACTTGGTGATGGGTCATCTTAGTAGTATAAAAATGGTTTCAAGTGTCATGTGAAATGGAATAACTTAAGATTGAGATATTTGTGGGACACATGAGCCTATCAAGCTGTTCAACTGTAGCCAGAGTACAGACTCTGATTTCATTGTTCATAAATAACAACGAAATGTACATGCAATGCTGACTGAGAAAATAGAAAGCTTTGATATTGCAACAAATACAAGTATATTAAGAGATAAAAACGAGTTCTTCGTATAATATCATGACTTAACATTGGACTTATCGTTCACTTAGCAAACATAGAATCGATTACTTTTTGACTATCTGAATTGAGATGTGACATTTTGGACTCTCGCTCTGATTGTAGGCGCAGTTTTTTTAGCACGAATCTCTTCAACCGCTTGCTCAGCTGCAGCCAACTCCTCGCTTATATTGCCCAGTTCTTTGTCAACCGTTTGAGTGGTCCTGCGCTTGTAAACGCCAGTTACGCGTTCTTTGGACGATGACAGCGGTTGTGGAAGTTCTATGGTTGACTTCTTTTTCTGAAGCAGTTTGTATTGAGCGGAAGCCTGGGATATCATTTTCATGAGGTTTTGAGAGGCTTGAAATGCTTCGAATTTTTTCCTGTCAAAATGCGAGCAGATAATGCGTCGAGCATCGTATGTTGCCGCATCCATTCTGGACTGATAAATCGATTCAACGGTCTTTATTTTGGAGAATCCAGATTCTACAACCATGTTATGAGGGAGCGACAAAAGAAGTACCTCAACGACATGGGAAATGTGCGAACTGTCATTTAGTTTACCCTCGGCAAACAATTTCTCTAATGATACTGTATCCTTCATTTGAACTCGAATCAATGATAATTCGTCATGATAATTCTGTTCATGTTCAATGCATCGCACAATCGCTGAAAAGATCTCAAGAACTTCTCGCTATATTCACTGGTATGAATGAGATGACATCTGCGAACAATATCAGATGTTCAAGAAAGAGAGAGAGAAGTCTCGGACATTGGAAGTCAATGATTTACGCCACAGTTATATTATCCAAATGCAAAATATAAATGCAGACTATTACAGACTTCATAAGGAAATACAGACCAAATACAGACTTTACAGACCAGTCTGTAAATACAGACCAAGTGGCAAGCCTGGCCGAAGCTGTTCTTGATCGATTAAAACTTGATGATCGGTCAGTGAGTTGACAAACTGAAAGGTTAATCAAGTGCATATTGCAGTAGATCCAGTCCAGCTTTTACCTATCCAAATTTTTCATAGCATGATTTATCTGGATTGATAGACGAGTTGATAGTAACCCTGCTGTCTTCATATTTGATGAAAGCGTCCATCGCCACAACCCGAGACTCTACTGCAAGCACCTCTAGCAATATGTCCTTGCGTCTTAAGATGCTGAAATCGAATTTTCGGGGTAGTCGTTCAAAGGCCACCGTATATCTGATAAATATAAACTATGTCTAACTAGTATATTTATTACAAAGATGTATATAAGCATCAAAAATTTCTTCTCACTCAAATTGTAACTCGCAAGTGCTTTGAAGTTATCAAATTTAAAATGTTTCGAATTCAATAATATCCAAATGTCAAAAATTAAGGATATAAATCCATTCATCGACAGTATTCGTTCTTTACTTACATTAAGCATGATTCAGTCTGCATAATTTGTCACAAAGATGAAACAAATCATAAACATTTCGCTTTCTATGAAATTGCAGCAAGTGTTTTCCTATTATGAGTCTTGGTGTGTGTGTTTAATATTTTTTAGGAAGATAATGAGACGCGCACATTTCAATGATGACATCTGAATTTGAAAAGAAAGATTTCATTGCGTTTAATACAAGTTAGCAGGAAAGCATATATCTTTTGATGCATGACAAATATTACATCTTTCATCATTATTTTCCAACTAAAATGACAGAGAGCTTGTACATCAATGCGAAATGCAAGTTTTATGCAAAAATGAAATACGATTGAAGAAAATCAATTGCTTATCGTATTGATGACCAAAATGCAATGCCTCAGAGCATTTCAAAATGTAAAATAACCTCAACATTTACAAAAAAAGTTTGCGTATTTGCTGTCTATCTCAGCGAGGTCATAGACAATTGAATATTGGACCTAATAACGTTACTTAACTATAGTATATTTGAGCCTTGAATCAAAATATTACTACAAACTTGAAATTAATTTGAAGTATTTGGTGCAAGAATTGTATGCTTATTACAGAAAGAAGCATGAACCAAACTCGATGATATCGAGAAAATAGCAAATCAGCGTGAAAGCGGCTATTTTCATTCGCAAATGTTCCTTTATGCTGGAACGCATAATAGTAAGCAGGACTATTGTAAAGTGACTTTTCTGTTACATAATGGCTCCGCTTTCAACTGAAAATAACAATTCTTCGGTCTATCTATAGGATTTTTAATAATTGAGAGATCTTTCTCAAAACATGAAAAATATAGCATTTCTGAAATCGTCTTTCATACGTTATCAGTCATTGCATTTCACATCCTAAACCATATCAAACCATGTGTAACTACACAACTACGATCAATTGAAATAAATCGAATGATCTACAAGGCGTGTCACTCATATCTGCACCACGTGCTCAACATTCAGATAGTCTCCTGTCGGTCAGCTCCCGCGGATCTGATAAAACTTTAAATTCCTCAACGAAACTAATTAGTGTGACTAATTGTCTAGACTGTTCTAAAAGGAAATTCCTCCACCTATTGGAGAATTCTACATTCTAAGTTTAGCGCTTTTTTCTCAAATACTAGATCAACACATTAAACGACTTTTAAGCAGCAATTGCATTTACATTTTGTTTATATAGGCTTAACTCCAACATTGACATAATTTTTATACGGAAATCTTGCTCTCCTGCATACATTAGTGATGAAGATTCATACATCTCAAAATCTATCACAACTGAGTTCGGAAATTACTGCAGTAGAGCAAGCGTGTTCTGAGACGGTATTCCTTCTACAATCTGAGATACAATCTGTGGCTGGACTGGTAATCTTATATTCCAAAGAAATCATCGATTGCATCAAAATTTCATCTAGTTGCGTTAGTCGCAAAATCCAATGTCAAGTCAAAATGGCTTTCATACAAATCGTCGTGATAAAACTGCACAATGGAAAGTCTCAAAACAAAATTTGAATAACAGAAGCGATCTTAGCAATGTTTCTGTTAAATTTTGGCCGGAAAATCAATAATCTCAGTGGTTTGAAAATAGGCTTAAATAGGCCTAGGGCCTGTCTGTACAAAATGTCAGGGATTCGGTTAAACACTGACCTAATTGCTTAACTTTTAAAACGAAGAAAAGGTCAATAACAAATTATATTGAATAGCTTTCGGTTACGTCTTTGTCCATTCAATAGAGCATCAACTACCTATAGCGTATTTTCTTAATGCTCTGTTATAGGTAGTTGCTGTTGTATTGAATTGACAAAGACGTAGTCGAAAGCTATTCAATACAATTCATTATTGACATTTCTTCGCTTTATAAATAAAAAAAATCATGCTGGTGACTTTCGTTGTAAAATTTTAACAGAGACATATAGGTTTAAGATGTTGCTTAGTGCGCTTCTGTCTTTTAAATTCAGTTTTAAGACATTCCCAGAAACAGCTTTATAGAAGACAGAGTTTCTGACCATTTGACCTCAGGTTGGTTAACATTAGAAAATGTATAGAGGCACTATGCTCATCTTTCGCCTTAACTATTTTCTATCGATTTTGTGTCTGTATTCTACAGTTTGTTAGGTGACTTCATCTGTTATGACTGAAGTCTGTCTCGCATATTACAAGCTCCTGTTAACTTCCTCCATTGTGACTGCTGAATTAATTTCAGGACTTCGATCTGTGAGCAAGCACGAAGGAGCGGTTCAACCGAAGGAAATTGTATGGGTATTTCTATTCTTTTCCCCCACATTTTCCAAATTTTCCAGATTCATCAAGTTCCGTCAAACTTAGTAATATTGGATTTAGAATAGACTTGATCTGTCACTGAGTGAAAGTACATCACTGAGAAGTCTTACTTGGATTGGTCGCCTGGAATCCAAGCCTTGGATACTCAGTTAGAATACAAGTTACAGCTGTGATCATGAACTTCGTGTGATTGTTGTCTACAGACAAATGACGAGTAGTTCTCTAATTCTGAAGCTGCAAATGTCCTACAAGCCAGAGGAATTTTAAACGTTCAACGCTTTTGCGACAGTAGTGAAACAGCCCTTAGGAGCAAGAGAAGATCGCTGACGATGCAACACTCTCGGGTGTCAACAACAAAAATGTGGGGGGAAAGAATAGAAGTATCAAGTGTGTGTAGCGTGTAAGTAAGCCCACTATCTATTATCGAATAATCATTAATTTCCAAACATCGTGCAACTCAACACCTGGTGGATCAAAAGTGGTATAAATATGAAATCCGTACACAGTGCTGCTGATTCCCATGCATACAATCCATCTACATGCACAGTACACCAATACTTACTCTTCCAATCCATGACTATTCCAACGATTGTTTTCTTGAATTTCGGCTCATTAGAAAGTAAAATTGGTTGGCTGTAGGGATATCCACAAACTTAAATACTCATAGCCGATCTATTTTCTAAAAAATCAAATGCAATGTGCAGGCGCTCTAGGCATAGCACGAGTGGTGTCATCGGGAGGAAATATGCTTTGAAGGCCTTCAACTTGTCTTCAATGGGTAAAAGAATTCATCTCAATACTCAATTCCCTTGAAGTTTCATGTGTGCAAGTACCTGCAAGGTCTGTATTTCATCCCACAAGGTCTCGCCAGCTCGGAAGGACCAGCTTCACACATCTAAAATGACATAACAACCTGACGGATGAAACGCAGCGCATACGGCTTCCAAGAAATGTTGTGCCTAGAATTTTCAATTCTGTGGACACTTTCCATAGCAATCAAGAATGGCTGAATAATGGCCGATCATTATGCCAATGCAGACCAGCACTAAGCAGTTTCTATCAATTTGGTATTTATAGGATTTTACAGGTTATTTACAGGATTTATTTTCAGGGGGATTTGTTGTAAAGTTTTCAATGATTTTATGTAATGGAATATAAAAATTTCTTAAAAATTGGAGATTATAGATATGCTTTAACCGCTTTGATATTCATAAATTCCCCAGTTTCAGGTGTTCAGAAATGTATAATACTTCATTTTTCATGTCGACTAAGTAGAAATAAAAACAATTTTAAATCTTGCGTCAATTAAAAATCACTCTGTACATTATTAAGTTCACTTTAGATATCCGAGGGCAAATTCTAAATTTAACTTCCTACATATTTCTATGGGCATTAAAAATAATCCGACATGTTCGTATATTTTCAGTGGTTTTCTATACTTATTCGAATACTACTCTGCAAAGTTGGATTCCCATCATGTAAAAGACAATTAAAAGACAGCGAAAGCATAATAGACTACAGGCGCTTGTTCTAGCCAATGGCTAAATCGCATAGAAGTGGATAATAGTACACTAGAATGGAAGTTTGATATCTTGCCTATGTACAATGATGGCACATGGAAAAATCTATGGTTTGTAGATCAGATTCGATCTAAAACATTGTATCATAGTCAAACTATTTGCCAAGTTGGTTGTGGAAGTTGTTGACACCTAATTACAGGAATTTCATGAAGAGAATTGCAAGTGAGATGTCGGCATTGTTTCATGTGAAATAGCCTACTATTCCATGGATCAATATAGTGTGTCTATTTGCAGCAGTCACTGACAACTAGTTTCCAATGTTTCAATATTGGAATGCGAATTAAAAATTGGTTCACAAAGTCATAATTGAAAGTAGTCGGTGTACTGGTTGTAAGAACATCTGAAGAATTCACAGATAGAAAGTCTAATTATTGGATAATTTCTTCTTCAAGCGGCTAAGAAACGTGGCGCTTTTCTGGAATAAACACACTGAAAGTTTCTTTACAGACAATCATTTCTCAAATAAATGAAATGTCGCTGGAACTTTTCAATTAATCATTGAATGACACATGTGAAATTTTGGAGACTGATATTCGAATGCTTGTTGAGATTTTGAAAATTATTCAAATTTAGTGAACAGGGGAACCCTTTAAATTAAAATGAATACTCTAAGATTTCTTGGCCTCTGATTTCAAGCTGGAGTTATGCATGTTCTGTAAATCGACATTACAAGTTGCATAAGAGTCTGATTACACTATTGATAGATTATCGGAGCGATATTTCAAAATGATGACCATACAGAACGTTTAAAAGGATTTCCTTCTTTGTCATCCTGTCGGCGCAGCATTTTGTAAATTCACTATTGCTTTTGAGCACATGGTCTTTGGACAAGGGCCAACAATGCAGATCAAGAATTAGCCTGATAAATATAATTGCCAATCAAAAAACATGGAAGCCAGATCGCACAAGTTACATTTTGCCCCAACTAAGTTCCCCCGGCGTGTGCCATAATTTTCATGCAATTTCCATTCTAGGACTTTCTATGGTATTGTTAATTTCTATGCTAAATCGTGATGGAAAAGGCAAAGCGAAAAGGAAAATGTGGTATCATAGCAAGAATCTTCAAACTCTACGAAGCTTCCAGGATCGCAAGGGAGGACTGATAGCTCGTGTAGCCCACGAGCTATGTCATTGCGCTTCTTGGGTAGATAATAAAGGGATTTACGGAGGAGGCCCCGGTCCCCAAGCCTTCCCCCTTGGATGTGCCACTGTCAGTAATTGTCAATTGACAGGGCAAGACTCCTCTAGACTATTTGAGACACGTAATTGAAGTATTAAGTGAAATACGAGATGATACTTTAGAGTTACTGACTCGTGTAATGCCAGTAAGGCAGTCTGTCAATATATTTCCTAAAGAATTGTCGATAAAATTCACTTCTATGATGACATGTGTGCTACTCGGTAAAAGTTGGATCATAAAGTTGTAAATCATAGAATCATGTGTAGTCCACGTATCCGGGAATGTTAGATCAAGAGCGAGAATAACTTCTTCGGATACAAATTGTATTGGTTGCACACAACGTTTCGCTTAGGCAAGCTTGTTCACGTGTGAATATTGGACACAGATATATGGACACAGTTGTAAATCATAGCCTTTGAAATCAGCGGTGAGCAAGGATTTATTTTCGGAGAGGACCCAATTATGCACTATCAAAGAACAGTGAAATGAAATCCATGAGAAAGTATCGAAATTTTGTTGACATTTTAATTAAGTAACTTGATTATAACTTACCACTGCAAAAAGTCGTAACTGAATTCGAATATGTAATATAATTAAAAATCCTTTATTTAATCAGGAAAAATCATGACGATGATCAACAAATTTACAGGCGAATGAAGAAAGTTGCTGGTGTAGAAAAGAGATATCCAGCAGAAATAATTTCCATCTTAATAATACATCTGAGATTTTGAGGGGGCGATGAACGTGAAGCTTTAAACTTGCGATGCTACTTCATCAGAAATTACAGTCTGAAGATATTTGAAGTGTCATCCACTCTTTTAGGAAATCGATGCTATGCCGAAGGTTTATATTATACTCATGATGCTATTATGCCACCATTTTATAGAAGCTTTCGACATTTTTTTAAGATGAAGTTTTTATTTCTATGCTGACATTAGGGTCACCCTAGAGATCTCAGTGGTAAATTCCAGATTTAATTTCCTATTGTTTCTATCGATATTGAACATAAAAACCTAAACTATCGGTGGTTTTCTAAGTCTACGAATTGAAATATTTCTCTCCATAAGGACTCTTGGATTCTGCAGCGAAAGACACTTAAAAAACAGCGAAAAACATATTACAAGGACTTTTTTGAGTTCGATTAAAACAAGAAGCAGTTATGCGACCGCACACTCACTTTGATTACAATTGCTACATTGTAAGAAAAACAAGAAAAAACGTAAAACGAAAAAGAAAATGCAGTGTCATTGCAAGAATCTTCAAGCTTTCTAAACCTTTCGAGGGAGGACTACTTATATGTATTAAAGTTTGCTAAACGCCTTTCCGAATAAAAAATATATAATTGAGAACAGCCAAGTGTCGGGACGTTTCGATTATCTTTGTCAACCGATTTCTGACTTAAGAACATTCACAGAAGGAATATATACAGCATACAAACATCAAACAGACACGTCAGATGTCCGATAGCCACAGAGACTAGTTGACTGCTCTTAAGTGTAATAACAAAGTTTCCAGTTTTGGTGTCAACAATTGAGCTGTTGTTGTAACTGAGGCAGGATCCTACGCCCTTCACATCCATTCATCAGATTGTCCTTTTATCGTTCGATGTAAATAGATTCAATTTCCAGTCTAGTGTGGAAATCTCGAGATGTGGATAGAATTTTCCAAACAATGGGAGTCGACGTTGGTGGGTGGGTTGAGATGTGGTCAGCACATAGAATGATGGGGAGTTGAGGTGCTCAAGAATTCTCGAACGTATTGTTCTTGCTGTTTGTCCGATGTAAACTTTATCGCATTGCGTGCATTGAATGTGATAAATCACGATCTTAGTAAAACAGCGACATTTCACTGAGCTGTAGTATATGCTCTGCATGAAGAAGGACAGTCCTGCATTTCGCAAGGTGATCGGAAGGACCTGCTGAGAGGCTTTTGGGAAGTATATACGACTCTTATATTGCCCCACATGCCCGTCTGACGCAGGAGGCGATTCATTTCGTTGAATTGCTTCTCGTCTCCATATGGCACGCGAATGAAAGTAATAGGCTCTTGCTTCTCTTCACTAGTAACTTCCTCGGTTACTGCTTAGCTTGTAAGAAAGCCCATGGCTACGACCAGGCCCTTAACCAGATCTGATCTACAGGGGGCATGGCCCCAAAGGAGAGAAAGTTGATGTGAACATCATCAACCATGAGCAGACTACAATCTTGAATTAATAATATCTGCATTTGTAGTTTAGATGATTGTTGTTGTTTAAGTTAATCAATTATGTAACGAAAGACTCTAATGCATGATAATGCAAACTCCTGTATATATTTTGTTAACCTTTTTCTTACAATGATCAACTATGGCATGTGTCTATACATGAAATTACAAGTTGCATAATTATTAGAAATGGTAGGACAGGATGCCGACATCTTGAAGTGTCAGTAAACATATGCAGATACTGTAGATTTTATTAATTAATGCGATTATGATATTTCTGTTAATTCTTCCTGTCATGTTTTGTAGTGATTGATAATGATGCACTTGAAGAATTTAGATAGAACGTATTTTGATTTTTCATTCAGAATTTCTAATTAAAATCTGCACATTTCCTATGCGATGTAAACGTTCAACACTCGCTAGATGGTTCTTTCTCTCCTGCAATTGATCTGTGCCGACAAAGAATTCCGTACTCGCCAGCCATCAATCATTTCCCCCTCCAACTTGTTCTCACTTCCGAAGATTTGATTGATTCGTTTTATTGATTGTATGTTGATCATATAGATAACTATTTTAGCAGAGGGGCACAAAAATTAAAAGACTACGACACTGGTTATCTTCCAAGGCCCAGCCCTTGGCAGCAATTTTCCCTTCCCATGCTCTTCCCATGATGTATTTTCCGATTAAATGGCATTCCACGTGAAGAAATTCAATAATTATTGCCAGAAATCAACAATATGGAAACGGATGAACTTCTTGTGATATCATTTCCTAATCTTGTGATTCACGTGGACATTACATCAGATGACCAGTGGAGAAATGATCATGTCACGGAGGTAAACACATGTCACAACTCTTCATTATCCACTGATGTTCTTATTGGGAAATTTACGTCCCACGTAGAGAGATGTACAAGTTCACATTACTCTTAATTATCGCCTTCATCTGGATGTGGACTGTATCTGTGATTCAATCATCCATTAGGCTCTGCAAGATCCTCTTCATTTTGCTGCTTGATGGACAGTTAGGAGAGATGAGATAAACACTTAGAAATACAGAAAGTTGATCTAATCTCCAGTGGTAGAGAGAGACCTAATCAATATGGATGAGATAGTTATGAATGATTTCCAGTCAGCAGTCAATCTTTCAATCGATTCATATCGCTGATTTTTTTAATATTCATAAATTGGAACAATTTCTATATCCAATCAATGTCAGTGGGACTAATATTGCAGTTCTTTAGCAAATACAAAATGAGCAATGCAAGGTGGGGTTTGATCAAAGTCTCCGTACTATCAACATACGATTGTAATGTGCATATGTACGTGATGAATTTTGCGCGCACATACAGGCTACAGTCTGTAAAATTTCAAAATTATTTTCTAGCAACATAATAGCCAAAATTTTTGAAATTTCTATGAATGTCAGAAGCTACAATTTATCATCATCGTAATCTCTAATATTCCGGCTTCATAATCTGCGTCGGGGATACAAAAGGAAGATAAAGGCTAGGAAGACATGGAAATATAAAATTCAAAAAGCAATTCGTTCAATAAAAGAAATACCAAAGAATCAAAAAATCCCTAAACTCCGCACTTTCATCTCTACAGTTCAATCCTGGACATAGATTTTACAAATGACTTCTCTTAGTCGCAAGTTGGCATTGCCTGAATCTGTGGCAAAGACAATAGAGCATACACTTAGTTCTTATTATGCTTGTATCACATTGTCGTAGATACGGACGAATCAGAACGAGTGATGTGTTCCTTTATTCTTTTATCATTTGGAAAGCATACATTTCCTATGTTTTCTCAGTCCTCGTCTACTGCTGGCCGACCCTCTGTGACCTCCCTGCCTCCACCATGGCCAAGATACTGAACATAGAGAAGAGAGCTTGCAAATGGGCCAACATTTCTTTCTCCCCGGTATCAGTGCATCAACGTCTTGATAATATCTGTATGAAATTTTTATAGAAAGTCGCTCATAATCCTGTCTCCCATCCTCTCGTACCCCTTTTCATGTTCCGTAAACCCCTTGATTCTCTAAGACATACCCGTCGACTCATACCACCTCGTGAAATTCGCCAATCTTATTATAACAATACCATTGTTCGCTTCTCTTCGCTGATCTGATTATTGTATTCTCTCTGTATGGTTTGATTCTTTCTGTTGTAACCTAGTACCACTCTGTATTAGGAAATAAAGTTGATTATTATTATTATTGGCGTAGAGGCCTGATAATTCTACTTATCATGCAGTTAGAACACTGAATCTGATATACCTCGTTTATTTTGTTGCACAAGTTGTGATTGTTGAATTTTATATTTCTATGTCTTGCTAGCTTTTTTCTTCCTTATGTATCCCTGACGCAGGCTGTTAAGCCGAAATATTTGAGATTACAACAATGATAAATAGCAGTTTCTTGCTTTGATATCAATTTTAATAATTTGCTACAGTTTGTATATCAAGCCCCACCATCAGTTAGAGAGAATATTATCCGATGCTTCAATGAATTACTCGGTCCTGGCACTAAAAATTCTAATTTTCCTCACATTTAGGTAGCTACGAGTGCACTATCACTTGGTAGACAAGCGCAGATGGAGGCACATACAATGGATTGGAAAAAATTTTCTTTCCGTAAATTTCATGATTAAAGTTCCTTATTAAATCAAGACTTTTGGAATCTGACTCTTGACATTCTCGATGAATCTCTATGGATACTGCGGTGAAGCTGCTCCAAACACATGTACATAATTCACGTCCACACATCTCCCGTAAACCTCAATCAGACTCAATTCTAATCGAAGCATCATTTCATTAGTACTAAGTTCCGCATTTGTCCCTATTAGATGAAGTCAAAAAGCTGCCAGATTTGGATTCAAATTTTTTCAAAAACAATAATCACGCAACGTAGCGTAATATCGGTCATTTCTCTACTAGGTGGAATATTCTTGACTTCAATCGCGTTGGGATTCAAGAATCCCAGAATTTTCAAGAATTTCCAGAAGAATAAAGAATTTTTCCAAACTTCTCACTGTAAGATGAAAGCATGCCGAATAACAGTTGTCAGCTGTAAGCAACAACATCCTTTCAGAACAGTCAAATGTTGCCAATTCTATGGAAGCCATCATGACTACAAGCTATGAGCCAACTATTCTCAATAACATCCTTTCTGAATAACCCAGTCGGAAAAAATGAAAAATAAATGAACCTCGCTTATACTCAGCGCCTTTCTTCCATGTGGCCGAGTTGACATTTACCCACTCTCACTCTCTTTGTGCTGAGTGTTTAGCAAGAATGCAGAGTGTACCTATTTTAAAAGTCTGAGTGATGTCCCGACCAAGGTTTGAACCAAGGTCTCCCGAATGCAGAGCGAACACTCTACCACAAGGCCACAGCGCCGGAAACGTATTTAAGTCTTCAACAACTTTCAAAAGATGCCGATGCCTGCGTGTAGGCCAAACACTTCGTGCAAGTCATTTGGTTTACTGATACACTGAATACTGCACAGCTAATGAAGGTTTATGCACTTTGAATAATGACTTGCCGACAAATGCTTGTGCATTTTTACTCCGTTAATTACTCCTTCCAATAATGAGGATTATTGCATGGGAAAGTTAAACAATATTTTGCGTTGTTGTGTCAAAAAGCGGTCAGGAGACGTAATTTACTCTGGCAGTTTATTTGGATTGAAATATTTTTTGCTCCAACTCGGCGAAAGCCAAATAAATTACACGTCGGAGGAAATGCGGTGCACTCCTGCTCAACATGTTTCTCAGGCCTAACCCAAGCCCGCTGCCTATTTCCATGAACAACTTTATCGTTTATCTCCCTGACTGGTCGCGTTGATCGACAAAGTCTCACCACATCAGAGAAGGGTCACGTGCCGCTCGAACTTGATTTTCAATTACACTCTCCTTATAGACTCAGGTTGATATCAGCGTTGAATTTCAGATTGCCTGCTTCTGTCAACATGTCACTCCAAATGCGAATAGAAGTGAGAAATCTAGACAGTTGAATTGACTCAAAATGCTAGCAATAGTTAATGTTTCACTCTACACAGGTGCAGATGTAGAAATGTGTTTATAGCAACAAAAATGCAATCTTAATTGTAATTTTATAATTCTTTATTGTTAATACTAGCACTTGTAAATTATCATTGCAGTGCATGATAGCTATTATTAATTCTATCATCATTATCACAGATTTGTTCTCAGTCGTCGTAAATCACAGGGATGATCAGCATCTATTGTATATCAACACCTTCCATGCCGGAAAATTCATTCACACATTGTCATCAAGCAGTCTGTAGTTGTTACGGCATGTGTAGCGAAAAAATTCCATGTGACCGCCTCCGCACACAACAAGCACCAAATTTGAAAATTCACACAATCAGCGGGTTCCATTCGAGAGGATACAGTGTACAAAACAAAATAACATAGAAAGCTATTTCACGCACTTTTTGCAATCGATGATTTCCTGATTCATCAATTTTCGACGAAATAGTGTTAAAGAAAAACTATTAGAATGAAATAACGGGCTTGACATAATTTTTTTAACACCAGAGGAACCCGCAGAAAAACGCGGGTTCAGGCGAAAGTTTCGCCTGACGATGACTGCCGGCGGCAGCTGAAAGGCCTCGATAAAGGGTTTTTTTTACAAGAACAACATCGTTTTTCTGCGGGTTCCTCTGGTGTTAAAAAAAAAAAAAGAAAAACTATTGTTTGAATGGGTGAACTCGCATTCCAAAAAGTGCCTCACTCCTATATGATTTCAGCCTATCATTCAGTTGTTTTAGGAAAAGAGGACCTTTAGGAAAAAAGACCCTTCTTCACTGAGTTAAAACACACATGTAGGTTAATTAGTTTTTCTTTTTTCCTAAAACAAGGTGAAAGATGATCTAAATCTTAAGATAATAGCTATTTTCTCGAATACGAGCACTCCCATTCAATCATGATCGTCCCGTTTGCTGCCATCACTAAAAACTGCTTACAAAAATATTATCCCATACAATGACCGCAAATTTGGAAATCGGAAGGATTTAGTAGATTGCTACGTCAAATTGAAACTCACATCCATGTCACTCAAGCGATTTCAGCTTCAGCGTCTGTTAGCCAATAAGTCATGTTCACGACAGTGACAAAGACGGAAATCATGTTAAATGCGACAACTTATGCTGACATCACATTGCGACATACAACCGCGAAAAAGTGCATTTGAATGAACTATCTCCAAAAGCACCGTGACAACGACATCACAAAACAAGAAGTACTATCAGTCAGAAAGCCTCAGCAGCATACAACTCGCTATGGTTGACTTAAGATTTTCAATGAGATATGAAAAGTAGAAGAAGTTCAGCTACTAAAAGCAAAATTTTCTTCTATCTCAAGAATCATAAACCGTTCTTATCACCTTATTCTTAGAAACACTGGACAGCTTCATTCACATCTGATATCAAGTTCATTGACTTTGAGAGATTCCTCTATCATGTGATGTTTTGAGGGTTGATGATCTATTATCTTGTAGTCACGTGAACTGTTTCTTCAGCTGTTGCATCCGCTGCCGTGCTTCAGATAGATTTGTCATCATAATCCATTTTCTAGTGTAATAGAATCTACGAAGATGAGAATAGTATGACTCTGTGAGACGCTATCTCTCCTCTTTTAAGGCTTCATAATAGAAGACTCTATTCTAAAAGCATTTTTGACTCTTTATGCAGGATATTTTGATATCTCATCTCAAATTGCCAATCAATAAATTACTCTGATTCATTTTCCCATTGGTATCATCGCTTTAGTTTTACTTATCATTCGAAGTATTTTTAAGAAAATCTGAAATTTTCTAAACAATAAAACAATGTATTTGATTGAATGTGTAATACAGATTCACATCGATTATAATACAATAAAAATGACATGAAAATTATTCACCGGTCATCCTTTACACCAAAGTGCTCAAATATCTACATCTCTGGAGATTTGCTTTTGCACTATCAACTCCACTAATGATCAAAAAATGCATCTCAAGCGCAAAGTTTTGTATTGATTCATGAACTTCTCTTGTTGTCAAATGTTGTCGTTCATACATAACATTATGCATCAAATAACTAACTTCTCAAGAAATCCTGATTTGTTTGCCTGGTTGAGATCACGGAGAGATCATTAGAAAAATGTTGCACTATTCACTATTCCAAAATTAGTTTCCTCTAATGCTACATGAGATTATGTTTGCCATCACTAAATAAATTGTGAAATCTGTTAAGATAAACTGATGCTAGTTGTCAGATAATTTTATAAAACAATCAATCCATAAAATGTCCCCTGTAAAACACTTTTGACAATTAACTCGTGTACATGAAAATGACAAGATACGTATTTTACAGGAAAATATCGAGACCTTTGAAGTTTACATGAAAAACCGAACATGCTGCTAATGAGCTTATTGCTTCGTTTCAAATTGTCTGCTGCAACAACCACAGGACGTGGAAACCTATAATTTTACAGGGTTTTAGCGAATAATTTTGGCACCTTGTGCTGCACCGAGCGGTTTCTTTTCCATATATGTGTGCCCATTGAATAAATTTATCAACTTGATCATTAACAACCTATAGGTGCCCGAAATATTTTCAAAAATGAGGTTTCTTTAGAAGGATTCAAGCGCAGGTTAAGGGATCGGCGTTCTACTTTACAATGATAAGAGGGGGACCACCAGAATATTTTGGTCGCAACCTTCAGCCAAAGACTGCGCGTCGAAATGTACTGCTAAGAGAGCGACTGTGGGCAATAAAGGGTTGACGACTTATGATGAAATTAAACAGTAAAAATAGATGGAACCGCTGCGAAATTTTCCTACTTCACCGAAACCCCAAAAAATTGTTGTTGCAGCAAGGTCTGTCCATCTTCTAAACTTTCCCCTCCAAAGTATTACTGAAGCACACTGCAATGAGAACTCATCTTTCATCACTGACTGTAACTTCAGACATTCTATGATGTTTACATGGCAAGGAGAATTGTTAGAATGTGTTATCTAACCGAATTAAGCACTCGCATTATTTTCCTTCTGTTCTTCTACGGTTCATGTTTTCATCAGAAAGTTTGTTTCCTGTTCAATTCCCTTTTTGATCTCGGATCGTACAGAAGCCACGTACAGATCCGTTGTTTTAGTAGGATGATCAGAAATGACGTTGGTAGAACTGCGAAAGCAAATCCCATCAGAATTGATTGCTTCCCTCTCTACGATCAGCTCTTGATGAACCTCCTCCACCCACATCGTCTATTTCAGCATTCATTCAGATGAGACAGTGTGAAATATCCGCTCTGAATCAATCAAATAGCAAGTATTTCACCCACTTTTCTTTATAACACATCATGTGACATAGAAATGTTGTTTGACTTCAAATCTCACAGTCTTGAGTTCAAAACATTGCTAATATTCAGACATTGGTTTCAGAGGGCATATTAAATGATTTGTCACTTTCTGACCAGTGAAGAGACGTAGAAGAGCTACTTTTGACCATGAACGTCGAAAGTTGGTGACTAAACGAAGGAGGAGATCAAGAAGTTGGTGCCGCTCCCAACCTCGGACGATGACAACAGCACTCGCACACTATGCTTGATTTTTTGAAAAAGAACTGAAGTTTTGACAATTGCTTGGGCTGTAATGGGTTTAGGCCGACTCTTTCATGCCTCTAAGAACGAATAAATGTGATGTTGGGGAAAACTCTTTATCTAAACAGTCGAATTTCTCACAGATCGCACGCGCTTTAAGTTATAGATATTCCTTGTTTTGAAGGCATCCGTCGTACAGGTGGTCCCAAAATATTTGTCATTCGTTGACAAATGAATATTTATGTATGTACCCTATAGTGCTCTTTAGGAGCAGCAATTGAGCTCCTAACAATGAGCGGAGGCGCATCGCTTATAAAATTGACAGATGTGGTGCAACTCTCATGTTCCGCTGCACCATCAGATCAAAATCATGTTCAGTTGTTACCTTTGATGACATGATCAAAAAATGTTTCAATGAAAGCAAAAAACTGAAGGAGTGATATGAACTAAGATACAACTGTTAGTACTGATAACAGGGTGTAATTAGTATGAAAAGGGAACATGCAGCGACGTACAATACAAGAAAATTTAGAAAATCGGAGAAGAAGACAAAACTGACATTAGTTTTCTACATTGCATTGCGAAGTACAGAGAATCTGCACAGATCTGTATCAAGGGACAACGAAGACGTGTTGGTGTGAATATTGACTTAAAAGTTGATAAATTTCAAACCATACGTATCGTTGTTAAGGAATTACGCACGGATATAATAAGAGTTTTAAAAACCATGCTTCTATGAAAAGTTTTAAATTGCAAATACATGCTGCTTTTTGTTTTCATTGCTTTTTTATAGTTTCTTTATACTCAATAATTTACATCGCTTCTCTTCCACTAAACAAATGATCAAATAAGTCAACAACCTCAAGAACAGTTTTACTGTGTGCAAGAGCACCCATAATGTTGAAAACCTCCGATTGTAACCTATAATTCGCATGCTTAGATCTGCGAGTAATAACGTCTGTCAGTATTATTTCTGACTCATCATGGATCGAAAAGTGTCAACAATAAAGTTGCACGTATAAACGCACCCTAACGTGGTATGATGATTGCTATAACCTCACATGGCAAAGTTCCTCGCATCTCTCTTAGGAAAATATGATGGTGAGAGACATGAGATCTGAGTTTCTGCAGTTCTGGGAATTTGAAATTAAGCAATATGTTAGTCTTAACTTCCTGACAAATAATGACGATCACTCAGCTTTCAAGAAATGATCTACATAATGCAAGTATACAGACAGTTTCATAAATAATTGCACAAAAAAAGTTAACCCATTTTCAAATGCAATTTTTGTTTGGAAATCTTGGTTCAATTTTAATAAACGATAGACCACATGAAACCTTGTACTCCATAGATTATTTTGACATGCATTTTACTTTCTGAAGTGGTTAGATGTGGTCAGCAGGCCCTACGAAAGAAATTTAAACGTTTTCTTTGATGCAGGATTTTAATATGAAGACGAAAATTTTTTTAATGAAAATTGACAGACAGTGTGAGCTATCATTCAGCTTCATCATGATACAAAGATTTTCAGATTCGTTGAATGTACAGAGAGATACAGCATCAAAAAGTATTGCCAAAACATTGCTACTAAAAGAACATCTGACGAGATTTTTTACTGAAGATGCTCAATTTTAAATAACTTCCTATCATGTGAAAGGTTGCGTAATGCGCATGGCATTTTTAATTGGCAGTGCATTTAAACTTTCCAGGAGAAAAGCATGATGTTTCTCTAAGTTGTCTTCATTCGCTAGTAATCCTTGTTGTATAAAAATGAATATTAGATAGAGAGAATATTTAACAGAAGCATAGGAAAGACTATAATACATCCTCCCACAAAAATGCGCTGTCTTCATAAAATGAGCTGATGTCAACTGCTTCTTAAGGCTGCAAAATGTTGCGTAAACAAAGCCGTGTCTAGAAAGGAAGGTTAGTGGACAATCATATTAAAACGACTAAAAATGGAATTAGCGGATATCATGTGCCGAGCTGCTACAAAACATGCTACCATTGTATTCTGCTCACATCTTTCCAAAGGGAAAATCACATTAGAATCTTTTACAGCTACTAGACAACTGTTAATTTAAAACATTTTGCTATAAACGGACAATTTTAGCTATGATGCTGCATGTGATTTTTGCCTACGATGACTTTTCTATCATTGATCTATATATTCTTACAATTACAGAATCCATATTAATGTGTCTATATTGTCTTTTTGCATAAAAAATCGTATTTTACTTCGTTGTGTAGACAAAGAATAATTACAGCAGTAATTTTGCGCTTTACAACAGTAGAATAGTGCTTTATTGTTATTAACTGCAAAATTCATTGAATAGAATATCAGTTTATCAAAGCGAATTAAATTTTCCCTTTTGATTTTGTAAAGTGGAAACTGCCACATGCAACTGAAGGAACCCATAGATAAATTTCTCTTCTGTATTCTCTGTATAACTGTTAAATTCAAATCAAGCTAATTACCAAGAGAGATCGAATGTAAAAATTCTATCGTTAAGAGTCAGAAATTGTTTTATTTTAGACAATGATGATAACAGTAAATAACATTTTATTCGTCATTCGGCTGCTGGAACTTGTTGACGTTACACACCATGGCGTGATATCAAAGTATCGCCTAACGAATGACACTGTCGCTTAATGGATGAATAACAACTGAGACTGTTGATTGCAAGCAAATTTTCAAATGCATGAATTCTCATATTAATCGATTTTTCTAATTGCTTTTAAAGTCAACAATTTTTGGAAAGCCGATGAAATTTTATCCGCATTTGTTCATCTTATTCTACGAAAATTGTTCTAACCAATGACTCATTCACGTATTCCCTTCAACTAACAGTCTAGAAGGCATGTTTGATATCGTCATTAAAGTTTTTGGAAACATCTAAAGATGTTCATCAACTGAATGAGCAAGACAACTGTGGCTTACAAAGGTTCAAAGAATTACCGATGCTAGAAACATGATATTGAAGTACAAATGTGGAATCAAGAATCAGGAAAATCAATACTGCGGTTGGGATCGCATAAAAACCTCCTGATGAAAGAATGGAAGCATGTATGAACACGCAATGTCAATTAATGATTGTCTTTCAGACATTCTATCATCATTCCTCTCCAACTATTTTACATGTTGACTCTTTGCATATTCCGGATGGGTTCGGATGCTTGAACAGCGAAAAGAAGTCTCATTTCACTTCACAAATGGCATCAGATATCCATGGCAGCTCTCTTGAAAATCAACAAGAGGTTGATCATAGAAATATGATATTCCGATGGAGAGTCAACGTCATAATCCTTTATGTTCATCAATATATTTTCTTGACACTCAACGTTGCACGCAAGATGCCGCTTGATGTTGTTACAGGGAATGTCAGAACAATCTAATACGATTATAATCTGAATCTACATCACCAAATTATCTAGCATTATATAGGACGGGAGTTACTGACGATTTCTTCCTAAATTCGCACACAAAGGGCTTAATAGCATGGATTTGTGGATCTTGAAACGCTGAATACAAAAATCAAATTCTTGAGTGTCACAGCTAGTCGCTTTCGGTTGTAGGTAAGGCTAAAGGATTCCCATTGGAATCCAATGGTAAAATTCAAGAAATGTCTATGGATTGTGAAACACTTGGCAATTTTCGTGCATTTTCTTTTGCAGAAACGAAACTATTTATCAGAATGCCATGAAATTTGAAACATGATTGAGTTCAGATATCAACTTCGATATAAAAGTTGAAGACTTTTGTTAAGGCTCTCAGACATCAAATATTGAATCATGTGACTCACTTCAACTTTTATATCGAAGTTGATGTTCTGAACTCAATCATGTTCCAAATTTCATGGCATTCTGATAAATAGTTTCGTTTCTGCAAAAGAAAATGTACGAAAATTGCCAAGTGTTTCACAATCCATAGATATTTCTTGAATTTTACCATTGGATTCCAATGGGAATCCTTTAACCTTACCTATAACCGAAAGCGACTAGCTGTGACACTCGATAATTTGATTTTTGTATTCAGCGTTTCAAGATCTACAAATCCATGCTATTAAGCCTTTTGTGTGCGAATTTAGGAAGAAAGTATCTCTTGGACTAATAGTAAATGTCAGTCTGTGTGTCACAGAGATGAATTGCTGTCTGCGTGTTTTGGGACTAGAGATGACTTTCCTCAATATTGACGATCACGGCCAGAAGTAGTCTCGAAGGGAAGAAGATCAATTTTCCAATGCAAATTCAAGCCTGAATTCTGACCAACCAGAAGATTGACACAGCATGAAACACACACAGTCAGTAAATTTAGACCGTGAAGAGTCGAACAGTGTGATTAGTATTTCAATGTGACGAATAAAGATGAGCGTCGGGTCGGGTTCCAAAAATTCGGATACCCGAGTCGAACAAAAGTTCAACCCGAACCCGGCCCGAACCCCACCCGATTATATTCGAAAAATCAGAAACATTTCTTTATATGAAGCTAATGCTTAATCCTAATGTGATACCGGGCGGTAGTTTAACTTCATAGTAGCATAATGTTAGTATTTTAATAAAATACGTAGTAGTTAGCATATCATTTTCTCTCGGTTATAAAGTATTCAAACAAATGCTAAATAAGTAGCATAATTACCCACGAAATGAATATAACCTACAACACATGACAGAATTCGGAATCTTTACAAAAAAATCAACTGCTTCGCGATATATTATAGGTGCAGCAGCATACTCCTTCAAAACTCTAATTGAGACACTTTGACTCTCAATGTTGATTAAGATGTCAAGGTCCGAGCAGCTGAGTTGCATCACTACATGTAACAGCATAATTCTGCAGATAGATATTAAAATTTCAATTATATGATATTTGTTGCATAGTTAAGCTTCCGTTCTTATGTAAAGCCTATCTCAAATTAAATTTAGTTTCTTTCCGTCCATCCTGCGAGCCACGATCTACATGTCATGAGAATGAGGCCTTCGGAGACCACAAGAACAGATTCAATTAATTTGATAATGATCTTTCGTTGTTTTAAAGGCAAGATATGTAGCGCAAAGTATTTTATTAGATCAGTAATTCACAATGAGAATAATGTGATAAGCCACAATTTCAACCTTCATTAAACTACAGGTACACATGAAACAGCACTGACTTCACAGAAAATATTTTTTAAGTTCTAAACATTTTTCAAATTTGTATGCTCCAACCTGAAAAAAACCCGAGTTCGGGCTATTTCGGGTTTTAGATAAAAGAGATAATCCTACCCGACCCGACCCGACTTCTTAATTGCTCTACCCGAGTTCTACTAATAGCATTCGGGTTCGGGTTTCGGGTAGGGTTTCGGATAAGGTTTCGGGTAGGGTTTCGGGTCGGGTCGGGTTCGGGTAGGGTTTCGGGTAGGGTTTCGGGTTGGGTCGTGTTCGGATAGGGTTTCGGATAAGGTTTCGGGTAGGGTTTCGGGTCGGGTTCGGGTAGGGTTTCGGTCGCCCCTGGTTGTCAAAGTGGATTCGCTTTTCGTGCGTAGAAGTACGACGGCGTGTCTGATAAAAGGTCTCTGTCAATTTATTAGAATCAATAGATAACTGTTATTGAAGACTAATTAAACTGAAATGATGAAATGAGCTTCGTTACGAAATAGTTATACAACATCACAATACTGGCTATACGGTCTCTGCAACTATAGTATAGGAATGATCAGATGTAGTCAAGCTTATGCATAAAAAACTACCGCTAATGAAAGCAATTTTACTACTTTCATATCCGGAATCGAGCCGCCGACCTCGGCACAGAAAGCCCTCACGCTAACCATAGCACCATCACGCCTCCTCATTGATCGCGCATCGATGTCAACAGTAAAGTCAATTGCAAAACGAATGGCTGTCATAGTTATTTGACATGATACTCCATGGATGCCCTTTTAAAGAAAGTGCAACATTTCCATGTGGAGAATGAAAGTCTTACGATACAGAGAGAACATGTGGAAAGCGATTGTCTTGAAATTTCTAGTCAGCGAAGGAAATGCACTGAAGAACACAACAATGACATTTGTTCTTTAATGCGTAATGAAAGACGGGATTTGGAACACAATACCTGATTATCATTGAAATAGCTTACATCGGATTATCGATTATGAATACTTTCGACAAAATACTTTTACTTGTACAAGTTCTGAATCTGTCATTACTCAAATTAACTGTCATAAAATCTGTTGTCATATGGAATGTGTGATTTCTGTATATTTATTAGAAATGTCCTTAAATTAATTTTTCAAGTATTTGTAGAAGTAGGTCTATTTACTTCCGTAATTTGAAATTTCAGAAGAACGGTTCGTGTGTGGATCATTCCATACCGGAGAGCCCATAGGCCTGTGGCTCATTTTTTCAAATTTCATTGAGAATCATTTATTTGTGAAATATATTTGAAACATTTTTGATCAACTGTCTCGAAATGTATTTCGTAATGACCTTTAGAGATGAGATAGAGCAGTACTTCGTCCAAACTTCTGTAAAATGCAACTTTGTTGAAAACCCTCTAACTCGGGTAACGTCACGAAACAGATGTTCGTTGTCTCACGAATTAAATGCTCTGCACACGCTATATTTCACGATTCCCACAATTGTGAATCGAAATTTTTATAGCTGAAAGTGATCGAATAACTGATTATTCTAGAGAAAAACTGATGCTAAAAGATAGAGAAATTCTAGCCTGAATTATGCAATGAAATCGGCAAACTTTTTATATAGAGTGTACATAGATCTAAATCTAAATCATGTTGAAATCTAAAGCAAGAAATAAATAAAATTTAAACAAAAAATTTGAATTTTTTAATCCAGAGCGATGTGAAAAGCTTTATGCCATCTATGCGAGGATTGAAAAGTGTTATCTTTTCTGGACTGTTCAAGGCATAAAATATGCGGCAAGAAATGAGACCTTCAATGTGCTACTGAGAAAGCATCTACAATCCATTACAAGATTTCTTCATGAAAATACCCATTTTTCATCGACTACCAAATTTGATTGATTTGAAGTGTTAACTAACGAATATCAAAACAAGGCATCATTATTCAGTAATCCAATCCCTCTTGATTCTAGATGTTCACATAAAGACTGAAAGCTAGCAGGTTCTTGGATATATACGTCGACTATTGTACACACTATAAGTTTGCGCATTTGTGTTTTCTGATGTTATTGGAGATAAACGACTACTGACTAATTGCTGTCTCGGTCGAACATCAGTCTTCTATCTCATAATTGTCTGATGCTAATTCCTGACAAATGCATTTAAGAACGTCTATAGAAAACAGAATGAAAAGGTATCTGGAATAAACATTGATAAGGTTGAACTCATGTAGAAAGTTGCCCTTTATATTTCAGTTTTCTTCTTACAGAAGAGCTGAAGTTTCTGAGAAAGGAGCCGAACGTCTGCAGGAGAATCGCTGGTGCGTTGGTCAAAGTAGATGACTAAAGTGATCCGCTTCTCGCCGTCGTCATCGATAAGCAACTTCACTATGAATCCGCGAGATGACATGATATAGTTCAATTCGTTATGTTCGTTGTTGCTTTATGACTTTGTTGAATACTATTGCTCTGTCAACAATGACAGTACATGTTACTGTATGTTGTCTCGCGCTTTCTTGAGCATTCCGGAATGAAGATGAACACTATCAATACAGAGAAGCGGGTCACTTGCAGCAGCTGCTGCGCTGTCAGCTTGGACAAACGAACCGACAAAACTCGTGCGGACTTCACTGTAGGCTACATAACGGCACATGTTGAAGTTGACAATCTTTATATTTGAAACTTTATATTTGATACCGGTACGCGTTTACAGCTAAAGCTCTAGAAGATCTACTTGCATCACAATCATAGAAATGCTAACGATAACCAACAAGAATAATTCATTTCTCAAACCCGTACATCAACTTCAATGACTTTCCAAACAACTGAATTCGCCGTAAAAGTTACCCTCAGTGGCAAAGACAAGTGAAGATCTTGCCACACGAACGGAACCGGACAATGAGAACAGTTGAGTGAAACAAAACGTTTAATTCGCATAAAAGCGGCTATACAGACTGATCAAAGTTGTCGGGATCCGACATGTTCACTTCTTACTTTTCTGCCATTAGACACTCGGCTCTGTCATCCTCTTCGTTCATCCTCATTTCCAATATGCGACATTGAACCAAATCCAACTCCGTCTGACTGATACAGTCCACAAACCGGATCTCAGGCCTGAAGATAAGAAGGAGAGAGATCGTGAGTCATTGCTGATAATGTGACAACATAGACATCATATGCGTCACTCGTAAGCAGGATTGGAATTCTCACATTTCTATTTAAAATTCACTTAATGTCTTTTAACTATACAGAGCTGATCACACGAACTCGTGCGGACATTGAGAGCTAATCGTGATTGTGAACTATGAGAGCTGATCAGAAAACAGACACCCTAAATTTCGCTCAAATTCAATGGTACACAAACACCATGCAAGGTGAACGAAGGTTCAAAACAAGACAATTAGCGAATGCATGTCTTTGTTCTCTCACAGTGACTGCAGATTGTTCATCTTGTATATGTTTGTGTATTTTAGCGATAAAGAGAAAAATGCTGAAGAAGTTTGAAAAAGAACTATTGAACTTGTTTGAATAAAACTTGAGAAGTCGCACTCATTACACCGCAAGGATTCTGAAGATACCAAACAAGAACATTTTTGATGAAAAAATGAGAATGTAGCATTTTCAGTCAAAAGAGTCCTAGTTTACTGGTTTTGATGACCAGTAAATTAAAAGACAGCTCAGAAAATGCTCGTTCCCCCCGTACCTGGATAATTACCATACTCACACGTTTCTTATTGAAAAATTGTAAATTGACGATTTTCATATTTGCTCAGCAAATACAACCAGGGATGCAAGTCTTAACTCATATAAAATGAATGATCTCGAATGATATATGAAACGTACATGACAGGTACGATTGGAAGACCTGAGAATCGCTTGAATTTCAGCGAAATTTGGATGACTCGCTGTTTGCAATCGGCTCTGCATTTGTATTTTGAACTTAAGGACGAATCACAGATGTCACTTGTAAATGTAAGCCCATTTGTAGTGATGCCATCCGGCTCCCAATCCATGTCCAGTTCCAACTCTCCGGAGAAATTAGCATCGAAAATTATTGAGCAAAGATCAATCAGTTTGATGCAACAGGATTGCATAATTATTTATCATCTTTTGTTCAGATCTTGTATATTTCCCTAATGAGACAATGCCTACATTCTTACAGAAAATATAATATGTTGATTCGAATAATCACTGAAGTAGATGATTCTGAATAAGCTGTGTATATAGGACTCACTAGAAATATATAATTTAATTAATATTAATCAAAACAATAAAATTTGCTTCACTGATCAGCGATGATAATGAGAAACAGAATATTGAGTCGAGTGTGAGATGACAGTGTGAAATTAAGATTAAAGCGGCGCTAGGTCAGTGGTCTCCGTGGCACAGTGGTTAAATGCTTGACCAAGCGATCTTTCGGTCCAGAGGTCGGCCCCCGATAGTGTCATTGGAAGTTGTCAGGAAGGGTATCCAGGCTAAAAGATCACAACGCTCCAGATTAAAGTCTGAGTATGTCAGCACCCTCCATGTCACCAGTATAGGGGAGTAGTGACGCTAAACCATCATTTTTTTCAATAGGTGATGATAGATGAGCACTTTCCAACAGGCACTGGTGTTTCCAAACGCGTTTTATGAACGCAAGTGACCACACGGGCACAGGTGATAGAGTTTGCAGATATGCCTAGGGAAATTGCATGACAAAAGTTGCTTTTCAATTTTGATTTAGCAGCAAAAATCTAGAAAATATCTTTTGCCGATTTTGAACAGTAAAAGAGAGGCTTAATTGTACAAACCAAGTGACCAATCGCGAGCGTCCGAGTTTAATGGATTTATAATCTTAATTACACGCATTTATTCTGTGATTTGTGATCAGGCAAGTCGATATACATGTTCATAAAAGTTTTTCATTATGCTGCATTCGCTTCCGACAAAATCGAAAAATTTGAAAATGTCAAATTTTTATCATTTGAAAATAGTGGAAGCATGGTGTGAATTTGGACACTCTGCTAGTTCAAGACAGGTCAATGACAAAAATACATATTCAAACAAATCACACAAAATTGTGACTTAAAAGTCAATTTGAAAATTTCAATAGTGCTACTGCGCCGACTTTGCGCGATTAATCAAATAATACTCTGTTTTAAACAGTCTTCTAACAAAGGTATCGGATAATTTTGCATAATCCGCTTATCATCCGTTTGGATTTGAACAGTCGGATAATCTGAGACATAACTTCTTATTCTTATTTGTATTCTCAACATTTGTGTATGCAGTTAGCTTGACAAGCATGTGAGGTGCCGCTTCAGCTTTAATCTATACTCACATACATGATGGAAGACTTTTGTGCATGTCATCAGTTATAAGATAAGATAGGAATTGCTTTACAGGATGCGGCGAGCACATTGACAAATTTCAAAGAGCATTACAACATTGGAACGTACATTAAATACGTAATAAATACATATACACTCGTATAATCATAAAACTGTGTAATGTGATAAAAAGTAGCAAACGTCAGAAACAATATTTTATAAACGACGTAGAATATCTAGACGTTACAGTCCTCGGCCGGCGCAAGCTACTGTGAGAAAATCTCGAAGTTCTTATATCATGACGATATTCAAAAAATTGTCTGAGAGGATGCTCAGGGTGGGTTGACACATTCTGAAATATATTCTTGCACATGTTGTCAGCTGCATCAAACAAACTGACCTGCCAATTATCCTTGCCAATGATACGCATAGCCCTGCGTTCAACACTTTCGAGTCTGTTTCTTAAATATACAGGAATATTGCAGAAAGGGGAAAAAGGATACAGTAAGATAGGCCGAATAAAGCTGATATATACAGTAAGAAGCACATTGCATGGACAATTGACACGTTTGAGATTGATTAACAGATACAGTCTCTTTGATGCTCGCTTCATGAGATAATTTACATGCGTGCACCATTTCATATCCCGGGATAGATAACAGCCCAAAAGAAACAATGATTCGCGCTTCTGAAAGGAATTGTTATTAATGAAAACATTCGATGTAGTCAAATTTCTGCGTGTTATAATGTCCATTATAAAGCACTTTGATATATTGAGTACAAGACCGTTGTTTCTTGACCACATCGCTACATTGTCGATCCCATGCTGTAGTTTGTCATCACTTTGGTCTCGTATGCAATGTAAGATGGTCAGGTCATCTGCATATTTAATGAAAATGGAATTCGAGCACATGGATTTTAGTGACTCCATTACCAGACGAAACAACGCAGGACCCATAACGCTTCCCTGGGCCACACCGCTCGGCACGTTAACCCATTATAAAGAAAACATACATCGTCGGATAATTGCATCTAACATCGATCTTGCATGTCTGATGTTTCGATGACAGGGCTTTATCATGCACAACGAATGCTGCTATGAATCAGAGACTCAATTTGCTTAGAACATTTTTGCATGAAATTGATCTTTTTGAATCAGAGAACCTCGACTAGTGCTCTGGAAGACCGTGCCTTCGCGAGACTTGACCGCACGACCAAAAGATGAGAAGGTAAAGTCCCATAGACATCATGATGAAACTAAGTTAATTATCTTCTCCTGAGAGCGTCCCTTTATGTGGCCAGCTCCCATCAAAGACTGTTGAAAATTGATTTTCTGTTCGGTGGTGCATTACCGAAGCATGATGGCATGATCAGGTGACTTCCCAAATACTATCAGCCTGTATTCATTGACAAATTGGAAGACAAGGAAATCTGAGCTGCAACGTTTCCCATTCCTCTGCATTGCCAGCTGTGGTGAATGGACAAGTTAGCGTCCTCTCTGCGACAGATGTTGCGGGAAACGTTTATAATCCACAATAATCAATGCATGATAATAACATTCGATGAAGATGTTGATAAAAATAACAGTGAGCAATGTTTTTCTTCAAGTTTTTTGAGCGCCCCAGACAAAGATTCTCAAATTCACACGAAAATATGACGAATTTTCGTGACGAAGGATGCCCTGTGACTCCGACATGATAACGGTGAAGCTGCTCTCTCTCCTGCAGGTGCTGAGAACTTTGAAGAGGTCATGAAAAAATATTGTGTCAAATTGCGTCAACATCATTGAAGGGAAGAAGTCTCCGCTAGCACAAAAAAACCTACACATAAATTTATACAAGATTCCGAAATGTTATCACTGTTGAATGTGAAGGCGCAACATGTATCATTTTGTTGATTATAAGTACCAGTCGAGTAACAGAAATTCAGTAAATGGCAGAATACTCCTCAAAAACTTAATCTTTTTCTTTTCTTGGTGATGTATGTAGTAAGTGCCGAAGGAAATTAAAACCACTCAGTGAGGATAGATAATTTGTGATGAACATTGAAGTCTTGTCTCCTGCAAGACTAGACCCGTAGCCACGTGTGGGGCATGGGGGCAGGCCCCTGTTAATTTTTGTGCCCCCTCTGCTAAAATAGTTATCTACATGATCAATATACAATCAATAAAACGAATCAATCAAATCGTCGGAAGTCAGAACAAATTGGAGGGCGAATTGATTGATGGCTGGCGAGAACGGAATTATTTGCGGCACAGATCAATTGTAGGAGAGAAGCAACTATCTAGCGAATGTTGAGCATCTAGAAATATGTTATGAATCTACAAATATGAAAATGATTGGATTTTCTAAATTGATGTTCTCTTTGTGAAGTGATCATTTGCTGCAACATCATATAGTGATTTAATACTCAAACTTATATTATAGAAAAAGGCTTCATGCAGTCTTAAATCGTCTGATATGCATGTAATACATTCAAACAAAATTAGGTTACATCACCTTCATAATGCTTTTTCTAATAATTATGAAACTTGTAATTTCATGTATAAGCACATGCGATAGTTGATCATTGTAAGAAAAGGTTAACACAGTATATACAGGAGTTTGCATTATCATGCATTAGAGTCTTTCATTACATAATTAATCAACTTAAATAACAACAATCATTTAGACTGCAAATGCAGATGTTATTAATTCAAGATTGTAGTCTTCTCATGGTTGATCATGTTCACATCAACTTTCTCTCCTTTGGGGCCATGCCCCTCCCCCCTGTAGATCAGATCTGGTTACGGGCCTGATTAAGACTATGTTTTATGGACTGTTGAAAATCAGACAACCGAAAATGAAGCGTGCCTTACTACTAATGTGTTTAGTCAGTTGCATGTGACGATCACCGGATCTACAACTGTCTAACTGTCCATATAAATCTACATCCATTGATGAGTCATTTCCCTATACCTCTTCAAAAGATCTTTGAAGACATACTTGATCGCTGACGTATATACGGTATGTTTTTTGTTTACAATGTTGCATGACTCTATTGTGTCATGATTTCATCTAACAAATGGCGCTCTATAAATATACAGTTATTATCATTTCTTCAACATTTACTAGAAAGACTTTCAGACGGAATTGCTACACCACGCATTCTTCTGCAAGTACGGAGAATGCTCATACTGAAAAAATATAAATGAAAATATCTGTGTGGGCGTCTGCTGATTTACATCAGCTGTGGAATTGCGCAGACAAGTAGCTTTTGTTTAGACGTCTCTTGTTGCGAATACCTTTGGTCAAGAGCCGGTGCCCACATTATGTGACTGCCTTGAATAACCAAAAAATTCTCCTGTCGTTATTGCGAACGCATGAAAGTCTATCACATTTTAGTCTATAAAATTAAATTCCGCAATACATAAAAATCGATTGATTTCAATTGCATTTTTTAATTTGCACCTAGTGTGCATAATAGACGGCGCTTGTCCACATTATCTGACAAAATTTCGTCCTTGACTCTTTCTAAGTCTGTCTGTAGTACGTGTTATTTGGACAACTTTATTTTCTGTTTTTCATTAAAAAATAAATGCGGTGTTTAGCAAGTCGCGGCAGCAGCGGAAGGAGATGTATTTGTCCTCAGTCAATGAATAATTGAACAAGAAATTCTATTTTCCTTTTGTTCTTGCAACCTATTCATTCTGCCATTTAACATAGGAATTCAGTAAAAAATGAATTCAGCAAGAAATACACTGTCGCCTGTCTATATGGTATTTTCTTTGCATTTCACTTGCTTGGATTATAGAACATTTGATGCATAACTATTTAGAATTAAATCTCTCCACTTACATTCATCAAAAACAGAATTAACAAATATAAATAAAACTGACCGTTTTTACTTTAGAAAATTGCACTATCTGCCTATTTATTGACCAATATCTAAATTTGATTGTTCGCCATATCGACCTATAACTTGTCGCATAAGATATTCAAATGTATTACAAATTCAATTTTTTTGCAAAACTTGCTAATATATTAATGGATTTAAAAAATATTCTGCCCGATTCAAGATAAGTATACTTTCAAGAAATCAATTTTGAATGATAATATGTCCATTGTGCAGCGTATTCTAATGAGAGTTGATAAATGCTTAGAAAGATTTATTAGAAGAAATATGATGAATTTTGATCTGATGAATTAGAAGGAAGTCTGATGCATGGACCCTATCCACGGTGGTGGATCTAGAAATTTCCGTTGGGGGTCTGTGAACACCTGAAGCGGGCATGCTCACTCCGACTTTGCGCACCGCGCTCCGGAGCGCACTTGGATTGGCCAAACTGGAGTGGGGGTCGCAAAAAATTAAGTCGGATGAATACATTTGAAAGGCCTGCTCGCTCACAAAAAAGTTGAATTCATTATTTAAATTCCACAGTAATCAATGAACAGAAACGTTTTGAAATACAGTGTGCACTCATGTCTACATATTTGTACGTTTTATCAAAATTTGAAATAGTCAATTTCTTCATCTTGTTCGTAGGCTATTGCTACAGACCTTAGTAAATACTAAATTAGTTATTCGAAAAATAGAACGTTTGTAGAACTTAAATGATTGTCAACGAAACGCTAGGTTAGAAGCAGAAGTATTTTGTCTAGAATTTCATGTCAATGTGCAGTCAGAAAATATAGTTGCCTTGACATGATGATTTCACCGCAGTTTTCAAGACGCACACGTGTAAATAATAAAGTGTACATTTATCAATTACTTAATTGAAAGTTGATCCTCAGTTATTCTTCAATGCAAAGGTGCCTGTCACTGCTTCGATATCAATAAGAGCTTCAGGGTGACTGGGTGAGCATCAATGCCACCAATCAATGCAAGTAGTTCCTGGTAATGTGCAGATGATTTTTTATAAATTTCTTTATTTTCGATTTTGTAAAAGATCGACTTTGTCGAAATTCGCAGACGGTTATCTCTCAAGTCTTAATGGAAGTTGATGTCGATGGTCACTTATTACTTCAGGCGCTTCAAACCAGATCCAAGGCCAATTTACGAGAGGTATCGCCGTCAATCAGCGTGAAACATGACAGGAGTAATTCCCTTCCCTGCATAGGCAATCATTACAGTAATTGAGAAATCTAGACACTCAGTGATAATTCCAAGGGTCTCTCTTATTTCTACACTTACCCTTCCTCACTTGTAAGAAAAAATGAGTTACGGATCACAACAACAGTAACGTACAGATCTTATAAAGACTCCCAAACAGCGGTAAATAGTGAAAAATGGCACTGACTGAATCGGAAATGGATTTCCCTAGTGGACTGCGGTCCGTGGAAGATGGAAGACGGCAGATGAAAATCGTCTCATCACGCCTAAGAATGTGAAAAGAAGCGAGTGACATGAAAGATGGAAGACGTCTTATTCTGTGACAGCTACCTAAATGTTTTGAAAAAAGTGCCATTTTCAGACCATCAAAAAATTTACTTTTCAAAATAGGTCATAAATTTGAATTATGTCGGTGATCCAAATCCGACGATGTTTAATGAAAAGCTTGAATATGCGCTAAAACTAAAAGTCACAAAAGTGGTGAGTACACAGCCGAATCGCCCACCCCAGTCCGATATGGATAGCGTTGAACTGCAGATAGCTATTTTGTTGATAACTTCAACTGATAATGTGACGATAATGAAGGTAAACAATCGGTAGCCGCTATGAGAAAACAAAGGCATGCCTTCGCTAATTGTCTTGTTTGGAACCTTCTTCCACCTTGCAATGTGCCTGCTTACTTTTACGGAAATGAGAAAAAATATTGAAGAAGTTTGAAAAAGAGATATTGAGCTTATTTGAATGTATCTTACATATTCGTACTCCTCACATCGCAAGGATTCAGAGGATATCAAACATGAACACTTTGATGAAAAAGGAAGAACATAACATTTTCAACCAAAAAGGTCATGATTTTGTGATAACTTCACGATATCACTCATTTTTTATCAGTTCACCGATTTTGATGTACAGTATGTCAAAAGAGAGCTCAGAAAATGCTCTTTCTCCCCATGCCTGATTCAAGAGCACACTCACATGTTTTCATTTTGAAAAATTGCAATTTGTAAATTGAATGATTTTCATATTTTGAGCACTGCTCAGCAAATGCTAAAACGGATGCAACTCTATCATGGCTCATTTTAAAGCTGAAAATGCGAGCTCTCGATTGAACTTCAGCGAAATTTAGGTGGTTCGGTTTTTGTGATCAGCTCTATATAAGTCTGACAGCCAGAACGAGTTTCTGCAGGGAACGAGGCCGAAAATGAGACTTTCACAGAACGATGTGTCTGGCAAGTTCTAGCTAGCTCCTCATCTTGTCAGACACAATCAAAGAAAAGCACATGTTAATCCAAAGGGATGCTAATTGAAGTTTTTTGGGTTACTTTGGTTTATTTTTGGTTTTTGACGCCATAATTTTTGACATGACATGCCTCTTGGTCATTTGATATCATGTGATGTTATCAAGTATCTGATCGGCGATGTATGCCAGAATGTGGTTCAATGTGGATAAAGTGGGCTGGCAGGTAGGTGTTTGCCGACAGTGGAAGGCTTGCCAAATCTGAATGTATCTAGCTTCATAGATAAATGTCCATGAACATGATAAGAAATGAACTGAAGACATTTCATGTCAGAAACCATGCTTCTACACTGACTACTTGTCACTTAACAAGAGAAAACATAGAACATTTAATTTTAACCAAAACCTGCTATCTGCGTCCATTGGATAAACATGTGCCCTTCTTTTCATCCTGTCTAACAATAATAGCGATTACTAACTAGAACTGGGCAAACGCGCAGACTCGCATTAAGCATAGGGTGTACATCATTCTACGAAAGTCTCACTTTCGGTCTCGTTCCCTGCAGTAACTCGTTCTGGCTGCCGGATAGCGTACGGAGATAGACAATAGACCTAGAGTTAGAGAATAATTTTAACCTATACTTTATGTGAATGCTTTTATAGGTAATTTAAAAATGTTTGAAAAGTGTTTTACAAAAAATTAAAAAAAATAGAATTGATATTTGCAAAGAGAAAAACCCTGTCCTTTACGGAGTCATTCAAAAGTCCCGATTCTGAGTAGGTTCTAAATGATAAACCGATATTCTGATTTACATTTATTTATTATGTGTTTCAATCCAATATCAATTTACATGTAAAATAGAACAGATCTGTCGAAGACATTTACTTTCTACATAACCAATTATTTATTTGTGACGAACTATTTTTCTTCAATCCGTGCTAATTTTACATGCAATTCGATTGTTTTTAGTTTTTGAATTGCGATCTTTCTCATTGCTTAGCAGGCCTACATGTAGAAACTTCATAGCTCAATTGACTCACCTGTTAGCGGAAGAATATTCTCCGTACTCTTTCAGTCTTCCTTTCAGTTCCCCGATTTCGTTTTCACGCTCATTGACGAGATTCTGGAAGGTTCTGATTGTGTTCATGAGGAGAGTGTCGTTCTTGCGCTCCTTCACAATTTCTGGCATTGCCTCCGACATGTTTGAGAGGCCCTGTTCGAAGGGGACGGTACAGGAGAGGGGGAAGAAGGAGGATTTGATGAGTGAGGACATGGCTCCGGGGCCATCCTCTTCCCCGGGAGACTCCTCCACGCTCGTCGGCTCGTTTTCAGCCAGTTTGACAGGACTCCGAGTTGTGTTAGTTGATCCTGGGGAAGTGCGCTGATTACATTGCTTCTGATGTGTCTTGATCCTCTCTTCCAGTTCACGAATCAACGTGTCCTTCTGCGCAAGTTGGATCTACAAGGAATGAGCGCACACATGTATCCCCAATCTGCCGCTGCCAATGGGAAGGAATTGTGCAAGATGAGATGCATTGATTTACGTGAGACAACCACACAAGTTACATAAGATTATCTCAAGACCGCAACCACGGAGCAAGCACGCGAGAACTTTGTGTTATAATTGAAGATCTTGCATTTTCTTATCAACAGTTTTGTGTTTCTTGATCAAGGATCTTGCATTTTCTTATCAAGAGCTTTGTGTTTGCTGATCAAGGATCTTTCGTTTTTATCAAGAGCTTTGTGTTTGCTGATCAACGATCACGTGTGTGAAGGCAACGGAACCACACAGCGGAACCATTATTTATTACACTGAGATTCTCCTCCAAAAAGCTTTTACTTTTTCAATTTCAGCCTCCTGATCACGAATTTGGGCTCAGATAGCACAAAGTCGCAGTCGTGTTTGAGAAATTCAAGTTTACAGATAAAAGTGGTTCCCTTGTGAAGTTAGCAGAACCAACTTCTTAATTTCGCTGATAGGCGCAGTAAGTCAGTTTTGGTTTGTCACTACCTGATCTAATTTGTTGCGCTGACCACAAATATATGCTTCCTTTTACACAACAATGCAGCTAAAAACGGTATTATCGCAGCATACTCATGTACGTGTGTGAAGTTAGCGGAGCTACCCAACGGAACCATCTTTTATTACAGCGTGATTCTATACGAAACAAAACTTTTGCTATTCAATTTCAGCCTCCTGATAATGAATCTGGGCTCATATTCCACACATTCACAGTCTTTATTGAGAAATTCAAGTTTAAAGATAAAAGTGGTTTCGTTGTGTGGTTCCGCTAATTTCACACACGTTCAAAGATCTCGTGTTTTTATCAAGAATTTGTGACTTCTGATCTAGAATCTTTGGATGAAAGGATTTTTAGTCTTCTAATCAAGAATTTATTCTGATATGCATTCTTACCTTAGGTTTATGTTTTTTACCACGTGCTTTGTGGTTTCTTATCAGCAACCTTGTAGTGATACTTTCATTTAATTCTTGGAAATTGCATTTGTTACTATTTCTATAGAGAGGCACTTAAGATTATTCAAAGCATATCCTTAATTAAAGGTGATACTGCGAAGTGTACGCGATGTCGACTGATATGTGACGCAAGATAAGTTCTATTCTACACAATAGAACTTTGCAACTATTCATAAAGCACTGAAAGGAAACATCCGCAACGACAATGCAGTTATGATAATAAAAAATTACATAAACATGAAAATATCATCGAAAAATTTTTAAAAACTAAGTGAAAATTACTAATAATGTTCAACGTTTGATAGTATTGAAGACCATGACATGAGCCCATGCTTTCAGCAAGCATACGGACAGGAGCAGCTTCACTCAATGTTTCATTAACTCCATCTGTAAGTTCGAAAGCGTTCAATAATAGCCAACAATAGCAGCAGCTTCCAGGCGACCAAAATCCATCGAGCAATTCAATGCCTGCGGCTTTCAGAGATCGAACAGATATCCAAATGCGCTTTGTTCCTGATGCAGCCACAAAAACGCCTGCCAGCTGGAAATCGAACCGAGTCATCGAAAAGCTTGCGCGACACGACTATCACCAAGGCCACTAAAGCACTACAGTCGATTAATAATTGCTCGAGGTGCGAAGTTTTAGAGACTGTTTATTTAACAGCTGTGCCACAAAGCAAACATAATTCCTCAAGTTCGTCAGAGAAGTTTGTGAACGCTTTTTCGTGTGGTTGACTACCTTTATCGACAAAAATCGTACACCATGATCAAAATTCCTCAAATCTGAAGAAATTGTGCTGATCGGAGCATTTTGAAGGAATTCACAGCAATCCGCAAGTGATTGAAGACTATTTTCGCCATTTCAACCGAAGTGTTTATTTTTTCTGCCCACTGAGCATGTTCATGGGTGTGCCATCACTTTGAATCAGCTTTCACTTCTTAAGCAAACTAATTCTGTGGTTTTATGACAAAAACAGGCACTCTGTCTTTCACGAAGTCGAGTAGATATTTGCCTTGCTCTTGGCAACATAGTCATCGAAAGGTTTACGCGGCACGAGTATCATCAAGACGAGCGATGCACAAGAATGATTATGCCTGGAACTTTGTTCTTGCCACGTTCATGAATTTAATGCCCACAGAGATAGATTCATTTGCGTGCATGTGGGTTATTCTAGAGCGGACACAATCCTATCCCAGCCAATGGTAGCAAGCAATAGAAATTGACATAGATATTCGTCTCTCTTGGCCTTGCCTGATTAGGCAAGCGCGCGCATTGCAGAAGTAGCTCGTATCAGCGAACACACGAGCCTCCTCCTCCGTTGTAAATTTATCAAATGGAAATATTATTCACACCGTTCGACATCTCACCATCTAAAAAACTTACGACCTGTGTACGTTTCTTGTGGTGTCAGTCTTCTAGTTCGTCAGGATTCAGACTTGAATTTGCATTACGTTCAATGGAAAATTGATCTTCTTACCACTCGAGACTAGTTCTGGGAGTGGTCACCAGCAGGGCCGTAGCGTGCCCATTATGTGCAAGGTGGCTCTGAGCTTCGATGATGGGGCACTGTCTGATACCATAGAATTAGACGAACATATCATTTTCAAGCTCGTAAAATTATTCATTTATATATTCTTGTCTTATCTGTGTTATTACATTTAAGATATATAATCGCCTATATTTGCGTCTACATGGCAATGTTGATCAAGCAGAAATACGCAGTCAAAAGTTTATATTATACATACTATACTCGTACTCTGAAGACGGCATATCGGCCTCTGTTTTGCTGCATAGGAAAGTAATAAGTCGATTAGCGAAGTATAATAAAGACCTTTATGTTCATCTGAATGTAGAAATCGAAGCGTACCAAAAAATTACGAAATCCGATGTATTCAGAACAAATCAGATAACTGCTTTACATTTACACTCGCCGCTACCACAGAAAGCGCTGTGGACGGCTATATTCGCTCTCTGTCAGCTTGAAATAACATGTTGCAATTAAAGTGATCAAAACAACATGTGATAAAAGAGATATGATATTTACGAATAATAAACAATGTTTAATCAAATAATTACAAAAGCAATCTGCATCGAATTGCTGTTTAATTCTAAAAGAGCACGAAATGTTCGAATGAGTGAATTCAACGACTAGATAATGCAACAATCCACTGATAGAAGGAAAATATCTTAGTCGAGCAAGGGGCCTGGCCCCGCCGGCCTCCCCCCCCCTGACGCTACGCGCCTGGCCACCAGTATTGAGGAGAGTCATCTTTAGACCCAAACACGCAGATAAGGCAGTTTATCTCTGTGCTAATGCCTAACTAACCTTGGTGATTGTATCATCGCGTAAGCATGTCGATGACCGGGATCGATTACCAGCTGGCTAGTCATTTTCGTGGCTATGTGAGGAACAAGGCCTATTCAGATATCTACTCGGCCACGTGAAAATCAGAGGCATTCAGTTGTTTGAAGAAATCAAGGTATGAATGTCAGATTCGTTCATCATCAATTGAATGCATAATCAGCTGACCTCATTTTCTCATGTTGACGGGATACTGTATATAATTGCACTGTAAATTTCCATGACACTAACAGCTCATCTTGGTGATGATTACGTCATATCAGAACTCGGGAATCAGATGTTGAATATTTGATGAAGCACTGTCGCATCTCCTTCTTAGGAATCGTGAACTGCCGCGACTTTGAGGCAAACGCCGACAAAATGAGCCGAGGGAGATTGGAAATACACTCATCTCTCACACCGTGCTCCATCAATAATGACGTTGTCGTCACTCTTCTGCGGTTCTCTAAAGTGGATGATCATTCAATCCTAGCATCACAAACACAGACAAAAGGATATCAAAGATCCAACAAATTATCCGATCATCTTAGCATAGCCAAACGTTCAGTAATCTACTGTTCATTTCGAATCAAAACAATCTGTGAAACATTCAAAATGGAGTTCGGGCACTTATGAGTTCTCTTCCCCTCCCCCACGTTTTCAAACTTGTCTAAAATCCGTAGAGATGAATCAATTGTCACAAAACTTTAAGTGCACGTAAGTGAGGATATTTGCAATGCACATACCAACATTTGTGCGAATCGGACGCTTACTTTTTGAATTAGGGGCGATAACTTGAAGTGCAACTTGATCTGACTTCTTCTGACCTTATCGTCTGAGCAGAAAGCACTTGAAGTCAACAAAGTCATTTCCCGACAACTCGAGGAGTGATGATGACCAGACCACATCCCTTACACTAACATTTTCAATTTAGAAAAGGTGTGGGACTAGGTAGTGGTCGTGGGAAGATTTCAAATAGCAGCGGATGAGACGAAGAGGGAGAGAGAATAATGCACACACGAGTAGCAATAGCCCGTCAAACAGACGAAGTCAAATCAAGCTGCTGACATCGCTACACTTCACGTTGTCGTCTCTAATGCAAAAAGTACTTGTTCCAACTGCATGAATGTTTGTATGTGGGTAGAAAATATGCTTAAGTACGTCTACCTGAACTTTGGTGACAATTGATTAATATTTGCAGATTTTAGACAAATTTGAAAACCTGGGGGAGATAGACTTTACGTAGGGTACCCTACGTAGATTAAATACACGTACACTACGCGAGGCGAACAGTGTCCAGACCAAGAGGAAGGGAGAAGTGCTTCATCTCTTCTACAATTTTCTCGCGTGCTGCAGGATCTGAGAGTGCACTTGCTAAGTGGCGAACTATTCATTGTCCACATTTCTCCAGTAAGAATTGATCTCTTCAAGCGCACGATTAAACCTTAACTGGCTAATAGTAAGTATGAATGAGGCATTATGCTTGATCACAATTATAGCATGAAGTTTATATAAAAATGATTAAGTAAATGAATAGTTCAATTCACTCCCACGGTCCGAAACTTTCATATTTGAAAGATAAACATATGCAAGATGCACACGGATGATGTCTGTGCATTCTCACAGCCTTCAGTAAGCTGCAAATGACAGAACAGCAAAAATAAGGGAACAGGGGTATAGAATTCCGGACTGGGGATGCTGGACTGGGTAGAGTTCAGGGCTGGGAATGCTGGACAGGGTAGACTTCAGGTATTGGAATGTTGGACAGGGTAGAGTTCAGGTATTGGAATGCTGGACAGGATAGACTTCAGGTATTGGAATGCTGGACAGGGTAGACTTCAGGGCTTGGAATGCTGGACAGGGTAGTATACAGGTCTTGGAATGCTGGACAGGGTAGAATACAGGTCTTGGAATGCTGGACAGGGTAGACTTCAGGGCTTGGAATGCTGGACAGGGTAGAATACAGGTCTTGGAATGCTGGACACGGTAGACTTCAGGTATTGGAATGCTGGACAGGGTAGAGTTCAGGTATTGGAATGCTGGACAGGGTAGAATACAGGTCTTGGAATGCTGGACAGGGTAGACTTCAGGTATTGGAATGCTGGACAGGGTAGACTTCAGGTATTGGAATGCTGGACAGGGTAGAGTTCAGGGCTGGGAATGCTGGACAGGGTAGAATACAGGTCTTGGAATGCTGGACAGGGTAGAATACAGGTCTTGGAATGCTGGACAGGGTAGACTTCAGGGCTTGGAATGCTGGACAGGGTAGTATGCAGGTCTTGGAATATAGGAAAGAGTATATGTAGAGTTGTGCTCGACTTAGAATAGGGCGTGCATGTATATGGCACTGAATTATAGAACTGAAATGAAATGTGACTTATTTCATTCAGAAGGGAAGAGATAACCCCTCCTGCCATCCGCCAATTCTCTAATAGACTTGACCATGCGACCAGAGAATTGCGAGGTGAAACTCCATAGACTACCTTGAATCTCCTCATTATCATTATTTTGCACAAACTGCACATTGACGCTTCAGTTACCTCGAAAGAGCAGTTAGACTTCAGATTATTCTGCTAGTATAGAACTTTCATTAATTCATCCTTTCTCAAAGCGACAAGTGACTGTGTGTTGATAGTTCCATGTATTTGTGTCGCACAGAACGTGGCTGTACACTCTTGATTGCTGAATAAATGAATGCTGATTTCACATGAGTTTGTTATGTTGGTACGGCGTGTGTAGACAAACCATCATCACCACAACACTATTCCGATACAGGGCGTTTCCCTGAACGCCTACTTCAACGAGATTTGAGGGAATGTCAGCAGCTTCACAGCTTTGATATCAAATTTCACAATTTCAACACAATTGGTTGATGAAGATTCAAGAAGGAAGCAGGATAATGTGGCATGATCTCAAGTCAATCGTAGTCAATACAATTCGATGAATGTTAGTCAAACCGACAGGTAAGGAACTTTAGAGAATTTTTCGACACAAATGAAGGAAAGATTTCATGATAGCCAATGACACCACTTCATCAATGCGTCTTCCATCGGTATCATGATTGCAGAATTCTTCTCTGAAACCTGCGCGTTGATATCTTCAAGTAAATGTCGCATTTGATGACCATGTTCCAGGCTATGACGACGCCCTGTTTTACCAACCATACTTTCATTTATCGACTTTTGGCTGAAATTCGTGTTGCTGATAGGAGGTTATTGAAAAAGCTTTTGCGACTTACGACATCTAATGAGCCATTGAAGTGTATTTCGTCAGCATGAATACCACGGACATTCGATGCAGTGCAATTTATTCATCCGCAGGAATATTGACGAAATTAATAATGATAATAATATTACCTTAATTTTATACTACACAACCCGCGGAATTTATTAATGTTCTTGCAACTTAGGTGAGGTTTTTATTTGAGGGAGTGTTGCATTCCAGCGCGGTTCTATTTGAGAGAGTGTTCCATTCCAGCGCGGGTTCTACATGAGGGAGTGTTCCATTCCATCGAGGTTCTATTTGAGAGAGTGTTCCATTCCATCAAGGTTCTATTTGAGGGAGTGTTCCATTCCATCGAGGTTCTATTTGAGGGAGTGTTCCATTCCATCGAGGTTCTATTTGAGAGAGTGTTCCATTCCAGCGAGGTTCCACATGAGGGAGTGTTCCATTCCAGCGCGGTTCTATTTGAGGGAGTGTTCCATTCCAGCGCGGGTTCTACATGAGGGAGTGTTCCATTCCAACGCGGGTTCTATTTGAGAGAGTGTTCCATTCCAGCGCGGGTTCTATTTGAGGGAGTGTTCCATTCCAGCGCGGGTTCTACATGAGGGAGTGTTCCATTCCAACGCGGGTTCTATTTGAGAGAGTGTTCCATTCCAGCGCGGGTTCTATTTGAGGGAGTGTTCCATTCCAGCGCGGGTTCTATTTGAGGGAGTGTTCCATTCCAGCGCGGGTTCTATTTGAGGGAGTGTTCCATTCCATCGCGGGTTCTATTTGAGGGAGTGTTCCATTCCAACGCGGGTTCTATTTGAGGGAGTGTTCCATTCCAACGCGGGTTCTATTTGAGAGAGTGTTCCATTCCAGCGCGGGTTCTATTTGAGGGAGTGTTCCATTCCAGCGAGGTTCTATTTGAGGGAGTGCTCCATTCCAGCGTGGTTCTATTTGAGGGAGTGCTCCATTCCAGCGAGGTTCCACATGAGGGAGTGTTCCATTCCAGCGAGGTTCCACATGAGGGAGTGCTCCATTCCAGCGAGGTTCCACATGAGGGAGTGCTCCATTCCAGCGAGGTTCCACATGAGGGAGTGTTCCATTCCAGCGAGGTTCCACATGAGGGAGTGCTCCATTCCAGCGAGGTTCTACATGAGGGAGTGCTCCATTCCAGCGTGGTTCTATTTGAGGGAGTGCTCCATTCCAGCGTGGTTCTATTTGAGGGAGTGCTCCATTCCAGCGTGGTTCTATTTGAGGGAGTGCTCCATTCCAGCGAGGTTCCACATGAGGGAGTGCTCCATTCCAGCGAGGTTCCACATGAGGGAGTGTTCCATTCCAGCGAGGTTCCACATGAGGGAGTGCTCCATTCCAGCGAGGTTCTACATGAGGGAGTGCTCCATTCCAGCGCGGTTCTACATAAGGGAGTGTTACATTCCAACGCGGGTTCCATTAGAGGGAGTGTTCCATTCCAGCGAGGTTCCACATGAGGGAGTGCTCCATTCCAGCGTGGTTCTACATGAGGGAGTGCTCCATTCCAGCGAGGTTCTACATGAGGGAGTGTTCCATTCCAGCACGGGGTCTACATGAGGGAGTGTTCCATTCCATCGCGGGTTCTGTACTAGGACGGGTTCTGTTTAAGGGCGTGTTGTATTCCAAGACGGGATCTATTAGGAGGGCGGGTTGTATTTGAGGCAGCTCATTTGTGGATTTTATTCCATTTATTGGGGAGTTACAATGATTTAACAATTGCAAATATCGGTTAAAAGTAAACGGTGAAAAATTTCGGTCAGTTTAGTACCTACTGTTGCAAGACGTTTGCTTGTATTCTGTTTTTTTTAATTATATTACCAAACATGAAAACACATCCTAGGTCTTGACCATCAACTGGTTGTTTGACACATCTTTCCACGTTTAAGGGACTCTTCACGGGATTTAGAATGACAGATGTTATGTAAATCATTAAATTTAATATCATCAAGACTACATGATGAGCTGTCACCATGGGTCCACGGAGGAAAAGATGCTCAAACATTGATGTGTGGAACTGCTGTGCTGGCTAAGTACATTTTTCCTGAGATCTGCATAGCTGTCAGAAGGAGATTTTACGAAAATTATACCTGCTTGAATCGAAATAATTAAGCTATGGAATTATTGAGGACGTAGAAAATAGCAATAAAGCTATGAGCATGAAATCAAGCACTTAAAACTGGATGAACTCTGCTGCTTGTCTACAAATACATTAAAATTGCCGTAGTTGAATTGAAAAAATCATTGTTGATCTGAAGATGCCGCTAATGGAGTAGTATTGCCATTATTGAATTGAAAGCTTTTACTTTTTTGACTTTGCCGTTGTTTGGCGCAAAGTCGTCGTTGAACTGGAATTGCCGTCATTACTCAGGAAGTGCCGTTCTTCACCTGCATGACCTGTGAGATGTCTTAGCACATTATCTGTAAATCCTGCATGAAGCTTCTCTCAGTCATAGACATCGAAGTGCTGATCTACGGGATGTTGAGAAGCTTCCCTCAGTCATAGACATCGAAGTGCTGATCTACGGGATGTTGAGAAGCTTCTCTCAGTCATAGACATCGAAGTGCTGATCTACGGGATGTTGAGAAGCTTCTCTCAGTCATAGACATCGAAGTGCTGATCTACGGGATGTTGAGAAGCTTCTCTCAGTCATAGACATCGAAGTGCTGATCTACGGGATGTTGAGAAGCTTCCCTCAGTCATAGGCATCGAAGTGCTGATCTACGGAATGTTGAGAAGCTTCCCTCAGTCACAGACATCGAAGTGCTGATCTACGGAATGTTGGGAAGCTTCTCTCAGTCATAGACATCGAAGTGCTGATCTACGGGATGTTGAGAAGCTTCTCTCAGTCATAGACATCGAAGTGCTGATCCAAAATCAGTACTCACCTTCATATTCTCCACCACCTGAACTGCGCCCATGTCACTCTCAGCCAGCGAGTTCTCATCTTCTGCCAGCTGAAGTTGTCGTCTCAATTCTGAGTTCTGGCCTCGCAACTGTCCCATCTCGCGTTTCAGTGACAGCTCATCGTTGCTCATCATCTGCAGAGAGAATGCAAATACTTCAATTCATGCAAATGTCATAAACTGAGATTCTTTTGAGGATTTGAAATGTGAATTGTCAGCAGTCAATTAAAAGATTAAAAAATGAGCTGAAAATATTTACAAATTTCTGTTACGAAATGGCGTGTTTTATGATAGGCAGACATTGCCATAATCAGTAGTAACACAAGAGAAGATTCGTCACTTTCATTCAATCACACTCTAATTTTGTTTTTTATTTATAGAGTTCCGATTACTGTTATAAGCAATGAAACTCTGCAGGTTATACCGCCAAATACTCGAACGATATTTATTAACAGCTGCACTTGATTTCCCAATTCGCTCCAGAAGCCACAATTGGACATTTTAGCATTGCACTGAAGTTAAACAATTCACTTCCAAAAGCGGAATGTGCAGTCACTCCAAAAGTAAATGTGCAGGCCTGTCTTTGGCCTGATATTTTTAACAGAAGGTGACACGGTGTTACTCCTCTGCCTTTTCCCGGCGGTAGCTTGGAATGTCTGAGAGTTAAAATAAATTAACTATTTAAATGTTTTTGGAAAAGGTATTCTGTAGTCATGATACTGATTATTAACAAGAAGCGGCATTTTTGTCGACCTAGTGATTGCTCAATATTTGAAGTTTGAAATTTCAGACTTGAAATGTAATTGAAAACAATTGCAAATTGCTCCGTCTGCATTCAATTACATTTCAATTACTTTGCATTTCTTTCGATAATTGCCGGCACTACACTATACGTTTTCCCACCACTTCCTTTTCTGTGCGGATATGCAAAGATTAATCACAATTGCTCCCCGGAAAACAGACCACACTTGTAGCATTGATATTAAATTGTTACCTTTTTATTTCCCCCTGAAGTGTTTTTACCTTCTCTACAAAATTCAAACTGAAGATGAAGCGATGTGATATCTTGACCTGTGATCTGTGCCGAGTACAAAGCAAATAGAAACGATTATACTTTTCCAATTGACAGAAATGGTTGTTCTGTGCTGATAAACTAGTTCAACTGAGCTGTTGGTCAGAATTCAGGACGCTAAAAATACAGAGCAACTTCAGCTGCAATCCTCCCAGACTGGCGATATGCAATGCAAATTTTCACACAGGCTGAATCAGTTTGCGGACATTTGGAAGGTTCATCTTTTCTTTATTTCCTATGAGGTAAATCGTTGTCAAATCTCTCAACAGCTCATGTCATTAAAATGCTCGAACATTAAAATCCTGAGAATTATTGACTGTGATTCATTCACTGTCTGGTGTCGGAATAAACAGTCAGACTTCCGATCTCCGTGCAGTAGCGACCTGCTTTCCTTTGTCACTATTCACAAGGTTTTTATTGATGGAATTTGAAATTGGAAGGATTGTAGACAACGTGTTTCAGCAATCCTTGAATAATTCACTTCAGAATTCATTAGATCCCCTGGTTTGAAACTTTAGCTGAATTCATTGTCTAGAGTCATAAACACGTCGTTTGGAGCTGTATTGTTAACAATTTAAACTGAATTCATTGTCTAGGGATTGCAATCCCGGGATTTTGCATCTCGGAAATGATAATCCCGAGATTCGGAAACAAGTCGCTCCTCACTGTATTAAAGGAAGATAATTGCTTTTTTGAGTCCTCTTGATGCAGAATCTACTGTGTCACATGATCCGATGAAAAGGGTGGATTAACATGCAGCTGTTGTTGCAATGTGATGGACCTGTGTTACTAATTCTGTTTAGCATTCGGAATACATTTTCCATTAACTAGAGAGAAAGTTGCATTGCATTCCCATTAATAACCACATGAAGATATTATTACTTGATAGAATTGGCATCAATATTTAACAGAGTATTTGAAATTGAGTTTTCGAGATACCCGTGTACTTATATAATGCTTCTTAAGAACATTCATCATCTACGAAATGAAAATCCAAAATGACGTCAAACCACAAAAACATAAGTTGAGCGGATGGAGACGACTGCTTATAGTTGCCATCAATTTCAAGAGCCACACAGTCCCAGCTTTATAAGGTCTAAGCGAATAGAATCACATGGACTATCACCACACGTATTGCAACTTGTAACTGACAGACTCGGTGGCGCCGTTCCTTGTTTCTGACTCCTCCTGATAACTTTTTACTGAGAGAAAATCAAATTCAGATCATTTGCAAGGCTTAGTAGAAAATATTCTGCAATTATTATTATTTGCCGTAACTTTTTTGGTACTTCGGTGCCTATCTATGACTAGAATGCATGTAGATTTATTGTTGTCATTTATTGAATAAATACAAATACAAATAAATGCCATAAACATGTAATCAAGCATGAAGATATGCCGGCACTTCCGTAAAATGCAGTATTCAATTAGCTATTGCATTGGTAGTATTGAATAAGATACTCAATAAACAATATTGAAAAGTTCTCGAAAATCCATTCCGTTTCACCTGACAATGTAGTTAGAAACCACCAAATTACTACTGAAGCATCAATAAATTACTATTGAAATAATTACCAGATCAATCCCGGGATCGCAATCCCTGATAAGACTACGGGGGACCACCAAGTGGTCCGATTAAGGTTTCACTGAACGTGGACCATTTTTTATATAATCACTTTCCGTTGTCAAAAGAAATGCGGTAAAATCATCGGAAATTAGAAAACTAAAAGTTGATTGAATTAATAGAAAAGTCGGAAATTTCATGCCGATATGGCATCAATGTTTCATACCTTCACTTGGATTCCCATATTGATTTTAGTGGGCGGCGCTTCTGTAATATTATGTTGTCTGATAATTTCATCCATCTGAAACAAAAGAAAGGAATGCTGAGAAATCACAAATGAAGGTAAAATATGACTGATTGCTCAACGCTGTGTATTCATTTGATAATCAAGCATTCCAAAGTGATTATTGTTAATCGAAAGCAAGCACACATCAAGATTTAATCAGAATTCAATCTCGTGGCTTCATAGCTTGCCATAGAAGTCTGATTCACGAACTTATGACATTATGACGGAATTATGAAAGTACGAAGACCTAGACGAGACAAGCATAAGTCTCTGTGCTTCGTTTAAATCACAACAATGCAAACTAATGGATACTTTAATGTCCCTTGTTCCTGGCACGGCCATGAAAAAATTAAACTCAGACTTCGAAAGAATTGTACCACGAAACAACTACCAAAACTAGCGAAGCACTATGGTCCGGCAGCCAAAACAAGTTTCTGCAGGGAACGAGGCCGAAAGTGAGACCTTTACAGATTGATGTACACCCTATGCCTACTACGAATCTTCGCGTCTGCCGAGTTCTAGCTGGTTCTTCTTGTTAGACAGGATCAAAGAAAATGATAATCCAATGAGACGCAGATTGAAGTTAGAATGAAATTTAGTATGTTTTCGCTTATAATTGGAAAATACTAAGTCTGCTGAGTCTCTGAGTCCTGATTTTTGACATGGAATGTCTTCAGCTCATTTCCTATGACGTGCATGCGTTATCACCATGTTTCTGATCGTCGATGTATGCCAGCAGGTCGTTAAATGTGGATTAAATATCTCAAGACGCTTGTATTTGCCAACATAGGAGGCTTGCCAAAGCTGAATGAGTTTGGCTTCATAGCCAAATGCTCTAGAACATGACAGAAATGACTTGAAGACATTCCATGTCGAAAATTGTTGCTCTAGACTTTGTACTTTTTACTTAGAAAGAGAAAGCACAGAAAATTCCTTCTAAGGCAAAACCTTCAATCTGCGTCCCATTGGATTTACATGTGTTTTTCTTTGATCCTGTCTGACATGAAGAGGAGCCAGTTAGTACTCGGCAGATGCTCAAATTCGTAGTAAGCATAGATGTACATCATTCTGTGAAAGTCTCATTCTCTGTCTCGTTCCATGCAGAAACTCGCTCTGGCTGCCGGACTAACAGGTCCATTATAATGCCAATAGTAAGTGTAGCTTTACGCACGCATACTGCGATGAAACAAACCAGGAATATTACGTAATGTGTGCGCGCAAAGCATACTTGTTCCTGACGATGAAGCAGGGTTGTTGGACGTTGAATGAATATACATGTACTCCTCATTGGATTAGCTGAACAAGGGACTCCAGAGGGTGCACAACTGGCTGTTCTGCATTTAGTTGTCCTGGCCTTGTCGTACAGTTGAAAATCAAGGTTGCACTTCGCCAGTTCTCTTGAGCATTGACCAGAAAGATGTACACATCTCTGAAGTAAACGTCTACGAATGTCAAGGATTTTAATACATAAAATATCGAAGTTCATGGTCATCTTTTCATTCATCAGTTTTGAAAAAACCTAATTCATCTTAAATTACTTGCTACTGATTAAATGTCTTCCCAAATATTCAATAACAATCAATTGATTGCTTTCATTTCGAATTTCAATCAATTATTTGCTTTTCAGATCAGAGATGTGCTAAACAGAAAACTATTTAAATGTTTATGGGAAAAAGTATTCTACAGTCATGATATTGAATATTAACAAGAAGCAGCGCTTCTTAGTCGACCTACTGATTGCTTAATCTTTAAATTTTGTACCTCTCTCGTTACCCATGCCGAAAATACATTCGGATAATAAAAACCAACTCATACGGATGACTACTCATAGATACAGAATCAGCACAAGCAAATCCTAACAAGTGACACTCATTAATGCATGCACCAAAATGATCGAATGTGATGTATTCTTTGATGTGCATGTACGTGTATGTGTTCCTATATTTTACAATCAAAGTCTTTAATTGAGTAATGATTTGAACATTGATAGTTCGCTCGATCAGGTTGATAAAAAACGATCGCGAATTGCATTTCTAATGTCAACTATGCACTTAAGGTCAAACATTCATCGATTCGAAAGTTAATATTTACATTTATTTGCCGTTACAAAATTGAAAGATCAACAATCTGCTGCTTTGCACTTTTCCGATGCCAATTAGAGGCAGATCATGGGAGAATAGGAAATTTCCTTCCTGTTCTAACGAATCATTCTGGGAACGGTTTGGTTTTTCTGATTTTCAATGTTCACCGAAAACATGATCAAAGATATGTGAATGATTTAGAGTTGTAGCATGCATCTAAAGCGTGCAGTTTCTAGGCCTGTATTCTGAAACACGAAGTAAGCTAATTCTCGAGTCTCCAATGCTCCGGCACTGTCCTGACTAATCGTGATATAATCTCCTTCGGTAAGCGGCTTTTGAATATAGACAGTAAAGCGGCTTACCGATTGAAATAAGTGCCGGTATATATGGGATATGACATAAAATGTTTCTATGATATTTGCAATTAGCAAGTTAGGGAAATTTCGACGGACATTCAATAAATATCACTTGGAACACACTACTGGCAAATCGCTTGAGTTAGTGCGCCTGCGAAATTGATAAAGGCTGCTTTTTGCAAACACAACGTGAGGCGAATATTTAAATACGAGTTGTATCCTAATGATTCCTGATATTGGATGAAATGGCAGCTATTCAGGTCTTTTCCATTTTTCAACTGAGAATGCAACTCAATATTCAATAATTCTATTCACATCGTGTTTGCAAAAAGCAGCTTTTATTAACTTTGCAGGCGTACTAACTTAGGCGATTTGCCAGTAGTGGTTTAGAGTGATACCTAATAAACATCCGTCGAAATTTCACTAACTTGCTAATTGCAAATCTCGAAGGGACCCGGGTATGGCTGCAACTTTAAATAGGAAATTGTGTCGATGTTGAGAGATGAGAACTAGGCCCGCTGATGATTCCTGATATTGGATGAAATGGCAGCTATTCAGGTCTGTTCTCATTTTTCAACTGAGGATGCAACTCAATATTTATCTATTCTATTCACTTCTATGATGTCTTCGGTATCATTAGAAAAATAAATCCAACAGATCTGTCATGGCCTTGCAAACATTTAAGTATCATTTTGAAATTCAAAACATACAACATACAGCTATATTGAATTGCTAGACAATTGATTCCTGACTAAAAAACTAAACTTAATGGCCAAACAATCAGTTTCAATGAGAGAATGTTACAGTTGCTGCTTTTACTTCACTGGATCTTACTCAGATTGCATTCGCTAAGAGACATGAAGTTTCTGATAAATTAGATCTCTATCTACACTGTATGTTGTTTGTTGGTTCAAGAAACTGAGGTTCGAACCTGGGTGATATCATCATTCTTCTGTCTCTATTATTGGTCATTGTCGACGTCAGCAGCCAGAAATATGCAGTATGATGATTGACCATGAAAAGTGCCTTGCTCACTCCTATTATATTGGGAATAGGCCAAATTCTTATTAATAAAATGCACTAGACAAGGTTACCATACTCAGATACGTGGTTTCTTTTATGGTATTTCCTATCAATAATCACTTGCCTCATTACCATTTTATAAACACTTACCGCAGTTGAAAATGCAAAGCAACACCCTCACTAAGCATCCAACTCCATCGCTAAATAAGAAATGTAATTACAACTTCTTACTCTCAGAATGTAATTACAACCTTGATACTTAAAACTTCATTCTCTAACTACTTTGAGATTCATCCCAAGATATACTTAGTTCACGTTTCAGAATACATCCCCCATGGTTATATCAATAATAAGAATCAGTCACCGGTATAAATTTCAATGCGTGGTTTATCGGTAAGCATGTACATGTGAGGTAGGTGTACAAGTAGAAGAACAATTCTAATCACCAACTTTTCAGCCTTCCAAACATCTTATTCATCACCAATTTACTCTGAAAAAGAAAATGATCCTTTCTAGATCTCACACGTATTAGAATGGGATTCGATGGGAGAAGATGAAAGCAAAATCCTCGAATCAGCGAACTGTTGATGGGACAAGTGCTCTGTCCAGAGCTGGAAGCGGAACTGGGCCGGATTTGGGCCAGAAAAAATCGGAAAGCACCCGGATCGGACCTGATATGTATCTGACATCCGGGCTGATATCATTATATCTGAAATGAACTACGTTTCCCTCATTTGATCATTCAAATTCTCTGAATCAGTTTATGTGATAGCTTATCAACATATCGACCGTCAGTGATGACAATGATGATAAGCATACATTTCCCTGGACTTTTGATCACAAGAGTCAGTTGAATATTACTTCTGACTTAGTGACTTCATTGTCTTCAGTGTTTTAGTTTTCCTTGCTTAAATAAACCTAAATATAGCTTGCAATAGGCATCTATCGGTACATCAAATGAAATCCAATTTAAATGCGATAGACAAGCGCGCACTAAATGCACAACATGCTTTGTAACTAAAGAAAATTGATTATATATCATGCGTTTAAAAATCCACTTTGCTACTCAACAGTATGCTTGCAGATGCTGCTACAGCAGACAATCATGTAATCAATAATCAGATTTTTAGAACTTTTTTTAAGGCGATTGCACTCAATATTTTTATTATGGATCATATAGTCCGCAAAACGATATATTATGTCCAGGTAAAATCGTCACCCGGGCCTGATATTTAGGAGTCAATGCGGGCCCGGGCCGGGGTCGGGCAGAGAACAGTGGCGTGGTTCCTGCTTTGACTCCGTCGTAGGGGTCAGACAGGCAGCTCGCGTTCGGATTGAGCACTTGTTCAGTTTTCTAGCTGACTCATGATCTAGAATTAATTGGCTTCCAATTAATTGGCTGCTTTCTAGTGCAATATAAATATTGTAGTATATAGAGGAGCTGAGCTAAACTGTAAGTAGAATGTCATTATTATGTCGATCGGACAGAAAAGTTTAGATGCAATCAATCATCCTCAAGGTTAGTAGAATCATAGAGCAAATATATTAGGTACAGTAGCAACTCAGTTTTAATTATCCCCGATGTGTATGATGTTTCGATTTTATTAAGTGAACTCGAGTTGAGTCACACTATTATATACGAGATATGCAAATTTTGCTACATTATGCTTCATTTTTTGCAATTCGATGGGTTACTGTTACTTAAATGCTCAGCCTGGCTAATAGGAGCGTGATAATATTACAAGCTTCCTGCCACTGAACGAGCAACATATCATAACATTGATCACAACTGACTTTAAAAGTTGTAAATGGGTCCGCAATATTATTCAGATTCAAGAAATGAAGCATAAAATTAGTGAATCATGAAATCATGCCGATGAAAATTGAATTGAAAACTTGAAATATCGGTCAAGATGCACAATAAGATGTCAACTTTTTCAGGAAGACTTGCGTTGTAATGCGGTTTATGAAATTAGCTTGATAATGATAATCACTTTAATTGCCGTTGAATTAGGACACATGTTATTTGATTTCATTCATTCTGATATCCAATAAGTTTCATGCTACCTATATAGAGGTACCAAATCGTTAGCATATGACCATAGGAATGATTTGTGTAAGTGTAAGTTCCTAAAAATTGATCAAATATTTTTTTGAACCGCAGGAACGCAATCTACGCAAATAACTGAATCCTTTTATATAAAATTATCACTGCTTGCTGATATTTTATGGGTTACTACATACTTCCTCTATGAGTAGAATCATAATTCACCCTGCATATTAAGCTTCACGTAACAAGACAACGACAACATTACAACTACTTAGCGATGCTTAGAATTGACATCTTCTCCACACAGGTAGATCTTGAGTAAATTTCTTTACTGATTCTACAGCAGTGGCATTTGATGTAGCATTCATTATCACTACATGAATCTTACAAACTACAGGTGGCTGAATGCATGTCTGCAATAATGCATTGATATTTAAATCCAATGGCAAATCTACATGATTTTGATGACTCACTGCTCAGGTGTGTCGGTAATTATTGAGGCATTAAGCTTCATACTTTGAATTGCATAGCAACGAACCCCGAAAGTCAAAAAACACAACATTGGTTTTCAATTGATGTGATAGCATTATATTAATTGTAGGTCTATGTATTGAATGTATTGGCATAGAATAGTTGCCATTAATGGATTGTTACACCCAATTAGTTGTAATTGACTTTTGATAACCCTGATTCTGATCTTGAATGCTACAGACTGAAATGAATCAGCTTCAAAACATGACTGGTTTGATTCACGTTTTGGTGAATTCCTGTCAATCCTGTTGAAAGTACATGTACATGACCGCGCAGTTTTTCAGGATTACACATGTGCGTGCCTGTGCGTGTTTACATATTTCAGTGATGACAATTTGAAATATTGATGATGACTTCACTCAATCTCAAGGATATTAGGAACACGTCGATTCTGCAATATTGATGCTTTGCTTGTTGGTATGATCATCGTCATCAATCCAATTCAACTCCAGCTTTGTCCCCGACTCACGATTCACCTCATCACACTGAAATCGCGATCACACCTCTCCATTTAAACCTATTTGACCGTTTTCATCTTTCAAATCAATCTTTTTTACGTCGTCCTCGATCTGCTTCCTCCACATGCGTTTCGATCGTTCTCCCTTTCAATAGACACTTCAAAATGAAACGTCTGTTTGAGAACATTGTAGTTATTTCTCAGAACCAAGTGGACTTTTTTTAGCCAAACTTCCGATTTTCTCCGTCAGAACAAGCATAGGCCTATCCATCATTTTCCTCAGTGTTCATTCTATCCAATAGTTTCATTCCACACATAGCCCCTAATCATCGCCCTCTCTACCGCATTCTCATTAGTTCTATTTCAATATTCAAAAACTTCAATAAGCACCGGAAAGTAGCAGATATTTAAATCATGATATACAACTGCATTCAAAGATCAGCAATGATAAAATGATATCATTTTATTCTGAGGAAAAACGAAATCATTTTGTATCATTTTATTTTTGAAAAATGATATGAAATGATATCATCAAAAATTTTTGTTCCATTATATTTTCTGATCATAGATTCTTCGCATTTTGTATTGAAGCAAATTTAGTCTCTTTCGTTTGTTCTACCCATGTCCTTCCGCAGTGGTTGATTCATGTAGCGAAAGGCAACAGGCTATTGTCTGTCTGCTTGTGTATCAGACAAATTGTCAAACAACTCATTAATAACACTGTCTTGACTGCAATCTAAATATTTTTAGCCTTTTTTCTTACTTTTGATACTGTTGGCATAACCAACTGCATATTGTAGGCATATTTGTAATTCGAGTGTATAAAGCTTAAATCAAAACTTGCGATGTCTAATGTATCTATAGGCCCTACCTAAGTTTTGATTATACAAGAAGCTTTGTATGACTAAACTGCTTTCTTCGGTCCTCCATTATTTGGAACATATCGCTGTTGCATGCAATCTAATTTCTATTTCATTGCTAAGAGTAGTAAAAGTAGCATGGTAGCGTAAAACGAAAAATTGGCATGACTGGATCTATTTACGGTGTAGGCCTACGCATATTTCATTAAAAAATGGTATATTTTCATCATAAAAATAAAATGATATGTACATATCATCTTTTATATGATTTTATCAAATTCGCAAAATGATATAATTTTACATCATTTTAAAAATAAAATAATATCATTGCCGATCATCGACTGTATTATGATTATATTTTTATATGTAGCAACTGCTATATTTCAACAATAAACAATTGCAGCAGTAACATCCATCGTTTAATTGATTCAATAATTATCTTTAGTTAATGTGTTGGAGAATTCAAAACGCATGTACGACACGCTTAATGAAATCAAGTAGGATGTTTTCTACATGCAGCATTTAGAACACTTTGCGTGAGGACGTTGTCAACGAGCAAGTTCATCGATTTACAAATGTTTATGACATAATGTGATGAGGATATTGCTGTCTCAGACGGAATACGCCCTTTTTCATGCCATTGGTAGTAAACAATCCATACATTTTTACGCAAGAATCAATTGCAATTCTACATTAATTACATTCCCAATGTATAGTTAGACAACACTGCAACTTAACATTTATCTCAGAGGAAACGGCGAAATACTGGCACTTTTTGGAATTCAAATGCTTCTTGGCAAAGTTTTGAGTAACCACTGCTATCATAAGTGGCAGAATTAGGTTAGGCGTTTGTGTTAACTTTAAAAAATATATCAAATAAGTTCGTAAGTTTGTTTTCGGGAAAATGTGGTTACGTTGTCAATGTTATTGTATGACTAAAATTTCCTAAAAATCATTCGACGCGTCCGCCTTTCTTCGGCATAAATTTCAAATAGTTCATAACATTGTGTCGTGTTCTCCGTAGCACAGTGGTTAAGTGCTTGGCCTAGCGATCTTTCTGTGCAGAGGTCGAGCCCCGCAAGTGTCATTGGAAGTCGTCAGGAAGTGCATCCGGACTAAAAGGTCACAACGCTCCAGATTAAAGTCTGCCGATGTCAGCACCGTTCAAGCCCTCGGTATGGGGGAGTAGTGACGCTAAACCATCATCATCATCAACATCATCATTGAATATTACTTCGTCAGTCTGGCTGCTTAAGCTGTCATACAAAGAATTCAGCAAGTCTAAAACTCAACAATCATATTGCAGATAATTTTATAATCTTTGCAAAGAACTTGGATGGATCATGTTGTCTTAATAAAGCATCTTGAATCCAGTCGATCGATTTGAGAAAATTTTAATTTTACCTACATAGCAATATTAAAATGTTTCTTTAAAAAAATCAATTTATAACTAAAGCAATTACTGAGTATTATTCTATATCACGTCGATTCATACCTGCATCGTGTTTTCACTAAATATATTGTCTGTCAGCAAGAATTCCACCGAAAAAGATTACCCTAACTGCCTGACTTGTGTGATAAGTACTATAAAGTCATTATCATAGACTATAATATATATTACACATTAACGCATAACATCTGTAGACTAAATTCCTTTTCATTCATGTGTAGAGGTGCATTAACTCTTCTTTCAAATTGTGAAGCAAATATATCGGAGCTGCGTCAAGCCATTGACACTGTATAGCATTGAAACTTGCGAGAGAATGAGATTGAGCTGCTAGAGATGATGACTAGAATTAAGTCAATAATAAAGTCAGTGGATGTGCTTGATACGAAGGAGAACATCGGGAGCTTGACAAAAGCGAATAGAGTCCAGTGGTTGGGGCAAGTCGTGAGAAGAAATAGCCAAGATGTTGTCAAACAGGCGCTTAATTCTGAAGTTCAGGGCCGAAGACAGCGAGGACGACGGCTTTGGGTACTGGGAGGAAGACGGTTGATGACGACGTGAAAAAGATAGTAACTAAATCTGATAATTTCTCCTTTCAGTATTTTAGTTGTAAATCATCATCACCGTCATTATTACATTCTTCTGCGGCAAAGTGAGTGGAAGCTGACAGTTTAATCTTTTACATGCTGATAGAAGTCTGTGTTCTCATTACCCACGATATTTCCTACTTTGATCATTCTGCTCACAAGGTCATGAAATCGTTGGTAATTTCGAGGTCAAATGAGTAAATTAGCAACCGAATAGGACCCATGTTAAAGACACTCGCACGACGCTCCGGAAGGACTTTCAAACTACGAATTTGCGCAAGTGCTACAACATCCGGTTATCTTGACCATTCAATGAATCACACATGAACGCCGATCAGGTGATGTGCGCAGTTCACTCACCACAATGCGCTGATTCTCAGCCTCCATCACTTGAAATTCCATCACTTCAAGCTGCTCCTTCTGTTCCACATTAACGGCCTCCAAGTTCTCCACTTTCTTTGCGGTCTCGTACAGCTGCAAGGCAATCATCACATGATTCCACTTGAAGGTCAAACAGATAATTAGTCGTCAACACATGGACATGAAGAATTGAAACAACTTTAATTATCTTGATATTCCAACGACTTACTTGCTTCAATAGTTTCTTGTTCTGTCTGATTAGTGCTCGCCGTTCTTCTGCCTCCACTGGCATCTGCAAGAATATTGCAACGGAATGGAGGAGATATGAAAGAAAATCGACATGAATCTTCTATCAGAGAATGAAGAGATAAAATGAAGCACGACAAATTACATTTCCCATTTGAAGTTGGTACCGCTAGTGCGAGTTAGCTAATTTTAGACTAACCACAGGGCTCTGAAGTACACCGAAACCCCAAGCGGGTAATTCTACGTCTAAATATCCTCAAATGAGATCATGGCATTTAGTTACTAGGACAATCCAAAGTTGCAATGCAGCATTTTCAACTTTCCATGTCATTTGCAATAAAGATAAGTTTTTTACTTTCCTCACTCCCGACATTCCGACCGTTTAATAATGCCGCAAAAAAGTAGCCATTTCTTTGAAGGCAGAGCAACACAACCGAGAGTATGCGGGGGATTGAATCCTGTGAATGTATTGTTTTGCTGTATTTGTGGCACATGGCTGTTGCGAAAGACGTTCCACTATACTCAAGCATTTGGAGAGTTAAAATCTGTTGAGATAATGCTAATAATAAAAGCCAAACGACTTGTCACGATATTAGAACTCATTAGTAACAAGCGATTGAGTACCACATAAAGTCGAGTTACTTCACATGAAAACATGCAATTATACATTTTGCTCATAACTGACACGAAAGAACTTTGATGTCTAAAGGTAGTACAGTTGGGAATTCTGACGGGACCACTTGGTAAACGTTCAGCCAAAATAGGATACACATGTCATCAACAAAAGTCAAAGCTCGTGATCACTGTCGATGTCTGTTTATTATTTATCTTTACGTCCCTTTCCACTTATTACCCAGTGACATCGATGGACGAATTCATCGATCTTACACTTATCCTTATTTGAAATGCTACCGACAGAAATAACACTGCCTCAACTCACAGTACTAAGAATCAGTTCATCATTAGAAGTTACTCTTCAATGACCTTAGAAGGTGAAGAAGAATATACATCTACAGTATATGTTTGGTCCATGAAAATGATTTACTAATTTGAATACCCGGTATGCTGAAATTCTTCCGTGATGGGAGAGATATAGAATGATAAGGTTCAATAAAATATATAGGTCAAAGCTCAAGTTCTGCTATACGACAATTACCTATTGGTTCAAGCGACGAAGTCGCATTTCAGAGCAGATGGTCAATGCACTTTCATCGGCCAATAGTCCTTTACACTAACTGAGGAAACTCAATCAAGCAATTTGGTTTGAGACTACACGCTTATTCCAATTTCTATTCGAAAATTGAATTCAAAGTACAAAAAATCTAAGCGATATTAATAAACGGTCATTTTTGACCGGTCCGGTCCTTGTAGGTAGACACACATAAAACAAAGAAAGTAATAGTTCCAATCAAATTTTGATGCGACTAATATGAAGCCACTACATATTCAAGAAAAGCCAAGTCAAACTAAGTCGGAATATCGAATTTCATAGAAGCTATAACACTTCGCAGTTTAGCAGCGGTCAAAAATGACCGGTCGGTCCTTCTAGTGTTAAGTTGATGTCCATGATTTCATTGAAAGTTATCATAAAAAATTGAGGAAGTCTAGAAAGATGAATTTTAACAAATACCCTTAACTAGATAGTATTAGAGCAACAAAACAGAGGGGTAAGACAGGGGTAAACAAACAGAGGAAAGCAACTGAGCCGAATCTTAATTCCAGCGTGAAAGAAGAGCCCCTTTCAAAGTTTTGTGTATTCAAGGATGGCTTCCGACGTGTGAGTGAATTGTTTCTAAGGTATTCAAGGTGCAGTCGTCAGTGGCCATGTCAATGACATAAAAATTGTCAACTTTGCAATGAAGGATACATTCTAATATATAATCCTAAACGACTGATTGACTTGTCCGGTGTTCTTTAGCCATTTCAGCTTGTTCTTGCTATAATATAACTTACCTAAGGATTTTGTTAAAATACATGTTTTTGAATCTGCCTTAGCATTGCTCGTCTTTCGTTTACCAAACAAAATATTTGCCAAAAATCAGCGAGCATCAAATATTTACATTGACAGAGAACATGTCAATAAATATAGCTGTAATGTTTTGGCATAAGTTTTAATTAATAGCCTATCATCTTAAAAAGTAGGTTATCATCTCATAATTTTCTATGTAGAAAGCATTCTGAATCACTAAATGAAAATCTGTGCACATTGTCAAATATTCTATTTTGTCTCCATATGGAATATCTTCTTCCGACAATAAATTAGTGACATTTAAGAAGTGGCAGAAGTTACAAGTGATTGAGTACCAGTGAGTGGAACTTGATCACAATGTACTGTCCATAGTGAAAGTCTGCATTTATCGAGTATTATTGTAGGTGGTACGATAACAGCATTGAAAAAGGGACACGATGCAATAATCAGTTTTATGTACAGCGACCGATGAGGACTTTTAGTTATCAGGACAGTTACTTCAATACTTTAGCACAGTTAGATATCGCTCACATACACGGGCAGCGAAAGATGGTCAATGGACACATGTTCCTTGCTATCTGTTAATTTGGCTGTGTTGATAATAAGCTCACATGGAATCACGCTATTCTAGCGTCTCTCAGGAAATATTTGACACCAATTAGTAGACAATTATATGAAACAGATATACATTCCAAATGGAGACAAAATAAAATATTTGACAATATGTCCGGATTTTCATTTAGTGATTTAAAATGCTTTCTACATAGAAAACTTTGTTAACGCCAGAGAAAAAGGTGAATGCAATGGGAAAGCTCTGACGTAGTGCCACCTACAACAAGATGGTTATTGTACACCGGGACGATACTCTCTACAATAACCCTTACTTGATAAATACCGGTAAATTGCTGGCAGAGTGAACCCTGAAGCTTTGCTTTCAGTGAACCGAAGACCTAAACTCATATTTCATATTTCTGTGTGGTCCTGACATTTCAAACATTCGTGTCTCCTGCTTGTGAGCCATCCATCACCTCAAGTGTAATGTCATGTTAGCGCACTTGCGCTCTTACTTCAATATCATGGCAGGACAAAGTCAATCTCTTGAGTTTTAGCGATGAGCAACAGAAACTCGTTTCCCTGTGAGAATCACAAACTAACTAACATGTCAAGCTTTTGTTTCAGACAGATCCTTAGGCATGAAATCTCATCAATCTGAGCGAAAGAATAACAGACAAGATGACTGGAATTGCTTGCTTCAGGTTATTCTGTAGATGACAAACTAATACCGAGGTTGATGTTCAGACTCAACTCAATCGTCCAAAGAGAGGCGGATTCCATCTCACCATAACGAATTTTCTGATAATTTTGACATTTCTAAACTTCACTTCAACAAAAGAACATTTTCTCATTTTCCTCGCTTATGATAAAGCTGACAACGAAGATTTTGTAGAGCCGAAGCATGCGAAAACTGAAACCATTGAAGAGTGCAGAGCCTGATGATAGCCAAGAATTTGGTCTCTGAAAACGATCCTGATGATCTGCGCTAAAGTTTCTTTCATTTTTGAAAGAACATTCTGGTCAGGCTGGACTCTACCAATAAAATTGATACGTTTAAGTGATAAAGTAGCTTGCGCAGTGCCTAAACTTGGACCATATCAGTTAACTACTTGCGTGATGACTCATGCTCCATCCACGTCAAATGAGAAGAATTGGAGTAAATAAGGTGTCTCCCAATGAGACCATATCAGGCACCATTGATCTTTGCTGATGCAACCATGCATCTCGTGGCTGGGCATCTATTTTTCATGTTCACTTAAAGTTGAGCGTCGGGTTTCAAAATTCATAAAACCCGACCCGGACTAAAAGAAACCCGAACCCTATAAGAAAGTACCGGAACCCGATCCGACCAGATGAGATCCGAAAACCATTCATGATGTCATGCTAATTCTCGTATCGCATTACAGGAGTCCGGGTAATTTCAGACCTGTATAAAAGCTTCATCCCAGGTTCAAATCGGCCTATTTAAATACCGTAGGTAGTCTTCAGGAAGGGCCATCAGCTAGATTTCATGGTACTCCCCTTAAGGGGTAAGCGCTGCACCGACTAATTCGATAGAATAGAAATTATGGCAAAATCGTAAAAATATGTAAAAAATTTCAAAGATATGTTCAATGACATCAATATAAATATCTATGAAATAATTAACATTCGTGCCACATTTAAAGTTGCAGTTATTAGATATTCTAGCTATTTTCTGCTGTATTAACTAAATACATATACTGTTGAGATATGTTCATAGCTTTATCATAACAGAAATATCATTTCAATTTCATTTCGATGTTGAATTATGCCCCAATAGCTTGTCTATGCTCTTAATGCATTTCCGAAAAGTGACATTTACGATATCCGATCTAAGAAAATCTGTGAGATCGCACGACAATCTCAGGTGAGTAAGACCAAGTTATGAACTCCACACGATAAATAAATCTACCTACGATATGACTAAGTTAATCCTCTGAATCTACACTTTCCTACAGATTGGTTGCCAAATAACTCAGATCAGTACGAGAACAATGTTAAGCTATCTCATCAACGCGCGTGTTCACAGTCATATCACGAGAACTGTCACAATTACTTCTTCGCATAACATGAATTTATGACATTGATCAAAATTCGCTGTCACTGCCTCATTACTCGTGTATGTAATTAGAGAACGCATGTTTAAGGTAGATAAATACTGTCACGTTTCAGGACATGATTCCGTTGTATTCCCATAAATTTCGTGATCTTCTGCATTTGTTTTCTGCTAAACAATGTCAAAAACAAGAATTTGATTGTTTACCAAAACGCAAAGGATGATGATATCATTTGCCTGATAGTATTTGATAGTGATAAATGTCTAAATGATGAGACTGATGCAGATCTATGAGGTATGGTGACTCAGACATCAATACACGCATAGACAGGTCAAACAGTGCAATCAGACGTGCCGTTTATCCTAGTGATCAGTAATACATCACGCATTACACGGCTGTGGAGGAGAGGCCGACCGCCTGCTCGGAGATTATGCTTCTACTGTACTCGCAGATTGGAGTCAGAGGCTGTTGGAAAACCTCCTCCACAGTCATTTCATGCAATATCATTTTATCGATTTGCTGAATATCTTTGCCACAATCTCTAAATTGAATTGATGTATTTAATGAGATAATGCAAATGGACTATTATGTAAATTAGAATACAAATAATTCTCTCAGCTGCTGTACTAGTGACAGACCTACTGTATCTACCAGCATGATAATACCTTGTCAAAAATAAAAACCTTGAATTGTTGATATCAAAGAAATTATTTCTAGTTGAGATTAATATGCTGATAGATTGCTTTTCATGTTTCTGCATTTATCAAGACACAGTGCTGTACGTTGACACCATCAATATAAGAAATTGACGCTGGCGGCGTCAATTTGCCTCTGAAAAGCAGCGTCAGCTTCAATTTTGGAATATAGTGGGTAAATTTGTCATTAATTTTTTTTAATTTGTCTACGATTTGGACGCTCGAGTTTTCTGTAGACTTGAGCGTAGTTTGAAAGTATTCTGTAAACTGCATACTGACACGAGAAGGGGACACAGTGTTTGATTCGGTAATATAAACAATGTGACATTTATTGTTTAGTCCAGTGTTATATATTGGAGTTGGGAAGGCCTAGTCTCGATATTCCCAATAATGGGCATGCTAATGACTTCGAAGTAAAAGTTTAGGTGCGTCTGTGATATTTCTTCGAGAGGTCTATGAGTCATCACTTTCAGGTAGCTGAACTGCTGGTGGCAATAATAAAATCAAAATTATTCAATATGACAATCCGCATCGGCTGTGTCTGTATTGATATTTCTCCTACAGGCTTACCGACGAATGCTCCCGACATCTTTTTACATATTGGTGATAACCTCGACTTCACTTTCATTCCTAATTCGCTTTTGGATCTGTCAACATTGTCTTGCTGTCCGTGCGGAGTGCCGAATGGAGAGATCTTCAGGCCTACTGTAAAAATATTGGCAGCGACAAAGTTCATTTACCGTCTTAGTTTCATAACAAAAGTATGATGTAAAATTGACGCCGTCAATTTCAGGATTGGTTGATGGCGTCAATAATTTGGTGATTGACGATGACGCTGAAACCGTTAATTTATTTTCATTGACGAGTACAACACTGTCAAGACATTAGAAATCAAAATCCATGGTATTGCAATCAGGGAGATTTGTCCAGTTCATATGTTGTTCAATAGATGCAGGAAATACAGAAAAATATCAGAACATGTTTCGTTGCTCTTCCGCCTGAGCTTGTCAATTACAAAGGCCTGGAATTATGTCCTACTTTTCCAACATCCCTCAATACTTGACGGTGCCTTGAATAGAAAATGATAGAATATCAAGGATATTATGGCATTTTATCAGTGCCGACCATTGAATAATCTCTTTCTAAAGACTGCTCATCAGAAAGCGATCTCTTTATTGTATTGTCTGAAACTACGGCGATAAGGTGTAGCTCAACTTCACAATGCGCATTGCAATCATACATAACCGGTCAAATACCCGTTTTTGCTTCATTAATATTCGACAAACAAAAGAGGGGCTCCGAAATCAGAGAGTTAATGTAATTCCTGATTTCTCTTTTATTTCTTTTTTTTGAAATAATGATATTTTCTGTAATAATTCTTGCATTGGTGAGACATCTGCGTCAAAAGATTATTATTTTGCATTTCATAAAACAAAGGAGAACTCAATAAAAAGATGAAACATAGCAAATCAAATGCTGTTTATTCCAATATGAATGTTGAACAAATGTAAATCGTGAATGATTAATAATATGAAATCGACCCACGTAGGCTTCTGTACTGCTTAAATAGAGGTTAAGCATTTTACTTAAATCTAATAACAATAATGGTTGATAGTAAGTTTACGGAGAGCCGACGTTTGATTCTAAGATATTTGAAGGTTTAAAGAAATACCGGCACAGAATTTTGTTTATGCAGCATTATTGATAAACTGATAATATAGGCGAAATATGAAATCAAGCTGCTGAAATGGTAAGTTCTGATGATAAGAGGCTGTTGCTAGAAAATATGCAACCAACAAATTTTCAAAAAAATATACCTCTTAGAAAGAGCTTTCCTTCAAATTGATAATGCAATAACACCCACGAAAATCTGTGAGAAGCATGCTTTTCAATAGGGAGTGAAAGCTATCACATCTGAGCTTTGAAAGCTACATGTTTTTTCAAGTTCTGAATAACTCAAATGTTCTTTTTCAACTACCAATCCAATCTTAAGAGCTGTGATCGATAGGGATTCGAATACCATGTCCAATGAATTGGAAAACAAACGAGTGAGAAAGATTCAGTGCCTGTCCGTGTAATGCACGCATCAGACAAAGTTATACATAAAATCATGATATGAATATTTAACAAGCAACCGACCAAGCTCATAGCTTTGCGCTTTGATTTTAACTTGCAAAACACTTTAACAAAAAATGTTGACCTGCATGTTCCTACGAGAAATCAGGGAAAAACGTTTCTTCAGCACGTGGCCGCAATGGATTAAAGATTTTGTTACTGTCGTCAGCTCGATAATCTCATTCAAATTCAGCAAGAATGGCAATGTTATCGCTCATCCTCGTACAATTCCAAGTATGAAGTGCATTTACCTGCCATATATAACTTGAAAACAACAGTCAGTGTCGATAATAAGACTGAATCAAGATATATATTGGTGACTGATGTAAACAATGAGTACCAGCTGAGGATTCCTGCTGGTTTTGGATTATCACCAATCATGGGAACGCAGTAGAAACTGATCACCTGATTCATCACCAGGCAAAAGGTCGCAGTAAAGAAACATGTCATCAGCTTGCTGGACTTCATTTTGGATATTCAGATAATGTAAAACATTCTACAGGGTACCTTGACAAGAGAATTCAGGACACACGTTCGACAATTCATGATGAAGGGCAGTGTTATTTTTCTAGCAGTCCTGTACCTCTACAGCAGCATAAAATGAAGGTGCAACTTTTGATGATTAATCATATCAAGTAAATGCTAAGGAAATGCACTATTTACATACAAGCATTAAGAAAATAATTAATCAAGTTCAATTCCGTATTCGACTCACTGTTTGTATCTGCACTCATTTGTTCGGAATTCGACACTCACTCGTGCGTGTACACAATCACTAATTCTGAAGTAATTTCGTTTATTCGAAATCATTGCTACCCATCACTATTGTACATAGTCCGCTATTAGTCACAGCATAACTGCCCTTCTGAAAGATGAGTCCCATAATTCTCATCATGTCATGTTCTTTATAATTACTCACTAATAGCCGCCTAAGTTATGAAATAAAGAAAATGAGAATCAGTTTTAATAATCATTTAAGAAAAACTTGTTGAACAATTCTTCTTGACAGCTAGTTACTGGAAAATTGACGTTTGGTATTGCGGCATTGATTTGTCAATTTGCTGGATTATCGCCTGTAACGAATCAAGTCAACATGATCAATTATTACAAACAGATCTACCGAAAAATCATGAATGACATGCATGGATGCAAGATAAAATGATCAAAGTGCAATTTACAATACATCGAATATCATGACTTACTCAGAGCGTGCACATTAGGACGATGCAGGATGTAGGATGCTCAAACATGCAATGTAAAGGTTCCAGCCATCATTGAGATCACGCAAATAAAACAGGTGACAACAATAACGGCCGAACTAGCCAGCATGTACAACACAGAACTGAAATGAAGCAATGGATACATGGTGCGGTTGCGGTTCTGTGCACAACAATTCGCTATCTTGATAAACACAGCAATTCCTCAGGGAAGTCTGACGACCAGACATGCACAATGGAAGAATCGCGCGGAGAGATTTTATCGGGGTCGGCTAACATTCACCTTCTGCCATTCATCAACATCGTCATGCAAGACGCAAACATTCTAAGATATCTTCAATTCAGTCTTCCTCAATCAATATGAAGAATTTACGAGTGTTATCAATTATCACACTTGTGATGTTTTTGATCAATGACGAATTGGCCAATAATTACATGTAGTAGCTTCTCTGTAGACCGCAGGTATCGATGTTATCATACCGACCTCATGCTAGATATCTTGGATCAATTCAATAAGCCAATGGACACTCGGCTCACCAAAATGTTTCAAACTTACGATAAACTAGTCGGCTGCTGATTTTCACACAATCATACAGCATATATGAGCGGAGAGCGTAGACGGACTTATTTTGATTGTGTTTTAGTGCAAAGATAGGGCTTGCAAATAATTTTTTAGTCGATAGATGTTTGATAAGACACTTCGCCCTACTTTTGAGCTCCTTTATGTTATTCTTAAGACATTTTCAAAATTGAACTGCTAGAAATATAATAAAGCATAGTTAGTCAAAGTCGCAATTAAATTGTAAAATATTCTTAAAGTTACAAAACAGAAATTGAAACAGACTGGAAAAAATTGTTACAATTAAATAGAATAATTGATTGCTTGTAAAATCATGTCAAATTGTGAATTAGCTTTTACATAAAAAAATAGTTGCAATCAATTGACAATGACAAAAAAGGAATCTAATGAACGCATAAATGGCAGTTAGTATGGATGGTTCACCTCTTGCTTCAATATTTTTTCTACTTTTTTTCCAACATCCGACTTCCATATGCGATTAGTCTTGAACTTATACACTTAAGTTGTAGACTTAGAGGGACATGTGCAGTCACGGTATTAACTTGACTAGCAGAACTCAAAAAGACGAGTCGACAAACATATAGCTATTTACTTTGGGAGATATCAGTATGCACCAGGCTTAGAACTTGATAAAGGTCTAGCACACGGATTGTCTTCATTTATTGTCACATTATCAATTATACATGAATGGTTAAGCCTACCGGTCAATCGCTGAGGCAATGTTGGTATTATTGTGAACAGACTTGCCTAACTTGCGAAATAAAATGAAATTGATGCAAGCAGACGTAGCCTACGCCTTGCTGTCTATACATTTACTTCAATGTGAATTATGAATTTTTTGATTAAATGTATAGCAAATAATCATTCCAACAAATGGAAATCTGCATTCTAGTCTACTTCTCATAATTTGCAACTGATTGATTGATCAAGGCACTAATTACAATCAAGTGATTGACAGTGGTTTACCGTCGCTACTTATTGACAATATAGCAATTTATTTTCATTCACTGATCAATAATTTCCAAACCTTGACTGAATATCAATTGCTAAAAAACGTGTTGAACAAATCTGAATGATAAACTGCTTTCGTTTCAACTTGATTTACTTGTACGATTGATAGCGAGCATGAGAGTAGAAGATAAATGAAGATAATGCCACGAAAGATAAAGGAGTTAGCCATTGTCTATCTTTGCGTCGGGAACAATACGTGGGTGACGTATTGATCATGTCATTATTTCTAACATAGAGAGCTCAAACAAAACTGTCATCGTTGAGAAAAATTCATTCCCTAGACAAAATCTACAAGTCACTAGATTTTCAGTTTTTTCTCTCATCCTGAATCCACAGTTTGCTTACTGCTGCTACACGGTTGAGTTGAAACCAGACTTGAATGCACGCAGTTCAACTGAAGTGTCTGGTGTTAGAATGGTACAGGCTGGTCATTGATAATAAAACCACTAGACAAATACCATTATGAAGGTGCAGAAGGAAGAGGCAAAGAATTGCAAATCCAAGCTTAGTTTTCATAACAAAATAGTCTCTTATGAACAAAGAAGGGCAATATTGAATACAGCACAATGGCCTCTTTTTCGCAGCTCCGGCTGTAACAGGATAATAATTAATCCGCTAATTTGGATGCAGCTACTTGATATTGACGTCATATTGGCATTGTATATCGGAGATCACTAGAACAGAATTCGACTTGACTTCGTGAGAGAAGCTGAATTGCGTAATCGGTGTACAAAACAACTAGGTTTGAATGATTTGCCAACTGAACACATGAAAAACAGGAAATCAAAGAATAAAAATAAGTCATTACCACAATTCAGCTAAGTTGGCTAGGAAATGAAATATAGCTTATGAAAGGGAAATTAGACTGCGAACTGGATAGTGATTTACATGAAACATCTGATAAGCGGTCCGTCTCGAGCCAAAACCCTCCTACACAAATCTACGATTTTGAGGTAGCTCTACGAGCTGTCACGGGAATTCAGGCTGAATCATCCTCATAAATGCTCTTTACTGGCTAAATTTCTCAGATTCAGCAATGCGATGCGGTTGGAATGACATGATTGCCGCAGCAGCATCACTGTGACGTTGCATTATGCAGACCCGAATCAAAATGAAACGACTAATAGAAAACATTAAACTATTGCGCTTCATTTTTCCTCAGACTAATAAATTTCACAATTTTCCTATCTTTGACGTCGAAGAGTAGAATGATTTAGAACTTCTGACAAGTTTAATCCGGTTGAAACATCATAAGCAACTGTACCTCCTTACAATTTCAAGTACTTTAGCGTTAAGTGAGTAGAGTTTACCCAATCTACGAAGCTCTATGGAAGGACAATTCAAGGGGCCGATTACGATACCGATAACAAATGGTACTAGGATAGCTCAGTTAGTGCACATCGATGCGAATGGTGAATCGAGGGTTGAGGGTTCGAATCCGTCCGCCTCATGAGACGCCAACACTTTCAGTGGATGTCAATTATTCTATCATGTTGATTGCAGCAAACGGGAGGTAGCTACGCATGTTTGGAGTTTTCCAGGAATCTCCCTCAAAACTTTTAGCTGCTGTTGATGTTTATTGAAATCTGAGACCAACAGAAGAAGGTCCAATTCCAAACTAGATATCGCGAACACTAATATAGTCTCAGAATGAATAACGACAATAGTGCGCTGTCTGACCATTCTAAAAATGACCACTATGGTTCCCTTACGATCAATGACTTTCACGTGATGGTAATGAAACGTTGCAACACTCAAGAATCATTGAAGCGCAAATGATTGAAGCTCACAGACCTGAGCTAAATCGCAAGTATGAAATAGCCAGTTGGTAGGGCCGTGGTCCATTCTTGACGTATGCAACCACCGTGTAAGCTCGGAAGATGCGAGGAGTGTCGCGAAAGCTTGGCGTATTTACATGCCTAGTCGGGACCTACTTCTGTTGGTCCCAGATCCTCAATAAGCATCAGCAGCAGCTAAGTTTTTGAGGGAGATTCCTGGAAAATTCCAAACATGTGTATCCTATCATGGTGACAATTGCGAGTGTTTGAGTGAAGGCTCTAGCTTACTAGTGCATCTTCATGTTCTGGATGGAGAGGGAATGAATAAAAAACAGAAAGAATGTTGGTGATCAGAAACAATGGCAACTCATGCTCAGTCCTCCGATCAGGTGGTCAAGTCCTGGGAGCATGCTGATCAAAAGTCACTTTAAGAGATTTACTAATGATAAGATCCTTGTTAATATTAACATTCAAAGACTTCAATAAATCAAAACTCTGAATTAAAAGTCAATCTGAAGACTTGGCATGCCTTTTATGAATCAAATTTACACATCATGCGTCAAGGGACAGTTTCCGAGCAGTTCAACACTTCAACGGCAGAACTATTCCGGTAGATGTTCACTCGAGGTTGAGAAGCTTTTTTCGTCAATACTGCTTCGAGAGTTGGCAACGTGTATAGAAAAGAAACTTCATCAGTGTAACAAACAGTTTTCGGTCCGAAAGTCCATAATCTTAATGAACATGAACTCCCACCAGCTGCTTAGCGATCAGCTGACTTGGTCTACTGAAAAGGGGCCTAATCGTCAACAAAGTTATCATCGGGCTATAATTCCCTCATTCAGTGGAAACAACACCAAGTGACAAGCGGACTGAATACGGACAACAGAGGTGAATTAGCACGTGCAGGAGACGCAATCAGGCTTCACTTACTACGCGATTTTTCTGTAATCAGAGCATCAGGCATTGAGAATAGGCGCAGGTCGTTGGAGATTGTAGCAAGTGCTTACCCGGGCTAACTTGTGTTCTAATGCCTTCTTCAGATCCTCGACATAGATCATCGCATCGAGTAATTCGCACTCCATCTGATTCTTCGACTGAAATAACAACATGAATAATTACCAGGATGACAGCTTGAAATCTGTCATTATCTCACGTCATCTTGCAAGTAATCAGAAAAAGATCTCTCATGGGGAGGATATATCCGGATTCTCAAAATCAATTATTTGGCTCATATTCATGTTACAGCTGTCAGCCATGAACATTTTGAAGTAAATTTCACAGACGGAAAATAACGGCGCGTCTTGGTGGATAACGCATACACCGCATCTAAATGAGTAGGACGAAACATTTAAGATTGCTCAATTACATAATACAAATGAAGGCGAATTGATAGTATTCTTAGAACTTAAAGGATTAAAAGCTAAACGCTTTACTGTAAAGTGCAAATTCCTAGATCAAAAATGTTGAGCTAACAGCATTTGTTCTGTTAGTAAATCATCAGTCGCTCTGCTTACATCAGAATCAACACATAACTTATAATCAAAAACTTAAAATGAAATATGTTGTATTCTGAAAATCACTTATTTCTGACCTCTTGACATGTAGAGGAGCATTAAGATGAGTGGATGTATAGCATATAAATATATAATGATATTAATATACAGGGTGGTGCACGTAAACCGCCGGATTTTAAACTTTTATTACTCCTCAAATATTCATCCGATCGTCATGAAATTTCGACTCATACTAGTTTTGAGTATAGGATTTATGATGATTATACATATTGTACTGAGAATTGTCAGAAAATTCTGATTCTATTGACCGAATGACATGCACTCATTTTGTTGACATCGAAAATCTAGATCACAAACGAATCTGCACAACGAGTTGTGCGCAGTCTTGAAGTGAATATTGTTCAGTTACTTCCATGTCATATAAAATACCATTCGACAATTAAATCACTATCTGAAAAGAATTGAACATAGAAGAATGGATGATTATTCGGTTGCAGAACGAGCAAAATGCGCGGCTTGGTACGAATGGCTCAAGAGTCCAGTGGAGGTACAAAGGCTTTATCATTCCGAGTATGGCAAGAACGCGAGAGCACCGAATGCCCGTACCATAAAGCGGTGGCACACAAACCTGTTGACCAGTGGTAGTGTGGTGACTGTCAAGTGGGACCGGTCATCTTCTGAACGAATGGAGCAGAATGTGGAACGAGTTGTGCAGCACTTCGAGGAGGACCTGAAGTCAACAAGGATCGGTATCTCAAGATGCTACAGGAGGAATTATGGCCAGCGGTGCAGTCGGACAGAAGAGGCAGGACCATCATATTCATGCAGGATGGTGCACCTCCACACTGGGGACTTCCTGTGCGTGAGTGGTTAAACAAGAAGATGCCTAACAGATGGATGAGACGTGGATCTCCTAACATGCCCTGGCCACCGCGTTAATCTGACCTGACGCCTTGCGATTTCTTCTTGTGGGGTTTTGTCAAGTACAAGGTTTACCATACACGACCAACATCCATGCAAGACCTGAAGGACCGCATCATACAAGCATTTCAAGAAGTGAAACTGAGATGTGTCGAGAAACTGCTCTGGCCTACCAAAAGCGACTCGAATCCGTCCTCGAGAATGGAGGAGGACACGTTGGAGTTCGATGACTACTAACACTTTTTTCTTGTTTTTCATTTAGTAAATGTTTTCTATGACATTTACCTTAATTCGTTTTGGTCATTATTGATAAAGAAGTGGGGGAAATAAAGGGAAAAGTTTATCATTAAATTTTACATGTTAAGATACACTGTTGGTATGTCAATTTTCCTACATGTCATTCGGTCAATAGAATCAGAATTTTCTGACAATTCTCAGTACAACAGGTATAATCATCATAAATCCTATACTCCAAACTGTATGAGTCGAAATTTCATGACGATCGGATGAATATTTGAGGAGTAATAAGAGTTTAAAATCCGGCGGTTTACGTGCGCCACCCTGTATATTAGTATTAGTATTATGTATAATTAGATTTATTGTGCATAAATCAAGAATTTCGGAAAATGAGTTTGTTAATCAATTTCAGGGGAACTTTTGAGAGAGAACTTATCAAATTTTTATTTTAAAAGTCCCTCTATTTCATGATGATTCATTTATTGTATTGATAGTGATCTACGAACAGCGATTAACGTTGCAGTAGTAACTCAATTCCCAAGAGGAAGCATAGACACACAAGCAAAGCCCGGTCCGATATCTAGTGTCAAAACGTAAGCACGGTCCGTGTCAACTGATACCTATACATGTACGAGTACAACACTGCGAGGGTACATGTTGTACAATTAATTCACTGATGTTGCAGATCTTGAGCGTCAGCATTCTCAAACAGATTGCTAAAGAAGGATTAACTGAAATTCCCAACTTATGCTGACTTCGTAATTAGTTAGACATCTGTGAAACCACTGAAATTTTGACTGTTTCTATGATTTGATGAGCATTTCACAAATTTGCTATTTCATGTTGCTTTCATTGATTACACCTGAATTGAATCGCATGAGGAAGGTCTACCAACTTACTATTTCGTGTTCTCGAAGGCAGAACGACAGAAACTTTTCGAGTTTCATGTGTTCATTCAGGAGGAGCTTAAACTTCGAAACCAGTTCTTCATGCCGCATCTAAAAAGGATCAATATTCCAATTTCAAGATTCAATGGTTAACACGGGGTTAGGTATTGATTTCCACTTGCCACGACTGTTGTTACAAGCTTCGGTCTGTTAGTAAGTGCATTAAAAGGATCGGCATTTTACGTTCAGTGTCAGGCAGAAGGTTATTTAATGAGCTTTTAGGCTATACAATGCATCCTCCATTATCCGACATAAAATTTGAAATATAGTGCTCACATAGAAAAGATTTATCTCACAAAAATTACACCAAATGATAAGGATTCGATTATACATGCTTTCGGTTAAATTTCTTTCAGATGATCTACTTGGACGTGGTTAGGCCTGGTTGATCGTTTGATCATGTGGTCGAACCCTGAAAATATTATATAAAGTCGACAAGAAGGCACTACGACTCTTCAATACCAATCTCTGGCTATGTCAACTCCGTCCAAGCCCTCGGAAGAAGAAAATGACATAAAAAGAGAGGAACATTCAACCAGACAAAGAGGATAAGGTACATCATGAAGACGATATCATTGAAGTTAAGTCTATGATATTCCATTCATGCGTAAACAGGGGTGTGATTGCATCGACACGGATGCTGCCAAAAGAATGAATTGGTAAGGGACACATACATCTTAGAAATTGAAACATCACATTATCAACCAGCAAGAGAGTGACATAACAGCTATGGGGCTCTCAGCGGACTCCTGAAGAAGCATTGTTCCTAAACCATCTCCACGAGGATGCAACAGACAAACGAGTTTCAGCTGTAAAACCCATTTCAATTGATTTTATCATTTTCAAAGACGTCTATTCCGATCATTTATTTCACGATCAGGACATCCAACTCGAGATATTGTTCTCTATTCTGTGGACTGATTGTTGCACAGAAGGCTCAGATGGATTACGCAATTGTTAATGATATTCGTTTGGGATAATGGAGAAAGTATTTGCTCAGTGAATCAATTTCTTGCATGGTTCAAAGGAAAGGAATATGCGCACGTTATATTTAAAAGGAGAAATCTAATGGAAATAGTAAGAGATTCACCGTAACACATCTTAAAGGGAAAATAATCGAGCATGAATGGAAGAGTTTCTCTCCTATGGGAATCTTTCAGAAAAAACAAAGATCAAGATTTTAGCTTTTCATCTGAAGTTGTATTTCAAAACATTGTCATTTTTCAGCAGCTACAATTCAGCCGGAGTTGATGAAATGACTACAATGTGACAAATATCAATAATCAATACATCAACGTGACCTACAATCGCATCCGATTGCCACTTCTCAATGGATCAATACTTCAGTCTGGAAGGAATAGTGACCTCACGTATTCATATTTTTAAGCATTTCAACGACAGAATTAGACGGTCTAATCGTCATGTCTTCTGTTTGACTTCAAGGATAGCTTTGTGTGCTAATGCGCACATAGCACTCAACTAGAATGGAAGAGACTCAATTGATTCAAGCTCAAAGCACAGACCGAGGAGCCAAGTTGGGGCGCTGAAACCAAGAATTAAACACAATCATGCAGTAATCGGCAAGTAGTTCGAAGCGAAAACGTGTGAGAATTTTGTGACATCATTGTAGATTGCAATAAGCTAATTATCTCAAAGTTATTTACTAAGCAAGTTGTTTAAATACTACTCCACTATCGTCAAAATTATAAAACAGAGTACGTATCTATAGTATCATGATTGAATGATTGATTGAGAAGTGAGATCCAATTTGGAGGAGTTATTTCATTCCATATCAGGCATCATTAGCAAGCTTAGGCCACATCTTTGATATCAGCACAACGTCACAGCAAGTTTAGGCCTCATCTTTGATATCAGCACAACGTTACAGCAAGTTTAGGCCTCATCCTTGATATCAGCATAACGTCACAGCAAGTTTAGGCCACATCTTTGATATCAGAACAACGTCACAGGGAGTTTAGGCCTCATCTTTGATGTCAGCACAACGTTAAAGCAACCTTAGGACACATCTTTGATATCAGAACAACGTCACAGGGAGTTTAGGCCTCATCTTTGATATCAGCACAACGTCACAGCAAGTTTAGGCCTCATGTTTGATATCAGCACAACGTTATAGGAAGCTTAGGCCTCATTGATGTCAGCACAACGTTTCAGCAACCTTAGGCCTCATCTTTGATATCAGCACAACGTTACAGCAAGTTTAGGCCACATCTTTGATGTCAGCACAACGTCACAGCAAGTTTAGGCCTCATCTTTGATATCAGCACAACGTTACAGCAAGCTTAGGCCTCATCTTTAATATCACCAAAAACCTAACAGCAAGTTTAGGCCTCATCTTTGATATCAGCACAACCTTATAGCAAGTTTAGGCCACATCTTTGATGTCAGCACAACGTTACAGCAAGTTTAGGCCTCATCTTTGATGTCAGCACAACGTTACAGCAAGTTTAGGCCTCATCTTTGATGTCACCAAAACCTAACAGCAAGCTTAGGCCTCATCCTTGATATCAGCACAACGTTAAAGCAAAAACTTAGCCACCATCTTTGATCATCAACAACTTTCACAACAGGGAGTTTAGGCCTCATCTTTGATGTCAGCACATCGTTACAGCAACCTTAGGACACATCTTTGATATCAGCACAACGTCACAGCAAGTTTAGGCCTCATCTTTGATATCAGCACAACGTTACAGCAAGTTTAGGCCACATCTTTGATGTCAGCACAACGTTACAGCAAGTTTAGGCCTCATCTTTGATATCAGCACAACGTTACAGCAAGTTTAGGCCACATCTTTGATATCAGCACAACGTTACAGCAAGTTTAGGCCACATCTTTGATGTCAGCACAACGCCACAGCAAGCTTAGGCCTCATCTTTGATATCAGCACAACGTCACAGCAAGTTTAGGCCTCATCTTTGATGTCAGCAGAACACTACAGCAAGTTTAGGCCTCATCTTTGATGTCAGCACAACGTTACAGCAAGTTTAGGCCTCATCTTTGATATCAGCACAACGTTACAGCAAGTTTAGGCCTCATCTTTGATGTCAGCACAACGTTACAGCAAGTTTAGGCCTCATCTTTGATATCAGCACAACGTTACAGCAAGTTTAGGCCTCATCTTTGATATCAGCACAACGTTACAGCAAGTTTAGGCCTCATCTTTGATATCAGCAGAACACTACAGCAAGCTTAGGCCTCATCTTTGATGTCAGCACAAAGTCACAGCAAGCTTAGGCCTCATCTTTGATGTCATCACAACGTTACAGAAAGTTTAGGCCACATCTTTGATGTCACCAAAACCTAACAGCAACCTTAGGCCACATCTTTGATGTCAGCACAACGTTACAGCAAGTTTAGGCCTCATCTTTGATGTCAGCACAACGCTACAGAAAGTTTAGGCCACATCTTTGATGTCAGCACAACGCTACACCAAGCTTAGGGCTCATCTTTGATATCAGCACAACGTTACACCAAGCTTAGGCCACATCTTTGATGTCAGCACAACGCCACAGCAAGCTTAGGCCTCATCTTTGATATCAGCACAACGTCACAGCAAGTTTAGGCCTCATCTTTGATGTCAGCACAACGTTACAGCAACCTTAGGACACATCTTTGATATCAGCACAACGTCACAGCAAGTTTAGGCCTCATCTTTGATGTCAGCACAACGTTACAGCAACCTTAGGACACATCTTTGATATCAGCACAACGTCACAGCAAGTTTAGGCCTCATCTTTGATGTCAGCACAACGTTACAGCAAGTTTAGGCCTCATCTTTGATGTCAGCACAAAGTCACAGCAAGCTTAGGCCACATCTTTGATGTCATCACAACGTTACAGCAAGTTTAGGCCTCATCTTTGATGTCATCACAACGTTACAGCAAGTTTAGGCAATGTCAGAACAACCCCCTTTCCAATACCCGGTCAATAACCACGCCTTTTTTACCTCCATTGTCTTTAGGCGTCATAGTTTAGACGATGCTACGTCAACATGCAAAAGAAGCTGTTCATTAGTTTGCTACTTGAAAATCAAACTAACCCTGCCAGTCGATGTTTGTGAATCCCATTTAAGCTGATTTAGCGATAAATCACATGCAATCTCTTGAACATTCTTTCGGATGAAAACGTTTCGATTCTGTCTCGATAAATGTCATCTGCTCCAATAAGCGACGTGTGTCTGTCATTGCCGAAGTGACGAACGATTGTCAATCAAATGGAGGAAGACATCTTGGTATAGACTCGTAACATTTTCCACTCCTGACTGTTTACAGAGTTTTCCATGGCGACTTCTTCAGTTCCCTTCGGTGTCATAAAATTCTCTCTATCGGCAAATGCATCGGCAATAACGGGCACGAATGACTCCAAAATCAACATCGACGCAATTAAAGCAAGACAGATCAAGACAATGCCGTGAAAGTACTCATCATGGTTTGCGATGTTCTCATTGCTCCAGCAGCACTAACTGTCCATGCTTTCTCCTCAGCTTTCCATTTCTCTTCATACACAGATTGTTCATGCACCCATGGACGAAGCCGTTGGCAACATCATTATAACACATTCGTAGCACGGCAATCGAAGAAAAATTTATGACGTAGATATTTCACTTGCCTAGGTGGCACTCCACTATTCGATTCTGTCCATTTGCTAAGGCACCAACGCTCACACCAGTCGTCGGAGCACGAATACCGTCCACCACTACTGCTACAATGGTTTCGTGTCATGGGTGATGAGGGGTTACATAAAATAAAACTTCCAACGCTAAACAACAATGTCATTGTGCACTATTCAGATAAGGCTCAACGAAAAATGCAGGAAAGCTCAATTGAGATGTTGTACATTATAAAATGTAGGAGAATCCTTAATTCATAATTCAAATGCTTCAAGCTTTTTTCACCGACAGAGGAATGCGGGGACACATGTGCATCAATGATGGACAGTGATTATGAAACATAATCCGAATAATGTTTTCACAAATTGCAAGGAAGTTAAGCTGATCATGTTTTATGCCACTTTTTCATGGAGATCACAATGGTTAAACTACATAATACGTCGATCTGTATACACAGGTCGCTTTCATAGGGTAATTATCATGTTATATGAAATATATTATAAGTAAATGAATATTTACACATACACGTAGACGTTATACGTATACACATAACGTTACGTATAACGTCTACGTATTATTCACATACGCTATACGTAGAGGAGAGATCTAAAAGCAACTTTCACAGTCAGAAACATGAAAGAATAAAAACCCTTTGGGCAGCATGGCCTATGCAATCAACACTCAACAGAATTTTAAAATCATTGCTCATTTCTACATCTGGAAATTGGATGAAGAACAGAAGGAAATATTAGCCAAAACTAGAAGTGTTCTTCCACTGGGACATCACCGATATAGAACCCCTAAATCCTCACCTCCCCGTGCTTATCATCATAATGTCAATGGGTCCACATTTAACCTATTCAGAACTTTAACTTTGAGGTGACGCCTCCTCTAATTATGGTCACTTCTGTAATTAACATTTAACTAGACTTGTTGCAACAGCTCATATACATTAAGGTAACTTAACTGAATGCACTATTCCATCTCAGATAATATAACTTAGGAGCAGTACACGTTAGCTGATTACTGAATCCACACACAAAATTGAAAATATGATTACTATAAATAGTAACAAATCTGCATCGCCTAGTTAAAGGGACAGGCGACAGCATTACTATTATGCCTAGATCTTAATTGCTTTCCATCATTTTTATAATATTCAAGATACAATCAATATTCTTCAGTAGCTAGCAGGGGTATATAATGCTACAAGAGATCCTAATACCAGTGTCTTTCTAATTAATTCGGTGGCTTATGCGCATATTCATGTGCATTCAATTTCATCGAAGTTCAATGTGTTGAAGCATCCCATTGCAGGAGTAGTTGAATTGGAGTTAACTTCATTAAACTCGTTGTTTTCAATTCGACATATAATGTTAAGGAACTATTCTGAAGAGACTTATCTAGCAAAAATCGATATTTAAATGAAAGCAGTGTCATGTCAACCAAGCGACTCGAAGCCATCATTAGGTCAGCATGCTGCCCACATTTGAGATGTGCAGAAGGACATCCATGAACGGTATTCCACACCGACACAGCGGTAGCATATACTTAGAAAAAACATGCTATTTACACAAACAAAAATTATTGAAACTTTTTTATAGACTAAGTGGAACTTGAATGACACTGAACACTAAAACCTTTCATGAATTTTTAAATGAGGAAATTTATCAATCAGTACAACAAGATTTAAAAAGGGTTAAGAACTATTACTGATAAAACTATATACAACGACATCGATACATTATTCGGTACTTCTATTCTCCATCCCTCACATTTTCCAATTTTTCCAAATTCATCAAATTTTGTCAAACTTGGTCACATTGGATTTAGAATAGACTTGATCTGTCAGTGAGAGATAGCTACAACACCAATGAGAAGTCTTGCTTGAACGTTAGCATGTTGGTCCCTTGGATACTCAGTTAGAAAAAAAAACAAGGTACAGCTGTGATCATGAACTTCGTGGGATTGCTGTCTACAGACAAATGACGAGTAGTTGTCTAATTCTGAGACTGCAAATGTTCTGCGAGCCAGAGGAATTTTACACACTCAACGCTTATGCGACGGTAGTGAGGCTGGCCCTAGAAGAAAGAAAATATCGTTGACGATGCATCACTTCCTGGTGTCAACAACGAAAATGTGGGGGGGGGAATAGAAGTACCCATTATTCTCATGATTCAACAATATTGAAAGCACAATTACTGATGTAATCGTTTTAAGTTATTGATGTTCTGAAAACAATCCTGATTGATAGGTTTCCTTCACGCATTAATTAATTAATGTCTTGAAAAGCAACTGTCGTTCAGCAAAATCGTTTATTCAAAATTCAGATCTTCAGATTTTAATAAATTTCTTGGACATAATTTCATAAGGCAACCTTCGTTAATGAACTGCTGATGCAACAAGATATGTTGTTGACTCGTTTGATATGAATCCCAGGGATTGACACCCGTTATACACAGCGATTCGTCTATTGAATGACATCAAAATTGCATTAGAAACATCATGCATGTTTTTTGGTTTCATTGAAAACTTTTACCTCCTACATAATAGGAATATGAATGCCCAGTAAATTTGCCCCAGTACCCCCCGAAACATGTTCAATAATACAAGATCGAGATTTCAATTGCATTCCTCCTCTTTATCAACAGATGCAATACAAATGAGTCCTAGTCATTTAAATATCTCTCTAATATGCCATCTGAGATGTAAATCCCCAGACAAAAAACCTATTTATCAACTATTACTGCACCCGCTTTTAAGGAATGTTTTCACGCATCTCTAGACCCAGAAAATCGTGATCCCTGTAGCAAGCCCTCAATGTAACTGCGAGGATTCGAACCTTCACCACGTGCTTATTCTCATGCATTGGGGTGAATCATTACAGCATTCTCCATCTGATTATTTAGTGAATCTGCCGTCGATTTCATATTAATTACCTGATCTTGAGGCTGCAATAGGGATTTTCACAACAGTAACAGATCGTCAAGACAACATGGAGAATACTAGAAACTCACTTTTTCGACGTCTTTCCCGAAGGACTGCCATATGCTCGCCGCAACACTATCTTTGTCTTTATATTCCATCTGAAATTCATAAGCAAGCTAACGTTCACTAACTGACACAAAATCCAACACAATTGTGCTGCTCACCTTCAAGAGACGCTGCGGTTCTCGTTCATGGCTTTCCTGTAGGGGGAGAGAGGTGCAGCTACGTCATAAGCACTTTGCAGATCAACATTGGAGAAATGGATGGGAACATTATTTGAATAGGAAGCCGCTATTGTTATTGAGGATAATGCTTCTACCTCAGAGTAACGATAACGCTAACGTCATGGTCACGCTGATCACGGGGAGAGCGATGCATGACAGCAATTAGCAATATGATGAGAGGACATTTTTGCCTCTGAACTTTTTCATCAGATTATCGCTGGCAATTATAGAAACTTCACTCCTTTGTATGTGACACAAAAGGAAGCAATTCGGAAAAAATGTCAAATTAGAATGAGACTTCTTTTAGTACCAACTTCCTTTGAAGTTACCTTGCAATGGATTACACTTATCAATTAGTTACAAATCAACATAGACAAAAGACAATAAAAGACAATAACGGTCAATTTTTATACAATTTTCCGATCACTGAAGAATCAATAAAGTAGAAGTGGCTCTGATTGGGTGTTGTTGTTCAGCAGCTGATTCTTGCTGGTGAAAGATTTGATGTACAGCGCGATTTTTTCATTTCAGCAATTTTGTGTATGGCGCATTTATCATTATTTCGACATTTTCTTTCTTCGGTGCATGTTCGGGCATTGACATCTCGGATGATGGTCTTCATTTCAGGTGTTCGTTGATTCGTTTGTGTAAATGCCGACGAGTTTCTCCGAAGTAGCTCAAAAGTATAGCTCATTTGTAGACGAGGGAAGAGCATTCTTCAAAAGGAATTTCATCTTCATTTTTAATAAAGTTTTAACTTTTCAAGGTGGTGATGGCAACTTTTAGCGTGATTTTTTTCTAAACTTCCATATATTTGCTTGACTTTGCATTTTAATTCGCTCAAAGTATTACCGATGAAGGGTAATTTCCAGTCTGTATCTACTTTATCATTGTCTTCATTTCATATTTTCTTTCAGGACTTTTTGCAAATATTCTTTCAATTTGCTTCGGGCGATATCCATTGTGCATAAAGATCTCACGAACGATATTTTTATTGTTCTCACGGTCAAGGGGGTCACTAGTCAATCTTTGAGATCTGTTCAACAGTGCTTGTATGGCATTATTTTTGTAGGAATCTGCACAGTACGATTTTTATGAGTATTTGCCAAATTATTCGTTTTCTTTAAAGTGCAGTTCGTGCCGATTGACTTGTTTTTTAAAAGTGGAGAAATTGGATAGTGTCATTTTCAAGCCGCTGAAACATGTTTGCGAATAAATTCTGTTTTAATCTGCTCTCTCTGCAAATAAATATCAAGGCGACTATCAATACGTTCATATTATACATACCCATTAATCATTGTAATTTCAATTACATATCTACTTTTTCACCGTCTTCAAAATTTACGGCTCCTCTCTCTCAAATCTGGTCAATTTATATCACATAGTTGTCCAGTCAAAAAGCATTGAAACACAAGATCAAGTGTAGATTGCTGCAATGACAGCTGTATATCTCGCGGAAAATCTAATTCCGGGAATACTCAAGGCATTTCAGAGGATATCCGGCAAAATGACAATGATAAAAAAACCTCAAGAAGTCTACAGGTAGTCTCTAACTAAAACCCAACTCCAATTAATCACTATGGAGTTCCAATCAAAAATGCCTCCATAAATAACCTTCAAGACGAGGTGGACTTCTTATCAATGCAAAACTGAAGCAACTGCGGGTTGTAAAGCAAATGTGGTGTGTTAAGGCAGATGCATATATGGAAAAGATGAATGAAAGACCAATCGGTCAAAATCATGTATTATTAGCTAAATTTCTGTTACATTTGTCGCAGACCTGCTGCTTCATCAGACAAAAATAAATACGAGTACGGGTTGCATTATGGCTTAACTGCTTTGTTCATTCTCTGTAACTCCTCGTTGACTCAGATCACTTAACTATCATCGAGTTTGTCCTTCTAGTAAGTATTTTTAAAATTTTTAGACATTTTAGGATATAATAATTATCTTTCAAATCATTTGCAACGCTTAAAAATTAACTAGTCGCTAGCTTGGTCTTTTCTAATTTGTTACCTTGACGCACTTTGCTACGTTGAATTACTCGTAGTTATGAAATATAACCGACAGACAGGCAATTTAAAAGCACGATTTCATCTACTCGGCGGGTGAGTGAAAACTGTCTAACTTCTTCACGAGTATCAGCAGCTGACGGTGTGCTCACTTAATGTATATCTTTTCAACTTTCGTGAATTATCACTGGAACTATCTCAACATGCTACATAGGCCAATAACATACTCATCATCATCGATTGGAACAAGAAAAAAGTTGCACTGACCTCAAGCCTAATACCTGACATTTCTCTCACCTGAGATTTTGTTCGACGCGACCGTTTGACGACTTGTGAGGTCATATTGGGTTCGCCGCGGGCACCAACCTTCGGAGTTGGACTTCTGAATCGTGTGGCCGCTCCCGGCTGTAAAGTCAAAGCCGTGTTGTTGGCATTTGCGCGATTGAGATGCCTTGAACGTTCTCTGCTTTGTGTCTATAGACAAATTTGTGGAATAGAATTTCAGATAACACAGCAAAACTGAACAGATAATAAAATAAAACTTGCATGAAGCGATTTAAACATCAAATAATGTAAAGCAAAAAATGTATCTTTTACATTCGCCGCCTGAGCAATCATCCGAAGCCGACAAAACTATTGAGCTAGCAATGAAATTCTGGTAAACTATCATGATGGCAACGTGATTGTGTGTCCACAGAACTTCGCTCGACCTGCAGTTCAACCTAGAAGCATAAGGGTAAGGCCACATGACGAGATTTTGAGATGCACTGTAGCCCCGCTGTGAAAATGTTTGTATCTGTTTCAATCGGAGCGGCCACAATAGTAGCTCCAGCTGCGCTGTGGCAGCTTGTCACAGCTAGCTTCGAGGTTTGGTAATTCCTCTTTCAATTATTACAGCTCAAAGCTCGAGCTATGGGATGATCTAATTTTAGAACTAACGTAGTAAACCAACAATTCTGACGAGTGGCGAGCGGTAATCAAGCTGTACGGCTCATTATGTGGCCGCGTAACTCTCGCAACTCAAAGCTTGACAAGGCTATGCGCCGCTGGTAGCTTTAAAGCGCAGCTCGTCATGTGGCCTTACCCTAAATAGCTGCCGGACGCATTAATGGAAGACAAGAAATGATTATGCTATTTTCTTAAGTAGAACCGACGATTTGAGACACGACTGACACGTCGTTTAGGTTAGCGTTCCTGTAATAGAATCAAGGATTAGCTGCGGCCCTAGAGCGGGTTGCAGTGTGGGATGATTGAGGATTTACACTATATTCCATTTCATGTTTTCCTATGCTTAAGATAACATTTGTACATATAATAGTTTATCCTTAGTCATAGATAAAACACATGACTGAGTTGCATATTTGAAATATTCGGAAATGCATTCAATCAGCTATTCAGATTTCGGTTTTTATGCTCATGAAAATCTTATTCCAATACACCCAGGTCTCGTTCACAATACAGCCCAGTTCTCGTCATACACGTATATACCACTTTATTGAATGACGATTACATCTTCAAACTTATGTATCGGCATACTAATTAGGCCTAACTCAAGTATGCTGCGTGCAACTTGAACTCTTTGTATAGTTGTCAAATGAATAGGTTAGTGAGCGCATTGCAAATGCAGGCGCAAATTCGCCTCAAACAAAGCCATCAATCCATCGTTTGATGCTTAACACATGGAACAAAATATAGCTCTGCACAAGGAAGCTGAAGCAAAATACATGTACATAAACCAAATTGCTTGAACTAATTTCATTTTCGCAACAACGCTGCCAAACAAACATGAGAAAAAGTTAATGCAGGTGATTTGGCGCTGTTATAGAACTGACTGGCAAAAAATCGTCGATTAGTAATTGTTGTTTCATAAGAGCAAGTCACCCTTGATAAGACCAATCGATGCTTCTGAGCCTGAGTTACGAGTCTTGTAAAAAATCGATGCAAAATATGAATGTCCCTCTACAGAATAAAGGAAGATTAATTTCGAAAGGAAAATTTCACATTATCTATATTACTTTTGAAAAAGAGGGAAAGTAGAAAAGATCGAAAGAACGACAATCGATTCCATGTATTCTGAAATAATAAAGACTATGCTGACTAATTAGCATCCTTTTATAATGTTCAAGCTACAGTGTACAGCAATATGAAAAAAATTGTAATTGAATTTTAGATTAACTCAGAAATAAAAGAAAATATTTGTATTCTAACATGCCGGGCATGAAATTTACTTGGCCTACAAGGAGACTATTATTTAGGGTTAATTGATTATTTCCAAACTTATAAGCCTTCTTCCTACATAGATGTCACTGACTGCCCCGAAAAAATTGGCTGCTTGTACAACGCACGCACTTTGCAGCAGAAAACTATAAAGGAATTTGGAACCTTTCGTTTGAAATTTTCAACTTGACACCCGATACTGAATTCCTGACAATTGAGATCTAAAGAATATTTGATATAGGTTGATCAAACCAGCAAATTAATTAAACAGGTGAAAGCGATTCACTTTCACTAGATCACAGTAGGAAATCCTTTCTTTTTTCGTTCAATTTCATTTGCATGTGAAAACCTATCATCAACAAGTCTGATGGATAATATTAACAAACTTTTGTATCTAAAACGTTCTTGAGGTCATGTTTGAAATTGCACCGAAAAGGTACCTTTACAAGTATTCACTTGCTGTTTTTCACTTGCTTATCAAAACTTCTGAGAAAGGCTGTACGTGCCGTATTTTGATATTTGTATCTCTTTTTGTGTTCCATTTTGAAAGCCAGCGGATTGGAATTCTGTATATTGTTTCTATGTCTCATCTTGCAGATGTCTGTGATCTCAACAATGCTTGTGACAATACTTTCTCAGGACAGCGAATCATCAACCGTATGAGAACAAATCCTATCTAGATTAATTAGATGGGACACAGGAAAACGCATTCAAAAATATTCTACTTGTTGTCCTTGCTTGCTTGGTCATTACAAATAAAAAAATTGCTCACTACAAAAAAGATCATTATTTTTGTTTTCATTAGACGTTGATGCTTTCGCAACAGGGGAGATTCATGCCGACTAGTTCTGTAACAGTGCCAATGATCTACGGTTTTAATAAATAAAAAAGCGTAATATGCGTATAATCGTGCAAACCTGTTTTCCGAACAAACATATGAATAAGATCAACTTTAACATTTTTACAAAACATTGTAGAAGCCAAATCTGTTATTAATCACGATATGCACTAAGTACATGTAATTTCTCTTGGGAGATTACCTTGTAAGTTACTGATTGGCCTAAGGTCTGTAAACCAAAATATTTGAGAAAATGTCAATGTTAAACAGAGGAAGCGAATGCAATATGTAGAAAAGTCTTGACTTCATTAATCTGCTAAATTTCTACTGATGAGTGACTTCGTACCGTAGTAAAAGCCAGTCCAAAATACGAAATTCGGCATTATCGATACGTTTCGCCTGCTAGCAGGACATGATCACGAAATGAGGACATTCCTTATCGTGATCATGTCTGCCGATAAGAAACGCATACTACATCGAATGTACTGGTACCAAATGAATTGGGCTCTAATGTTTGAGACTTGTAATGATCTGATTGTCCTTTGTTCTCCAAACAGGAGCAATTTTGATGACTTACTTAACACTGTGATGAACCTTAAACTATCAACTTTGATTTGCTTTAAACCATTGTGCGCCTTGTAGGCGAATATGAGACACTTTTAGTGAACCCGGAAGTTGGAGCGATTTTGAGTATGAACTTTAAAATCAAAACTTCAGATGCTTTCATATGGCCACGCTTGTTCTCTGGGTATGTACAACAAGTAAATGATGTCCAACGCTAAAAGATAAATACAGCTCTGTGTATAGATTCAATGTCATACCAGTAATATGCTTGATCACGTCATGCACGTAGCGCTTTAAGCTTTGATGACACATAGAAGATGTACGATCATGGACACTACTAACAGATAGGTGACAATAAAGTTCTACGTTAATAAAATAGATAAAGAGAATAAATCAGAAGAATTAATGATAAAAGTTAACGAAAACGTAGGAAAAATAGACGATCCTTTTGAAGACATTGAATGTTATGACATTGAACCTATGCACACAGCTGTATTCATCTTTTAGCGTTGGACATCATTCACTTGTTGTACATACCCAGAGAACAAGCATGACCATATGAAAGCATCTGAAGTTTTGATTTTCAATTAGAAATTCAAGTACAAATTAGCCGCTCATTTTTTCAAATCATACTCGGGATGTTTTCTGCATCTAAAAAGTTAGGAATGAGCGACATTTTCTGAATAGGCGATCTTGAAAGTTTTAAGACAACTATTGGTGATTGAATGCTCACAATCACACAGAAAGCTGAAAAGAGGATTGCTAATCATGTTCCTCAGAAGGAACATCTGATTTGTCGACGGTATGATGTAGAGAAGGAAGTCAATGATAAGCATTCTTATGTTAGGAGAAAATTTGACATAAAATTATCACTGAAAGGTTTGAAATGAGATGCGAACTAGACACTGCTATGACAGCAGAGCAAAAATGTCATCAACATGTTAATATAAATAAAATTGATTTCTCACGTGTTCCAGAGCAGAACAAGAGATAAAGGTCTCTCTCTCCCTCTTTCTCGATAAACGCTTCTTGGTCCAAAATAAGGAGGCTTGAAGATAGAGACGCACATGGCCTTCGCCGCTCAGTGCTTTCTATCGGAGATGTTTATTGGTAAACTGTAGTATGTGTGAAGATTTATAAGGTGAGTGATGTTAAGATGTGCATTGTGCGTCAAGTGTGAAAGCTAAACTGCGGTAGTTCATGTTTCTATTGATTTTGGGCTGAAGCAGTGAGATTTTGATTCAATAAATGCTGAAGCAACGAAGCCGATTTGAAAATCCCCTATATCGTGATCCTTTTACGCTCATACAAGGCAGTACTCAGTACTCACTGATTCATCGTTCTTTTGTGCCTTGTAATAAACTTGCGAGCAGTTCCATCGATATAAACGTCGTCACAACGTTGGCATGTCTACTTATAGACTACGAATTCGTCATTACAAGAATATTTAATTGTTACAATCAGAATTATTACTATAGAAAAACTATTGACATGGAAGTTGAATTAAAACAAACCTTTATCGAGAGAGAGACTTTCATCTTTCGTCCCGCTTTGGGTCAAGTTGCAAGAATGGCTAACCTCACTCGCCGTTTAGTCAAGTACGTCAACATTGATTCCAATTATAAGATTTGATGAAATACAGGTCTCTTGCGTATCATGCATCCAGAAACGCTGGATGACTAGAATGTTATAATTTTCCGCAAGCATTCAACATAATGATGGTACGCATTTATGAAATAGCCAAGTTTTAAAATAAGCCCTAGCTGCTTTTATAATCTGATTGATTTATCCTTCTTTGTTTCGCCAAATATTTCGCAGCTGTCACCGTATCGACGGGCACAATGTGACATTACGCTTAATTACGTGAGATTTTTTTATTGAACCCGTCGTCCTTTTCGCAAACTTATCATTCGATTTGATGAAAATGGAATCAGTATTGAAAAACCCAGAACTTCTAAGTGATTTATCAAGAGCTGGTAGTGGATATTGTAATTTACGAAGACTGTAGACAATGTAATGTCAACAATGAGCGTGGACTTAAAACGGATTTAACAACAATTATTCTCTTACCACAGATGACGTCATCACATCTTCCCGACCTCTTGTTCGAAATGCCATTTCTGAAAGAAACATTTCAACCTAAATCAACCATTGGAAAATAACATGACATTTCTAGAAGAAAGCATTCCATATTACTTGTATTCTGAGTATGACGTCAATAAGGTTCAGTATCTAATAATGTCAACTAATGACATTGATCGCCGTGGGTAGGAATCAAAAACAATTCACACTTATAAGGAATATGTAAAAAAATGAAAATTCATTTATGCCATTTCATCAATTACAATCTCCGCTTCATTTCTGTTTCTTTCAACCACATTTGAAGGATGCCTTTGGGTTTCACTAAAGAGATTTTTAGAGATTTTACTAGAGATAAAAGCACCATGCTATTTTGGAATAGAGATTCAAACTTATTTTCGTCCTTAATTTTTTCCCAACCCTAGACAAACTTTCTTGCAATCAGAGAACTTCAACATATATACGAATATCAACAAGCGAGGAATATTGAAAGCTCTTTTCGTAAACATATCTGTAGACCCACATTCAATCGCTAAAAAATTATGCTTAAGTGAATAATCTAGGGTTATTAAGTCAAAATGCTGCGGGTCTGTGATTTACTACGATTTAATCAACATTATCATGGATGGTATGTCAACAGAAGATTATACATTATACATGTAGCATACATGTTACGTAAATCAAAGTCTGTGTTATATAATCAACGTTACTATTACATGTATTACTATAAAATATATCTATTATGACTATCTATCATAATTATCATGATTATCTATCATAAAAGATTATAAAATACACCGATCAAACTGCACATTGAATATTAAAACTACTAAACGCGTATGTTATTGAAATATTAAGCAAATTTGTTTCAACAGCAGCAATTTTTACAGATAATATCCTCTTACTATGAAAAGGACAGCATGGAAATTACCTCGTATACGTAAGATAAATTTCACACGCTTTACAATATTCATGTGTCAAATAAGATCTCAATACTAAGATAGCTATGAAAACTCTATACGATGATTAAAGCATAGGAACCGATATAAAGCATCGTAACAGTATATAACATAACAATAACACGAAAATGGAAAAATCAATCAAGGCTATTTGGAAATATCAAGTTGATTTTCGGTTAAGAAATCATTAAGCACAGCTCGTACTTAAAAAATTATTGATGCTGGTTACAATGATTAAATGTTGACGAAGTAAAATAACTACTGTTATCACTCCATAGGAAAATCTACTTCTTCATCTTACAGGGTAGTATTGCACTGAAGAGTTATGCGAAATTGCTGATGCTTCTGATATCAATTTTTGTGCTTCTGCAAGATAATCTTCAGCGAATTATTTTCTTGTATGCTAATTCTTCAGCAGCAGAATTATGTTAAATAAAGTCAAAGTAGTAATTCTGGTAGAAAAGATGTTTATTTGCATATTTACAAGAAATAGGTTACCAAAACTGCAAAAACACATCTCTTCTAAATTTTTAACCTCAAATAAAAGAATATTTTTCCGAGACCTTCATCTGCGGAGGCTCCAAGGCTGCGCGCCTCAAACCCCCAGTGGTGGCAACGCTGCAAATGGGTGATGCAGATCCCGAAGTTGTGTCAAAAATGAACCGATTTTTGGATTAAATAGATAATAAAACTGCACTGAGAACGATGGTATTGGGCCTGTGACCGTCAGATGTTTCAATATGAATTGTGAGGAATCCCCGAATTGCTAAATCTTTATTCGCAAGAAGAAAGTAAGATCAACCACAAGCCTTCAAATACGTTAACTGCATGTGGGCAAAATAGTGTAGATTATGAAAGGGCTGAGGAGACGAGCCCTTTGAAAATAGTGCGGCGCCGGTCAAGTTTGGTCAAAATCTCGTCGAATTTGGATGAAACCGCTTTTATAAAACGCGCCTTGATCATGAGTAGCCTACTTATGAATACGATCGCATTTAGCAACCCATGTGAGCTAGATTTGCTGATTTACCGTTGAAGTCATACCCCTCTACCTTCTTTTCCGTTGAGGTCCGTCGTCTTTCTGCCTTTTTTAGGGGGCTCCATCGTCGTTGTCTTGGGGGAACCCCGAAGATATGCCATGATCCAGGTGTGCGATATGTCACCATCTTGCTGGAATCACAGGTCTTCGTGACCGTTCAGAAAACCGGTGACAAGGACCGAGGAAATGCTCGAGCACTTCACAGTAATAATCGGACGCTACCGTCATCGTGACACCGTCCCCACAATCCGAAATTTCCTAAAGCACACCAAACAGTAACTTTCGGAATGCGGAGTGGTCACTGATGAACTTCCAGAGGCTTAGTGTCAGACCAATATCATAAGTTATGTCTCTTGACCATCCGTAATAGATAGAAATGAGCTTCATCGCTAAAGAAGAATGACTGCAGAGGGAACCTCTGAGAATATCTCCACACAAGGTTGTTCGGGTTTCATAATTTGTCTCACTCAACTCCTGCACGAACATCATTATGTAGAGATGCTCGTTCAGTTCCTGGTGTAAAATTCTGCGAACATTTCGATCAGACATGTTTAGGGCAGCCGCATATTTCCGTGGACAACGCCTGCGAGAGAACTGCATCAAGGCTCTCAATAGTGCAGCACTTAGTTTATTTGCATATTATCATATAGTCCTAGCATATTCATGGTGACCGAGCAACACTGAGTTAGAAATTTACTGACATCTACTGACAGTCCTCTATGAGTACTATCTCCTCTGGGGGAGATAGCGCGTGCCATACGTCACTTTTTCTGTTACCATACGTTACTATAGGACATATAATGCAACTACAATAAATTGATTATTAATGAACTGAGGCCATATATATATATATACTCATTGACATAATTAATAAGCAAACTATCATTGGCTTGAATTGAAGTTTGTTTCATTTTTTTCTCAGGTATGATGCAATATCTCGCTTTCTATGTCACCATTCAACACATTAAATGGAGAAAGATCTAAGGTAGTCAAATTTCAAATTTTGATATCGATACAACTGTTACAATTGCTTTTACAAATTGAACATAAACGTGAACTGAAATCCAGCTTTTGTAAAATAAAATGGCACACGATCAGTTTACCAGAGGTATGGCTATCGGAATGATTCGCTGTGGTAGAAGTTGTGTGAGTGTTGCCGAAGAGCTGCAACTATCGAGAATCGTTGTTTGGAGGTGGTGGTGTCGATGGAAAGCAGAAGGAGATGTTAAAAAGAAGAAGGGATCTGGTCGACCAAAAAGTCTGCAGGAAGGACAGACGCACGTCTAGTTTTAGCTGCAAAGAGGAATAGATTTGTGTCACTCCCAAAGCTAGTCGCACACTGGAAAAGTGCCTCAAATATAGACAGTAGCGTTCGAACGGCTTACCAAGATTGCGAGAAGCTGGAATTCAATCGCGACGACCAGCAGTCCTAATTCCATTGAGTTTTGGGCACCGCAGAAGACGAGTTGCCTGGTGTGATGTCCATCGCTCATGGAATGACCATCACTGGCAGAAAGTCTTGTGGACCGATGAATCGAGATTCACTCGGGATTTCAATGACGGTCGTGTCAGAGTGCATCGTCTTCCAGGTGAACGCTTTGCTCCATGCTGTATTAAAGAACACGACATATATGGTGGTGGAAGTGTTATGCTGTGGGGTGGCATTTGGCATGGCGGACGAACGACAGCAGTCATCATCAAAGGCACGTTGACTGGAGAGAGGTATCTCAATGAAATTGCGCTTCCTTGTTGTTTCCCCAGTGGTCAGGGTGGAGGATCTCGTCTTCCAAGACGACAACGCAAGACCACATCGCTCCTCGGCTGTCATTGCCACTGTTAGGAGATTGAACATTCAAACCCTTGACTGGCCTGCACGCTCACCTGACTTGTCACCCATTGAACAAGTCTGGGAAGAGCTTGGGCGGCGAGTGAGAGACCGTTATTCACTTCCATCAGAGTCCCTGAAGATTCTATCTGAAAGACTGACAGAGCAGTGGCTTCTCCTTGAAACATACTTCATTCAGAAACTTTGTGAATCCATGCCATCTCGGATTACTGAATGTATTGGAGCTAGAGGGGGGGGGGCACACGCGCTATTAAAGTTGAATCTGCTACATGCGTTGTTTTTCTGTGCTAGCGACTTGGTGGAGATTGTGACTAAATTATCAAGGTATCATACATACATGTATATATACCAGTCAAAAACGAAAGAAGCTAAAGAAGTAAATGTTTAAAAAAAATTGTCAGTGAGTATATATAACAAGAAAAATATTAATAACTATACTCAGCAACCGGAGGAAAATATAATGAAATTAAAATTGAAAACACGACTTTTACTTATAAGCATAAGCGCTTTCTTTTCTTCAGATGCTTTATAAGTAATGAGATTAAGATAACATGCTATTTACAAAATTTGAAATATACATCATAAAGTTGGTCATTAGATATAACATGGAAATTTGGAACATATCTTCAAAGTCATAGGATTATGTAAACCATAGATTTCTGTTGAGGGCAAGATAATTAGGTCGAATTGAGTGATGGATCAAAGGATTCTCTGAAATGTCTTTCTTTGTTTTTTTCTGTACACCACGATCAGAAAACATCTTATAAAAAGGGAAAATAGAAAAAGATTTTCGTCCATATACATCTAAATGTTCACTTAAACTTATCTGTCTATAATTAGGGTTTTTATCTGTTGTTTGTGAATTCTTGTTCTGCACCTTATTGTATTTTTAGTCTCGCCAATCTAATATTGGTTGCATCCGTGGCATGTAATTACGTAGATAACATTTTGTGTTGAGCATGACATGTCATGTCTTATTGTAAAAGTCCTTCCATTGAAATTATACATAGATCCTTCCCTCAAATAACTACAAGTTCCACATCTGTATGCATGTCTTTATTTCCGAAAGTTACAGCAGGGCTGATAGTTTTACAATAAAAAAAGCACATGTACAATCATAAAAAATTCACTGCAGAAGGTAAAAAAGATCTACGGTATCGCTCAGTTCTTGTCCGTATTGTCGTTGTGGTCCGTCGTAATTTCCTCGAATATTCGCTCTTCTGAGGAATCTTCTGCTTCAGGTCACTGGAGAGATTCAGCATTGCTTTCCGGCACAATAGCTCTCGTATGTCACACAGTTTTTGCAGCTTACAGACTTCAAGTATATTGTCATAATTATAGCTATGGTCTTGGTAGCGTATTCCATATATCATTTTCAAAGCCCGTTTTTGAACTCCTTCCAACAGGTCTGAACACTTCTTGGTCCGTAAACAGGGGCAGCATACTCTAGCAAGCTTCAGATCGACGCACAGTAGAAATGAACAAGGTCAATTTGAGAAAATCTTGCTCTTTTTATCTGAACAAGGGAATAGATCTAGGATCTAGGATCTTCACATTTCTTTACAGAAAATATTTTGTTTGTTGTTAGTTTAGAACTGCATAAAATTCTCTTGAGACTTTTTGGTTGTCGTTTATTTATAATGAATTTTGAGTTTTGGATTATGTCTTCAGTTCGTTCATCTTCTTTTAACATTGAATTCAAAGAATGGATTGTTGGGGAAATATTTGGATTTTTTCGGATTATTTGTCATGACAAAAGGAATAAGAGATTGTCATTGTTGGCTTTTAAATTTTGTTGCTCAGTTAAAAGTTGAGATCGATCCAATTGCAAGGCCTTGTCAATTCCATTTAATATTAATTTTCTGGGATACTTCTGTTTAGTTAAAAAGGGTTCAATTCTTAAAGTCGTTCATGTCTTACTTGTGGATCGCTAACAACTACACAAATGCGACGTACTAAATTATAAGGTATAGCTCGTTTAATATGTCGTGGGTGACAGGAACAAAAATGTAAATATTGATGGGTATCTGTTGGCTTATAAATATGTCTGTTGAGATGCAATCGTTCGTTTTAATTACTTTTATATCTAAGAAGGCAATTTCAGCATCACTTGTTTCCATAGTAAATTTTATGTTGGGGTTAAGACTGTTTAATAGATTGTAAAATTGATCCAATTGGTTCAGGTTGTGATTCCAAATTAGGAAACAATCGTCTAGATACCTTTTCCAATATATCAAAGTGTATATATACAACTCGTAGAATTTCAGCGGCTTAAAGCGCCGCATGCGAAACCTAGTTGACTTTTCATGTTTTTGAAGGCCGGCAGGCGAAACCTCCAGCCTTTTGGGAGTATAACTAGTAGACTTTTCATGTTTTTTTAGGAGTATAACTTCTAGAATTTGAGCTGCTTAAAGCGCCGCATGCGAAACCTCCTGGAATGTTCAAAAATTTTTCTCGGCAATTATATCAAGCAGGAATTACAACTTTACTGAGTCAAATGTTATTTCAAAATGTCACATGAAGGAGGATTTTGTGAATCAAAATTTCTTGACGTGTATGAATTTCAAAAAGTACTAGTAATAATAGGCCTATATCCCGCACACAATAGATCGAATGGAATTGTCAGCTTCACAAAGTACGGTTTGCTTCTTGAACCTGCACTATACTATGGTACATGCAGTTTTTATAAAGATAATACCCATTGGTGCCTATGATGCATTAACACAAAGAAGAAGACGAATATCAATATAGATAAAATAATGTGCTCATAATAATGCCCCCGATAGGCAGAATTTCTACAAGCAAACTCTAATTTTAAGCAAGCCCAAGCCAGACATCTTTCTCCTAGAATGTATATATAAATCGATGGTCATGAACTTTTTGCAACTCTTTGATTTTCTCAAATCAAGAGAATCATCTTCATTTTCTCAAATCACCAAAATCATCATCATCTTCTCAAATCACCAAAACCATCATCACTTCCTCAAATCAAGAGAATCATCTTCATTTTCTCAAATTACCAAAATCATCATCATTTTCTCAAATCACCAAAATCATCATCACTTTCTCAAATCAAGAGAAACATCATCATTTTCTCAATTCTCCAAAATCATCATCACTTACTTGTTAAATCATCGTCTTTACTTGGAAAGTAGTCAGCTTTTCCCATCATGTCTAATGAATCGGCTAACCAATCCTCTGTTATTCTGAAACTACCGTTCCAATAAAAAAAACTTGATTTATATGGAGAAAACAGTCGAGTAATTTGCTATGAAATTTTATGACGATCGGTTATATAGTATGTACAAGGAGTATGTATGTATAAGAGAGGGAAATACTAAAGAGCCAAAAAACGTAACAAAGAAACATAAATCACGTGGCGCGCATACAACATAGATAATGCATAGTCCAGTCAAAAAAGGTCCAACATCTTCAAAGAGGCCCATACATCGTCAGAGGGCCCATGAATGGCTAGAAGGGACTTTTTTGACAATATCAACTGTAATGACTTCTGATCAGAGGGGTTTTATGCAACACATCATGAAGATGTTCTGTCTTAAGACGGGATAATGCGTCACTTCATGAAGCTGTCATTCAATCTTAGGGGCCCATATATCTTACCCCCTACCCCTTCTATTTTATTGCATTTTCAGGAGAATATCAGAAGTAACCCAGATGGCCGTCAAAAAATCCAGAATTCCTGATAAATCCGGAAGATTCTCTTCCCTGAATGCATGACAGCTGGAATTCATAAAATATATACAAATTGGGAAATTTTGTGTCGTGTTCAAGTTCAGTTAAATTTCACAAATTCGCTGTACGATTAACTTCATCGATGCAGACTCCTACCTGATGTAAGAATACCAACAACACAACATCAAAATCAATCTATTTCAGCGCTAATGGTACATCATAACCAGGTCCTTAACATGGACGTTCAACTTAGCATTGAACTTCAACCACATCCAAAAATATTCTATAGGCTCCATACATGCATCAGTGAAAATTAAGTGTTGAAAATCCTGGATGGAAATTTTCATCATTCCGCCGCTGCTTATCATTTACGGTACAACTTAGGATTAGGTAGATTCTATAAGAAGTGCATTATCAATGATTATTAAGAAATTCACTCGAAATACTGAAGAATTCGGAAAAACTACAAGCTGTCTTTTGAGAAAAATCTAGCTTTTGAAATTTTACTGACAAACACAAAAATTTGCTGACATTGACTGATATTTTGGTGACACAAAAATATTACTGACAATTTACTGACCGCGGTCAACACGCATATTAGTTTATTCATCTCACTGTATAATGTATATTTTCAGACAACCCGACATTCTACCAAAAAGTTCCTTTTAACCCAGCTACACTTGATATTACCGAGCATAGTAGGCTATAGCTCAAATGGCTCCTCTCACTTATAACCGCAAAAAAGGCAAATTGATCGATTGCAAATCCATCAGCAAAAATTTTCAAACCTGAATGCAGAAATCCAGAAATTATTATTCAAATGCTAGGCCTACATGCCTATGTCTTATCTGCTGACATATAGGTTAACAGTCTGAACCAGTGTTCACAAATATCACAATGCGAAAAACATCGCAGACTGCAAACAATATTATGTTGGCCATCATAGTTTAATGCATAAGTTATCTATCCAAATTGCCTTTTTTCAGTGAAAGCCTCGGTGTCACTCCTTGTCAAGTGTATTTGACAAGTAAAAATTAAATTGCAGTATTTTTCAGATAAAAGTTGACCAACGTCTCGTGCCACGGAGAAGGCAATTATAAACACGCTACTGTTCAATCAACTTTATCTATCCAAAAAAGAGCGCACATATTTGTTACCTATGCGTACATGCAACAACACGCTAAATCATGATGATTTTTCTCATGAATTTGTCTACCCCGAAAGGATTAGAATCACTGGAATCACTTTCTCAATTTTTTGAAGAATTGTATGCACAAGACTTTAGTTCATCGCCTCATTTAGGAGGTATGTTCAGCAGCAAACTTCATAGCTCTCTCAACTGCCTCACGATTGACGGCAAGCTTCTGCTCTTCCTGTACTGCCCGGTCTTTTCGCTCATGAACATAAGCAACTTTCTTCGTGTGCGCATTATAGTCTGCTCTGGCTTTCAAAGCAAGGCGTAGAACTGACTGGAACAGATGAGGCACCGAGTACGTGGTAGTTCGTGCTCGTATAATGCTTTTACAAGTACCAACGAAATCTTTGCAACATGAAATAAACGGCTACGCTTCACATTGAGGTGTTTCATCAGCGCCAGGCGTGCCAGATTCCAGGTTGAGGTAACAAACAAAAGATTTCCTCCTAGAATTTCTGAAATTAGGCTTGCCAAAACCTGTGTCATTTGCACCATATTCGAGGTTAGCGTGACAAACGAAATATACATCCCTAGAGACCAACTAAATATCTATTCCTAGAATTTATGAAATTAGGATTGCCGAAACAAGTGCAGGGCACGCCAGATTCGATGTTAACGAGCCAGACAAGATCCATTCAAGGAATTTCGCAATTAAGTTCAGCTGTGGCACTTTCAATCCGTTCTTAATAAACGAATCATCTACGGTGAGCAAAACACAACTTTTAGCGTTTCTGCCTCGACTAAAGTTAATAAATATACCCGATTCACAGTGAAGTTACTGAATTTCCAACAAAATCAGAGAATAAGACCACGTGAGGCTAAGCAAATCACAGCAACGAGGTTTGATGCATTCTGATGCGTAATTCTGAGTCAATTGGAGCCTAGGTTGGAAGGTTGTGAAATCATAAACGTGGTAACGGTCATGGAGTAACATTGTACCGGCTCAGTAACAGCAGTGCGATAGCTAGCCATTGATGTACATATCGAAAAATGTGCACATCACAATGGTCATGTATTTCTATTTTGCCGCAAGCCAATTTAAGTGGCAGGGAGTTGTTGCATATTTTCTAGAACTGAACTTGTACAGATCTTACGCTTCGATTTCCATCAACTAATAAGTGAGTAGTTACATTTTAAATTACATCTCAACATGAAATACGATGTGAGTAAAGACCACACATCAAGTAAATCAGCATTCAAAAAAATACATCAGCTGCAGTGAATATATGGATAACGAACTACTTAAATCCATGAACCACTGTGAAAACGACAAAACAGACAACTTAGAACGAAACATATTTTTCAATATCATCAAAAGCTGTTCACATCTGATGTTCATGTGTTTTAACGAGAAATATTTCTCTCAAATTTTTTCCAAATTTTCTTTCAATTCTTTCTATCTAGTAAAAACTAGTACTACTCTATGATAGTCGGTCTTTCTCCCACGTCCATCACCCTCATATTGAAGGATTAGACAAATAAATCCAGATCACGAAGGATGGAAACTTAAGAAAATATTCAAAAAATGAGAAAGTTTAGATGTATTATGCATGGATGCATTTTGAAACCCATGACACCCATAAAATTCTACAAACCTACAAGATACAAGAGGGAGTCTGTAAGGATTAAAGACAAAGTGTTCATCCACCTAGAACATCATGTAAAATTGGTGAATACGGATCGAGCATTTGGATGTTATGCACTCAAGAAAGAATTTTTCAAGCATAGCATTATAGACATCGAACAACAGCCCTTAGTGCTTGGTGATCATAAACATCGGATTCTACGTCTATTACAATGAGAAGAAGATTTGTTTGCATCAGTAATATTCTGAATAATCTGATATATTCTGAAAGCCAATAATTCATTCATCAGATTTGATGATGTCATTGCTATTGTCCAGAAGCCACATTTATCATCTTAATTTTTTTTAGATGCACGCAATGATATTTAATACTTTAACATCACAAAATGCTAACACGCATTATTGGCTGTCCGTGCGCACCGCACTATTTGCATATTTCTAGAGCGTGAACTGCTGAAAGAATTTACGCACGATGAAGGACCATTAACAACTGACATTTATTCATCTACATGCATCTAGAGGACTGTGATATCAAACACCAACAATTTTCAATGTACACATGGACGTCAATTATACAATCATACAATGTTGTGAATGTTGTATGCAAATAAGCACAATATGTGTGCAAGCATGTATAATATGTATGTGCGCACCCATCATTTCTGCATTATTTGTTCATGCCTCTTTTTGCTTTAGCCGGAATGTCTGCGCCTGAAAATAGTCTTAAACTGACGGCTGATAAATATTTAGCAATTCATAAATTGTTTTATTCCACAATATTTAAATTTTTCATGGGTTTTCACACGGGCGAGTTATGATGATTTGATGAGGTTTGGTTACAGAATTACATTTATCTGCGCGCGCTTCGGTTTCCTAAAAAGGCAGGGTTAGATGTAGCTGTTAGTGATAGACAATGGTTGCAAACAGTTTTTTGCTTCACAGATCAACTTCTTGAGAAAGAAAAATGTCCATAAAAACGGAAAGTTGATTCTAGCCCAAAATTTTGCAAGAATTCTGAATTTTTAAATTCGAAAATCTTTCATCGAGCTATTTGTTGTGTGTGTATGTGTTATTAATTATTTAATCTAAGTGTGTGATTTTATTAATGTCCTAAAGAATGTGCTAACTGTTTTTTATTAAGAGCCGGAGGGTTGGTTATATAAGATGTGAATGAAGGCTGTGTTGGTTCGCTCGCTTTTAGGAAGTAAGTTGCTTCCCTGACCCATGGGTGTAGAACAACCGACGGAGTCCAATTATAGAGGTGTGCTTCGGAAAGCCTGGGCCACATATACAGACAGTAAGTCAGTCAACACCGCGAAAATCAGAGAGAACAAGTCAAGTAACCAAAACGAGAGACCCTTGCTTTATTGCAGTCGCATATAAAGGATAGCATGATTGATCACAAAAAAAACATACATAATACGAGCACGCCGCTTCATCAGCATAGATATCTAGATTAATGGTTGTTTCATGAACAATAAAAAAAAAGCCCAACTACGAGGGTGGAGGATTGAAACTTTGTACTAAAGTTCACGGGAACACAACAACTTAAAAAAAAAAAGTATCGGTACTAGCGTTGTACGACACTATTCAAAAGGTACAGCCGATTTATTGATCAGTATCGATCTGATTGACTATTGGTGATTGATTTTGTTGAAAAATGCATCTAGAAATGGTACAAGAATGAATTCTAACCTAATTTGCAACGTAGAATTCGAATATGGCATCAAAATCTTTCGCTGATGAGTCAACATGAAGATAGAGGCAAGATATTGATCAGTATCGATTAGATTGATTGGTGTGATTGATTTTGCTAAAACCTCACCTAAGAATGTCGCAAAAATGAATCCTCGTCTAACTTGTAACGTAGAATTCGAATTTTACAACAGTAGTATTAATATCGAAATGGCACATCATAGAATTAGGCAACTTGCTCCTTCTCGAATGGGTACTTCGTGTATCGCTTGCTATTGGAAATGGCAAACAACAAGCTGTCAGCGGAGGACACCAGAGCCAGTGAGAGATGTGTGCGTGCTGTGATATCACTTCGCACACACCAAAACACAGCTGTCTGGCTAACATTTGATTCATTGTATGCACTAAACAGTGCGAGGATGTGCGGTATTAGCTTGCTCTCGGTGATAACTTGTTGAGAATAAATAAATTTACTCTCGTGTGGCTTTCACGATCCGGTGTTAGTTACTACTGGGAATACTCGGGAGGAGCAATTTCTTTACGCGCGGTAGTAGCTCCACAGAATCAATAGATTTTCTACCCAGATTTACTCTCTCAAGAGGGTAGGTATAACTCTGCTATTGAATTCAAATGCGATCAGTTTCTTTAGTCGCTGCTCGAAATGGCAAGTTATGTCTTAATGATGCATGCCCTGAGAAGAGAGCGTGTCTTCCGTGATCGAAATAGTCCATTTGATTGTTATGACGAGACAAATTTCCGATTGCGCTGTACATTGACAAAGTCGTGTGTGATAACACTTATTTGTTCTATAAGGGGAGTCATTACATCTCCAACCCGTCGAAGCTTGGCAGTGTCTCCAGAACAACAAACTTTTATATTTCTTCGTTTCTTGGCGAACTACCAATTTTACCATGAAGTGGGTGACATTCATGGATTTTCTTCATCCATCGTGTGCAGAATCATTATGCGAGTATCGAATGCGATTGCAGCATTAAGCTCAAGATACATAAAAATGCCGGAATCTCAAGAAGAAATTGATTCAACAAAAATGGATTTTTACCGGATTGCAAACTTTCCCACTGTTTTTGGGAAGTTGGAGCAATAGATTGTAGACATGTGCGTCTCTTATTTTATGTCCCCCCGCAGAACGCTGCAGAATAACCAACATAGTGGCCAGATGGGGGATCTGGGATAATTCTTGAACACGCATGGATTTTGAAAGCAATCGTTATCAAGGATACCTTCTTGGAGATAGTGGATATCCATGTTCACCAAAACTCCTAACCCCACTACTTCGAATCAATAACGATGTCGAAGGACGTTGTAATCATGCTCATATTCGTACACGCATGACAATTGAAAGACTGTTTGGGCAATGGAAACGTCGATTTCCTATTCTCAAATATGGGTTGCGAATGAAGCTTTCCAAGGTACCACATCTTATCGTTGCAGCTGCTGTACTGCACAACGTTGCAGTTAGCGATGGCGATTCAAATTTTTTTGATGACCTTGAAGAGATTCTACATGTAAATACTGGTGATGACCATGTCTATAGTGGCAATCAAGCTCACGGAAATGTTTTTCGTCGAAGACTTATTGAACAAGTGTTTGCTTGAGGAACACATGAATGTAAATCAAACCATCAACTTTTTGCCACAATTTCAATGGAATGAGTAGGGCTACTGAAAACTTATTATCTCTGGATTTGCCTCTAATAACATCCTTGAGTAAATTATGTGCATTATCTAACTTGTGCTTAAGGACTTGTTGGCCTGTGAGTTTTAGGGGCACTGTTGATGAATATCGGCTATTTGAAATTATGTTCATTCGTAAACCCATACAAAAATCCCTGAAAATTCATTTTATTTATGAATATGTAGGCACATTATCATGATTCACTGGTGCAATCCTTTGCACGATAATAAGAAATCGGTCAATGTAGAAAAATCATCATATTTTGAAATTGGCTGTTCTTGCGTTTGATTTATAATGGGTTTGCGCTCAGTGACATAAAGCATTTCAGCTAGTGATGCAAAGCTACATAACAGAATAATAGGACGATTTGATTATGTAATGTAGGCTACACATTATACATATAGGCCTACACAAAGCAAGTTCACAAAAGCTGTCTAATTTCCAAAACCGATGTCCTATTCTTCTGAAAGCAGCTGCTGTAGGAAACCACTTGTCTTTCTCAGGCTCGTACTGTCTTGATCAGATTCTCTTGGCGGCATACCCCCGCATGCCGAGTTCGTCAATTTTTCCAGTGCCTGAAAAAATGAGAGCATTTAAGACGTGTTGCATGCATTTATTTAAGACACATACTGACCTCAGCAATTCGCTCCAGTGCGGTCGTCTTCCTCCTTTCAACCTCCAATCGCTCTCTTCAAATGGTGTAGAAATCAAGAGTAGATGGGCGCCTTGAGATACGATCCCTTGTCTTTTCCATTGATGCATTCGAGATTGATGCCAATACCATTCCTGATGACTCATTGTCCTGCCTGCTCTCGATTTCTGGGTCATCATCGCTACCATCAATGTCAACCTTTGAGCCAGAATGAGTTATATCATCATCCCCATCGAAGCTGCAGTCAAATGGCTCCAATTCCGCTCCTATTATTTCCGATATTTGTTCATCGGAGACGGACAGACTTGGTGCCATATTCACACCCCACCGGTCGCATGTGTCTCTTGCTTGAATTGTGCAATGTTCTTCGTTTTTGACTTCAAGCCTTTCCGCAGGATCTTCAACTGAGAAGTTGATTTCGTCGTGTTGAATCCACTGTTGAAAGCATATCAGGTCACTCCATGCCTTCTGCTTCTTCGTCAATGTCTTCAAAGACACATCTTTGCTTTCTATAATTCGATTTGATCTAATGAAATCGATCAAAAACTGATGGTGGGCAGCAGTGAAGTTTTCACTTCGTTTTCTAGCTGACATCTCAGTACCTGTACTGTCGCCAATTTTGTTGAAAACATCACAATCTACAACGATTCATTCAATGCATGCCGACGGTCCATTGGTTTATTATTTCAGCCAATGAGTTGGCACACGACTTACGCCACTGTATTAGTAACTCCAATGGCTTGTTAATGCCGCTTCATGAAATCGACTTTACTTCCCGGTAGTAGCTACTCCAGGTATTAGGGCTACTACCGGTAGCAGATAATGCCGCTTCGTGAAATCGGTCCCAAGTGAACTAATTTTCCTACGCCTACTACTTTCTTTAATGATGATCGGAAGGGCCAACATTATGGAGAAAACTTGCGCGCAATGATCTGAATTCTTCGAATCTGAAAGAATTTTGGCAATCGAAGTGCTTTGCTAGAGCTCACATAAATCCGCAAGCAATGCGCGACTTTTTTTCCTATCTCTGTAAGGTATTAGGAATTCCTTATTGCTCACTTAGTAGGTTCCTCGATGTGCCTTCAATTTCGTATTAATCACATTTCTAGCAAACCGAAGCAGATAAACAAAATATTTAATTCTGTGAGTTTGAGTATGTATCATGTCAGTGAAGAGAGCGAACGACGTCCTGATGAGATAATGAAGCACGCTGACGCGTGGATTTTTCCTGGTAAGGTGACAGAAGGAATAATAGCTCTCTCTCTCTCTCTCCCTTTCACTGCATGCAAATTCTTTCATTTTAATAATCGGAAAATGTTGCATTTTAGTGTAAATGTGTTCTAATTTCATGCGATGTGTTAATCAGTAAAAAAACGTATCGGGTTCTATTCAATTTTCTGTATTGAGCATCGACAATACACTTATAATCTCTGCAGACTTCATTCACACAAATTCGGAAATTACGACGTCATTGATAGTAAGGAACACAAAAGACGCCTAACACGCGTGGCGTCACTATCAGCCAGAATCTGACTATGGGTGACAGATGGAAGTGGGAGGCTACAACGGTCACACTCTAAACATCAAACAAGCCGCCAGGCGAACCAAACTAAATCTCAACTCCACAATATGCATTGACGGAAGGTTTACTTTCGGTCCTCGGTGTACTCGCATTTAGTTGTAATAGCCACCTAATATTTTTGTTGCCGCAAAAGAATTTTCGATTCAGGTTCAGATGTAGGATCAGTGGTCATCTGTAGCAGGTACATCAAACTGAACGTTCTGTTTACGAGCAAGTTTAGTTTTTTCTTACCTATCTTGAGTTTTATTTCAGGAGTTTCAAAAGCAGAGCTGATAGAACTAATTCTGTACTTTTATAATAGATCTTACTAAATAGTTATTCCAAAGTTGTTAATTTCAAAGCTTTCGAACCATGAAAGTGCCAAATCGAATTGGCTGTATAACTGCCTCTGTATATAGGCCTACTTGTGTAGTGTGTACTCACAAAGGCATGGCTCAACATTTCGGTTATTTAAGTTAATGGACTAATTCGTTGCTCTGAACTTTCGACGAAACTTTTTCGCATTACTTTCGCATAGGGTACACCAGGGATCGCAATTTTCCGTTTCCGTCTTTTCCGTTTTTTTGCGAAATTAGTCTAACGCAAATATTTCAAATTTGTGCATTCAAACTCCGGTTTTAGCCGATTTTCCGTTTTTTTCCTTGGATGAATTGCGATCCCTGGGGAACACATAAAGGGTACTAGTTCTCTCAATTATAAATAAAATTTATTTACTACACCTTTCAATTCATAAACCGCAGTATTAAGTTCATCCAATAGAACTCGTATTTCAGTTGCTATGACTTGTTCCATCCACAGTAGGAAATAATTGATCCAATAGAGGTTAAAATTCTTCCAGCATAACTTATGGGCTGTATCAGAAATTTTGACGTTATTTTCATCTTGAATAAATTATAGTTCAGACATCGCCATTTTAAATTCATCCTGTGTTCAATTTCATTACTGTGTTCAAAATAAGCACCAGATTTGTCGACACGTTTACGAAAATCTCTCAAACTGTCTCTGAACATTGACAAAGGAATAAGGGGATTTGCTCTTCAATTTTTTACTCTCCTTTCATCCAAACTACGAAAAGTTCTTCCAGATGGGACGGAAACTTTTAATACCATAAACAAAAACCTGGAGAAGTGAGATCAGGGCTCCTTGGAGGCCATTCAATACCTACTCTTCGACCAATCCATCTACCTGGTATGAAGTTATTGAGAATTCGACGTGCGTCAATCCTGAAATGAGGAGGAGCTCCATCCTGTTGGTAGTGCCACGTTTTTCGATTACTACTGTTTATGCATGGGATTACGTTTTCGTTGAGAATAGAGGAATACCTTTGAGATGTCATTGTTTGTGGCAGACCACCCAGACATTCGCCTTTTCGAAAATATGCCTGAATTTTTGCTTTTATCGAGTGGCATTCGTTTTTTTCGCTTTTTTGGAAAAAGGTGTTTCGTAGTATAGGCCTTTTTTACATGTTGACAACGCAACGTGACTTTTTGTCATGTTGCCCTTTACTTTAGTCATGCTATCATCCATGTGTTGACAATTGAATGCATATTTTGACGATTGCATAATCTTATGTATTAAATGTTATATATGAATTGGAGAATGTGCCCTTATTAACAAAAAAGTCATGTAGCATATCTTGTAGCCAAAGCCTTATCGTAGTGCGCTCCGGTAAATGCACAATTTTTTACAGTAACTTTGAGGCCATGGTGTTATAACTTTTACATCAGTCTGAATTGATGCATGTTGAAAGTACAAGTGGGTTACATGCTACAAATGAATGTCATCGAATTTATCAGTCAAGGAATTCGAGACATAAAACCATGTTGGCTTACCAGACACACGGGAGGCCTATATTGAGTTGTCTTAGAGGATTGATGTTGGATTATTGAAAACTTTTCATTTTGAGCGAATGAGTGAGGTGCATTGCCTATTGTTGATGAATAGGCCTAAGATTTTGAGATGATAATATGCACAATGGAATATTTTCTGTTGAATTTTTTATTGCACTGTCACTTTCATTGTGATTTTCGTGAAGTACGTGTAACTAGGCAAAAAGTTGAAGTGTACAATAATCATTTTGCATCTATTGATAAAGACATTGATATGATACTGATTTGATCGGATATGTGTGGTCTATTTTCTTATAACCACATGAAGCTTTCTGAGTTTTCGATTGAAGAATACTAGATCTACCATTAATGCACTATTTTGTAAATAATTTGACCACTGTTTACATTACTGCAGTCATACTGATTACGTCATACTTCACCCGCTATATACATAGATTTTCATATCTGTGTGCTGAGCTATGCGGTATTGACTTGTCTGTTTGCTTCAGCAACTCGTGACTTCTGGCAAATGAGTCAGTAAATAGGAATGCCTAGTGCCTACATAAAATTCAACCAGAGTGGTGTCAACGATCCAAGACAATGAGAACCTTTCATCGTAAAGCTTGGACTTGGTTTTAGATAAATTATCTTGGCCATTTGTCATGTTTTGAATTTAATTGAAAAGAGCCATTATTGAAAGACACTGATTTTATTTTCGTTTTCGTTAGTTATTACAAAATAACGAAGACGAAAATAAAGTCAATATTTTTTATATTGGCTATCTCCAATTCAATTCAAAACTTGGACTTGGTTGCATATTTTAGTAGAAGTGCATGGAGCATGATCTTGATAATTGAAGTAGCATTTGAAATAGGCTGCACAGTGATAACTTTTTATGGAATATTTTCAAAGATTTTGCCAATGTTATCATTTATTGTCGGTTTTCATCAATTTATATTTATAATATTGAAGCATATTCACACTGTTAAGTATTGATTGAAAAAATGCTAATATATGTCTCTTAACAGGCAGTTTTGATCTCTGGAATAGGCCCACTTACAGTCAAAAGCTTGTCGAATGTACCCTATCGAATGTAAATCACTGACTACATAATTTTCTCTCTTTGGCAGCCGTCTATTGTCGGAAAAATTCCATTTTTGAAATATCATCTAATTACTATAGGGCTGCATAATTTCATTGATAGTAAATATACAAGTTGACACTTTTATATCTAACCCATCCAATAAAATATCAATTCTGCTTCAATTATATAGCTTAATTACGAGCAATATTATCAGCATGACATTAGGCTTACGAGTTCTGAAGGAAACACAATGATAATCAGATGAAACCTTTTGTGTACATTCTATCACTGTATAAAATAATTGACATATATATTGATGTAAAACCTTAATAAGGACCCTTTATTCGTCATACCCCCATTTCGCATGACTTTGGTTGACAGACTCCTATCTGATAAATATTTGAAAATATCAATATGCTTTAGAATATTCAGATGAAAGAGATGTTCCAAGTTTTTTGGGCTAATTTAGCAGTTGTAAACATGGCAGTTAGAGAAATTTCCTTAACCACGTTAGAAATTATAAAGTCATCTTCATTCTGCTGAATTTTCGAGCAGTATTTGTTTTATTTTTTCAACACATTGTTTCAACAATCCTATGAAACAATCTTAGAATCGACCTTATTTGTCTAAAATTGAAGCAATCTAAATTGATTGCCGGTTATATGTCTGATCATAAATAGAATACAAAAACTAGTTTTATGTATACACATGTTCTGGTGCATTTGCGAATCGTTTAACAATATACAAGAAAAATACCTCCTGAGAAGTACTCCGACAAGTTATCATTTTTGTAGCAGAAAGTAATATTCGCCATCTACACAGGTTCGTAGTAAGCTTATCCGTGGCAGTGTATGGTTTGATGGCATATTGTGTCGTTATAACGCTATTCCACATTGCTTGATATAAAAATCATCGGTTCCCTTTTTTTCGCTTTTCTAAGTTAAGGATTCGTTTTTTTCGATTTTTTTAAATTCGAATCGGTTGGGTGGTCTGTTTGTGGTGAGATATCAAATACCACGAATCCGTGATAACTAATTGCCGTCCAAACAGTCAATGATTGTGTCTTCACGGGCGTTCGGATGTTTTCGTGGGGATCCTGTTGATCCCAAAAGTGATTGTTGTGCTTATTAACAGCACCATGTAGCTCGAAGTGACACCCGTCAGAGAACACCAGCTTCCTCAGAAAAGATGGATAATTGTCGCAGAACTATAAAAATTGACAACAGCTTGGTTTGAGTGGATGGAAGTTTTCTTGTCGAAGGATTCTTCCAACAGAACTTTTCGAGATATTCAGTGACTATGCAACGGACCGAATGGATGTAGTTGGGTTTTCCCGAAAATTTTGGACGACGTTCCCTTTATTTTCTTCACTTGATGCTGCGCAGGGTCGACTTGATGAAGAGCAGCATTGAGCGATGCTACGAGTTTCTAGCAACTTCTTGCTCCAGAATTTTATGTTAGTCGCAGATGGAGGTTCTTTGCCGTATTTTTGTCTAAACATGCGCCGACTCTCTTGGTTATTATGTGACCACGACCACGCAACTGCATAAGCTTTTTCTTCAGTGGTGAACAGCTCGACGCTCTCAATAATGTTCACGCGTGAGGCAGACATACTTAGTAGAAATTGCCAAGATTAGCAATGCTCAGATATGTGGATCAGAATGTGAGATAGCTGTGTTCGAACAAGAGACAATAATACAAATCAGTTTTCGCTCGTAAAAGAAGCTATGAAAGTTGCAAAGATCTACAGTTGCAAAATAGCGTTAAATCATACATATTTCAATAAAACAAGCGAAATTTTTAAAAATGAAAAAACATTTGGGACACCCTGTATATTGCGTAAACATGAACACTGGCCTCAAAATGTGGGCACTGCCTAGGGTTGCAGCCTAAATCAGCTCAGGTATGAAAGGATCCAGGTGTCCCTGCTCAAGCGACATGTTCCCGCTCTCGAGATGACTTTCGAGGAACTCGTTTTCTCGTTCTCGCTTAACTTGCGAAAAGCTAGATGATCCCTTAGTCTAGGTGTGTTTCCTCCGAGCGCTCTAATTACTGCAGGTGCCATTTCTTGACTTGTGTTCACAGCCTCATTATTACAAGTCGAAAGTCTTGTAAATTTCTTCGCAGGAATCTTATATTACGTGTATATGCAGAATCATATCCAGAAACCATGCCTTTATTTGTACAGTGGTCGCCGCTTAATATGCCCAATTTGTGCGGAGGCAAATTTGGCATAATAAACGGAGTGGCATATTAACCGGCAAATTTAAGATTAGTCAGTCTTCATTTATATTTAAGAAGTAGAAGGACTAATTAGCGAAACAATTATATTTCTAAATGTCATAATGTCATAACATGTCACAAATACATGACCGTGTAACTGTCTTATTGTTTGAGAAAGTCATCAATTGACTTCTGCGTCAAGTTTACTCGCAGCATATCCGAAATACGAGACGACAATCGAGTATACTCACCCATATGCTTGAAGTCTCTACTTTCCAATCCTACCTGAAGTCGGTGCAAGCAATGCCGCATCTCAGCATTACTGGGTATGTCTTCTTGCACATCTGCATCGTCGTCATCACGATCGATCACTACTGCCTCAACGCAACCGACGATGTTGTTGATCAGCTGATTTTCTTCGTCTTCTAGCGTTAGTTCCTCATTTGTAGGAGTATCACGTTTAATATCGACCCACTTACTGAATTCATCAGTTGTCATTTCAGGAGGTGGAACAATCTTGGGTTCGTCTTCAAGCGCAGTGTTGTCCGTTTCAAACCCAGCCTTTCGCCAACAATTCACGATAGCACTGCGTTTGACAGAGTCCCATCCTTTGACAATTGTACGCATGGCATCCAAAAGATTCAATTTGCAATATCGTTGGCAGTCACTTTACGAGGTTGACCGTCACTGCTGCTCAAATGATCCATGCTGCGAGCGGCGAATTGTCCATTGTGGATGTCATCGATTCTTCCAATGATGTGTAGGCGCATCTCACGGCGGCAGTAGGCTTTCAAAGTGTGGATCACTCCCATATCACATGGCTGTAGAATGGATGTGGTATTTGCTGGAAGACGAACGACTTGGATCTGTGTTAGGCCTTCTACATGTCCATGTGCACAACAGTTATCCACCAGCAACGCAATCTTCCTGTCATCGCGACGCAGACTCTTGTCCCAGGCTTCGAGCCATTCTTGCCATATGACTTTAGTCATCCAAGCGTTTGCTGAATGTCGATATGGAAGGGGCGGTTTGACGACATTCTTCATGCACCTTGGTTTGGCGTACTTACCGATCACCAATGGCTGGACCTTCTCCCCGGTCATTCTGCAGCAAACCATCAGAGTGAGGCGGTCTTTGGCTATCTTAACACCCTTTGTAATGCCCTTTTCCTTGGACAAGATGTATGTGCTGTTCGGCAAAGCACGAAAATGGAAGGCGGTCTCGTCTGCGTTGTAGATTTCGGAAGGTGAAGTGGATTCTAGGAGTTCGGTGATGTTATCCGTCTTCCATTTTTTGGCACTTTCTACATCTGCCTCAGCCGCCTCTCCATGGAGTGTCGTAAAATGCAAGCCATAGCGCTTCTTCCATCGGTTGAGCCAGCCGTCAGTCACCTGAAAAGATGACAATTGCGATACGATACCATTGCATTGGAGATGAAAATGTTGTTACATTCTGTTTAGTTACATGTATCCCTAGTTCATCAAGATTAATCTGAAGGTTTAAGTAGCTAAATCAGACTGTATAAATTAACATCATCTTCGCGAATGTTTTCGATGAAAACTGGATGAGCTCTAGCCTCTGTAATTGATTTTTAAAATAAAAATGTGTTTAGAGCTCGTGGCGATTTTCGTCAGTTGCAAAATTTTACAGTTAGGTAAAATACGTTTAACGGTTAAACAGGATACGGTAGTTTTACGGTTTACGGGTAAGTATCGAAATGAGAAAATATTAAAGAGAAAATTAAGAGTAAACTCACCTTGAAGTCTTCTTTGCCAAGTTTACGCGCAAGCATCTCTGCCTTCACAAAAAGTGTTGGGCCATGAACTGGTACACCATGCAAACGAGCCATCTTCAACCATTTCCAAGGAGCTTCCTCAACCTCACCATCCTTGCCAGATCTTTGACGTTTACGATCAGCGGTGTACTCAGACTGAGATGTTTGCTCTCTTATCTTGGGTTCATCCCTCAGGAGATTCCGGAAGAGTCCACGCTTGATGCCAAGTCGACTGGCTGCTTCTTCCTGGCTAAGCTTTGGGAGTTTTCGGTAGCGATCGAGAATTTCATTTTTCTCACCACTGGTGAGATCTGTTCGTGTTCTCTTCGACATGATAAACACAGCCGATGCTTAGTCAGGCGGCGATGGAAGGTCAGCACACACACACGCGATTTTTATGCGCTGAGTGGGTGGGACAACGATGATGCTTCTTCCAAGAATTTACTTGCTGAATATCGAAGGTTGATTATGATTGGCTGACTCAGGATTCTATGAGAACAATAAGAGCGTGTTTTTACTTCTCCAAATTAACATTTAAGTCCAATTTCACGACTTCTATCGAGATATGGACGGGCGTATTAAGCGGCGTAATTGGCGTATTAACCGGCTTTTTTTACTGAATAATGATATAGAAGGATTTGGGACCTGAATATTTTGGCATAAAAAGCGAATTGTCATATTATCCGATGGCATATTAAGCGGCGACCACTGTATAATTTACATTAATTGGTTAAATACTTGTCGCAATGATTCGGAGGATAGCTGTTGTGCAATTTATTTAAATAAAATTATGGATTAAATTTTCTTACAATTTAAGTTTGTGATGGGCATGGTCTTGCAAATTACAGTGTTTGATTCATCATTTCTTATCAATCTGAAAAATAGGGCAGTCAGTATAGGCGAATTCAGATGACGACTTGGAATTGATGCAACTAATTAATCAATTGATGTCATTAAATCATTGCAGTTATGAATTCATTTTGCATTTTATCGAAAGCAAAATTTTTAGCAGGGAACAATATTAGGAAGGCACGTCAGTTCGACGTAAAATAATTGATTAACCATGAACTAGATAACGAATCAGAAAAGTGCGTTATAAGGAAAACCTAATGATCTCAATGCAGTCTTGAGGTGTAATGCTGTCAAACGCAGACACAACAGCCACTTTTAGCATTCTCTCGATCGTTGCTGTCTGAGTGGAATAGCTACAATATTAGGCTCTCCCATTCGCCTTCATCTTGCTTCATACATTTTCGATAGGGATCTACATGCGTAAGTATATTAACGCCACTGATTATCTCATCCGTTAAAAATTTCATCTTCTCGAATGGTGAGGTGCATTATCACACATCAAAGCGATGTTCAAATCATGCCCTAGTTGATGATAAACTTCCAGCATTTGCTTGAGTTAATCACTTGCAGTCTCTGACTTCAAGCCTCCTCGTTTGCTAATTGGATCAATCAATCCGGAATTTCTCATTCTATATATGAGATGGAGATTTTGTCCTCTGCTGTTTGGGAGGATAACTTTTGCACGATCCCCCAACTTGTGCCCAGCCCTTGGTTCGCTTGCAAAAGAGGTTAAAGTTAGTCTCATCCATGTAAATAATCTGCTTGCCTTCTCGAAGAAAGTCGTGCAATGAGAAAACATATTGTCGTCGTTTCTCTTTGTTTATGACACTGTTCATTCTAGTAGGTTCATGAACTTTCTTAAATGATTGATATGAATCTACGTTTCAAGTAATTTCCAATCCTAGTTGTTGAGATTGAAATTCCAAATTCTGTGAGAACCTTGGAGCTTGCAGATTTCAAAGTGACTTGATCGTGCAAGTTTGCAAATTTAATCTCTTGAAAGATTTTTCTTTTGTGACCTTGTATTCTTTTCTCTAGGCAAATGATTCCTTCTTTTATCCAGTGATATGCTGTCTGCTTGTATGCTGCGGTTATTCTCCAGTCCTCTCTATCTACCGAAGCTAAAACTCGTTCTCGATCTTTCATGCTAAAGCTGTTGTACTCGTTTTCTTATCCCAAAGCTATAGTGTGTTTCTTCAGATATCATTGACGATGCCTCTTCTGACGTTACCATTATAAATAATATTTCTCATCATTTGAGCACTAACAATATTAATGATTTAATTTGGCATTTCACTATTTTTCGCGCAACGTGGAAGTTAAAGTTGCTTTCTGTCTTCATAAAATCAATTCTGATGGCGAGAAATGAATTCTAGAGAGCATAAAATATTGTGTTTATACTATGTAGCATGTGACTATATTTCTTAGATAATGTAATTTTGTAAAGAAAATGTTGCAAAGTTGGCATTACATCACTTGCGTAACGAAGTCGTGGCACATGCGTAACTGAGGTAAATTTGACCTGTAGAAAAAAGTTATCAATAATTTTTCTAATTACGCGTACATGTACCCATGATCATAGATTTGCCGAGGGAAGTTGTGAGAAGTTCGTATCCAACTTAGGTTTGGCATGAATACGTTGAACACATCGTACTCGAAAATCATGTCCACGTCCAAGCGGTATGTTATTTGTTAGAGGTAATAATTTTGAGCTTGCTCGTTGGCGAGCTCGTAAGGAAAGCCTTTTTTCACAGGAGAACGGAATTTGCTTCTCAAAATGAAATTTGCCATTTCAATCAGAAATCGTCAAAGAGATCTGAATAAATGAGTTTGACTACGTGCTCAAGACGAGACCTGGACCGAGAACGGTTGAGAAAACACTACATTCTAAGATATATGTGACATTTTGCGGCTGAACCAACTCCATCTCTGATCAACAAAATGATTCTCAATTCTTCCAAAAAACAAAGGAAATCTTAACACTTCGAGGTGTCGATGCTGGTGGGCAATACGATGGCCTAGGTCTACTCACCACATTTAAAAAAATTATGAAATGCGAATTTTCACTATGAGAAATTAGAATGTTGTTGTCGATTATTCCATCGAAATTTGTCGTTCAATCTTTCAAGAGGAGTTCTTGACCAAGAAGGTCCGAAAATCTCTTTCACCATGGTGGCAATTTGATTGAATATGGGGATGTGACTAAATGAATGTCCCGTTCAGCTGAATACCTCATTATAGCACTTTCTAACAAAATTTGGTAGATTTCCGCGAAAATCTGACTATAAATGTGATTAACTGAAATAATTTCGTATTGAAATCACATGATGCACGCTACTTTTTCTATCTCGTTGCACTTAAAATGGTAGGGTTTTTCTGAACGTGGTGAAGATTGGTACTTTTATCTATTTTAATCACTTTTGTGATAAAGTGATCTTAAGCGATACATGTCTCAATTATCATCGATAATAGTAAAGCCGTCCATTAAATTGGTCTTCTGAAATGTCTCAATAATTTTTAGTCACACCTTGTATATCGGACTTACATCGTTTTATGATAGTCCAACTTGGCCCACCGTAATTATTACTGAAAGATAATTGCTTAAGTTAATAATCTGAGTTTTGTAGTTATCGAGCAGTGTACTACGGCAATTCCACGCGAATGTCAACATTTGGGTAATTTTCTGAAGCACCTAATTTTAAACTGTGTACATGAGAGAAGATAGAACAGGATATTTGGTTGGGACGTGTATTGTAAGTCCCACCGGCACCTAAAACGTATGACAATATTTCAGTAGAAAATCAACAGGCATGACATGCATGTATAAAATACAATTACAAGAACATAACAATCTCCTATTACCCTTTTCTTGTTTGTGTTGAGTGGGAAAACGATAGATACAAAAAAAACACTAGAAAATGTCAGAAGTGGTAGAAAACTTATCAAGTTCATGGCATACATAAAAAAACCTATGCTGCAGTCAACGTCTAAAGGTCACACAACCAAATGCATTTCCTGGCACATAGTGTCAGAGCAAGCACCTTGGTGAGACAATTCGACAATTGCAATCCACTTGTAATCCATCTGACTTTGATCTCAGAGTCACGTATCATTTGCCTCACAACACCCATGTCAATACGAAGTCTTTCGTCAACAACGGTTTTGTCTGAATCGGAACATTCTACTAAGGACGCATTATCCGTGAAGCACTCAATCGTCACTGACAAACCAAATGAGTCATCAAGCAGCTTCGACAGGAGAAAACAGTTTTCCGCCCCATCAATCAATGCCGAGGTTTCAGCAGCCAGCGTTGACTTGACCACACGGCGGATTTTCTTGGATTGCCATGAAACTATACAGCGAGAGACTCCATCAGTGAGAAAGATAATATGAGCTCCTTCAGAGCCACCGTCAGGTAAATTTCCGAATGAAGCGTCGACAAATACTTCCAGGCGCAATGAGTCAATTTCAGCTTGACCTAAATCAATCGCCAAACCATATGCATAATCCTTCAGTCGCTGAACAACCTTATTAGCCACAATAAATGTTCGACTTTCAGATGCTTCAAATGTGTGGCTAACTGACATGCATCGAATGCAATGTCCGGTCGAGATTGCTTGGAAATCCAATTAATAGAACCGACAATAGTTTGGTTATGTCGAGATTCTTCCTCAGAGAGTGGGCGATCTTTCCGCTTATCTGCACAATTGATTTGTGTCAAGGTTTTCGTATATTGCACTTGATCAAGATAGATTCCTGTGCCGATCTGTTCGAGAGATATACCAAGATATCTGAAGCATTTCGATTCAGTTTTGCTGATGTGAAAAATCTGCATAAGTTTGTCAATAACCTGTGCTTTGAATACATCCGTTCCTCCCCAACAGATATCATCAACATGCGTGCATATGATTGCACCTAGATTCCCAAGGTCATCTTTCCAAGTAAATAATCCATTGTCCAATCTTGACACAACAACTCCAAGACTTTCTCATTCAGATTTCAATGTTAAGTACCATGCACGAGCGGCATCGTTCAATCCATACACCGTTTTACGTAGACGCCACAAATGGTCACATTTGGCTTCCTCGGGAGGTCGAAGGTAAATTTCACGCATTATTTCATCGCCTTGAAGAAACACTGATTTGATGTCAATAGCTCTTACAGTCCAATGTTTTACTGACATAATCGCAAGGGCGAGCCGTAGGACATCTTTTGAACACGCAGGGGAGAAAGTCTTCTCAAATGCTATTGTCTGCTCCTCAAAGCCTCTGGCAACAAGACGAGCCTTAAAAACTTTATTTCCCTCTACAACTTTCTGTCACTACCCAACGAGTCGAGATAGTTGGTTGGCCGCGATTTTCCACCTCTTCATCCACGTTGTTGTCTTTCCACTGCTGGGCAATTCCGCGCGTGTCGGACGTACAGTCGGACGATATTTCCAGATTTTTTTCTCACTTCGAAGGATGCTGTAGATCTGAAACTCATACAACATCTACCCCTATTCCACACCTCCAAAGTCAATAAACAATTAAAGCTCTTGGTCGTTTTGCTTAGACTCGGGAGCATGAAATGTGTACGTGTCGGACGTACGCGCAGAAAATACAATTTTATTTTTTTCAACTTTGAATCAAATTTTCTGCGAATTGTGTGTGGCTATGAGTTTCAATCTTTGTGACAGTAAAATATGGGCATGAAGGTGTCTGAAACTGTAAATGAATAAGTCCTGGTCTTTCTTATTGTACAAATATCATTATTTACTTTTCGTGTCGGACGTACATGTCCGAATTCATGGCTACATTTTTTACAAATATTATCGGAAATGATTACCTGAATCTTAAAAATGCTCACTTACTTTGTATTTTCATTAACTTTGTGACATAACTCAATATCTAATTTCGATCCTACATTTACTCCTATGGTTTTACATTATGGCAGTATCTCCAAACTTTCGAAGGACGGATGGAGCATACATATTTGGAAGCATTTTGTTCTACACGGATGGAATCATTGGTTTCAAAATGCAATAATAGCATTATTTTGAAGAAATAAGAAACGCGATTATTAAAATTCTGAGAGCTGAGGTCGAAGGGTCACCAACAATTGACTCATCTCGGCACGTGCATGGAACATTTTTCATCTTCTGAGAATTGGTGTAGGCGGAAAAATAAGTGTCAGCATTAATCCCAGAAAACAAAGGAATGGATTCTGCAAAAACTCTAACGGCGCTGAGCGGCAATTTGTGGGTCTAATTTTGGAAGCGTGAACATTAATGAATTCATGAGCGCATTGTTTCGAAACGCACATGTTAAGAGTTACCGCACATTGGCGGCTTTCATCAAAGCTGGCGCTATAGTGCACCGCAAGTTGGAATTAAACTTCACCGGAAATTTATGGGATAGTGACACGCTTAACGGTAACAAAGGACAAAAGCCGCCTCCATGCCATCGAATGAGTCTAGGATTGGTCAGGCCAAACTCACATGTAGATTGGTCTTAGAACTTCGAAAACTGATATTGGTCATAGCCAATGTCGAACCACAGGAACTTCTAAAGCCTACGTGGCCAGTGAAATTTTGGGATAGTGGGCCATCGAGATGTGAGTGGACGCCCAATGGAATGAAGAAAATGGACTTTATAACATGATTCTCGAGTCAAGAGAGGGACTTCGATTCGCACCTATCTGACTTGAACGAACTGACGTTTGTTTGATCTCTTCTTGTCTTTAAGAAGAGTCAAGTTGGTCTTGCCTGATCGAGCTCGCGGAAAGAAGACTTGCTGGAAGCTTCGTGGACGTTTGAAAGACAAGAGTGGTAACGTACACTTCTCTCTGTGACTATTTAGAGAGGGTCCGATATCTTTCTCAGTAACTGTAATTTGTCGTTCGAAAGTATCTACATTATCTTTAGCAGCTTTTGCATCTCTGTTTCATTCAGTATAGTATCTAATCTTAACAGTTGTTAATTGACTCTATATACTCCTTGATATTTGTATTGTCGTGATAAGTATCATTTCGTGCTGGTGCTTACCAGACTATTTGAATAATTGATATTGTCTCTGTGTCACTGAACTTGTTTTGACTTTGCGCGCAGCACCAACCAGCAGGTGACGGGGACGAACAGGATCTTGGGTTTGAGCCTGAGTTGCTTTAGCCGTTAAAAATCGAAAGGGACTTTATTACATTCAACTACGTAGTTAACCGAGGGTTGCTGTCATAGTTAAGGCAATTTAATTCTGTGACTATAGTCTCAGCTGATTATCTTCAATTCAAGTTAAATAATTTCGTTTAGCCTTCAACGAGTACTCAACTGTTTCTAAATAAAATTCGCATCGGCTGAAGTTTTAAAGCGTTGATCGCCTGTCCTTCTCTCTCCTCATCTTCTTCTCCCTTTGCCGCTCTTTTCGCATAGATACTAAAGTTAACAATACCATCATTTAGCCGGCTACATAATTAGACGGAGATCTTACTACTCAGTTAACTAACACTAGCTACAAGAACACTATAATTCCACAAAAGACAACATCACCACCTAATTGAAACCAACCTAATATTGAATACACATCCTCAACTATAAACTCAATAACATTACTATCAACCCCGAAAACATTACAATCAACACATAAACCAAGACCGACGATTACAAATTGGAGGTCCCACCGAGATCCAATTTTTCCTCAAATAATTGGAAACCCTCCCTGCTTGGCTGGCTGCTGCTTTCCGTTAAGTCATTCTCCGCGAGTTTCTTTTAGGCAAGAGGATCTAAGTCCACTTAGGTTTAAGGTTGTCTGAGGAATAGCGTAACATCGTCTGCAGAGACTTGCACTATACTTTATGAGCCTTTCAGGATATAACTAGGCACCGGTTTTGCGTTTGGGTTCAAATTCCCAGTTTTCGGGTTCAAGTCCCGGTGTTTTTGGGTTCAAATCCCAAGGTTTTCGGGTTCTAGTCCCGGTGTTTTTGGGTTCAAATTCCCAGGTTTTCGGGTTCAATTCCCGGTGTTTTTGGGTTCAAATCCCAAGGTTTTCGGGTTAAAATCCCGGTGTTTTTGAGTTGAGGGTTCAAGTCCCTGGTTTATTTGCGCGCGCGGATTGGGCAGAGGAAAAGCTACCGGTAGTGTTGATTTAGTTGTCTGCCCAGGTTGATTTCAGGACGTTCAGGCAGTTCTGGTTTTTGGGTCTAGTCGAAATTTCCTTGTTTCCTCATATAATCGGGTGAGTAGGGTCTGAGCCCTACACCAGACGCATGCTGTTTTGCCTTCCTCAGACATTTAGGTTCTAGCTTTCTAATTTTTGCAAGTAATTAATTACGTATCGGACCCTTGTATTTACATACGTACGTTTATCACTCTTTTATTGCACGAAATATAGTCGGTCGTTCCGACATTCTATTTTACTAACTCCGTTTATTCGTGTTCTACCGAATATTCGACCCGTCGGTCGTACCCGACGACTACTACCTATATTTTTTACTAACGTCGCTTATTTCCTTTGAAAATAAGTGTCTCGTCGGTCGTATCCGATATTTACTAAGAACTGAAAAACCTTCTTATGCTATATTATTATCCTATATATCTGCGAACTGTGCAAAGACGTATTTATCAGTAATTTTGTTGTACTTTTATATTTCCTATTTTAGTCGGTGACATTTACTCTGTTCGATACTTATTGGGATTCGGGTTAAATCATTGCCCCTATCGTTTTGTGTATACACGTATCAATTTATTGTGACTGTTATTGCTGATATAATTTATCAGTTTGCATTTCTTTAAAACATTACCTATTTGTCTATTGACCTGCATTTCGTACATTTGCATTATAAGATTGTGTATATTTCCTTGTCCCTGTTTTTTTGTGCTATCTGGAAATTCATAAGTGTCTCAATAATTCGCTGACGCGTATTAAAGCGGCTCCTGCATTTCAAGTTAACGAATACTATCAGTTTGACATCCATTCTCTATCCTATATTTTACATTGTATCTTGCTATTCGCTTCTAGTTCCTCATCTAAATATCATTACTTTCGATTAGACTCATTTCGTAGGTCCATCTCTGCTTCATCTAGTACTTCACAATTCGTTCTCCACTTTTCTGACATTTGCCCTTCCTTTGTTTTGCATAAGGAACTCGAACTTCTTAATTCTCAAAGCGGTCTTTCGATCTAAGCTCTAGCTTCAATACTTTAATAGTAATTTTGTAATCGCCTAAAGATATATATATATAACTAACTTCATTATATTATTTTAATAGACAATTAGTCTGTAATTTGTATCATTCCGCTCCGTCTTGCCTGCGGCAGTATTTAACTTGTTTTCTCAACCACTTACTTTAATTTTTTTCCACGCATCTGTGCAGTTGTGCCATTTCTCTGGGCGTCACCAGAATTTTAACATAATCCACGGAATTTCGGTTATCCACTTTTTGCTAATTACAAATAGCTTATAGTGCATCTGTTTAATTGCCTATCCTATTTACGCCTGTATATTTCCTACGGTTCTCTTCCCGATATTCGCTTCATTTTTTTGTCGCTGTCGAAGTTGAGCCAGTATAACTATTTTTATAGTTCTACAGCTCGCCCCTCCCCCCATCACCAGCATAACCTTTTATTTGTCTACACTTCCGTAGTTTTACTGACTCTCGGCACTAGAATTCCCTCTCGGCTACCTTGCCCATCATCAACCGCGCACCTACAATTCGGTAGTGCTACTGATTTCTTTTGGATCAGCCCCCATTCCTCCTTCTCCTTTAGCAGTTCCGAACTCGCGAAACGACGATAATGGCTAAGCGCACTCGCTCTGCCAAAGAACCGATGGAATTAGATCTTGACCAGACTATAATTCCCGCCACCTCTAGGGCCTCGGGCCACACCAGCCACACCACCAGCGCTCTTACCCCCAGCACTGCCCGCAGGTCAGCCACAGTGCGTCGTGTCGCGGCACCTGCGGATATCACTAGTGGACCTCGATGCCTCCCACCAAATGCTAATACAGCCTTAGCTATAACTCCTTTTACTGGCGACTGTGCACACACTGAAGCTAACTTTGCCGAATTTATTGATCACTTTGAACTAGTTGGGCGTGCCTTGGGATGGACCGATTTGCAAAAAGCACATCTGCTTCCCACCTATCTTAAGTCGTACGCCATGGAAATGTATCGCCAGGTACCCCCTGAGGCGCAGAATAACTATCCCTTGCTGATTAGAACAATGAAAGCATTATTACAAACTCCAGAATCTGAGAAGTTTGCAAGCGTGGAATTGCATACACGTAAGCAAAAAAGGAGAATCTGTAGCTGCCTTCGCCACTGCCATTCAACGTTTTGTCCGGACAGCTTATGCTAATCTTGATCAGAAAGCTAAAGATAAAGAAAGAAAGCTAAAGCGGCTGTCATCAACACGGTTTTCTGTGTTTATTTGCAGGCAATCCTAATATTTTCCATTCAGGGCTCGACTCTGAGGTCTGGCGAAGTCCTCGTCGAAAGGCAATCTGGGCCGGTGGAGGTGGCTATTCTTTTAGCCAGTAGGAATAGGTCGGGGCAACTGATGCCCCAGAGGTTGATGGCCTCCCTTGTGTGTCCATTGGGCCCTATTTCTTGGCCGGTGACGGTCTCTACGCACGGAATAGTGCTTTCCAGCGTCGACTCCGCACCCCAATGGCACCAATTCACAAACGGGGTAGAACGCTTACTGCAAAACACCTCGGTGGCGCACCTCATCGTGAAAACTGAGGCTGCCCTAGCGTGGGCACGGACTATTCCGTGCCTCCGCCACATTTCCGCCTCCACGATCCCCATTATTCCGTGGGATCGTAGGCTCAAAGAAGCGTCCATTTTGGCCACCGTAGCCACTTGGGAGTCCAGGGCTCACCTGTTCCCTTGCGCCGCCGCGCATCGGCACTTCCGCCCTAGTCGGCAGGCGGTAAACAAACGCTGCTATGGCGTGTTTTGCGCCATAAAGGACGCTGCGGTCATAATGGCCACCTCCAACCTGGGATATCCTTTAACCCCGATGCCCGACGCAATTCAAAACATCCCGCTGCGACTGTTCCCGGATGCGCCAATCGCCATCTCCGACGCCACCACTCCTCCGACATCACCTCTCAACGACGTCATTACCGTTTCCGCGGCGGAGATGTCGGGAGATCTCGAGGATGACAAGCGGCCCTCCCCTCAGGGCGTACCTGAGCCACCCTCCATTCATGCTGCCGTCGTCGAACTACGAACGTTCCTCCTAAAGGGAACGGGAGATGTCCCGGACCTCCAAACCTGGGAACCGACCCAGGCGGAGGAAATTCTGACGGCCGCTGCCGTCATGTCTTAACGGTCCCGTGGTCAACGTCGGTGCTGGCCAGCCGTTACCGACCGCTTGATGTCGGTTGTTCGATGTAACATCCGTCTCCTTGGTCCCTGCCGATATTGGCCGCGAGCCGACGTGCGGCCCCGATCAATGTTAATAGTCACGGAGAAATCGCCCTCTCCCCCGCCTAACTGTATCATTCTACAGCTTCCACAGTTGGGTTCCCGATCAACGTCCCGCCTGAATGACATTATTCCCGACCGTCTTCCAGTGGGAGCGAACTGCTTTCACTGTATGGCTGCCGCCCTTATTTTGCCGGTCGCTTCCCGGCCAGACATTTCCTGGTTAAGCCCCATTGCGGTGATTCTCGACGACCTTCTCCCACGACTTCACTGGGAAATTATCTGTCCTTGTCCGACTCCCCCACGTGTACAATCCCTCTTTCCTACCAACTTTCATTTTCCCCGTCGCCCTTTCCGCGGATCAAACCGTGCCCAGGCCATTGCTCGGTATTTGTACGAAAAATACCACTTTTGAGTGTACTTTACTTTTAATTTTTTGCTTTACAAAAAAAAACTTCTAAATTTGTCTTTTGTTGTTGACCTCCATGTATACGGTATCGCTTTGATGTCACCTACTACGTAACTATGTTTGCCTGTAGCCCGTTCTCTACGTCTTTGCACATCGCATTTATCTAAACTCTCCATATATGTCTCTCTGTTTGTGAATATTCGTTTTGTTCGCGTTCCTGTCTTCTTCCAGAGTTTGGTCGACGAGGACGTCGCTTTTCGACGAGGATGGAAATTGTGACATAACTCAATATCTAATTTCGATCCTACATTTACTCCTATGGTTTTACATTATGGCAGTATCTCCAAACTTTCGAAGGACGGATGGAGCATACATATTGATCTCCTATTCCTTTCGACTAGCAAGTGTCCTAGCTGCACGACTCACATCATCAGAAACTCTAATATCTGAATCCTTAGCTAAGGCCAGGACGACAGATTTCCGTTTTCTCGGAGACATCGGAAGGACTCCCTTAGCTCGCTTCAAAGCTTTGCCGAACGATTGCTTGCTTCCAAAGTGCGAAGGTGATCCCATTTCTGGCACATTGCTGGGGCTTGCTACCGTCGACATTGCTTGTTTACGACGTAGTTTCTTCACCCTTCTTGCTTCCCCACTTCTGAACTCTTGTAACTCCTTCGAACTCATCTTACCCTGCTTTTCTGCTCTTTCTCTTCTCTTACGTTCTTTCTCTCTCAATAAATGAATGGAATACTTCGTCGAGTCATGCTTCAACTTCTCGCGTTTTCTTCTTTGGCGCTCTTTGTTAGTCAGTGGCATAGTGACTGAAAAAAAGAGGGTAGGGCTACAGTACGAGACCGAGTAGGCTCATTGTGCATTTGTCGTATAAAAAGTATCACTGTACAATGTACATACTTGAGCACACCTGCACGGGTTCATTGCAGTACAGTATGTGGCCTACTTGTATTCTTACCCACAGATGTGATATCAAAAGAGCAATGTAGGCCTATCCTCCAAATTTAGCCATTTTGGTTTAGGGTTGTGCTTGAATTGTCATAAGAGTGTAAGCACAACACCACGATGAAGTCCTGCTTGACTGGCAAAAGTGATTGGTTCCATAATTTGAGCGAGAAATACGAACACATCTTATTTTATCGGATTGCGACCTTCATGGAATTTCTGTTTACAGTGAGCGATAAAGCAAGCGCTGCAAACTTTTTTTGTAAGCTGAAAAAGCCTGGTTTCTATATCTGGTAGTCATCAGATGAGACTATATATAATCACTTAACAATAGCGAAGCTTGTTGGGGTACAAATTGACGACATCAAATCTGGGGGAAGTACCGTTAATGTTGTTTATCGTAGAAGATGACTAATGCGGTTCAAAAGTAAATCTCTTCATACCTGGCAGGAAAAAACTTGACGATGGTGAATCTTTGAGCGCGGTAGGCTAATGATTGATAACTCGGATAAGTGTAAGTAAAAGTAAAATAGTGCTAACATTTGTGCTAACTCGATGATATCTTTAGCAGGTCCAGTTGACGAGTAAGCATTTATAACAGCTTGCCTCATTACAGTTTATGAAAAAAAAACAGCACAAAAGGCGCCCTACACTAGCTGCAGATTTAAATAATTTTGCACATCTACTAGTAGCTACACACATGCATACAACACGTCAACATTGGAGTAGTTATGCATTATCTTAAGTTCACGCTATCTGTACCGTATGTTGTACTCGGTAATATACCGCATGGTGTCCTCAGGGGCTCTATCACTCACCTTGTTCTATGCTGAGCACAGATGAACTGAAGTTTCGAAGATGATTCATTGAGGGGAAGGATTTCCAAGTATTGTAACATTGCTATTTTTAGACATGACTCCTCAGTTTGCTCTTCCAATGGAGTAGAGGCAAAATTTCAGTTGGTGGAAGATGAAATTGGCAGCCAATTACCGAATAAAAAAGGATTTCTTTATTGTCAATGACTTAAATGAAACGGATTAGCACTGGTAATACAGTATTCGAGTCTGTTATCGGTGCAGGCGAAATACTTAACAAATTACTTGGTTCACAATAGGTCAAAATTTCGTGTCGGACGTACATGTACGTCCGACACGCTCCCACCTGAGATGCATTAAACAACGATAGACCAAACCAACTGATGGGTTATTGATTGCATCACATGAACTTATGGATAATCTAGAATGGTTTCTCTAAATTCGCATTTGTTACGTCACAGTACAAACAACAGCTCATTTTCGTGTCGGACGTACAACGACCACAGCTGCTGAAAGTAACACCCCGCAATTCTTCCATCGACTAGAAATTTAAATTCAACAATACGATTGTCGAAAGTAGTCCATATTCCATTTTACAGACACAGTTGATCAGCTTTCGTGACACTTAAACTGACTCTGAAATGATAATAATTGATATCATACATACACATTTTTTGGAAATTTTGCATGAATTGTATTCTACTCTTAAACATACTACTGCTACATATGACTGAATCAAAATGACTAATAAAGTGGTATTTTCATAAACTACAGCGTATTGGCTTTCAAATGATGTAATATAATCAACAGTTTGGATTATTTGAAATTTTGATACCGAGGTTGACCTTTCCGCGGAATTGCCCTGCTGGAGTTCATTCCATTTTGCACTCTCACTGTTGACTAGGGATGGGGGTGGTGGGGTTGGGTCATTGTTAACCTCATCGTCAGAAATTTCCCGGTAATCCTCCTACGGTACTCAATTCAATCCATCTAGAGGCACCATCTTGGTATCGGATGTGTAGCAGTTTCTGTTCCTACTTAAACTTTTCCTGCTCGTCCGAGAACCTCCACCATACACTTTGCTGATGGTTAGACTACTGCGGAACTCAATGCGTTGTCCTTTCTGAGGCCTTCTGTCTTGCATAACTGAATCGGTTGCCTGATCATCATTATTTTGAACAGTTTCAGTGTGCATTTCAGTATTCTCGATGTTTTCCTCGAAGTGCGCACATTCTGGAGCTTCGTTGTCTGAACTATCATCTTCACTTGTCAAGTCATTGACACTGGTTTGCGAGCGTGTCGGCAATCCATTTAGGGCATTTTCGGTTCCAATGCTTTCTTCTCTTTCACAGAATCGCACTCGGGAAGGATGAACACGGACAACGATAACCCCATGTTTGACAAGAATATCTTGACCATTCTTACCAAGAACTTTACCATACCACGCCATTCTTGAAATCCAAGCTTTTGTAATACACATGATCACCCTGTTGGGCCGGAGTTGATCCTCGGAGTGTTTTTCAGTAAAGCCCGACGCAGCTTGTCACAAGACTCTTTCTGAATGAATTCTCGACGAGCTGCATGCATTGCAGTGAGATTTCTCGCAACCATCTCACTTGATGTCCGTCCTTCCAAAGCCGGAGACCCGTTTAAGAAAACACAGGGATACATGGGATTGAATCCAAAAACCAATTGGTCTAGGTGAAAATCCATGAACATTTTGCAAAGAATTCTTTGCCGCTACGGCCCAATCCAACGCTATTTTTCCATCACAGTTTGTGTCAGACATAAGACGTCGCATTGAATCTCCCAAGACTCCATTGTAGCGCTCTACGATGCCATTGCTCCATGGATTTTCAGCTGCTGTATGTATTATGCGAACATTGAGATTTTCGGCCATGCTTCTGAATTGATTGTTGTTGAATTCTCCTCCGTTATCTGAGAGAAACGATTGTGGTGTACCGAAGACTGAAGTCCATTTGTGAAACATTGACGCAATGATGGTTTCAGGTTTCTTGTTGCTGATAACTTCGGCAGCGCAGTAGCGTGTCGCTACATCTATCACGTGAAAAATCAGCACATCATCCACTTGTTTCAAATCCATGGCTACCGTCTGATTAAGTGTTGTTGCAACCGGCAATCCGACAACAGGACGCGGTGAAGGTTTCTTGTAACGTCTACAAACATCGCATTTGTCTTCAACCTTGTGTAATAGATATTGAATCCCTGCTACTGATTTACCTGCTTGTGTGACAAATTGTCCAATTCGTTTTGCACTTGCATGAGCAAACTGCTTGTGTAACTTGTTTGCGATGCGCAGTTTTTCTTCTCCGTCTTTCTCAGTGAATGCTTTCAATACTGTTTCTGGGTTTGGGCCCAATGGAATGAGATAGTGCCCAGCATCGTTGACGATAGCCCTGACTTCCTTATCAAAAATTGTCATTCGATCACTTTTGAAATCGATCTTTGCACCTGCCTTCTTCATTGCCTCTTTACTCAACAACAAAGGTATATCGCATGGAACAACATCAGTTTCTATGAAAGTCTTCCGTCCAACTATTTCACATGGAATTTTCATTCGCTTCCTGGATTGTTTCCGCTCTCCATCTCCGAATTTAAAATAGGTGCTTGACGGTGATTCAGTTATGATTGATTTGTTTTCGTCAGACAAGCTCTCAACATAGCAGGTGAACCCCCTGTCTCCACAAACTGTCTTTGTGAAACCAGAATCAAGGAGAGCAAACCCCGAACAATCATTACCGGAGGATTCATCTGAGCTGGCCATCAAAGTAATGCGAACTTCCTCGTCCTCTTTACTTCTTTTTTCGTCCACTTTATCTCGATCAGGGCAGTCGACCGCCCAACGGTAGCTGGATCCACACACTGCGCAAGTACTTATGTTTCCATTGCGATTCCTTGGATTCAGTTTTCTCTGTTGACTAGGTTGTTGTTCATTCTCTGATTGAGACCTGCGGCAATCTTGGTTTCCACGATTTCGCCCGTCCTGGAAGAATCCATCTCGAAGTCGTTGCCCATAGTTACGCCAGTAACCTCGTCCAAAATAAGCAAGGTTTTCTTGAGCTGAATATTGGATTTCTCTACATTCCAAAACTTCATCCTTTACAATGATTGGTGCAGAGGCAGTTGCGTTTGATACACTGGGCAAATCACTCTGTCCAACAATTTTCTTCAGACATTCCTTCATATCCGAGTACGATAAACTGAAAACAGTTGCTCTGGCTAGCTTTTCCTCTCTTGAGGTCAAATTTGCACTTTTCAACAATCGAAAAGCTAAGACTCCTTCTGGTAACATCATTCCGAATTTCTTTACTTGGCTGTACAATAAATCGAAATCTGTTAGATAACTAGTCAAGGTAGTGCCAGGTGAGTGAGAAAGTGCTTCAAATCTTTCACATGCCTCAAAAGCTAACTACAAGTTACATAAGTATCAAGTACTAGAGCAGCTTCACGAGATTTTCCACTCAACGACAACAACAAAGCCGGACCTTGTCGTTTCTTCTCCAAATCGGTGAACATTTTTTGCCAAATCTCGACTTCTTTCTTCCATCCAGTCTTATACGAGGCTCCATCCCTCTTCGGCGGTGGGGCTTTGATGTTTGAACACTTCATCTTGGATTCCGCCATATCGAAGCTCTGCTACCATTTGTTAAACTGTGTACATGAGAGAAGATAGAACCAGGATATTTGGTTGGAACGTGTATTGTAAGTCCCACCGGCACCTAAAACGTATGACAATATTTCAATAGAAAATCAAGAGGCATGACATGCATGTATAAAATACAATTACAAGAACATAACACCTAAGAGCTTACTTTTGATTGTACGAACATCATCTTTGACACTCATATTTTCCAGAAAATCATACAATTTACCACGGAAATTTGACTTTCATTACAAAAAATTTAATTGAACAACTTCTGTAATAAAAACAGAAAAAAATGAAAAGTTATCATTTTTAAAATTTGCCCTTTATTGTACTAATGTATTTCTAATTTATTCAATTATAGCAGATGTTTGCTACTTATTCGAGTCAAAAGTCGAGCACTTATTTGAAAACAATCTCACTTTCTTTTATTTACTTAAAAAATTGACATGCAGATCTGAACTTACATGCGTAACGTCGTAACGGAAAAATGACCTTTTTTCGTCTCACGACTTTCAACCAACCTATAGAGCTTCCAAAATTTAGGTGCAAAGCAAGGTAAGTGATTCATATCACACTGTATTCTGATCCGCTTTTTTATCACAAATTTGTTTAATAGAGAATTTTGAAAATCTTAACGTCGTAACATTGTGACGTCGCAACGCTATGTGGTCACACTGTTAGATAGAATTTATCAGCATCCGAACACTCACGGTATTGATAGTAGTCATTGTTGAATTCGATGGGTTAATTCATGGTATTCTCGTGCAGAATCGATTCCGAATGTGCCTATTATTTAAACTTTCGCAGCATCCTTTAATTCTTTGATTTGGTTAAAATCGTGTGCACATGAATACGGTGACTTGATGAGCAAGCCATATTGTGTTGTCTTCTAACTATTTTATCGCAGCATCGCTCTCGAGCTTTTTAAAATTAGGTCACACTTGGAATTTTCAAAAAGTTTTTGAGAAAATTCCAAACTAATGCTGTGACCAAATAGGCCTACTGCTCGAAATTGCAGCATAGGAGTTACATGGCGTGCCCAATTTGACGAAAAATGTATCTCTAGTCTAATCATTTAGTAAATCGCCACCCAGTATCTTGAGAAATTGTGTATATAGCTCGGTGAAAGATTTCTTTCAATAGCATTAAATATGGATGAGTACTACTTTTATCAATGCACAAGTAGTATGAGTGCTTAAACGTGTCTATCGTTAGTATGAACTTTCTATTCTTCTGTTCACTTGCGGGCATTGCTGGCCGAAAATTCTGAAAATACTATTTGATGTCTGCAAAGGATGTTAACATTGAATATGCAACCGGAATTACCAGTCTTTTAGAATTGTAAATTGAAAAGGAAACTGTAAGAGATGAACGTTTTTTAGAGCAAGCGTTTTATAAATTAGTTACGATATCTTAATTATCGTGCAGTTCCGCCGAGTTTTCTACTTTCATTCAATGTTTGGATGGCACAAAATGTCAGTGCTACCAGTGGACCTACATCAACAGCAGCATGTAACAGGCGACCCCAGGCGCCAGTTGTAGGCAGGTCCCTATGGTCGTTGCTTAGGCCTACATAGCCATTTGCGACATATCCCATCGCAAGTTTCCAAACACTCACCGAAAATGGAGTGTTCAAAACGAATTCAGTACGCATTGTTTTACAATTATCGTGTTAGATTATATGAAGCTCTTCGACTTTTGCGGACAGAAACTAGGAATAACTATGCGATTCTCCGAGTCTAAGGACCAATCTCGTTGGACATCTGCAGGTCAGGAAGTGTCGAAAAAATGCATGAAGTCGCTGCTTGCGATGATTCCTGGTTTGTAGATCGTGTCACAGACCGAAATGGCAACATTAGAGCCACCTTAATCATGAAAAGACAAGCTGAAGGGAAATTCTAATAGGCATCAAGTGAGGACATGGATGAATTTGATAGGTCCACCATTGTGTGAATTATACTGAGTCCAGTCATCGGGAAGAAGTCGAATCATTTATACTTTTGATTCGAATGATTTACTGACCATTGAAAACGTTCTTGGAAACATTTAGGAACCACTATACTTTAAATTTGTGTAGTTCGGAAAACGTGCTCACATATTTTTCGCACGCGTAACGTCGTAACATTGAATGACTTCAATTCACGATTCAGCAGTTGTAGGATAAGACTTCCCGCATACCAGTCATTAAAGAGTAGCGCCTCGAGAACATGTCCACAATTGATGGAATGAAAATATCACCTCAATTCGCAGAAAAATAGATAAGTGCAACATCGTAACTTTGTGATAAAATGTTTTTTCGCGCACGATAGTTGACTTTTTGTGCTTTTTCGACGATGTATTTTTCACTTGTCCGTAAGCTTGATTGGAATCCATTCAGAGATAATGAGAAATGGCATTACTTCCGGTGAAAAACTAAGTTCCAATTTCATGAAATACGTATGAAATAACGTCGTAACGTGTGGAATTGTCCTACAATATCAAACTCGTCTTCGCGATATTCAGTTTTTCACGTGGAGTCGCTCTAAGGGAAAGGTTTAGGTAACTAAAATTGTATGCTTGCATTTGTCGCCTTTTGAAGGGCACGTACAAAAGGCGATCTTTCACGTAACCCCACAAGAAAAAGTCACACTGTGAGGTCTGGTGATCTCGGAGGCCAAGCACAAAAAGTAAAAAAAGGTAATTCAAAAAGAATGACCCGATTTCATTCGACAATAAAGTAATAAGGAAAAGCAATAGAAAACTTGGGTAAATAACAATTTATTCTACATACAATTAAGTTTTATTTACTGTTCTACAAGTGTTCAATGTGACCACCACCTGAAGCACGAGCAACATCAATACGATAAGAGAACTCTTCCCAGACGTTTATTAGCATATCACGGTCCACTAAATCAATCGCTGCTGCTATTCGTTGTTTAAGATCATGGATGCTCGTAGGTAGTGGTGGAACATAAACGCGATCTTTCACGTAACCCCAGAAGAAAAAGTCACACACTGTGAGGTCTGGCGATCTCGGAGGCCAAGCACAAAGAGCAAGATCACCTTTCCAACCAATCCATCGCTGGGGCACTTTTTCATTTAAAAAATTTCAAATTTCTGACATTCAGGTGCCAATGGGCAGGAGCTCCATCTTGTTGAAAAATGAAGTCAGGCCTATCTTCTTGCAGTAAAGTAAAGAGCCAGTGCTGAAGCATATCAAGATAGGATTGCCCTGTAACAGTATCATTTTCAAAGAAAAAAGGACCAAAAATCTTATTCCGAGAAACAGCACAGAAAACATTTACCTTAGGAGAATTTCTTACATGCTCAACTGTTTCATGTGGGTGCTCTGTTCCCCAAATACGCACATTGTGACGATTGACTGCCGCTCAAATCAAATGTAGCTTCATCACTAAAAACTAAACGTGAAATGAAGGTTTCATCGTCCATCATCTCCAGCATTGAAGAACAAAGATCTATTCGCTTCCTCTTGTCGTCAGCAGTAAGTGCCTGAACGAGGCATAGTCTGTATGGTTTCAACTGTAGTCGTCTTCTTAGCACACGCCACACAGTAGACTGAGGAATTGCAAGCTCACGGCTAGCTCGATATGTGGATTTCCGCGGACTCCTCTCAAACGTAGAACGGATTCTTGTCACGTGTGCTTCTGAAACACGTGGTCGTCCAGGACTTTTTTTCTTACACAGACACCCTCTCTCTTGAAATTGTTGAAACCAGCGTCGAATGTTCTTGGGAGAAGGAGCATTAATGTGAAATTGTCCTTGAAAAGCACGTTGAACTGTGACAATCGATTTTGTTTTCGCAAACTCAAGAACACAAAACGCTTTCTGCTGCGGACTCGCCATTATGAGGGTTAACAAATAACTGAAACTGCGATCTATATAAACTGAACGTTTCTGGTGAAATGAAGTCAGTACAGCTCTCCCATGCCATTCATTTACATTTTAGAAGCTCCTTTTACAAATGGTTAATGATTCATTTCATGAGAATGCTTGATAAATGAATTAATGTATCATGAAATCGGGTCATTCTTTTTGAATTACCCTGTATAAGACCATTGGTCTCAATTAAACAGTAGAACACAGTTTTTCGGATGTACTTGTGAGAGAACCCTTTCACTAGACAAATAGGCTGAATTCTCTGAAAGCTGTGAAGTCTGCAGCAAATTTGTCTTGGCGGTGTAGTTGAGAAAAACAAAAAAGCATTAATGAAGTTCTTTTTAAAATAAAATGAATGAAATCTTTTTGACGTTATTATATTGAATTGCAGGTGAATGTTTGGAAACTCCACTTTCATTGGAGGAGAAAATGATAATCATTATAATACACTGGACTTTAGACAAATATGCCGGAGCTGCATATCTCGCTGCCATCGACTAAAACTGCTGTCTATGTGCTACCATCTCTTGACTCAGGACTTCCCTTGAAAGCTGAGTATACATTTCATTGTCAACTAATTTTCTTGAAAACACCGTTAAGTCCGTCCCCTGAAAGTTCGAAGCAAATTCGAACCATCACGAACCCTTATTATTAATGCATCTTAATTCTCATTATTATCATTAATCATTAGAATAAATTATATATCCGTGTAAGTGAGCATTAAAGACCATTTCTGCCCTACAGAAATCTCTATGCACACTCACAATGAAGTCAGAAAATCACCAGTCAAAATTTCCGTTGATTTTCGAATCTTTTTAATTAAAGAAGACATTTTGTCTGGTGAAAGCAGCAGATCACTGCCCAACTTGAGAACGTTGCCGTCGAACCGATTTGATATTGAGCTGTAATTATAAAGCTCCTGCTTCTATATTTTAGATTTTATATATACAGGACTGCCACTCTTCCGGTTTTAACCGGAATTCCGGATTTTTGTAGACCATACTAAGTAGCGTGAAAATGTTCTACCAAAGAACAAATAATTTGCTTTCTGAAGCATTTTAGGGACCATTTCGAAATAGTGAGAGGCCCTTTAAGATATTCAATAGCTGCGGAGCGACTATTTCCGCCACTTCTTGAGTCCGTACCCAGTAAGTACAGTGTCAAGATCTCTGGTTGTCAAAGTCGGTAACTTTATCAATGTGGACGATGCTCCATCCGGCAATAAAACAGGCACGAACTTCAGTGGGTAAGTCACGTTGCGCCTCACTACATACAGGTATGAATCTTCTCCCTTCACAGTCTCCTCCACCAATTCGTCAGTGCTCAGTCGGCCTCTTGACCTATGAATCCATACTAATCCTTCAACGTCTAGAAGCGGATCAGGGTCAGCATAGTCAATCTCAACGATTTGGTTTAACGCGTCCACGAATTTCAGCTCAACGTCCGCATGGCGAAAGATCTTCTCTGCCTGGGAAATCATCCCTACCACAGACTTTTCATTTGTTTTACCTTTGTCTTCTTGTAACACGTCCATTATCAACGTGATCAATCCCAGCTGATCGTCCAAAAGAAGACATCCTTCCTTGTTTGTTATAATAGCCTTTCTGGCTTCAACTTCTCTTCGCACTCTCAATTTGCTTCTAGGATCCATGTCCTTGTAAGTGCGTGCTCGATACTTTGTCTTCGAATGTCTTTCTTGTGCAACATGCTTCATTGTAGTATGAACTATCGCTTTCTGCACCAGTTCACCATATGTCGCACCTTCCTCATCGATGTCCACAGTCGGTCTGGCACTTTCCACTTCTGGTACGTTTAGTCTCTTCTGATTTACTGCTGCTCGGCTTGGTGTCAGTAGCATCACTAGTATCACTCTCTCAAACGTCAATGAAGGAACAAAAGTCACACGTTTATTACTTCTACTGACAACTTCCGAACTTCTCATCACTCGCTGGCGATCCAATTGTACTGCATCACGCTTCTTGATGATACGTCCATCCCGTATAGTAAAACCTCGGCTACTCGGCTTTCCCCTTCATTTACGCTAAACATCTTCAACACCTAGAAGCTACCCACCGCTCCGCGTGCCGTGCGATCACTGGCTGCTGTTTGACCACTCCTATTCCTCTTCTTTTGTTGGAAGCTGGACTTCCTCCTCTCTCCGTGACCCTCACCGCTCAGTCGCTCTACTCATATGAGCTCGCTCTTCGCCTCCCACCCTCGTTTCCCTTGTCTTCTCTAGCGACCCTTTCTGTCCCCAAGCGCGTCCGTTCCTCTTCGTGGCGCTTCTTCTGTACTTCTCATCCACTTTCTCCACCTGTTTCTTCTCCGCGTGAGCCCCTGGTCTCCTGCCTTCCCTTCCCCCCGTGGTCCCCTCCTCTGTTCTCCGTGTCCCTAGCCCTGTCCTCCCCTTGCTCCCGTTCCGACCCAGTCCCTCTTCGCACCGCTTTGGTCCGAGACCACCTTTCCTCCCTCCCCGTTGCTGACCTGACCATCTGGACTGACGGCTCCGTTATTGGACGACTCGGACCACGTGGCTCGGGTGTTTTCATAAACTGTTCTTCATGCTCTTTCCTTTCATGCTGGAGCGCACTGTTCAAGCTTCACAGCTGAAATGGTTGCAATCCAGCATGCTCTTGGTCCGTTTCCCATCACTCCTCGTGTCTCTTTTCCTCTCTTCTTCTCTTGTCCGACTCTCTCTCGGCTCTGACCGTGCTCTCTTCACCCCGTCGCCCCTCTTGTCCACGTCTGTCCTCTTTGTCGTCCCTCTGCTCTTCCTCGATCTCAGTGTCATTGCAGTGGCTTCCTGGTCACTCGAACATCAGTGGCAATGATACTGCAGATGCGCTTGCCAAAAGTGGCACTTCTCTCCCCTCTGCAGCTCCTCAGTGTCTGTCTTCTCTGAAGTCCTTCATTCGTCATTCCCTGTTCAACTCCTGGAGGACTTCCGTTCGTTCGTCTTTGATTTCTTCACAAGTCCCTAGCGTAGCAACTGAGGAGCTGTCCCTCCCTCGCGCTGTCCGTTGTGAGCTCTCACGTCTTCGTTGCAACGGCCACAGCCTTCTTCTTAACTCCTATCTTCACAGGATTGGCAGGTCCACTTCTCCTGACTGCCCTGTTTGTGGTGTAAACCACGATGTACCCCACTTACTGTGCTCTTGTCCCTCCCTCTCTTCTACCCGAGCGGCTATCTTCGGGTCCTCGGGCTCCGTTTTTGATCTTTGGCATCGCCCATGGGGGGTTGCCCGCCTTCTTGGTCTCCGTGGCGTTCCGCCACGCCCCTATCCGCGGGACGGGGTCGGGTAAACCAGCCAGTCAGCCAGACCTTTAAGATTATGAGGGGCCCTCCCGAGATCGTTATGAGGCCCTTTTAGACTGTGAAGGGCCCTTTAGGATTGTGAGAGGGCCCTTTTGAGATCGAGCGGGGGCCCTTTCAGATTGTGAAAGGCCCTTTGACATTGTGAGGAGATCCTTTAGGGTTGTGAGAGGGCCCTTTTGAGATCGAGCGGGGGCCCTTTCAGATTGTGAAAGGCCCTTTGACATTGTGAGGAGATCCTTTAGGGTTGTGAGGGACCCTTTTGAGATCGAGCGGGGCCCTTTCAGATTGTGAAAGGCCCTTTGACATCGTGAGGAGATCCTTTAGGGTTGTGAGGGACCCTTTTGAGATTGTGAAGGGCCCTTTTGAGATCGAGAGGGGCCCTTTCAGATTGTGAAGGGCCCTTTTGACATCGTGAGGAGGTCCTTTAGGGTTGTGAGGGGCCCTTTTGAGATTGTGAAAGACCCTTTTGAGATCGAGAGGGGCCCTTTCAGATTGTGAAGGGCCCTTTTGACATCGTGAGGAGGTCCTTTAGGGTTGTGAGGGGCCCTTTTGAGATTGTGAAAGACCCTTTTGAGATCGAGAGGCGCCTTCCTGAGATCGTGAGAGGCCTTTTAGATTGTGAAAGGGCCCTTTTGACTAGTGACATTCTGTATCACTTTATACAGATTGGAAAAGAAGTTTTTACCATTATTGACAGTTTCTCGAAAGAAAAATGGCTCAATTGCGCATACGAAAATGCCTGCCCAAGCTATTAGACTGCGTGGATCCGTGGAATTTGTGTTAAGATATTTGTTGTGACCAGACCGCTCTGCAGAAGCAGTCTTTATAACATCGAACAGCTGAAGAGCAATTCCCAGTGGTTTCATGAAAAATCTTCACATTAAAGACGAGATCTTGTATCGCATGACGTTATGGCATGATTAATAGAAAATGACAGAGCTGCACGAGAATAATGCCTCTTAACCCTAATCGGACCGGCAATTTCTACCATCATATTCCGCCCACCTGTCTACATACGTAGACAAATATCTATTAAGAAAATATCGCAATTCTGTTGTGTTTTAATGTACAATTTTTCTGTGACTGAAGTGTCTCCTGATGTTAAACAGCATATCAACTATTTAGCGTATTAAATAATGCCGTATTGCAGAATTACATTACTGAACACATGCACTTGTACATGTGCATAACTTTTATATGTAACGAAATTATCTGCGTTACCGATTTTCTGTGTAACAACCCAATTCATGATATCTTGAATGAAAAAATCATGTTTACAACTGCATATACAGTAGTTACAACTATAAAGTACATACATTTTTAGGGTAGTCAAGTTACAAAGCGCACAATGAACATAGAACCTGCTGTGTATGGTGATCTGAGCACACGTATTTTCGGCAACCTGAGCATAGTTTTCGTGTCGACTTACGGCAATGTGTCTCTTGACATTTCTTGGGCTTGTTATTACTTGAGGAGATGCCAATAAAATTAACAGGAAAACCCAGAGCAGTGAATGCCGATCTTGTTTGTGCATAAATCATTCTGTTGTTATATCTCGTTTTGATATTTCTTTCTGCCAGGTGAAGAGTTACATCTTTGATAAACGTTGCTCTACTTTTGGAGTATCCAGAAGCCTCCATGATGAGGAATGAGTTTAAAAGAGCCACGTCGATCATATTGAAGAAATGAAGAAGAGTATATCTCCGAGTTTTACGACGGCAAGTAAAATCTTCCACTCTCGAGTCCATGACATCAACTCCTCCTTTTCCTTTATTGTAATCCATGATGATCTCTGGCTTTTTGTCATCTCTCGATGAAATCGGATTGTTTGTATGCAAGCTGCTCAGCATGAGAACGTTCTTGTTCTTCTTTGGGACATAAGAAGAGAGAAGTATCCGGTTCTCATGGTTCCATAAATTCCTGGTTTCGAATATCGGGACACCTCTAATCACTTTCATCAGCTGAGGTACGCCGCGTCGCGATGACATAATAGTTCCCGTAGATGTTAAGCCATTTTGCAGGAGATTCACACACAAATCAAAAGAAGAAAAATATCGGTCGATGAAGATATTGCGATTCGTATTATAATACGGTTCAGTCAATTTCAAAACAACAGTTTTTGCAAGACCAACATTGCGAGATCCCTCAGCACCACAGTAAGGTAAAGCATTGAGAGCGTAACCATTTTTTGCGTCACATAGCCAGAAAATCTTAATCCCGTACTTGGCGGGTTTCTGAGGCATATAGGAACGACCCGGAGCATAGCCTCGGAATGCGTAAAGCTGTTCGTCAACGGTCATAGACGGTGAGGGAATATAATGTCTCCGAAGATTAGAGTTGAACATATTCCAAAACTCACGTACAGCCGCTAATTTGTCACTTTGCTGTCTTTCTCGTCGTGTTACTTTATTGTCAAATGTAATATGAGAAAGAAGTAGTTTCAGTCTGTTTTTTGATAGCGCACATCGATAGAATGGACGGCTATCCGCTGGAGTGTATCAGGTGGATAATGCCGACATGTTGTTTCTGTCTACTCCTGCTCGAATAATTGTTGCCAGACCTGCTGTGAATTCATCATAGGAAAAAATCTTCTTCTTTAGGGCACGTAATCTCCTGTTAGTGAAGCGCAAAGTCGTTCGTATCATATCTTCGGTTATAAAACACAAAAATGAATGAAGTTCTGAAGCTGGCGAAATAGTCGGGCCGTCGCGAAAAGCAATAATATTTCTACCGAGAAGTCTTCCTCTAGGAGCGTTGAATTTCCATATTATTCCGCTGGGGAAACAACATGATCCACATCGCGATCGACGTCTGATGTAACTCCATCACTTGCTGAACCGACGGAACTACTAGCTGATGATGCTTCTTCGTAGGAAGAATGTTCTTCTACTTCCATATCTCCATCGCTGGATTGTTCATACAACTGTGGATCTTCCGTGGCCGAGTACGACGAATCACTATCACTGACGTATTCATCAGTTTCTTCGTCAGAAGAAGACGAGTCATCATTCTCTTCATGACTAGAGCGAAGGCGCGATACAATTTCCTCGAGCGAGGGTCGTCGGCTCATGTCGAAGGCGAATCAAGTCTGAAGTTACATCCTCGAGACAACTGCTGATAAAAGTGTTTTAGATTTTCACCGATCGATAAGGACGTCATCACATGATTGTCTAGATTTTCTCGCATACATTACATAACAGAAGCAACAAAATACGTCCGTGTTTTGGAACCGAACTCCACCAGAGTATGACGCAACTTTACTTGAGATAAGAAAATGATGTAATACTTTGTGCGGTTGGGCTCCATTTTTCCCGACTAACTTTCAGTCGTCAAGCTGACAATCATGCTAGCAAATCACGTGTAATTCTGGTTTACAGAATCCATGTCCATCACTTCATTCTTTTGGGATCAGCAGCACAATTTGACAGTTTTACGTAACGAAAGCAATAATAATATTGATAATTTTTTATTCGTCAATACAACGAGCGGTGTATGACAGAAAATGAAATGTTGCAACTACTTTAGTTCAAGCGACTATCAATGACTAAAAGTGCGACTAATGCCAGAAAGGCAGAGATTATGATGAAGCAGGGGGTGTCTTTGGGATGGGATGAGAGCGCGTGTTGGCGGCGAACCAGTAATGACGTAATGATTGAAATATGTCTCAACGTACGCGGACGGAAACAGGACAGAAACAGTGGCTACAACCTACAAGACCTTGAATGAGTCACATTAGTCAAGATTGTGATGTCAAGTCGTAATGAAATGTTAGTCTGGAAAGTTACCGCAATAGTGAGAAGTAATTATTTCATAGGAAAATTCAATGACCGGTAGTCAGTTGCACAAATACGAGTGGCGTCAAAAATCATTCTGTTGATAATTGTGAAGAAAAGCACACTCGCAGTATAAAAATGTTGAGTTCATAAGGATTCGGAAGATGTGATAATTACGCAAAGGAGCACTACAATGAATGCACTTCATCGCGAATGAGTTACTCGTCTGTGTATTATTCAAAAGTGCGAAAGTGATAAATTATTATTTCATGTACACAAGATGTGTTCCACTATTTCACTCATAGGTGGATAGTAAATAGGCCAGTGAAAAATAAAAATATTCTATCACTAATGACTACTGATCGCATACCACCTGTACTACTTATAAACTCAACGTCTTTTATCAGAGTTGCTGAATCATTTTTTGATTATGCTGGATATCGATTTGAATCAACGTAAATGCATATCGCTTCGTTATGAAAAGTAGAGTCGTGCAGTCAATAACAACCCACCAATTTAAAAGTGCTTGTCTACACATGTAGACAGGTGGGCCGAATATGATTGAGTTTCAAGTTTTGCATGAAGGAGTTCGTATTTCAGTTTCTTCTTAGGACTACGTAATAGTAGGGCACAAAATATCTTGGAACTGGAGTTTCAGCTGAATAACTCATTTTTCATGAAAGTTACAGTAATTTAAAAACAGCTTGTCTACACATGTAGACAGGTGGTCCGATTAGGGTTAATTTTGAATGTAAAATTTTTAACGAAATGAAAAAGTTTATTTTTGAGTAGTAGAAGTAGTAGTAGTAGAAAGCGTTTATATTTTGCGAAAAAATGAAAATCAGATTATACAAAGTTAGAAATCACAAAGAAAATGTAGATTTGATCATTACAACCAAATGTTGATTACATAATTGTAGAATCATAAGTGATCAACAGACTGCATTAGACATACGAGCCGCATAAAAGAAAAATGAGTTTGCTCTACGATAAGTACGCGCTTCTGGAAGTCTGTAATGTTTAGTATGCGGTAAACGCTCAGGAACACAATAACATAAAGGATGAGACTCATGCTGACATTTCGATAAAAAGGAAAGTGTTCTTTGCATTAGGATGTCATCAAGATTAGGCATGACACTACATTTACAACCAAATGAACATATAATGTGATGAGCTCTTTTCTGAATCTTTCTAAGCATAGATTTTACGTTATGGGACCTATTGCAGAAGAGCGGCGAAGCATAGGTCAGAACAGACAGAACCAGAGACTTATAGATTTCAAGCAGTTTGTTAGGAGGTAGCAAAGTTCTTAAACAGCGAATGATATATAATCTTTTTGCGGCGGTAGCACATACAGAGGAAAAGTGGGCATCCCAGGATAAGTCGTCACTCCATATCACTCCAAGCAACTTTAAATTGGAGACCAACTGAATGTCCCGATACAGTGGTATTGGTGCATCGAAAGAACAAGTAAACAGAATCTGCTTACTTTTCACATAATTCACACGCATACAGTTTTCATCGATCCAAGACTTAAACATGAGCAAACAGTCAGAATTAACGGCAGAATGATGTGAGCGTATTGCTTCGACCAAAGTAGCGTCATCCGCGTATTTTATCAACTTAGAATCGTCAAAAGAAATTTGCAGAGAACCAAAGAAAGCGGCGAATAAATAAGGTGCAAGTATACTACCTTGAGGCACACCGGATTTTACTGCAACTAAAGGGCCAACCATACCATCCATCTTCACCCGTTGAACTCTATTTTCAAAATATGATTTCAACCATAAAATGAAGCCGTGATTGATTCCTCTGACAATGAAGTTATTGAGAAGTCTATTATGTTTAATCAAATCGAATGCCTTAGTTAAATCAAGACAAGTAAGTCCCACAGCTTTCACTGGATTTTCGTCCATAAACTTCGTCACAGTATCATGGATTTCTATCAATGCACTTGTAGTTGAACCGTTAGGGCGAAAAGCGTGTTGGTGATTTCCGTACAAGGCTAACAGATCCTGTTTCGTAGCTTGAAGAATAAGACGCTCAAATATTTTGCACAATACGGGAAGAACTGAAATGGGACGGTAATCAGTTAAGGTAGGCCTTGAACACTTTGGGACCGGTGAAATTAAAGCGATTTTCCAGCAAGAAGGGAAAGTCCGTGCTTTGACAGAAAAATTGTAGATGTGACACAACACAGGAGAAATTAGATGAGCACTTTCACGAAGAAGTCTTATTGGAAAGTCATCGGAACCATTCGATTTTCGATCATCTACGGTAGACAGTAAGTTGTAAACCTGCTCAGAGGTGAATGAGCAACACCAATCAGAGTTACAAATCGATGATAGGTCTGCATCAAGGCTCGAGTTCATGTTATTGAGAAAGATGTTAGACAGTGATACAATTTTCTTGCAGATTTCTTCATTATTTGATGCAACTGACCCTGTATTTGTCGCGGGTTTTCCACGAACCTTATTCACTATCGCCCAGATATTTTTATTAGAATTCAGGCACTTTTTGCTCTTCTCAATTTCAGATTTGACCTTTGATTTCAGGTGGTTAAATAGTGGCCAGTTTCTCGTCCGAAATGCTTCCCATCTGTCGTTGATGAGAGACTTGAGCACTGGTGTCATCCAGGGCTTATCGTTTGATGTTAGCATGATAATTTTCCTCGGTATACAAGAAATTGCGGTCTTAATGTAATCATAAAACATCTCGCACTTTTGGTCAATAGCTCCTGCATTATATATCTCACTGAAATCAATCTGTTGAATGCAATTAAGGAAGTCAGAAATATGTGACGCTCTAAAATCATATACTTCACGCATTGACAGCATGGATGACTTGTTGGACGCTGGTGATCGAGGTGATAAGAATACACTACTATGATCAGAAGATTTCAAGGGAGCGCCGACTTCCACCTCAATCTCATGTTCATCAAAAAGATTTTCAGTGACCCAAATCTGATCAAGATGAGAGTTTCCTCTAGTTGGGGCTTTGACAATCTCCTCGCAATTGAATTGATGTTTGAAAATCATGGTATTCCAATCATTAAAATCACCGCAGAGCAGCATTGTCTTATGTGGAGCATGACAAAGAATTTCGTCCATTGATGTCACAATATATTCATTTATATCCTCATGAACACTCGCAGGCAAATTTGGAGGAATGTAGAAAGAAAGCAATAGCAGATCCAGATCAAGAAGATCAAACCATATACTTTCAATTTGGGAAGGTGCCTTAATGCAGGTTATCACACGATTTGCTTTATAATTTACATGTATCCATACACACACTCCACCTCCCTTGCGTTCAATGCGATCTTCCCGATGCAAGATGTAGCCAGATAGATGCAAAACTTCATCTGGTATCCCTGAGTGCAACCAGCTTTCCGTAACGATTATGATGGTAGGCCTCTTCACTTTTATCAAGACGGATAACTCATCTATCTTTCTAACAACCGATCGAGCATTCAATAGCATTATCGATGGAAAACGCACATCATCAGACAAACCGCGACCAGATAAAATATTTACTGAAAATTTTTCACCTCCTCTCTCAAGCAAACACGATTTCGGAAAATGATGACATCCTCACCATTTTCACGACGAGCAGCAAATTCTCGGCGGAGAGCTCTGAAAATTTCTTGTTGTAGAGGAGTTCTATCAATGTTAATGTAAACATTCGAGAATACTGAATTCTTCAATGATTTTGATGCTTTGAGAATCTGCTTCTTTATTCCATCATCTTTGCAACAGACTTTTATTGGCCATTGGAGACAGTTGAGATTATTATTCGTGCCGGTTTTGCGTTGTGGGAGGGGGAGGAGTCTCAGTAGTATATTCTATCTTGCCGTCAAAAGCAATTCTTTTGAAAACAGTAGTTTTTCGAGTCATGCATTCTAGTGCACCTGGTAAAAAGTGATGATTGAAAAAGCATCAATGGCAATATTGTGCCATTTATTTACTTGCTGACTGAGGATTCATTAGCATCTTTATTGCAACAGACCCAACTTCTGCCTGAACGCTTTCAAAACTTATCGGATTGTGGGATATCGAATGATCGTAATTTTATTTCCTTTAAGGGGCCCACGGATGCGCATTTCAGGGGGCCCATTCCGATTTGACTTTCCGGTTTTTATTTTCGGTAAGAGTGGCAGTCCTGTATATACCATGTTGCGTGATTGTAAATTTGATGACGTCCGCTGAAGATGGAATAAAATAGATTCCTGAACATCTGCAGTCGAAGGAGCATTTGTGTTTTTCTCGTCATAAACATGAAGACGCTTGCAGTGATTCTACTCACGGCCGAATACTACAAAATTGTACCCGAATGCCCGAACCTTTTCTTCAGAAAATCCCCGACAAATAGTTTACATTTTGTAGGATGTTTAAGTTGCGGGTAATTTGATACGCATGTCATTATCTCATTGATCCTTTCAGTCTTAGCTTATTATATTATATTAAAACACCCTCTATTCGATCATTGTGTAGATTTGCATATTATGTTGCTGTGTCGTGTTCGTTGCTGAAACAGGTGAGCGATTATTTTATACGAGAATGATACAAGGTCAATTTCGCACCATCCATGTATCCGGATTTTTATAATCTTGATACTGTGATGTTAGTAGAACGGACGTTCAACGCAAATTTGGCTTATTGTTTAGCTCAAAATGTGTAATTACAATTCAAGAATTGTGCCGTATGAGAATGAGGTTGTGGGAGAAACCCATTTCAAATTCTGATGCCTGGTTGTAGTAAAGGCCTATGTAGTACATCAGTCGGTAATGTAGATTTCTGTCGATCTCTTCGATTCAGAATCACATCTCCAAGTATTTCGAATTCCGACACTGCAACAAATGAGTTGAGCCTACTATAATTGTATACGAAAGATTATTCGCAGCAATTAGCAAAATTACGTATCGTAAATATTGTCAAAGAAAATCAATCGTGTGTAACAATATCTGTCATGATATGATGCCTTAGCAATGTACATATGTTTTCACATTTCTGATTTGAGAAAAATGTTACTTCGTAGAAAGGAAGGATTTTGCATCTTTGATGCAATTTTATACATTGCATTGGCAGATCCACCCAACAACCCCCCCCCCTCGGAAAGGGGTAGGAAGTGGCCGAGAATGTTTGGAAGTACTGTTTTCTCTGGTTCGGGATGAAGGAAGCATGAGAAAGCAAACAGAGGCTAGATTCGGATTCCTTGTCAAATTTTACATCGGTAAGCGTCTTTTCGTCGAAATCGGATACATCGGCTTTCTCTTCCACCCCGGGGAGGTTTAGGCCTCTATGAGGGTTTTGGTCTCTAGCGTCGGAACGAGGTATTGTACAGGGTGATCGCGATCTTCTTGCGGATTTTCTTTGTGGCGTTCGATGGGTTAATCTAAATATGTAATATTTAATTTTCGGAAGATAATTTGTTTATTTCTCACTCTAATGTTTTATGAATTAATGAGACACTTAATAAAAGTCATAGTCCACTGAATGTTTTATTTCGATGGGTTAATCTAAATATGTAATATTTAATTTTCCGAAGATAATTTGTTTATTTCTCACTCTAATGTTTTATGAATTAATGAGACACTTAATAAAAGTCATAGTCCACTGAATGTTTTATCTTAATAATTACAAAAGATGTTCAATATGGCCTCCATCACAGCGTATGCAAAGTTCACAACGTTTTATAAAGGAATGATAAGCACGACGAATAGCATCGGTGGTTATGTTGTCCAGTAAGAAAGTTAGTTTTTGTCTTAATTCAGTCAAAGTCTTGGGGCGCGGTGCTTTGTAAAGGTCGTTTCGTATCTGTCCCCATAGCCAAAAATCCAACACTGATAAGTCCGGGCTTCTTGGGGGCCAAAGTATAGGCCCGTCACGACCAATCCAACGATTTTTCATCTTTGAATTCAGGACTTCTCGTACTTGCCGAGCCCAATGTGGCGGTGCACCATCTTGTTGATACATTCGTGTTTGATTTCGTCGCTGCGTCATGACTGGAATAACCTTGTTCAACAAGATATCCTTGTATCGTTCCCCATTGATGGTTTCTTCCAACACTTGGTAGGTAATCCCATCATGTGAGACCATAGCCCAACAAACTATCGAAGGTGACCGCATTGGCTTCTCATCAGTTAAATGAGGATTTGTGCGGGCATACACAAAACGGTTGTGTCGGTTGACCCTTCCATTGAGGTGGAATGTTGCCTCATCACTAAAATTGATATCAAAGATGAAACTTGGATCTTGTGTGTGGCGTTCAATCATTAAGCGACAAAATTGCAGTCGAGTAGGAATATCGTCAATCTTCAGTTCCTGTACAATCGTGTGCTTCCAATGCTTAATTCCCTCTTCCTTTAACACTTTGTGCACTGAGGACTGAGCAAGTCCGACCTCTTGTGCAACCTTTCTTTGCGATGCGCTTGGATCATCTTCGAAAGCTGCAATGACTTCTGTCCTCTTGACATCCGAAACTCGCCGCCGACTATGATCACCTTTTCGTTCTCTTGGACCAACAGAGAGGGTTTCTAAATACCTGTTCTTCCAGTGAAGTAACGTTCTTGCCGGAGGAGGTTGCTTGTCGAACTTCTCAATAAACATGCGTCTGGCTTTCTCACAATCATACGTTATTGCGAATGCAACAATTGAAGCAATTTCCTTGTTCGATAAGTCACGATATTCCATCACGATACCAAATCGTTTGAAGTTGGGAAAACCTTCGAGATAGAAGCGCTTAAGAGAGTCCGCCAATGGAGAAACAGCACGTAAACAATAGACACGCAGGTTAGCTCGACTGACGTCAGGGAAAGGGTAATGCGCAATCTCAGTCAGCCAACAGCCAAAAGCGATTTTGTAATTATTAAAATAAAACATTCAGTGGACTATAACTTTTATTAAGTGTCTCATTAATTCATAAAACATTAGAGTGAGAAATAAACAAATTATCTTCGGAAAATTAAATATTACATATTTGGATTAACCCATCGAACGCCACAAAGAAAATCCGCAAGAAGATCGCGATCACCCTGTATTAAGGAACGGGTCTCAGATGTAGATTCTTGGTGACATTCTTGGAGACTCGTCATATTTCATCAATTTTTTCCAACTATTTGATTTTTTCGGGGTTTAGGAGGGAGAAAGGTGCTTTTGCGGCGAAGCGAGGCATGGGAGTGGGAAACGGTGGTTGGATTCGCATTCCTCGTCAAAGGTAGCATGCATCGGAAAGGTAGTTTTGATGAATATCATTGACATCGAATGTCCAAATTTGACAGTTAAGAAGGAATTCATCGAGCCTTTTCGAGTAAATTATGTAAATATTGGCGGACCATAAAACCGAAACTTGTCTCGAAGCGTACAAGAAATATTCTTAATAGTTATGTCGACGGATTCTTGTGTAATTCTACCACGCTTCATCGAACCCACTTTGAGAAACTGACCACAATTTAAAGTGGCATACTGTAAAAAGACGTTGGGTACATCTGTAGACTTATGAGAAAAGCTTGCTCTTTTTTCATTTACATGATATTTCTTTGTAATGTGCACTTCATGAACATAGGTCTAAAGTCTACACCAATTTATAAAGATAATTTACACGTGAATATACATAGCAAACCTTTTTTAATTTGATGCCAAGTTTATTTTTTAGAATGAAAATTACATACAGCAGTTTACTATAAATGTTTAATAACAATTAAGCTGCTTGAAACAATGACATGCTTTTACCGTGTCCAACAGCCGATCGACAATTCTAGGATTTTCGAAGGTTTTCACCTTGTAATTTGACCAGAATGAGTTAAAGTCAGCATGATGCGTTTCGCTGACTTAATTACTGTTTTCGCCTTCACATTTCATCTGACAAAACGCGGGAACATGGTGCACAGGGTTCGTACAGACCCTTGAAATTTCGATGAAAGAAATATGTATCTGTTAGGTTTTTGTTCTTTTGGGAATATTTTTTTTCAAAATTTACAAATTAAATGTTGCAAAATGCAATATTTCGAATGTATGAATGTTGTATGCCGGATTGCCGGTAGACAGAAGACGTTGATAATAGAGCGTTGCGTTCATGTTCAGCTAGCAGAATGCGTTACCAGGACTACCTCACACACGAGGCCAGGAAGACAGAAAATGGTGAATCGAAAAACAAACGCAAGCTGAAAGACTTAAAGGACATGTAGGTCATCATATAAGATTTGCGTATTATTAGTTTATTCTAGTTACTAGTTAGATTATGAAGTTTTTGTATTCTATCTGGTATCTAGAATCATTGTTTGATAAGATAAGATTTTTAGAGTAACTATTTTTTAGAGTATGTAAACTTTCATCTGATCGAATTATTTTTGTTTCATATTGTTCGGTTGTAATTCATTTTTGTCATGAATCACATCGTTAGTCATAATTATTGTTTTATGTAATTATTTAGATTGTAATTTTACTCTCGCAATTTTTTTGTTAAAACTGAGAAACATCAAGTTTGTAGATATGATAGTGATTTTGCGACTTCTTTTAGTCTACTGAAATCAAACAGTGTTGGATTGTTTTGTTGTTTATACTCGTAATTTGATTGTGCTGAGCACTGACATGGATTTTGACAATCATTTGACTTGTATCACCGTAAAATTATACTGTGCAATATTTGTAAGATTTTCTTTTGATCATTTTATGACAATATAGGCATACAATTAACTTAAGGATGAAGTAGTTTTCCTTTTCAATCATGGAACTAAATTCAATTTTTTCTCGTGTTGAGAATTCTTGTCAGTGCATAAAATTTAGCATTATAAATGTGGCATTAATTAAGGATATGCTAATTATCTTAAGATGACATGCTAAGCCTTACTGATGTCAACCAGAGGTATTATTCAGTATAAGTGATACCCTCGAAAATTCATCGTCAGTCTGTTACTATTCGGAGGTACGAACCCTGGGTGCATCATGCAGTGCAGTTATGGAGATGGTTGCGTTTAAGGCAACAAAATCACGAAACTTTTCGATGTATGGCCTACTTGGAAAAGTTGGCATCCAACTGCTTCCCTTCTGTATCGACATTTGACTTGGTTTTGTTATTTCTAATTTCGTTTTTACTATTCCCGTTCTCAAACAGAATGTTTGAAAACTTTCCTTCACTTTCTACTCTTTCTTGAGAAACATTACACCGCGTCTCCATATCGTTAGATCTCTTTTTGATAACATTATGCTTCACATGATGTGGGACAAAGAATCTTTTCTTAATGCATTTTTAGAGTGGATTTCTTTTTGGTACCATGACTATATCACTTCATCGTGTTCAATTTTTATATTCATATTTAAAAAAGGCAACCATTGATTTGGATGATTTGCTTCTACAGTAAACTTAGTATTAGGGTTTAGTGAGTTGAAAGCTTCTACTACATGTTTTAGGGTTTCTTCGTTATACTCAGTAGGACCCAAAATGATGTCATCGATATATCTTTTATACAAAGTAGGTTCAAAATTTAACTTTTGATGTTTGATTTTCCATTTTATTCATAAATATAATGGCGAAGCTTGGTGCAAAATGCGCTCCCATTGTTACACCGCTAATTTGTTTATTAAACTTACTATCATAACCAATTATGTAATTGAAACAAATGAATGTCAGCATTTTTTCAACTACTTCTATGCTGATACCAAAAGTGTCGATTTCTTGCCAATTGTCCTTCAAGCTCGAAATGTTGCATTGGATTCCCATCAAGATGGGGATGATATGGTACAATTGCTGTACATCCAAGGAAATAAATATACTTTTATTATCTTGTTGTCTAAATTATTTAATTGTTCAATTAAAGCGCTTCAGTGCTGCTTAAATGTGATTCTATATAAGGAAGAATTTGACTCAAAATTCTCGATAAAACCCAATCAAGTTTAACGGATGCTATCGGGCGAACCGGAAAACCAGTTTCAGTTTTATTTTCATGATCCTTAATGAAAGAGAAAAATGCCGCGTCTCTACTGCCCGTGCTCTTAAGCCTTTCACCTTCCGAACTGAGTGAGCTACTTTAAATTACTTATTTGATTAATTTATTTGAAATGTATATTGAATATTAATTTTTTGTATATGCTTATTTTAACTTACTATCAGTCAATAAATACATAGGAGAGAAAGTGAATTTTTTCATTATGACCATTAATTTATTTGCTTGTTTTTCTGTTGGTTCTACTTTTCTTAAGAGGTAGATAGGTTTTATCATCGGAAAGAGTTTCCAAATTTTTCTTATCGTTATCTTAAGCTTTGCATATTGCGAATTTTTTAGTCTGATCAGACCTAATACATTTCGCGTCATTTAACTTCAAGAAATCGTCGACTTCATTACATTGTTTTTGCATAGTTTGATAAATATTTAATTCTTTCAACTTATTAGACTCGACTTCTAAAACAGATTTCATTTCACTTCCAAAACAATTAATTTTAGTTTCCAAATTTTCGTTTGCTTCTGCAGGAAGATGGCAGGAGTTTTTATCGAAAAGAATTCCTATCTGTAATATTATTACTATCTTTAAGTTCGTCTCCAACGGAGACTGTAAACAAGATAATCAAAATTCAAAGAAACTCTTTTCCGGTATTTCTTATTAACTTGGCAGGGCAGCGAAAATTAGGTCATTTATTTAAGATAGTAGAAACTACATCGGGAACCACCAGATCGGTTTCATTGGCAAACTTCTGTTCTAGGTTAGATGAATGTTGATCTTGTGTTTTGAAAGTGATGTTGGTTTTATTAGGAAAACGAGGCTGCGACTTACATTCATAAAAATCAAGTGACAACGGGTACTCAAAGTTCGCGAAGTGTCTCCACTTGCGGTAGTGGCTAGAGAAAAGCACCTTCGACTCTTCTTCCATCACGAACTTGATGTTCACTAACACAACACATAATTTTAGTTCTGAATGAGGCAGGGACTTACATTATGCCGATCCGTAAAGATAATTCTAGTCCAGATATAATGTTTCCTCATTTCTTCAGTTTTGATTGCAGAATGAGGATGGTAATTGGCAAAATTCAACTTTCCACATATTCTACGCTCGAATTACCTACATACATTTCAGGATCTGTTAGGAGATCAATCTTTTTTTTGTCATTTTAAAACATGACATGCAAGACAAGCATGCCAAGTTATGAAGCAAGCAGGATCATCTCCATTTTCACTGACCGTAGGACTTTGAAATTTGCTAATAGAGCGACCAATTCTGAATGGAATTGCTGTTTAAATTGACCTCTGGTTTCATTCTCGAGATGTGATGGGTGGCAGTGAACAGTGCCGGATGTTATTTTATCAGCAACGATATTCGTTGACTTTCCTCGTTTTATCTCATGAACTTGGTTCTTTCAGTGACGAATGCTAAACTAAAGAAAAATATGCGAAAGTGATAGGTCATTAACTGTTCGGCTGCACTTAAATAGAACCTGAAAATGACAACGTGTGGGTGCAGCAATTTTCCTTAGATTACTAAAGAAATTGTTTTACCTTGGAATGCAAGCTTGACATGCACGATGCAACAAAGAATGTTAGGTCTTCCAGCCCCTTCAGTACCTGAAAGGTGCTCTATCAACTTTGGGACTTATTCAATCGGCATCAAGCTTAGCGGCATCATTCTTCGGGCCATTTCTTGCCTGAAATTTGACGAGTGAAGGATTGGTAATTGCTGAGTAGTCAGATCAAGTGATCTGGTACAGAACACTGGTATGATATTTAAAAATTCTGGAATTCGGAAGAGCGTATGGTGACGGAAACCTAAATGTATAATCACTATTTCACTCATTCGAATCATTCTGTGTGATCGATATGCAAAGATTTTTTATATTCACACTAAGAAAGATATTTGAGACCAAATAGCGATCGGTATGGTACCAGTTATCGATTTCTTTTGTCAGAATTGACCACTTGCTCAGCAGTAACATATCCTTTCTACCTTTCATCTTTTGTGTCAAATGAGATAATTTGTTGCATAATGCTCTCGAAGTTTGATGCTGATTGACTAACTTTCACGATTGAAAGAGCACTTGCGGTATGGGGAGAGATACAGCAGAAGTGACGAACGTCTTCCCTATGTTCGGAAGATGACTGCTGTACCCTAGTAATAATAACTGATACAACAATTGTCAATGTAGACAAATTCACATCAATTAGTGTTTCAGGCTGACACATTGAAAATATTTGTTTTGGTGTCATAGCATGCATGCATGTATAGCATTACTCCGCTGCTTATTACCTCTGATATTTGAAAATATATGTCAGACAGTCTGTTGATTGACCAGATGTGCGAATACATCAGATAACCTCCTGAGAGAATCCGTGAAGAGATAAGCAACTTGTTAAATAGTTGTATCGACAAGAGAAATAGTATGACACTAGGTCATGATGCTAGTAATTGTATATTGAAGCCACAGAATTAGATTCATCTGCGATATTTAATTCTGTGATTGAAGGTTGAAGCAGTTATCTGCTGGTATATCAACAGTTGTTTTGATGCTGGACAGAGTAATGGATGTGACATTATTACAACTAGTAATCCACTACTAGCATATATTCTTCTAGGTAATCTATAACTTGAGCGTTTTTCTGAAAAGGAATCAATCATTATATGCTTAATAATCAGTTCTACAAATACAGTAGTATTCGGATAACTCGTCATTCGCACTTAACTCGTCATCGAAAAAAATCCCTTCAAAATCTGCTATCTAACACGTATATTTAACTTCGCTTAACTCGTCAAACCCGATAACTCGTAACTCGTAATAGAAAATATTCCAAAAAGAAAGTTTCTTCGGATAATTCGTCAATATTTTTTCGCACTTGCTCAGCTTAACAGTAGGCCACTGGTTTGGGCTATCACTATCCGTGTACCAGAGAGCCGTGTACCGTAATTTGATACAGTGTACATGAATTTCATTTCTTACCAACAATAAGAAAAATTAAATTATTACTGATTAACTTAGAATTTTTAATTAGCAGCCTACATACAGAATCACATGACACATTCAGGTAGATTCCCTCTATGGATTTCCTTATATGGAAGTGAAACGCTGAAAAATACCTTATATGGAATTCTGCATATTGAAGAAGTCGGCACATGAGATCATGTGACTCATTTGCATCTCAAAGGCTAGTTGAGATGATGATTCAGCTACATACGATGATTCAATCAGATTACAGTCTCTAGACGATCAAAGGTAGGCCTACATACCACCATTTGTACAGTCTGTCACCGTTGTGTACAGCTGACACTGTTTACAAATAGTACTGTACTGCAAACTGTTACAAATACCGGGTGATCATAAAGTCACGCAAGTGAAGAAAATGCTTTGTTTTGAGTTTAATTGAGTTTAAATTGAATCGAACATCATTTGTCGTGATTATATACAATAGATGTGAACATAGATATGAGCATTTGAAGGACAAGCTGTCTCGTGACTCCTTGATTGTGTCATGTGATCAACTTTTTACATAGATATGAACATTTGAAATTTCAGGCTTAGCATATCTACATACGAATGCGTCAGCAGACACATCATTCTTCGCTTCACTTCATTTCACCTCGTCACTCACAACGTTGCTGAACGAGTGTGCTTGATTGAAAATTATTTTCGTTCTGGAAGCTATTCTATACCAAAGAGTGCTCTCTTTCAACTCAATCCATCCGCTCCTGTTCCGCACGATTCAACAATTAAGAGATTGGTCGATAAATTTCGAGAAACGGGATCCGTGCATGACCGAAGACGCAGTGGAAGACCGTCCTTCGATGATGAAGATGTCGCAGCTGTTCAAGGTTCACTTATAAACAGTCCTCAAAAATCGCTCAGAAAAGTTTCCCAACAAATCGACATGTCCTACTCCAGTGTTCAGAAGATTTGTCGAAAAGTTTTGCATCTGTTTCCCTATGAGACCTGTGTGATGTACACACTGATGCAGAATGACTGCGAGCAGCGATCGATATTTCGTGATTGGCTTATTGCCGTGACCAATGATGATCCTCAGTTTTTGAAAACATGCTTTTGGAGTGATGAAGCTTGGTTTCATCACTCTGGATACATGAACTCACAAAAAATGCGATGTTGGTTGTCGGAGAATCCACATCAGTATGTCGAAACCTCACTTCATCCTCAGAAAATCGGTGTCTGGGCTGCAATGTCTGGAGAACGGATTAATTTCTCTTTCTTTGAAGGTCGAGTGGACAGTGATAAGTATTGTTCATTCATAGATCAGTTCGCCGTGACCTTAACTGAAAACGAAAGACATATTGCATGGTTCCAGCAAGACAATGCAACGGCCCATACTTCTCGAAGAACTACGCAACATTTTACTCAGATATTCGGAAAGCGACTGATCGACAAGCAACTCTTTCCAGCGCGATCACCGATTCTCACACCAATGGATTTTTTCTTGTGGGGTACGTAAAGGATAAGGTGTTTGCCAACAACCCCAAAAGTTTGAATGATTTGCAAAGTGCCATTACGTCCTGTATTAAGAGTGTTAACTCAGACATGCTAATGAATGTGTCATCCAATATCGTAAAGCGCGCCCATTACTGTAAATCTCGGAAAGGAGGCATTTTCAACATCTTCTTTAACTTGTAATGTGTTCTTCTAAACCCCTCTAACTGAAAATTGAATATAAATGGGACCTTGTTTATCTAGAAAATTATAGTTTTATCCACTTGCGTCATTTTATGATCACCCTGTAGTACTGTATATTCACATACATACACGTAGTAGGAAGCAGGCGAACAAGCAAGTTTAATACATATATGCCTACTTGTACATATACACATGTACTATCTAACAGGTTCAGCTTTGTAAGTACCGTATTACATGCATGTACACGTACATGTATTAGGGATGAAGTTGGCGGTGTAGCTGTGATATTATACTATATTTCAAATATCATTAATGTGCATTCAATGCAAGTGGTTAGCCTTATCATTAAAATAACAACTTCAGATTACTCGTCATGTTTGGCCGCTCCTCAGGGGTGACGAGTTATCCGAATACTAATGTAGAACGAAACCAGTGCTCTCTAACCTCGCCTCATTTTCGTGTACCCCTGATTAGTCTGTCATGTACTCCGTGGTATACAGTGCACACTAGTTGACAAACACTGATACGACTTGATGCTGATGTGAGAAGACTGGCTGACACAAGTTTTCTCCTTGTAAAATATTTCAATTCTACACTCACGAAACTTTTTAAAAGATGTCTATTATTGCATAATTTGCACTTTCATACTGATATGCCTAGCGAAAACTATTTGGTTCTTGAGATAACACGAAGAACGTTTTCAAGTATCTTTCTCTGATATTTGCTTTCCCAAGTTATTGTCACTGCCGATTACCAGGCGATCGATTTGACGGCAAATCTTAAGTTCAGTCTACTTATTAATTAATGCGGCACTATTTCTTTTTAAGTATGGCCAATCTGCATACTGTCATAACATCCGCACACCCTTTGAATTCCAGTTTTGGGTGGAAATTTGATTATATAAGTGATATGATAAGTAAGGTTTACAAAATGTGGTTGCCTGTTCATGATGGAAGTTTTAAATAAGTGTATCCGAGAGATAATTAGTTGAAACGCAGATGGCTTGAAAGTGGCTGTCAGGCACCGTCAACATTTCATGGCGAAATCATGATCTTTAATGTCGCCAGATTATTAAGCCAAAACCTCCATAACAAATTTGCAAGAAATCGTGCATAACCACACAAATCTTATGTCTATTGATAGGCCAATCAACAATCAAATCTTATTGCTGTCAATAATGCATCAAAAATGAAACATGTGGAATAACAACATCGAAATTTATTGAAGCTGAGGTATTCAGATGATGCGCATGCGTCACTAGGAGAGCGCGGTGATGTGCTTTTCTTAGGTGTGATCCATGTATCAGTATGCCCTTGAGAGACAGGATTGCGGATCCTTCAGCAGCGTTTTTCTTCCCAGGCAGAGAGATCACGTTTTCTAGATGGATTTTGCTATTTGATGACTTCATCATTGCACACGTAGAAGACGTGATTACAGTAATTGAAATGTCGTTTTATTCAAAAGAAAACTCAGGGCTCGGTAAATCAAAGTTAATTTACCTCAACAAAGAATCGACTTGCTTGCCTGCTGACGTGATAGAACTTTTAAGTTGAAGATATCGTGTTCAAAATATATGTAACCGTAATGTAAGAGGCCAATTTTTACAATTCGACGTGATCAATCTAATCAGTTTTGCTAGGTGGTCAGAGACTTTATAAAAGTCAGGTTCGCAAAAGTGTTCTGCAAAGGGACTAGGAAATAAAATGTTTACATCAACTTTCTATAGAACAAAGTAATCAATTTTCATGTCAATGTTGGAAACAGTGGGAAGGAAGGTTGCATCGTGAACACTTGGGATAAGAGAACGGAAACCTACGACAGAAATGTTCACGATATTCTATTTCGCAAATCTTAGGAGTGGATAATTCTCTTCTGAAAGTTGCGTCCTTCATTCCATCTTCATCGCTCTCATACAGCGCACTATTGCATTGAGAACAGAGAAGGAAGTGCTGGCAGCGTCTGCCACATACCCTGAAGTGAAAAATAAGATGTTCAGTCTCCAGTGAGAATCACAATTCTGGAAACTCGACATCCAGCAAGGTTAGCAGAACGTTAAATGTCATCATCCAACCCATCATCTAACCAACTGTGGAATGTCTGTCGTTTCGGGGCCTGAAATCGAGGTGTAAATCGACCTGGCAATGAAAGGAGTCTCCGAAAATGTCTGCATGTAAATTCGTCTACACCCCCAATCCGTTGATGTAATCAACAACCGCTGACTGCACTGCTTCCCGTTCGGAAGGGTTGTAGTACAGTCTGTGATGGGGGATGCGGGAGTTGCATGAAATAGTCGTTAATGAAGTTGTTAATTTCATCAAGATACCTTTGGTTTTCTTATATGGTTGAACGCAGCGGTCGAAAGCTGGCGAAAATCTGACTGTTTTACGATCACAGGTGTTGTTTTTTCGAAAATGTATTTACCTGGATTTTCAACATGTTTCAAAGTACAATAATAGTCAAGAAAATCTTAACATGACAAAAATACAAATGCTATATAATATAATCAGTGCCGGGACAATAAGAAATGTCAGAAACATGCAGGATTTTTATTACAGAATTATGTGGATGAAAGCATGTGTGAAATCATAGATCAACAGTTGCAATTGAGATAGTGACAGAGTCTCAAGATGCGAATATCGAATGACGATCAAGTGCTAGATATGTAAATCAATTTCTATTTTTGTTCAATTAAATTACGACCTAAACTAGCAGCTCTAAAACATCATGGAAAACATCAAGGAATTATTATAGAATAAAATTATCCAAAAAAATTCACAGATTTTTGTGCTGATCTTGGTGAAGATGTGACGCACACGAAGAAGTACTTCCAGCAGTATCTACGGTGGCCAAGTACTGTCGATTGTGCCGGAGATTATACGTTAGAAACAAGACTGCAAGTACCTTGATGGTACAGACGCTCCATCCGTCAAAGCACATTTTTATTTTTGGACACCATGCGCGTTATATAGTTAATTTGGATATTTACCAGTCGAAATGATGAATGAAAAGAGAATTTTTTGTCGCGAACTATGGAAGAAGGAAAGAATAATGTGAATTAAACGACAATCTACAGTTACATGCAGCAGGCTGAACAAACAAGAACATCTTCAAAAATTCGAAGTTTTTGGCATGACAGACAAATGAAAAACATCAAGGAATTATTATAGAAAAAAATTATCCAAAAAAATTCAATTATTTTTATTACCCTATTTATTTTGATATGCGCCGACATAATATAATTCATCAATGCTGAACTGAATGCATGCACATGTACTTTTGTAAAGTAATAGAAACCTCTTGTAGCAGAAAATGAGCTCCTTAGTTATTCGATGTTCTACAGGTTATGGAGATTCACGAGTTTCAGATCTTTATAAAAATAGCACATATGCTAATGATCCATATTCACAAGTACAAATTTTAGTTTGAAAGTTCTAATGCAATACTGCAAATACTTCTTATTGATTCTCCCACTTCAGACAGTGTGTCGACAATAAGTACCGTACTTCTTAATCAGATGAAAACAATATGAGCGTCACAGGTCTCTACCAAGCATGCATGAGCTAAGTTGACTTCAGAAATAATAACTGGTATGGCTTACATGGCCCAAGATCGTCGTTAGAAATGTAATAAAAATGAAAAAATGGAATATCACTTTTTCTACGGTGATTTAATAGCCATTGTGAAGGCGGCTGAAAATGTTTAACGTTAGAGGTTTCGTTTGAGGAAACCAGCATGATACACTGATCATGAGATGATTTTATGAGAAAGAATAAAAGAGTTCCATTCAATAGGCGACAATTTCCTGCAATCAGAAATACCTATATTGTATTTTTACAGAATAGAAACATTCTATATTAGTTAATTGATCTTTCTCATTTTGCGTTGATAACTGTTAGGTCTTTCCTATTTGTGCTGGAGTCTACTTTTTGCCTTGATATCATGCTACGTTGAGAACTTAATAATAATGACTAATATGAATAGAGTATGAAAGATACTTTCATTGCTAAAATGGATTTACTTATAAAAGTAGCCAACAGGATGGACTGAATATTTATAGGAAGTCGAGCACTTACGTTTTGCATCCAATAGTGTCTGGACATTGTAGAAAAACCATAGATATTTGAATGCTGACAAGAAGGATAATTACTGGCAGAAGATTCCATACGGAAGTATAGAAGTTTTAATTTGTCAGTAGTGTGTTGGCCCCAGACATCCGGAATTTCATATATTTTGATGAATATTCATTGAGCGAATTCATAACTATGTGGCAGCAGAATTTTAATAGCTTAGATAAAAATTGCGAAATTGTAGGCATCTGTTTACAAAAATTGTGTTTCAACTTAAATTTCCGAATCAGGAAAGACTGGAGACAGTTATTCTACTATATAATGGAAAGAATTGTCCTTCATTGTCATATATTTCATTTTTTCGATGTCTATGCCTGTGGTCTCCGTGGCACAGTGGCTAAGTGCTTGGCCAAGCGATCTTTTGGTCCAGAAGTCGAGCCCCGAAGGTGTCATTGGAAGTCGGCAGGAAGGGCATCCGGACTAAAAGTACTACAACGCTCCATAAGTCTGGGGAGTAGTGACGTAAAAGCTTCATTTATGCCATTATCTGACTATAAATTATCATGACAGTTAGTGATAAATGCTTGCATTAGCAGGTTACATTCAACTAGTCTATGCCATCAATAAACTAAATACAGAATTGATTGTTGTATTTCTACTAAAATTCATTGAAATAAACGAATTTTCGAGTATACTGAATATTGACCACACATAAATAACAAATGTGCACATCAAAGCATTTTGAACTTTTCATTGAATCCTAAACTTGATATGCCAATTCCATTAGCCCTTCACATGTGTGTACCTACTATTTTTCTGTCTTCGTTCGGAAACCTTATAACAGTGAGTACTTTGAGCCGTTTCTATTAGTACGCGTTTGCTTCTCAGAGGCTTTAACGAGCACAGATAACAGAAATGAATGTATGAAATTGACAAATACAATATATGCCTACCTCGAAAATTTGCGGCTTTTTGAAATTTATAATTTGCATTATCCGCAAAAACAAAATTTAGTCCCGTTCTGAAAGTGGCATTTTAACTACAGAAGCCACACATTAATTGTAGTTTTGAAGTCAGCAGTTTTGTAGTTTGAAGTTTGTAGTAAGTAGCTTTGTAGTTGTGAAGTATTGTAGTTTGAAGTTTAGCAGTTAGTCGCTGAGCGACGAACTTCAAAGCTGCATATAAATGCACTGGTTCACATCACAACAGCAGCAAGCAATTGAAGCAAGAAGAGGTTGAAACTATATTGAAATTTTTGTTATGGCTCATTTCAACAGAGGACAAAAACTAGCTTTACTGCTTTATCTTAAAAGACGTCAACGTAAAAGAATACAACGAAGATGGTGGGTGAGGCCTATATTGAAAGAACGGCGGAATCAAGGCGCCTATGCCAATCCAATTAAGGAAATGTTTTCACATGATGATGAGTACTTTTATCGATACTTTCATATGACTCAAGAAATGTTTGGCCATCTTAGAATGCTCGTGAAACAACATCTAGAGCGAAAAGAACAAATTTTCGTGAACCAATATCTGCAGGAGAACGTTTAGCAATGACACTTCGGTTTCTTATTTCTGGGGACTCTCAACAATCAATATCATTCAGTTACCGTGTTGGAAGATCTACAATTTGTGGAGTGATAAAGGAAACATGTGATGCAATATGGGAGACCCTGAAATACCTGATCCAACAACTGAAGAATGGGACCAAACTATGTCTGATTTTTGGCAAAGATGGAATTTTCCAAATTGTTGCGGAGCGATGGATGGTAAGCACGTCCTAATTCAAGCACCAAAGAAATCAGGATCTCTGTTTTTTTAACTACAAAGGAACTTTTAGCATTGTCTTGCTTGCCGTCCTTGACGCGGACTATTGCTTTGAAATCATTGATGTTGGGGCCTATGGCCATCAAAGTGGTGGTGGTATTTTTAAGAATAGCCTGTTTTACAAAAAATTGGAAGACGGCACCCTTGGACTTCCAGAAGACAAACCACTTCCTTCTACCAATCAATTTTGTCCAGTGACTTTTGTGGCAGATGAGGCTTTCCCACTAAAAAAAAATTTGTTGAGACCATATCCAGGACGAAATTTGGATATTGAAAAACGCATTTTTAATTACAGGCTATCGAGAGCTCGCCGCATAGTCGAAAACACATTTGGAATTTTGGCCTCCAAATTAAGAATATTTCGCCGGCCAATGATACATTCTCCTGGCAAAGCTTGCAGTGTTGTAAAAAGTGCATGTGTTCTTCACAACTTTTTAAAATCAACAGATAAAGAATACTGCAACAAAGAACTAGTAGACAATGAAAATCCTGATGGAACACTTACAGAAGGAAACTGGCGGCGTATTACTTCTGGAGATACTGGTTTGAAATCTACAGAAAATCATGGAGATGCAAATCTCTCATCTACATGTGCACTAGAAAACCGTGATAAACTGTGTGATTATTTCATGACTGAAATAGGGAAACTAGACTGGCAGGAAGCTTACGTAACTCGTGCAAACAAAGTTAATTCATGTTAACTAAATGTGAATGAAAGATATTCTGTATTAAAAAACGAAATTATATCCAATTGGAATGTGTTTTCTATTCAATACATGCATGCACATTGAACAATGAAGTACTATATAAATTCACTTGAACACAAGGTTTTCTATACTAGAGATGCAAAAACAATTTCAAAAGTTGTCAGTGTTTGTCAAATCGTCTAGATATCCACCATGTTCTACAGACATAATTCGTTGCACATGAACCGAGTTCTCCTCAATCGTGGCAAATTCTGCTTCATAGATAACCTGATGAAGAAAAAGGAGCAGTTGTTAGACTGATGAGTGAATACTTGGCCATAATTATTTACTTTTGAGAGGGGAGAGGCTGTTGCCCCCCTCCGACAAAGCTTTTACAAATTATTTAATAGCCCAATAACGGCAAAAAAGTGTGTTAGCTCAAGCCAAAAAATCCAATTTGTTATCTTTGAGATGATAAGTAACAAATTTGCTCACTACAGCTCGGTGCAATAGTTCTAGCACTAGAAGCAAAGGCGACAAAAAACTGAAAATTTAGATTCCATCGAATAATTGTCAAAAACGCCTTATTAATCATGACAGAATTGAGTCATTCATATTCAGCCGTTAATGAAATGGAATGAAAATACTGTAGTCATATTCATTAATCAATTATATAAACAAAGATAAATACTGGATATTGATATCAGTGCCACATCTTTTGCACCGTGCTGTACATACAAAATATCAAGCTATCAAATGTAGAAATTTTGAACATTTTGCTGGTAAGCCTGTGCTCATCAATTTTAGCCATCATTTAAACTTAATGAAATCCATTGTTTTATTCTAAGTAACTGTGCAGAAAATTCATTTCCATAGTTAAATAGTGCTAGAAATACAGGACTTCCTCTAGTGATTGCAATGCAATATTTTATCTGGTTTCAATTACTGAGAATAATGCCTCCAGGAATTTGCGAAACACTAATTACAACCATACCTGTTGAATTTTGTTCTTCGTAGTTGCTTTCGACAGCGGTGAGAGATTTTTCAAAGATCTTGTGATATACTTCCCGAAGAGATCATCTTCGTCTTCATTTGTGCAGATATTGAGTATAGCAGCGTCAATAGGATCCATTTTCGCACTTTTGCGACTTCGCTTGGGAGCTGAACTTGGGATATGCATTGCCATTGGGCATAATCCAAAACTTTGATTTCGTGACGGGACGGAAATTCGATGACAATTTGTCAGATAGCTATCTATTAGATTAAGTATAGAGGTCACCACCATAGTATGATGTGGGACCAAGGTCATGCTACCGCATGACGTTGTGCTAGTTTGATTCTTCATCTACAAGTTTGTTAGATGACGTCATATAGAAAAGTGACGGGACGGAACGATAAACATACATGATTTCAGATTTATCAACAAGTTTTGAATTTTTATCGAAAGTACTGCGAATATGAAATTGCTTTTACCGACATCACACTTTTAAGTGCGTGACAATTGAGAGTCAACAAGCACGTGATCTGTCAGAAGGTCCTATGATGTTCTAAGAGACCCATAAAAATGTGTTGACTTTGTGACGGGACGGAGAAATGTCCAGTCTCACCAATTGCTCTATTTTTGCTATTGAGAGATATTTAAGCACCTCAAATACTCAATCCCTCTGCCTTTATTCAATATTCTTGTTAATTTCTGATTTACAACGTATTCAGCGTAGTAATTTAGTAAGAGTAATATACATGTAGTAATATTACTAGTACTATACTATACTATACTATATTACTATTGTTGATATGCGTACTCGATGACTCAATTAGGCTATAATGTACATGACACCATTAAATGTTCAATATAAGCGGCATGTGTACTGTGCCGCGTATTTAATAGCTACTGAGTAGGTCTAGACCAAACAATGTACATGAAGATAATATAAAAATATTGATAGGTCTATGAAAACTCTATTACATGCTTATCACGTATCATCATAATCAGTTCCAGTCACTTATTGCAAAGCAACTCACTCACTCAATCTATATTGGCCACGATTGCCTACCAAGGTAGGTGGGCTGATCTTTCGCAAGATTGATTTTTCGTAATAATAAATTGAGTCCTTTCGTTCTGGCCATTTCCAACTGCTTGGTCCAGAAGGATGCATAACATCAACTTTGAACATGGGAACATCATTCTCGTCGGTGATCTCTTCTACGATTTCTCCGGGAAATGTATTATCGTTGTAAGACACCTTCACCCATTCACCTACTCTGAATGTACATGGAGTGGTACCTCGACCTGGTGGAGACAGTTCTGATGTTTCTTCAATTTTCGGGTAGCTCGTTTCGTTGATCAATTCAGTGTCCTTCGTCTCAAAATTAGAGTTTCTATAAAAATTCAATCTGCTGGGCAATCTCTCTACAAAATGCACTCGGCGTGTTCCTGCAACAGTAGCAACGTGTTTGTCATCAAGGAGATCCTTGCGTATATCGGAAGAAGGAGTGAAAATGACGTTTATCTTTTTGTTTATCTTATTGGCATTCTCCGCAAAATGGTGCGCGCTTTGAATAACGATCTTCTCCTGCTTCACATCAGAATACACTGAACATTTAACTACTCCGCCTACGACGTCTACGGGTTCCTTCCCATGATGGGACTCGAAGAAGCTCCAAGACATAGTGAGCTTTGACGGATAGGCCATCATCAGCTCAAAGCAATACTTGCTCTTAAATTGGCCACCACATCCATCTGACCAAAAGTGGATCGATGTCAGATTGTCGACATAAGTACTTATGTCCTGAATGATCAGGTTATTGAAATGGAAGGCGACATACTTGTTTTGCTCCATTTCATCAGTAATGAAGCGATAGGACTTGCAGTCAATTTTGTCTTGGGATAAATCTCGATACTACACACAAGCCGTGTACAAGGCGAAGTTATCCTGTCCAAAGTAAGCACTTTGGATAGCATGGCCTGCTTATTCGAGTACTTCTCTGAAAAGTCCACTTGAATTACCGCGGAACCTGCTGCTAGATTTTCTTTCATGTATTTCATCTCGCGATGTTGTCGCCTAAAATTGTATTGATGCTGCAAGTAGAAACTCACTTCGTTTCTGAAGTGTTGATTGAACTCAGTACCTGACATGTCACACTCTCGCTTAACTGGATACTTCTCTCCCGACACCCATCTGTAGAAGGACACTCTGGACTCATTTTCTACTTTCGTACACATTTCCTCAAACTTTTCATGGTTGATTCCACAGCTTCCATGGTTTCCACTCACGCATTCAATACTGTATGAGTCACAACAGATCGACCTCACTGGCTCAGTAGCATCAATGGGAACATCGAGTCCGTCAATTGCTTTCAAGCCCCACAACAGTTCGTAGAGATTTTCGCAATACTCACACGTGTATGTATTCTCGGGTACCTCAGACTGATACTTGACGTGCTTCAAATCCTTCAAGATCCGCCACAATGTTCCGTACAAAATTCTCATTTCGTTTCCTTCCTCCTGTAGAGATATGTTCATCACTCCAACTACATTCTTGATGCTCCATAACAGGTACCTCATAGGCTTGAGCACCTTTTCTCCCCTTTCATCTCTCCCAACGCAAACTTGATCCTTTCTACCCGGACACGTATATGATATGTCAGACCGTTCGACGTACTTGACTATCCAGTCTTTTTTCGCTTCATTGATTTAAACACGGGGGCTTTTGATTGAGATACCCGATTGAGACAATGATCGTTTCTTCTCTACGATGCTGACTTATTGAGATTTTGAATCTTTCAGTAAGGCAGAGATGATTTTGCCTATAACTGCGATTTTCTCTTCCGAACTCTTTGGCAGTGGCCTGGTCGCACTATTCACGCTCCTAAATAAAGTCTGCTTGGTGCCGAGGCAGTCATCTCCAATAGCCCGATCGGATGAGCTATGGCCTACGCTTGCTTTTGCTTTACGCGCTCTATCTTTGGCTTTTATAGCTTCGCATTTCATCGTATCTGATGAAATCATTTTCCGATATTTCGCTTTACGTAATGTCTCCTTATTTTTGTATCCAATCGGGTCATTCAATTTTATTTTTTCACTGTACCGCTTGGCACGTTCTGCTGACGAAAGAGGCGCCATTTTCTGAAATAGAAAATTGGGACTCATGTAATCCTGTATTTTTTATTGCAAGAAGCTAGAAAATGGATATACTATTATTTGCAGCAAACTGAATTATGATTATGATCATATGGAGCCTATCATGATTATTTCAGGGCCCATCAAGACCATTAAAGCTAGCAAGCGTGTATGAGTATGCACAAATTGCACATGTGCATGTACAATTGTACAAGTGCAGTATGCACAATGTTCAAGGTAAATAGTAGAGGATAAGACCTAGATCGAAAGAAATTTGAGGTGCACCTACGCAAACTTTCAGTACAATCCGTGCACAAGTACATAGGCCTACTACATCTCATCACATTGAACCACGTTTACAGTAGTTTAGATGGAATTAGACATGAATATTGAATTGTCACCAGTAGTGTCATGAATATAGTGCGTGGGTTTCTGATTTTATCGAATATAGGTCCAACCCTCATCAAAGCGGAAAAAAGAAGGTGTTCAAAAAGGAGAGCAAAGGTATTTTATAATAACAAAGTATTATATCCTTAGAGCTACATAAAACACAGTGTATACGTATGTTTCCTATTGGCGAAGTTGATAAGCCTACAGCTAGATAATAGTTCAGATTACAATTACAAAGCCAACCCAGCCATCTGATCAGTGACTACATGTATAAATAGTAGGCTATATTAATATAGTATTAGGTCTACTTGCGAGGCCGTTGCACTTGTTCACTGACACTGGGATGGTGTTAGTTATAAAGCAAATGCCACTTCCTAATTAAAAGCTAATTTCTCCAATACATCGCTCATTGATGGACAAGTGTCCCTAAAAAGAGGGAAATAATTATTAACTGCGTAATAATTAATTAACTGCGGTGCTGGGTGATCATTGGATAGCAATGTTCGTCGCTCTGTCTTATACACGTATTTCAATATGTTGAGCTTGTTGCAGGGCATATTTTAAGGATTTCGGGCTACGGGCCACCGGCGAAAAAGGGCACTTTATGCCTCTAATAATGTACGTTTCGTTTAAAAAGGGGCACTTCCCAGAAATTTTAGTAATACCCATACATGCATGTAAATAAAAATGAAGTCGCGTTGTCCTGAAACGTTTATTTCTTAAACAACTTTGAAACAAAAGGTTGGTTTTGGTAGGTCTGAATGTCTGGCAGCTTATTTCTGCGCTCTTTCGCCTTCAGAAATTTCGCTACGGCCGGTCGGGGATCGTAGTGGGCAGTCCCTATACCATTCATACATTATCTGCATTCGATCATTCAATGTGGACAAACTTGTAGACGACCTGTCACTTGTCTTGAAGTTGTTTAAACAGGACACAGCTCGCTCTACCCTCATACTGTCAGGTGTGATGCTCAGCAATATCTGTGCCAGAAAACTTAAAGGTGGGACATCACTAGAGCACTTTGCCAGTTGCCATAAGTTAACTGGTAGAAGGCTTGCCTCTGCAACGTGGGAATCATGGCCTAACTGTTGCACAGAGATGAGCTCTTGTGCAGAGGACGAATACAACCTAAGTCTACAAGCGGCCTTGTAGATACTGTCAGCAGAATCAGCTTGCAACAAGTCGCGTACTTCGTGCTCTAACTTTGTGCTCTCTAGACGGTCTTCAAGACAATTTATGGAGGCTATAAACTATTTTAATTGACAATAATCAGGTTTTTATTGATTGAATTGGGTTGCAAATTCAAAATCTTTGAGTCGATTCTCAGCTGATGTAGTGATTCTAAATAATTAAATTTATGGGTTATGGTTGCCACGACTGTAACCATTTAAACAAATTTAATTTTATATAAAAAGACCGCCGTGTATGTTGAAGTGTTGTGTAACCATCATCAAAATATGTACAGTGTTGTGCAGATTAATTGAGACACTGTGCATTTTTGTAAAGCACATTCTTAATTCCAAATTACGTAATTACTTTATTAGTTTTTTCATGTCTAAGGCATATGAAAATCTACGCATGATTAATGAACAAGTTCAAAACACCTAAGAAATCATCACAACCGTTTCAGTAATGGATAGGTCCACCATTTGCGTCAATGCAAGCTTGAACACGTCGAGGCATTGAATGAACCAAGGCAGTGCAAATGTCATTGAGTTCGTCACTTCGATTCCAAATCTGAATGACAGCTCGAATGATATCCTGTCGCGTGCGGACCAGTGTCCGGATTCTAGAATTTCGAAATTTTCGTGCATCCCGAAAATTTTCGTGCATGATATATAAATATATATAGAAAAAAAAGTCATCTTTTCTGAATAGTATGATCCCAGACAGCATTATTTCGTTGCAAAGCCGCTTCAGAGCTATTTTACACATTCATATTTAATTCCTCATCATTGCATAAGAACTTAAAGTTAGACTGACATGCAGCACTGTAATGTACTAAAATGTACATCTGAGTGAATGCACGTAGAATTGATGTAAGCTACCCAGGGTAACAAGAATCCTGCTCACATATTAATTTGCAAATTAAATGCGAACATTCAACTGCCAGATGCAATTAAAGATAGAGTAAACGAAACTGCCAATGAGTATAGCGTTTCGATTTAACTTATTTTAAGGGTTGATGGAGGTATTTCAAAAAAGTATGCCTATCCAATTATCATGAAAGTAATTACTTTGGTAGGAAGGGCGTATGCCTATTATGTTAACAGATAGAACGAGTATACAGTATAATAAATCGCATACTTATGTATCACTAAACAAATTGAAACAACAAATTTAGTACGGTAAGAGCATATTGCTATTTGCGAAGATTACTAATCAGCTGACGCTGTCTATTATTTTTGGCCATTGCTCTGAAAGTCTACATGGAAGTTCACCAGAAAAGTCACTTTGATATTTTTGGTATCTTTGGAAGGGAGGAGATCTTGGGGAGGAGCTCGGCTGCCTTCCGTTTCAAAACAGTCTCTACGACACGTTCGCATTCTTTTTCTTTCTTCTTTGTGAGAGAGTCTTTTTCAGCTCTAAGGCGACTTAGTTCTTTTTCATCTTCTAATGTCTCCTTTTGCAATTCTTCAAGCAGGCGGCGCTTCTCCAACTGGTCTTCAAGTTTTTTCTGTATTTCCCTCTGCGTGGAAGTGAGATGATCATCCAAACTGGCAATTTTTTTTGCTCGCGCTTTTTGCTGTTTTAACCTCAATCATCAATTCAGTCTCAAGTTTCTTCTGCTGGATGGATCTCCAGTGTGTATCTTCGACAACATTGTTCACGTCATCCTTCACAGAATCACATATGAATAAGTGTCAATTTCGAATGTTCTTGAAGTTTCCATTAAAGAGCACAAAGCTGCGAAACTGAGACAAGTTAACGTAAAATACCTTTTAACTCCAGCAATAATATTGAGTATATGATCTGAAATATGAGAATAAGTTTTCAACCTAAAAAAATGTGCACAGCCTTTATTTACCTTCAATAAATATTTGTCATATTTGAATCCTGATTCTTATCAAAAGATAATTATATAATCATGTCGTTTTTTAGAATATCGTATCTTGTTATCTGTAAAATGTATCTTTCTCTGAGAAAGAATGTATCTTGAATGTGGCAGACAGCTTACAGTTTCCACTCATTTCACCAAGTACTGTACTCTACGCACTCGGTAGAGTACAGTAATACCGGTAATCTATAAAAATCTATCAAAAATGATGTATACTGAAAAAAACTGAACGATGCAAAAATTCGTGCAATCCACATCACGATTTTCGTGCATCGACCGTAATTTTCGTGCATTCGTGCATGATTCGTGCATGCACGAATTTCGTGCGTGAATCCGGACACTGGTGCGGACATCACGTTTGGAGACCTTTGCCTTTAGGATTGGCCAAATGTTCTCTATCGGGTTTAAATCTGGCGAATTGCCAGGCCATTGGAGAACTTGAACACCATAGTCTGTGAACCACTTTTTCACACTTTTTGAAGTGTGACATGGCGCTAAATCCTGCTGGAAGATGAACTCACTAGATGGAAACCAGTCTCTAGATTGTGGTAGGAGGCACGACTGCAGTATTTTGATATACTGGTCACTTTTCATACAACCCTCGACTACCTGAAACCTTGTGGTACCATAAATCGATATGCACCCCCAAATCATCACTTTGATGGGAAATTTGAATTTCGGTGCAAAATGTTCTGGTTTTAGAGTCTCGTCCTTGGATTTTCGCACAAACTGTGAACACTCCGGTTGAACTTCAATCTGGACTTCGTCAGAGAAGATAACCTGGAAAAATGTGCATTTGAAAGATGATAAAAATGTCAAATTTTAACCAAAAAAAGCAACTTACTTTTTCCCACATTTCCAAGGTCCAACTTTGGTGTGATTTTGCCCATTCCAATCTGCTTGCCTTCATTCTATCAGTGAGTACTTGACACTTTATCGGTCTCAATGCCGGTCTATCAGCTTCGAGAAGGCGTCTTCGGACGGTTGAAGGATCGACATTAATTCCTCTAGACTGATGAAGCTCATTCGCAAGATCTGTGGAAGACAATCTCGGGTTCTGTTTTGACATCCTCAAAAGATGGCGGTCCTCTCTTTCGGATGTTTTGCGTTTTGCACCGCATCTTCCTTCTCGTTCAGACTCCACACTACCTGTTTCCTCGTATTTCTTAATTACTCTAGCAACCGTTGCATGAGAAAGTTCAAGATCACGCGCAATTTCTCGACCAGACTTGCTGGTATGTTCATGCAAAGCGATTATTTTACCCTTTAAAAATGATGACGTATCTGACATTTCCTGAAATTTTAAGAAGAAATTCACTGAAGATAAGGTGAAAGATACTCAGCATGAAAATAAAAATATAATATGTATTCATGGGATTCATCAAATGCAATGAAAATCAAGTAATATGCAACCAGTATCAAAATAAGACATTATTACATGATTACAGTGAGTGTCTCAATTAATCTGCACAACACTGTATAATCAAAAACAAGTAGAACTAATTGCTAAATAATTTTCGAAATGTTATTATAATTCTGCAGTGCCAAGTATTCGAGGGATGGTGACTGATGGCTAGAAGCTGGTCTAGTAGGGACGCTAGGATATGTCGCATTTCTCATTTCTGACGCCAGAGGCAGCTATTGATGCCTTTGGCCCGTAGTCAAGCATTTTTTACCCTTACTACGGACCACTTGAAGGGGACTACGGGCCATTTGGCCCGTAGTATATATGTTAAAATATGTCCTGGCTTGTTGTGAACTAAGAGATAATACACATGTACAATAGGCTACGCACGTACCTGCTAAATAAAAATGCCATCACTTAGGGTATAACAGTACTCACCCAGTAAGGCGATCGTCCGTGCACACTCGTGAGAAACTTGGCTTGTTCGATTAGCGACCTCAACGCTCACGCTTAGCTCGCTTCCTATTGGCTGCTGTCCCATTGGCTACTGCTGATTGTTCCCAATAAGTGTATGTTGCCATCATCGGGAAGCTAGGAGGTGGTTGATCAGCGATGGGACATCCTAGCGAGACATGCACTGTTATTGAGCTCACGAACATTTCCGTCCCGTCACAAAATTGACATTGCTCAAAATCGGTTTTCGCAAGCTAGTGACATAAATATTGCTGTTCACACGTGAGGGGCACAACAAGCATCGATAAGTTGCAATATGCGATATTAAACATTTGCCTTCATAGGCATGTGAGACAAGTAACATGTACCAAAAAAGTGACGGGACGGAAAATCCTACTTAGGCACACTTACATCCCAAGTTTAGGCATAACCCTCAAGTCCTTAACGGGTTGGTCCTGAGAGCACATCAGTATTGCTAGTTACAACCCGCTACAGTCTGATCCACAGTTGATATTCAACACTGAGATATGGTGACATTTATATTAATCCAACCTCCAGGTCATGGAGGAATAGAGGTACTGGAGTGGACACAGAAATAATGCACGTACAAGTGGAGTCCTAAATTATTTTATCGAAATTTTGTAGTTGATATTCTAGGACACATTTTTAAATTAATTGTCATGCCTGCATTTTTTATATACCCTACATACATACCCTTCCACATATGCTTACATGTCCCAGTAATACATAGTAAATAATAATCTGTCTTATCCAGCCTAATTGCATACTTAACTGTTTACATCACTATATATTTTTTAGTTATTTTTGTTCTCAATTTTCATATCGAATACGGTAACAATATAGGACCTAATAACTATCAATTAGTTTTTCAATGCTGGTATGTTTGGATAGTTTATTCATATAAAAGACTGCCTAAGACTGCCTTTTCATATAATTCTCCATCAAGTGTAGGATACCGGAAAACTTGACGAACATGGAAATTGTTGAAGACGTTCTTGAGATTGTGCGTCGAGTCAAAAAGTAAAAAAGTTTCTCGTTGGAGTTTATCGGATGTTCAGCTATTGATGGAATTTCAGCGTTTTCTGACGATCGTATAAGAGAGTAGAACGTTCGATTGATTGAGTGGTTATCAACAGAGACTACTTGTATGAATAGGAAGTCTTTCAGCAAATTCATCACTTCGAAATGTGATTTTAATTCTATTCCTGTCAAGTTCCTCACTGGAATTAGTGAGACTATTTCAAAAAAAGATGATCTCAGAGACTTGACCATGAATGCCAATACAGTCTTGGCTTTTTCTCCGGATTTTGTTTGGCCAACCATTTGACCCGTTGCATTCAGCTCCATTTTTTCCGCCGTATAAACCCCATCGATCAGAAGAATGCAAGTTTTCTCTTCATCAGACAGATGTTGACATCTAACACTCAAATATTGTCGGTTTGCGTCAGAGGGAATAGCCGATGATAATCGATTCAGGGTCTTCATAGAAGGAAGACAAAGAACTTCACACAACTGTTTGTAGCAAGAAGAACTATCCGATCGCCAAAAGTAGGCATGCGCATATAACTGTGATGAATATCGACGCCGATTTGGAGAAATTGACCTCAATTTCAACTGTTCCGAAATGAAATCTAGAAAATCATCGTCTATCTTCTCGTCAAGTGTTTTGATACAATCAAACAATTTTTGATGCACTCCTGTGTCAAGCAATTCCGTTTTGTTTTGATTACAGTGAGACAATTTGATAATTCAGTGAAGTATGTTACATGCTTACTGACACTAAGGAGATGATTGAACTCTTCGGCATTTATAACGGAGTCTAGAATATATCCATTGAAAGTAAAGTCAGATGAAATCTCCATGCGACCAAGTATCCTGTGATGCTGTTCATCGTGGATATAAATAGTCAAAAATTCATCGTCACGGAGAGCATAGGATGAATTCGACGTAACCTCTTTGAAATCCATAATTGATTTCAGATTCTCAATTCTGTCAGTTTCATTTAAAGAATCGAATAGTTCACTCACTGCCGAAGGTTCGAATTGATCAATATATCTTGAGCTTGTAGCTGTTGTTCTTGGTGTAGGTGCTGGGTCGAGATAGATAGGATGGACAGTTGAGAAACATGGTACTCTCACCATGTTGACTTTTCTCTACTTGAGTTCGTATCTGTAGAGCTGTAGTCAAAGCATGATGTGTCGAAATGCAGTGAACAAATGCGCGTCGAAGGTGATATCCTAAAGTTGGCGCGAGGAATGGCTTTCTCAAACAATTTGTAGTCGGCCTCGGGAATTCAAAACAGGTGCAAGTTACGTGCTTTCTTCGCTCCATACCCAGTCCTACAATTTGGAACACAGCAGCGATACGACATTTACGGTGGATGTAACGACGATGTTGATGGCGTAGCAGTCGTGGCGAAGGACCCAAAAAAAGCGTAGTCGGTGATCAAACACAAGACAGAGGCAAAATGCTTGCGTTCCTGTGTATTCTATGTCACTCGTAGCATGTGACGTCACACATATTAAGGAGCAAAGTTCATAATCACGTCTGCAAACACATAACAATGTTTATATTGTTATGTGTAATACTATTACATTGAACTAATATAAAATTAATTTAAATGATTAAGTTTTTCAAACCATGTCGAGAAAAAGCAACAAAAACACATATATGGATCTATAATGGCGTTTCATCACGTGCAAGTATTATCCAATCACATGTTAGTAATCAGAATAGCTTGTTTTTGAATTTTCTGGTTATCTCCACGTCTAAAAATGATTATAACAACTTTGTTACTTATAAAATTACTAATATAACTGATATGTATAATTAAATGACTCTGAAATAATGAATTTAAATGGACTCCACTTGTATGACCTTGACTTGATATAGATCCTGCGTCTACTCCAGTACCTCTATTCCTCCATGCTCCAGGTTCATGATCTACTGTAAACCAAAGCAAAAAAACATTTTTGTGTGCTCCTGTGTGTTTCCTATCAGGAAATGTCACTTGTTTCAATCATTTTGACATATTGAGTTTCAGTCTACACTGTGACCTTTTTCTGGATTTTGCCTCATTCAATAAAGATTGATCCCCTGTCGGTGAATTTTCGGTCTCATCAAACTATTCGTTTGATAATAATGATTCATTACCAATATTTTCTTCTTTTTCAGCATCACATTTATTCACTACATTGGTGTGAGTATTTCGAATTTTCGTAAAATTATCCAACCACGACATCGCTCTGTAGTACTGCCAAATCTTGATTTTTCTTGACCCGAAACCAGATTTGGAATCACACATCCTTTCATGACAGCGTCTACACTGATCGCGTAGGCTTTTCCATCGTTTTTTCACGTCAATAGTTGAGTGACTTTTAACTTTTTCTGATGCCTCTCTCTCTCCAGCAAATTTCTTTTACATTTCTATTCTTGTAGTCTTCATTTTTCATGTCATAAAGTGCAGGATAAGCTCGAATTATGTCAATAAACATTTCCTGTGTGCATTCTGTTGAAACCATCGTCTTGCTACTGTAGTTGCAGAATAGAACACAATCTATCTGTAAGCGACAAGAAGTTTTCTAGCCTCGCACGCAGTTGATTAATTTGTCGCTAACAGCGTTCATACTATTGGTTCAACTACAAAGCGTCAAACTTCAAATAAACCAATCGCTCTGCTACTGCCGCTCTGTTGCTGGCTTCAAAACTGCATAACTACATGTCGCCAGCTACAAAATACTGCCAGTGTGAACCAGCCTTTATACTCGATTTACATTGGTGCTATACAGCATACATGCACTACAACCCTTTCAAATAGGTTATCAGAGTAACAGAAAACTCACCTAATTTTTCAGAGATGCCGTTAGTTGATGAACCAGATTGAATAGTATATCTGTCACGATTGACTGTCACGAGAAATGTAGAATGCAGATTTCTTGGCCATTTGGTTTCAAGTCTTACTATATTTCTTTTCCATTTATCCCGCATTTCGATCGACGTTGATGGGGAAGATGTAGTCTCCTGGTATGACATCATGATGCCCATATACTAGCAATTTACTAATGCACAACTTCAACAGGTAATTCAGGTCATTATGTGGAAGATCCACAAAGCGAGTCCGCGCGATCTCGTTTAGGGCCTTTACTGCGGCACGTTTTTCCCCTGAAAACTTGCCTGCAGGATCTTCCAAGTAGCACATGGTTACTCTGGGGAAATGACGATCCAGCTCGTGCTCGACCTGACGGAAGGCCACGTCGAGGTTCCGGGCATGGTGTTTACCCCAACCGCGAGCAGGATCAACTTGATCCCGTCTGGTCTGGTCATCGGACGGACTGGAGGAGGAGACGCGTCCTTGTTCGCGTCGGTCTCGTTCGCAACGCATCCGCAAAGGTAATCCTATTGCGACTGCTCTCTTGAAGACGGTGTCACTCGACCGTGGACGCTCCTCATGCCGTCCACCTCTTCGCTTGCGGCGACTCCGCGAAGGCTAGATTTCTAGAAAATTGATTTAATTAAAACATCCTAATGTACATATAGATTAATGCAAAATGTAAGTAAATATCAATTAAGCTTTATCTCACCTGTAATGGAGCGAAAATACTGAAAGTTTGGATGTATGGCACAAAATTTGGCTGATCCTTGACGAAATCTGTCACGTTTGATTTTCATAACACGGCTGAATGAAGTGCTTAACTGTCTCGATGAAATATCGGTAGCTGATTACTTTTCACGTTATGATGGTTCTCCACATCTGTCAATTCAGATCAACCATAATGCAAGTGTTACAAATTGAACTGTCGACTTCATTTGCGGTGGTTACAGAGATAGGACTGAATTGCCCTAATAAACCTACTGTTCTTCCTCATAACAAAGAATTGATGCAATGCAGATAATCTCAAATTTAGATTTAGCACCTTTCTTTTACTCGAAATGCGCCTATCTAAAATAGATGTAATTGTGATTGAGTGATGCAAAGTCAAACGAAATCATCAAAAACTTCTAAAAATTATAATGCATGCCGAGAATATCCTTATGGAAAACCAATAAGTACTATGAGTAACTTTGCAAAATGGGCTAAGGGAGAGAATTCTGCATACTTCTACGGGGCTAGCAACTATAATTTTTCTTAATTTGAGATCACTGTCCATCCAACTTCTCCGCCTCTCATTCCTGCCACCATTCTGTGTCGTGAGTTGCGGCAGACGGAGGCAATGTACTTTTCAACCTTTTCGCGGGTGACATCACTGTCCCCTTTAAATAAATGTTGAGTTGAATCTGTAAGACAATGAACAGAATATAAGCAGTTTACAGAATATGTTGTGTTATATTAAAGTGTTACACTTCATGAGACTATCATTTATATTTCAATATTCCAGTTGAAATCTCAAAGTCAGTTAGTGAGTGAAATTATGCTTTGTAGCTTAACTATCCATAACAGGGTGGTACGAAGACATAGACTAAAAGTATGATACAGGGCTGAACAGTCCGATTACCGATACATCCAAGTGACCATCAATTTCTTAGAACCATAGACTTTTGCATTATCTTATTTAGAGTACGAATCAGTTAAGATAATCATCGATTTGTTCATAAGTTATGATGAAGTGTATTGATGCTGTGTTGAAGATCATCGGGAGATAGAAGAGTAATTAAACTAATGATCATTGACTCTATCATGTCCCTACTGTCATTATCAAACTCTACATGTAACGTAATTAGTAATAGTAATACCCCAGTACATCTGCGTTGAAATTACTTTATAACATATTTCCGAATCTTCTATCAAATTGTAGCTTTCTGTGTGAAACAGTTCTGTTAACGTTCCGCTATAACTCCACGCAGAGCAACTGCTTGATGCAGCGTGAGGATCTACACCTCCTTGATTCATCCATTCCGGTCAATATGGGAAATGTACATATTCGACCAGTCGGTTCGGGAGTTTCATTTAATACCAGTAAAAGCAAGAACACTTTTCAGTGTGAACTCCGTGTTTTTATTTTGGTCAAGCAGTCAAATCAAAATTACAGAAATTTTCGGCCTCTTGGCCCTTGTCAACTGTTGATGTTTGCATCACCCTTACGTGCATCTCCAACCATTAAATAAGGCCATCACTGGTCATAGATCAGCAGTGAACATGGCTAACAAGAGGGTATGACGTCATTTCTTGTTTCCTATTAATCTTAGGTTTTAGACTGTCAATGAATTTACATTCGTCGATAGTAGTATCACGAGAATTAGTTTTCTTTGATAGAATCTCAATTTTAAAATTATTTATGCTGGTATTATTTCCATGCAACAACGTATGCAGCGCTAGCGCATTATTTTCGTTTCTTTTATTTATAGCGCTTTTGTGTTCATGGTGGAGAATTTTTCTTTGATACAACCGATTTGCAACCAGTTTTATATAGGTAAAACATCTCGTCAGTTTAAAATTCGCCAATTTTAGTTTTCGAACTTACCATTCACGGGGTCTTCCTTTTCTTCAGATAATTGATTATCTAAAATAAATATATTGAATATTAATTTTTATTTCTCGTCGCTTTCATCAACTGGAATTAGAATTAACGATGATAGATTTTCAGCTATGAAATAGATAAATATAACTTAGGGTCAACATTGTGATCATCAGGGGCGTTCGGCAATTGAGGTAAATTCAGTTCAAAGTCGGATGCTGCAAATTATGAAGAGTTCGATAATTCAATATATATATATATATATATATATATTTAATTTTATCCATACTTACAATATTCTGATGGTAGGTTGCTGTGAAGAACCTTGTCGATTTCCTCTACTTGTAATTCTTCTGACTGAACTCCTAATAGTTCATTTATAATAGCTGAAATAGATATAATAGGTTAGGATATAATCTCAAAATGTATGTTATATGGACTTACAATCCCAACTGCAAGGGCTCTGCCCTTCAATTATCGTATTACTCGTATTGCAGCCGGCCAGTGTTGAGTCCGGTGTATTTTCAACGACCGGTTCATTCCAGTCGATCAATTCGGATTCTAATTTAGCAAGTTGGACTTCTACTGTAAAAGAAAATATTCGATATGAAATTATGTTACTTTTTCTATATTTTTTCAAAACTTACATTCATTCCGGAAGGATTGGTTCTCGCGTGGAGTGTTCCTTATCCTCGACCTTGATTAAGTACATTCCCGTTGGACAATCTACATTATACATGGCTGGAGGTTTAGAACATTCTGTAACATATAAAAGGAAATTCAGTAAATATTGTATTATAGGTTTGCTATCAGATGAGAAGATTGATTTTGTTTTTACTCAGCTTTACATTACAACTAGGTCAGACCCGAAAGAAAAAAGTTAAAATTACAAAACTTCTGGTTGAATTATACGAAGTGTTTCTAATGTTAAAGATATAAAATATAGCTTTTACTGAACTGCAATATACTTGTATGTTAGATAAATATTCTGGAATGGTTATGCAATTTTTTTTAGTCAAACTTAAAATTTACATTTAAATAAGTATAAGCAATTCTCATCTATGAGTTACAACTATAAGAATACATAACCAATATACTAACACTGTAATGGTATAAATATTTGATCACTTACCGAATTTTCTATAATAAAGGTATATCGTAGACAACGAACTCAGGAAATGCAGAGACTTGAGATGATAATGTGGAAAATACCAGAACGCATCGGTATATATTATGATGTTAAATTGCTTATTATCCAATAAGGATTACTGTCATGGTCTATGACAGATAAAGGGAAGGCGTGTGTACTTGTTGTCAAGGGCGTTAGTCTTATGAATGAAAACGTGTAGTTCTTGAGAAATGCGGGATCATTCATTGAATTAGAGAGACACGTGTCAGAGTACACTATTTAGAAAAACAACTTGTAGTATTAAGACTTAATTTTATTTTGGCATCGAATCTGATGTGGGTCGTATAATTGACATCTAATCTGTTAGCGAAAGATAAACAGGATTGAAAGACATCTTAATGGTGTACAGCCAGTAACAGAGGTGTTGCTGCTCAAGTAACTAAGTGATCTGCCTATAAGCTCCAAGGATGCGGGTTCAAATCCTCGGCTTTTACATTAAAAATTTTAATTATTCAAAACATGCTTATTCAGATTAGTGATGGATGCGGGTTCAAATCCTCGGCTTTTACATTAAACATTTAAATTATTCAAAACATGCTTATTCAGATTAGTGATGTGAGCAGTTGTATGATGAATAGAAACTGAAGGTATGAGTCATCATATTGTATGATGAATCGAAACTGTGCGCAGTTTATCACATTCCTTATCAGACTTCGAAAACGATAATCGTCCGGACACTCTTGCGTAAAATCAAGGAAGAGATAATTGCAAGGCTTTTCCGTTGCAGCTTCAAATATTTCAATTAAGGCCTTCGACCTTCGTGGGAGGTGTTAGGGACTCACTTGCCGTGTGTTTGTGTGTGTGTGTGGCACAGAATGTAACGCATCCATTTCATTTCATCATTTTTCAGCCTTCCCCTCTGCATCCATGTCCGAAGACATGTGGTGGGCTTGGGACCACGTTCGCTGCATTAGAAGGTTGGCCCTTAAAGAGAGCCCATGGTGCGTTCACGGGACGTAGGATGTGTTAGGATTATGGCTTTTTCAGTTGGCCAGCAATGAAAGAAGTAAGAATGAGAAAGATGGTATAATGTTATGTTCCAGTCATAATACTTACGAAATTTGTGAGGCTTTCTATAATCTACACGGATGTCCTCCTTGTGATGTATTTTGATGTGATATTATCGGACATCGGTGCAGTTAAAGCATTCTTGGCTTGTGTCCGGAGTCACACCTCCATAAATCAATGGGCGCTCCGGTACATAACCCACCACAGGTATGTGAAGGGCGGTGATCGTTTCAGGCGACACTTCCGACTGCACACTCAACTGACGCTCCAACACTCACTCGTACCATCTCATCTTCCTTCAACTCACGCTCTCGACAGACCGACTTCTCACAACACTCCAACTTTGACTCAAGCGTCTCCTTCAACTTTCTCTCATTCACCAACCAACTTCTGCCTCGCCTCAAACAACTCTCTCTTCACACTCGCAAAGTCCTCCGACTCTCTCTTCAAACGATCCCTTTCCACAGTTACTTCTTTCAACGTACACTTTGCAGCATTTAACTTTCCCTGCTACCTGTCACACTCATTCCTCACATTCCCATACGCCAGCGCATCATTCTTCGTCAGCACCACTTTACTCGGCACACTCGACTGACTCACTCTCACAACACAATTAGGCATCACGCGCTCATCTCTCGGCGACGATTGAGCCCGTGGCTTTGCCAGTGGCTCAATCGACGCGACAGCTCGTCAAGCTCATCATCATCACTCAACCACATCATCATCATCATCATCGCTCTCCATAGCCTCATCCTCATCATCGTCACTCTCGACAATCAACTTCCTCTTTACTTTAGTCACCACTTCATCATCCTTATCCAAATCGACATTCACGACTGGGGAACGCACTGGTTCGCCTTGAACAAATGCGCTCCCCCGCTCACCACTCAACACTTGACTCATCATTTCCTTCCCAATCACTCGTACAGGACAATTAGCATGTGCCTTCACAAACTCGACATCATACGCACTACAACGAACGTCACACCACACACAATACATCACCATCAACACATCATGCTTCATCTCACCCTTCGTCACTCTCGCCAAGACGTGGCGCCTGAAACGGTCACCGCGGAAGGGCATGCCACAACTGCACTTAAAAATTTGCAATTTCTTATTCACAAACTCGACATCATACGCACTACAACGAACGTCACACCACACACAATACATCACCATCAACACATCATCATGCTTCATCTCACCCTTCGTCACTCTCGCCAAGACGTGGCGCCTGAAACGGTCACCGCGGAAGGGTACGCCACAACTGCACTTAAAAATTTGCAATTTCTTATTGCATTCCTTCGTCATTTTTCAAACTGAAAAGAGAGGAAATAATGTGTTAAATTGAGACACATTTTAGTGCTCATAATAGGAGCATCTAAAGTCACAGCGTAATAAAAACGTTCATATAGTGTATCTGCATTAAGACAGAATGTTCCTAAGTTCTAAATATTTCAAAGTTTGATAGCAAACTTCGACAGAGCACTCACCGTTCGTCTTACAACTTGAAACAGGAGTGAAGCCTAGAGAGAAGCAGTGGCTTATATACCCTCCCGACACAAAGCCTTGCCTTGGTCTTTCTAAATTTAGTCGTGCTTTTTACTTGACGACGCTTTTACCAAATTTAGACATCACATCGACAGTTACCGGGCTTTCAGTCGTGAAGGCCCATGCTATACAAAGACAGAATCGATAGTCGCCCAGTGCTATCACAAAGACAACTTCGCTTTGAGGAAAGACAAGTTAAGCTGATGAATCCGTTACAGGCATTTCTCAGAGGGGATCTTTTCCCAACTCCAAGACCTCGGTCCTCAAATCCAACCTCGAGCGGACAGACCGTGCGTCATATCACTGTGCTGGTATTCGGACTCCGATTTTGACATGAAAATCGGTGGAGTTATTTACATCAGGAAACAAGTCTCGAGCCGAAGCTCGCCTCTGGCAACTTTGTAAATGTCTTAGTTGAATTTAGAAGGGTCGGAAACCCCGAAAAATCATCAAAAATAGCGAATTTAAATTTTTCAGCATTTTAGCACTACTTATAAACGATCGAATATCTATTATAACGATCGAACCTTTTTTGAATCAAGTCAAACGGACTTGTAGAAGCAAAGTTACAAGCCTTTAAAGATTTCGGCCTACTATCATCAAGTGATCAGTCATACTATACTGGCTAACCTATAAGTCTGGCAAGATTGGCGATATCACCAATCGAAAAATCTGCCTTTTTCATGAATCCGACCAAGTGTCGGAGCTCAGGAGAGTTCACCTACCTCTGTGAAGTCAACGGATGAACTGATGTGTCTGTCGGTGATCTGCGCTTTCATAGGTTTTCAGATCAGCTGATCGGTAGGCATCAAACTTTGAAGCCTTCTAGCTCCGGTTCTAGTGCTCCGATTGACTTCAAATTTTGTCATGTTTTCTCGCTCTCACCTTTCATTTAAGACATCCCTCGACCCTCTACTATGACCAGCAGCCGAGTTAAAACACTCGCCCATTTCTTCAAAAATAACCAAGATCTTGAAAAAGTGCAAACATTCGATTTTAAACAGGCTGTCATTTGGAAATGGAGCCTGCCACTCATCTGAAAAGATAGGATCCTAGAGAATAAAGCGCGGTCTTGCCCCTAAAAGAAACCCGACGTCTTCACACACTTCCATTCCTGAGTGAGAAATTGTCAAAGTTGGCTAAAAAAGCGACATTTCTCATTTGGACTTGAAAAATCCTAAGTATTTTCGACCACCGTAGTGAAAAATTTTCGAAAAAATTGATAGAAGTTTGTTTCACATGATTCTGAACAACTTTCGTCTCGGGGGGGGGCGATTTTTCACCGAAACTTCAACGACCCAACTTTTGACGACAAACACGATGGGATGGGTCTCGGAGCTCAATTCTAACATTTTGAAAATTCTTTTTTTTTCACGAAAAAATCCTTTGTGTCGAGGCCCAAGGTGACGAAAATTTTCGAAAAAAATTTTTGTGCGAATTTCAACCTGAAACCTTGATAGAAGTTTGTTTCACATGATTCTGAACAACCTTGGTCTTTTCGACCAACTTGGTCGGTTGAGTCGTCGGGGGAGGGGGGGAACAGTTTCCTCCTCTCGGACCCATTCCTCCCAACACATCCTTGGCCACCTCCTTCCGCATGATGACTCATCGTTGCAGATTTTGTGCTTCCTTTTGCCACGGGATTACTACTCACAAGAAAAATGATCCTTATAAACTTGAACTTGCGTAAATTTTCAACGTAGGCTAAACTTCAAATTATAAATTCTAAAATCAGGCAGATAGATACACAAGTAGATAAAATGTGGATTGACATTAGACATTATTAGTCAATTATCTTTCCCATTTAACTGAGGAGAAGACAGATCTGAGATTGAGACAAAATTAGAAATAGGACCGAGCTACAACTTCAAGCAATCTATTACATTTTACTAGCGAATAAAGAGATAAATTAAGAGAACTTTACTTATATCCTACTTCAATAGTTTGCCTGTAGGATATACCTTCAACGTCTTGCGGATCAAACGCATTTTCTTCTGCTGATGTCTGAAAGTCTCGAATCTGCCTGAAAACACACGGGTTGTTTTGGTGTGACACGCTGGTATTGTCTGAAAAATGAAACTCTTCATGAAATAACATTCTTCATAGTTACTCGTGCTTCCCCAATCATAAAGAATTTTGAAGAGTTATTTACATTGAATGGAAAGGATAAACGTTAGATCAAATTACCATACAGAAGATGTGCAACTGACTGGACTTGAACCACCAAACCAGGTTATTTAGAACTATTTCTCGCAATGACGACCCGTATGAAAAAAAAATTCTAACTTCATAATAAAAAAATATATGATCCATATACGTATTTCATATAAGATTTGTATAAAATTGGTAATACGACTTAATATAGGAAAGTTTGTGCGATTTTTATATGAAGTCCATATGTTCTTAAGTATAGAATAGTATGACACTCAGATAGTTTTCAGCATGAGTGTACGAAAAATCACATGATTTCATGTGAAATTAATGTATGACTTTCATCTATAAACCTGACAAGAATTTCCTATAGTTTTCTCTTCAAACTATGAATATCATATAGTTTCGGCAAAATTTCTTACTGTATGAAAATGGCAGGTACCTCCCATATGACTCATGTATGAGCTGAGCATGAAATTTATATATGAATTTCGGATATATTTTTTATGATTCATTTATGAATTTCTGATATTTTCCCTTATGATTCATGTATGAGCTGAACATGAAGTTTGTATATGAATTTCGGATTTATTATGATCTATGCATAAATTTCTGATATATTCCGATGCAATTCGAGTATTATTCATGTTTTATGACTCCGACTATTCCTATGGATAAAAGGAAAGAAATGTTCAAAAAATACACATCTGTACTGTTTCGATAAAATCAAAAAGGAGTTCATTTGGTCTCTCGTCAAATCATTCTTTGTCTTCATTTGCGACGTTTTTCTTCAATGCTGAAAAAGAAGAAAATTAGTTTGAGTAGATTATTATATAATAAACTTTCATGATTTGTAAATGATGAAATGCAAAATACACAGCAATACAACAGAGTTCTCAAGCTAAAATCGTTACCATTATGCAATGTGTTTTTATAATTGCGGATATAATCATCCGTCAACGATGCATGTTTGACGTAATTGGAAGGTTGTGAGCTATTTTGATAATACATGTATTAGGACAGTAACTTTGAATAACAAAGTAAACACAATAGAGAAGAATCATAATACAAAATACAACAGAAGTGTGTACTTTTATATACATTTTTGAAATGTTGCCATTGCATTTGTGAAATGTTGGATTCTTTTCATTTTACAATTAGGTATATCATCACACAATAAGTAATCGAATATAAGCATTATGTTAGATAATCATGTAGCACAGGAAACAATATTCCCGACAAATCAGTAATGTCAGTTATCTTTAATTAACCCACAATTCTCTTATGTCAGTTTAAATTGACACATGTATGACACGGCGAATACGTATAATCTTACAGTCTTGTTCTATTACTCATACCAGTGTATACTGTCATTCGATATTATAATCGACATAAACCAGGAATTTTCGTTTTACCTCAAGTTTTTCTAAAAATTATAAGAAAATCAAATATGTCGACGGGTGAGTTTCGTATGTAAGCAGACAAATACATGTACTTTTATTCGTGATTTATACTGCATAAACCATCTTTTCTTGAAATTCCATGGTCAAATATACTTATTATCTTACGAATTGCTAAGTCCTAAATAGATTCTCATACAAGATTTTCATACTATTAGATTACAATATTCAAAAACGCAAATCCAACGACGAAGTATGACCTAATAATGGAGTGAAGACTGTGTAACAAATAACGAATAAACTGAAGAGGATTTAGAACATTGTTCATTAACGTCATTCATTTTGTTAATTTGACGAATTGAAAAAAAGAAACCATTTTTCACTACTACTTAAACTGATGTAAACTGAGGCCTACATACATATCAATGACAATTCTGTTACAGAACGATTTTCAGTTCGGAGTCCATGGTGATAAAAGCCAGTCCAAAATACTTTTCTAACATTTAATGTATTACACAAACAGTGTTGTAGAAAATTGTATATGCAAAGGTTCTTTGCACAAAATCCTGTGTCGCTTCATAGCACTACAGTCCTACTACATATCCCTCAAATCAACTTTTGTTTCCCTTATTCCATAGACCAGCTTCTCAGCAAGACAGCTTAGCTTCTTAGCTTCCATTCTTAAGTTATAAACAAAACCGACCTAAAACTCAGCATCAAATTATAATATCTGAAAATAATGGATTAATTTAAAGATCATATGCATCAAAGAATAATAAATCACCGTTCATTTCACAGACAAAAATCGACCACGCTTCAAAACTTATGCAACTCAATTCAAATGAACAAAATCAATCATACCATATATATTTGTATAGTATTTTCATACCATTGTATTTTTATATATTATTTTTCGATGTCCTTCTGTATCTGTGATAACATGCATTATGATAATATGTATACACCGCCTAGGGTTTTTAAAAAACATGTTTTTTATTCGCGTGTTTTTTAATAGGTGTTTTTTATTGTTTTAAATGTTTTTTTATTGTTTTAAAATGTTTTTTATGTTTTTATTCATTTAGCGCAACGGCATTTTGTTATCAGAAGACATATACTTTATAAACGTTGCATTGTGGTTAAAGGTTTGCTTTGCTGTTAATGGTTATTTGATTTTGCCGCCTATTACTAGATTTTAAGTCTGCTGTTTCAGTCAAAACACAAGAACAGTTTAGTGCGAGAAGACCTTACTCGGTCTTGGAAGATCAGTAGATTCAGGAGGATGCGAAGAGGTTGATGGTGCAGCTGATGATGTCACTGAGCTGGCTATACCATTTCCATCCAGGTCAAAAAAAGTTGAACAAGCAGTCTGGGTCGGCTGTATTCCGCGTTCCGTATTAACTTTTTTGACAACATTTTCAGGGCAATTCTTACATTTCACGAGGTGATCAAGAAGACGCGATGTCCATTGACAAAAGACACACTTCTTCTCATCTTTCTTCTGATCGTCAGATTCAGAGGATTCAGAAAATAAAAAATATTTGGTCACAATCTTCGATTTTGGTCTTCCGCGTACTGTTGACATGTCAATCGACGAATAAGACGTTGAATGAAAAACAACTGTCAGTGCATTAGATACCTATCCTCTAAGTTGAAATGTGGTTGGTTGAGTCACGCTAACAGCAAAAAGTTTTACATCTTTTCTCGAAATCAGCAGCGAGAAGGATGGGCTGAGACTGACTGTCCACTTCATTGTCTTGATCAGCCACACCTCAAACACGCCGTCACTTCAAAGGGAACCGATGCTTCATAATTATCGAAAATTTTATTTGCCATAATTTAGAAATCACCTTTTGACATCTCCTTCAAATTTGGTTCATAAACATGTTTATACCAGTGAAATCGGTAAAGAAATAACGCGGTAAGAGCGAAAAAATCATTTCGATGCTTTATTAAACGTCTGTGGTAGCAATGTCGCTCAAATACACATCGAAGAAGCCGACAGTCACCAAATCAATTTTTTGTAATTACTCTTCGTGCAGGTGGCCATTTTTAATGAAAGAAACTGCAAAATGATCCTCTTTATTCACAGAACTATACAGAGCAGACCAATGTACTCAAAATTCCAAAAAGTCAAATATGAAAATGACAAATAGGGATTGGCAGCTTCTAAATACTAGATGCTATGATCGCTTGAGGGAATGGCTCCGATAGTTTATTTTGATTGACTGCAAAGGCTTTGCTATTTAAGCCCTTGTTTGCTCTATTTCTATCAAACTTGTCTTACAAATGTTTGCAGTTTGAGGAAATTAGGAGAAGTTTTGATCGATAGAATGGATCCATGATCCTTTTTGTTGATGAATTTTCATCTTTTCAGAAATAATAGAAAACAATAAAAAACACCTGTTTTTTATTCTGGTGTTTTAAACATGTTTTAAAACAAATGTTTTTTATTGTTTTAAAACAAGAGGTGTTTTTTAAAATCCCTAACACCGCCGCAACGAAAGGATATGTAGAAGAGTATATCATGAAATCAATAACTGAATTAAAGCTTACACAGAAGCATCACTGGCAGGTTCAATAATCGTGTACGATACTGATTCAGAATCCATCTTCAATTCAATTAATTGATAGGATCAGGAGCCAATTTTTTGTGCAACGATTTATGAAACGGTCTGTATGATATAATCGAATAACAGAAAAAGTTGAATTAACATAAATGATTATTGATATTAAGTTGAGATAGGTCTCGGTAATCTTAAGTTCTTGTTTATTGTAAGATAGTAGATCAGTCTAGTTTAAGTTATAATCTACAGATGTATTATGTTTTCAGACAATGTGTTCTAGAAGATTTGACTGATAATTATTTATTATACTTATCTACCATTTCACTGCGTGGCTCTATCATCAATTATCTCAATTAAAATTGTTATATAACTTATCAGTTATCTGATAGAACATATCATTAATAATAAATATAAAATAATGAGAACTCTTACCGTTTTCGTCTTTCAATTCGCGAATTTTCCGCTTAGATTTCTCCGAGTCCGAATTTGCTGAGGTGGTAGGTGATTTTTCGACTTCTCTTTAGGATTTCTAGGGAACTTTCTGCGGTCTTTCTATCCGATGAGACGCTCAGGATTTTTGCAGAATAATGCTTTCTGTTCTTACCCCAACAAACGTTGACAACATCGCCTTTCTCCAGTTTTCCGTCGACGTCCTTGCACGGAGCGACCGACAAAGACTGGTCCGCATTCAGGGACGTAGCCAGGATTTTGAATTGGGGGGGGGGCGGGGCTAAATGCAAAGGGATTAAACTTCGAAGACTTTTGAAGTCTCATGAAATCTGACAATGATGTTAGCAAAAAAGGAGTCAGATATTTTTACCTCCACAAACCTGGTACGACTAAATTAGACTGCTGTATTTCTAATATTATAATTAGTGTTTAATTATATTTAGGATGCTAGGATCGTAACCCAAGTATCACTCATTAATGGAATTGCAGGTAGATTGATAAATTATTGAGACAAAGGCTTTAATATTTTGTTGTTTAGTTTATATCAAATTTCGCATCAGCATTTGATAATTATCGAATCAGACGACACTTAAAACTTTATGTAGGATTTTTCTCAGACCTATGTCACCTATGTGATAGTTGAATATTAGTTATCAGCATAATTAAGATACATGTAATTGTAACTTCAATGATAGGGTCTCATTTTCCAAATTATAAGTATAACGTTTTAATTATAGACGTGTATGATAGGCTGGTATACTAATAATGATGACGGATTACGTCATTGGAAACCGCTCCCTTTTATGTCTTTACTCCTTCTATAATCTAGATCAAATTTAAAACTCAAATTCAGAAAAAAATTATATCTAACATCTGATGCAGAGGCATATAGTCTACATGTAGCTACAAAAGAAAATTTAAGCGCCGAACAGCAGTACTGGCAAATCTGTCAATAACTTCGTGAACTGATGGTGTGCATTCACGATGGATCTGTAGGAAGAGAAGTGACTCGAGTCTGTCCTCAGTCATTGTACTGCGGATTGCAGTCAAAGTATTTTCTAATTTCGAAAACACACGTTCTGCTTGAGCAGTGGTAACAGGTAGACACGCCAACAATTCCAACAGAATTGTCATATTGGGGAAAAATTCACTGCAGTGATCCAGTGTTTCGATAGCTGTGCGAGGTCGGCTTTCTGCAGATATGTCCTCCAATTTTTTTGTCCACAACTGGTATTCTTGTTTAATTGTTTCCAGAGAATCAGCGAAAAGCGCATCATATTGTTGGAAAGTCTTCCACAGTTCGCTCCAATTGTTTTCGAAACTTGAATTATGTAGGAAAGCAGGAATAGCTCTAGTAAACTGCAACACCGATCTCTGACGCTCGCCAAACCGAAGCATTAAATCCTGAATAATTGAATTAAATCCTGTCAATTGATGGGAAAAAATAATTGATGCGATAATAACTTTCCGTAGTTGGGTTTGGGTTAATATCATCAATTGCATTAGGTCGATAGACGGAACGCAAAGACGTCCTTGGTGAACGTAAACGAACATCAAGAAAGTCAGCCAAAAGTTCCATCTCACGGAACATCTTCGAAAATTTTTCTTCTGTACGAAGACACTGTAAGAGTTCCAGTGTGTCATTTAATAAAGCAATGGCTTTGATTAAATCAATTTCCACACACTGTAAAGCACGAGTGAGGGGCAGCAAAATACCCGAAATTGTTTCAAGAATAACAAGACCAACAATGAAATCTGACTGACAAACAGAATCCTTCAAAGATTGTGCTGACTGTCGAATATCAATCGATGACCATGTTCTCATGGTCTCAAACGCGCTGATGACGAAAGGGAGTAGCTGACGAAGGGTAACAATAGCCGTATGTCTTTCTATAAACCGCGTGGTGCACAGAGTAGTAAGATGCTTTTTGCTGATCCTTGTATCTTCAGCCACATTTAGACTCGTACATTTAGGACTAGAGCGAAATAATTTAGATATTTTACGAACTACGTCTTCTGTATGCCTTATTTCTGGAATTTTGATGGCTTCTGAAGCGCTCAAATTGAGGCAGTGCATTGCGCAATGGAAATATGAAGCAAATGCTGCTTTCTCTTTGAAAACAGTGGCAGCTCCAACTCGACTACTAGCCATGGCAGTTGCACCATCATAACCTTGAGCGATGCACTTTTCAAGGTCCAAACCAAGATCCTGGACCTTTCGAAGTAATGTTTCCCCAATAGCAGCTCCGCTGAGCCTGACCTCCGATGCCACATTAGTTTCATCCATTTGACTTTTGATCTCGGAAATCAGATCAACAACAGCTATAGGATCTTCATGGATCTCCCATTTCCCTGTACATCCTTTAATTACATATCTAATACATACAGCTAGCTGTTCCCTTCTTTGTCTGTCCATCGTTTTCATCCGCAATAATTGCCCAACACCTGGCCCTCAGAATTTGAAGAACTTTTTTCTCTTTGACTAAAGTTCCGGCTATTTTAATCAATTCATTTTGAATAGAAGCAGACTGGTAGGTAGCATTCGCCTGAGCAGATTTTAGATGCAATAGAAGATTTGGATCTCCGCCACGAGCACGATACCTCAAAAGAGCTCTAAAATTCCCATCGTTTGAAATAGGCTCTGCATCTGAATTTACGCTGCCGGTTTCAAAGGATCCCCGCAGAGCTATATTTTGACGACCGCAAGTGAGAATTGTGTCGACGATGGGCTCAAGAAACTGTCTATTTTTTTATGCTTGTCTGTTTAGAGAATAATACATTCTAAAATTCTCCATAGCCAGTATACAAGATTTATGGTACTCAGTAGCCTGATGTGCAGACAAAGCACCATGTTTACCGGTTAAATCATCATATCTATCAAGTGGTTTTGATACAAGTTTTCCTGCACACTGGCCGTGACCCTTTGAACGTCCACCAACTCCCAAAGATGTCATAAATAAAACGCATGGAATACAAAAAGCACCTGCTAAGCCTTCTACCTTACTCACAGTAAGCCAAGGAAAGTTCTTCAAATGCTGAGGTAAGAGTCGACGAATTCTTTCCTTACCTGACTTTTTGTGAATCGAGGAAGGAAAGTCACTATCTTTTTCTGGTTTCCATGACTCGAGAAATCTCCGGCGATCATCATCGGATAAATCTGTTCTATTAGCTGCTAGACCAATATCGTTTGACTAAGGATGAATACAGTCATTGGTTGTCTTCGGAACACGATCGATATTTGGAGATTGTGATAAACTTTTGTGTTCAATTTCATCAAGTTCAGGAGGAATAGATGTTGATTCAGCAGAAGAGCTAGAGGCAATCAAAAGCGTCGACGATTGAATGTTATTTGACGAATCGACAGCCACTTCCTTTCGAGACACCTTCGGAAAAAAATTGAGAATGCTGTCATTTTTGGCTTTTCTTTTATTTGTTGCCATATAAATGATTATAATAGATATGAGATCGACGAAACGAATCACTTCCGAAGCACAAGTTAAGTCCACAGTCGAGTCAGCGCGTCGGAGCTAATTTATCGGCTTGGTATAGTAGCCTTCTGTGCAAAGCGAGGGAAGCATTAGGGAAAGACAATAGGAACTGACTTCACTAACATCCAATCAAAATAAAGCTGAGGTTTTCATTTACCGACGAGTGGAATTCATTTGACTACGTCATAGGAATCGCTATGACAAAAAGTTGATTAATAGCGTAGGACAGATTAACTTAGTTATTTCTGAAATTATAATTTTTAAGCACATCGGATGGCGCTCGGATTGGGGGGCATGGCCCGGTGCCCCCCCCTCTGGCTACGCCCCTGTCCGCTTTGAATTCAACATTGATAAACATTAAAACGGAGTGGCTACAATAGTTGACCAAGTGCGCAAGGAGTGGAATACTTGATCGACTAAACGAATGATTGTTTGATTCGATATTTACTGTTGTCCAAGTCGCACTATCACGCCATACGTTTGACATCCAATCAGTGCTCGAATATTTAGGATAATAGGTGTGGTGAATTACTCAGCTGCTGATACCTCTTTTCCAAGAAAAGTATAGCGCGCTTCAGAGTGCGTTATGCTAGTTCAGTTGCAGATTGATTATAAAGTTGTCGACCAAGTTTCAATACGTCTGTTATACGGTACTGTAATTAACGACATGAGCTACTCAAAACGACTGAAACGAGAGTGCCGATACGCGGCTCGGGAACGCCGTTTCCAATTGCTTATGAAAGATAATGAACGACAAGACACGGCGTCGGAATCGAGTATTGATTATTTTGAAAATTATCTCAGTGATAGTGATGATGAGAGACATATATTCAGATTCCTTGAATAAAGATTCTGAACCAGATACCCAAGACTTCAGTGGTGATCTTATACCTGCATCAACGTCCACATGTGATCAACATCCGTCTTTATCAGATGATCAAGGCGGTGGAAATTCGCAGAATCTAAGCTCCCCTTCTATGTTGGACCTGTCTAGTGATGATGATCATAATTGTTTTTCGACAGACGAGGATAATGAAGGAGGATGGAGGTGCACAGACTACTGTAAGCCGAGGGAAATTGTGACCTTCATCAGAGATCCCACCATCATGGTGTCATTGGTCTGCTGGTTGTTAAAATTCCCAATTTCTGTTTGAAAAGTTTTCTCAGGTTTTTGAAAAAAGCGATTGATTGATTCCTTTGTCAGGATCCTCCCCATGAGGACTATGAGGAGATCCATGATCGCCTCATAGAGATAAACGATTACGGGATCCTGACGCTGAAGTAATAGGTTAAAAGTCGTGTATGCTGGTAGGCAGGCTTGTAAGAAGTAACAGTGAATCTCCGTCATATCATTATCAAAAGCTGTGATGAGTCTTCTCAAACTTGTGTTTTTTTCTCCATGGGCATCTTCCGATGATCTGAAGTACAATAAGAGTGCATGTAAAGCGGTATACAAAAAAATACACAGCAATTGTAATGTCCCTCATTCAGTCAGAGTAGCGTAAAACATGGTTTTGTAGTATTCGAAAGTGTATGTATCGTTAATTCATAAATGTCTCGAAAATACATCCAAACATATTTCATTGTTTCAAACAACACATCAACATTCACAATAAGTATAGAATATTACACAATTAAAAGAACAAACCTGAAGTACGACTGTAAGCAGAGCTGGAAAAATTCCACTGAAATTTTTTAATTCCAATTCCAGTCGAAATAGTTCAAATCAATTCCAATTCCATAATGAGATTCAATTCCGATAATTGCATGACGCGTATATGTTAATGTATCTAAAAGTTTCCTCGCTTCAATCTAAGCTCGGGACTTTCAATCACCTGCAAGGAGGCTATAGCAAGCGTAACAGGGTCCATATGTCCCCTATATGCAAACGCACTATACGTCATGGAGGACAGACCGCCAAGGCTATGAGGGATTAGCAGAATGGAAACGGCCTGCGTTAGGCTCATATGGGGGTCGGCTGAGAGGAGAGTGTATATTGCCTGCTGGCATGCGAGGATGTAACCAGCGTCCGGGAAGTGATCTGAGCCTGCCACGGCCATGCCACTAGAATAACAGGACGATATGCTGTTGTCTATAGTTCTTCACCCCTCATTACTTTCATGGCTCAGCCGACTAGCACGTTTTAGGGCTGAAGACACTTCTGCTCCATCAATATAGTAGCCCTTCGCATACTCTAGCAACCGTGTTGTGCACCAGGTCTCCTCGGGCTTCAAGATGAGTCCAAGTCGTGAAGCTGAGTCGTAAAGACGTGATATGAACTCCCGAGTGATTGAGAGGTATCTATGAACAGACTTTTCTTCGTGAGGCGGGAACTCAAGAACAATCACTTGATTATCCCCCTGGCCTATCAGCTCGCTTGTGAGATTCAGGCTCTCCGCAACTTCTTCGATCAGCAGCCCAGTGAGCAAGGTCCAGCGTTTTTGCCGCATCCCATCTAGCCAGCAAACAGCCTGAGTAGTGGAGACATCCGACTCAACTGGGTCAGGATATTCTTGCCCGGGCCCGCATATATCAAATTCGGGAGGGTTAAACCTGTCTTGTAAGACAAAGAGCGATTTGAAAGGGAGGAGTTGCGTGTAGGTGAACGTGTGTTGGAGACCGTGGAGATCGTCAATTTCTTGCATCAACGGGGTGACAGCGGGATACGACATAGTCATACACCATCTGCTAAAGTCGATTACGACGGCTGTGTGCCCTCCGTCGATTCCTCGAAGTTTCTTAGAAAGTCGTGATAAACGCTCTCTCGTTGTCCTCTCTCCCGCAGTCATGGTTTGAGTGGGGAAATACTTTAGGATGTTGGCTCCAATGTTCGCCTCCGTCGCTACTTGGTAGGCACGAGACCGTGCTGTCTTCTTGGCATAACACCTCGCCTTCTCACGCTTAGGTTCCTTCTCCTTCTTTACAGCAATCACAACGCGATCTTCCAACTTAAGCTCCCCGTCTCTCTCTACAGAGTCAATTATCTCCTTAACACTAAAGGGGACTCCGAATAAGTAATCAGCCAAGACCCGAGACTCTAGACCAGACGGCCTTCTGGGAGGATGTCCGTGGAGAATTCGCATGGCAAAATCAGAAAACGATCTCGACCAGGAAGACCGGCTTGGGCATATAGCCTTATCGGTCATTATTTCGGTTGGGTCTGGGTAATAGTTAAATGCTTCATTAGCTCTGAGGTGCACGTGTGCGAAATCTTGGGGAAACCAAGGGGTAGAGCTTGTTTCTAGCCATCGATTGGTGCGCACTGACAGCTCTATGTCATTCGAAACATCTTGCCCAAGTGCAACTACAGGCCAACGGTGATTCTTGCGATAGAATTGTTGACAATAGTTCCGTCGAAACCGAAGAGCAAGAGTGTTAGGAAGATGTGTGTCAATTGCGGACTGACTAGTGAGGGTGTTCATAAAGTACTCATTTGAGGAGGGAAGGTCTATGACTGGGTATCCGTGAAGCTTCCACAGCCCACTGATCTCTAACCGAATGTGGGCATCAATAAGCTCGGTAACTGGTCGAGTCATGAACTCAATCATCTTGCTTCTCGGATAGTCTCTCATAGAGGTGCGCATGAATGAAAGAAACTCTTCATCCTGGAGATCATCCATGCCCTTCAGCACCGAATAGATTGCAAGTGACGGTATTTGCTTCCATATGTCTGAATAGTTGTTCTTATACTCAACTAGGTCCTTGATACCAACCTCAATGAAGGTAACGCACTCTGTGTAGAGAGACCTCTGAGGATATTTGCCAAACTGGTCGGCGATGCGAGAATATAGCAGCGTATGATAATACGATCGAATACACCCAATCACGGCGAGAAGGAAGGTGTACGGCAGTAAATAGCGCTTCTTAGTAGGGAAGATAGAAACAACTACGAGGTTGCCCACAGCGTGGACCTTTAGCAAGGAGCATTCCCACGACGCCTCCATGTCCGTCTGATTAGAGATAGTGTCTAGCAGATCATCGAAGGCGACCTGCCACTGATACCATTTTGACATGAGAGGCGTTATTAGCCGGCTAGCATCAAGGTCTAGGCCTGGGGCTACCGTGTTCCCTCTGAACCAATCCGCGCATCCAAGAGACCACATCGTTTTCGCCGCCACTAGTTGGGCAGAGAGCGCGGGTAAGGGAGTGGAGGGATAAATGTCTTTGTTTCGTGTAAACTCAGTCAGATCGGCTTGGAACTGAAGGTAACGAGGTCGTTCACAAAGAGGTGGGTACTTCTCTAAGATTATCTTGTGCTCTGCAGGGAGTAAGGGACTGTCTTTATGCTGTCGGAGAAAGTCAATCTCATCGCTTGTAAGTGGAGATTTAAGCACCCTGTCTGTTCGAAATATAGATGCCATGACTTCAACGAGTAGATAGATTCCAAATCCAATTCCAATTCCAGTCGAAACAGTTCAATTCAATTCCAATTCCATAATAAGATTCAATTCCGATAATTTCATGTCGCATATAGTGTATTATGCTAATGTATCTAACATTTGTTCGTTTCAATCTAACCCATGTGCCCGTATCCTATCCTCGTTATTCCTGTGTGTCGTTCCCTGCGTCGTTCCTATATGCGTTCTCATGTTCATAGTTCATATTTCTTGTGTACATGTACATGTATATATGTAGCCGTTCAGCCTACGCCATTTTCGTTTCGTAAACGAGATATTCAACATCTTGTGAAAAAGAAAAGAAAATTAACGGTCAGAAAATAATCAAACTCTGACAGAGAGAGAGAGAGAGCATAGAAATTAACAGTACCATAGAAAGTCCTAGAATGGAAATTGCATGAAAATTATGGCGCACGGGGGCAAAACGCAAATTGTGCGAGCTGGTTTCCATGTTTTCTCATTTGTATTTATATTTATCAAGCCAAATTGTGATCTGGATTGCTGCCCCTTGTCCAAAGATCATACACAAAAGCAATAGTGAATGTACAAAATACTGCGACGACAGGATGACAAAGAAAAAAATTCTTTAAAACGTTCTGTACGTTCATCATTTTGAAGTATCGCTCCTATAATCTATCAGGAGTATTATCAGTCACATATGCAACTTGCAATGTCGATTTACAGAACATACATTGCTCCAGCTTGAAATCAGAGGTCAAGAAATCTCAAGAGTATTCATTTTACTTGAAAGGGCTCCCCCTGTTCACTATATTTGAAAAACTTTCAAAATCTTTACATGCTTTCGAATATCAGCTTGCAAAATATCATCACACTATATCACATGCGTCATTTAATGATTAATTGAAAAGCTCCAGCGACTATTCACTTATCTGAGAAATTATTGTCGGTAAAGAAGTTTTCAATGTGTTTATTCGACAAAAGCGCTAGGTTTCTTAACCGTATGAAGGAGAAATCATCATACGGTTAGAATTTTTTCTATTGAATTCCTGAGATATTCTTACAACCAGTGCACCGCCCACTTTCAATTATGACTTTGTGGACCAATTTTTAATTCGAATTTTGAAAAATAGTTGTTAATGCTGCAAATCGACACAATATACCAACCCAGGGAATAGTAGGCTATACCACATGAAACAATGCCACCATCTCACTTAATATTATCTTTATAAAAATCCTGTATTAATTTGCTGCCAACAACTTCCACAACCAACTTGGCAAATAGTTTGACTATGATACAATGTTTTAGATCGAATCTGATCTACAAACCATAGATTTTTCCATGTGCCATCATTGTACATAGGCAAGATATCAAACTTCCATTCTAGTGTACTATTATCTACTTCTATGAGAGAGAGAGAGAGATGCGAATAAATCTATTAATAAACTGACAGAAGAAAGAAATTCGATGTGCGAATAACATGATTGTTGATGAAAGAAAAAACGACGATAAAAATGATATCATGAAAACTGATTAATGGTCAATGTTAAAAAAGGAGATTAAAAATTCCGTGATAAGAACGAAATGTGGTCGGGTCAAAAGCTAACGAGCAGAGATTAAAGGAAACTTTCAATTTTCAAAAAAAGTGGATTCATCGTCAAGTCTCAAAGATTTGCATAAATTAGAGACGATGAGAAATTGAAACAACAACACATACGACATCTTCAGTAGCTGTTAGAAGAACTCCGTGCTCTCGCGGTGTAACTTGACTACAGAAGTATCAACTACAACTGCCTACCAGCGAACAGCAACACAGTAGAGCGGCAACATGTACATCAACGAGCGCGATTGAAGATTGACGGTATAAGTGACACTGATATTCATGTTTATGATATTATTTTGGTATAAGTGAGTCTGATCGAATTGAAGTGAATTCAACATCAAGAAGTGAACTGCAAGTTTAAAGTTTTTCTTTTATCGTGAGTATCGTATTTCTATAATTATAGTCTTGAAAATTAATATTGTCAATTGTTGTGATTGGAAGTTGAATAATATTTAATGTCATTGCCATTTTAATTGAATCATTAATTATTAGAATAATTTGTTGACACTGTCTATATTGTGATTTGAACTGACAGGCTGCCCTTTAATGCAGGGTTAGTTTTCCTCTTTCCAAACCGATTTTTTTGTGTGTACAACAATTAAGTTAATCTCCAATTTTTGTGCTTATCCAATCAATAACTAAATTCAACAACCGTTTTATTTTGATTAATTATCTTACATGATAAATAACTACCCTCCTACTTTATTTCCAAAAATTCCGTACAAACAGAAGGATACCTTTACAGCAAACGACGATTCGCGTTTTAACACCGGCGATGACAGGCGCGAATCGTACGATAAAAAGGAACTAACAGAGCTAAAATGGTAGATTACTTATATATCAAATCTTAATTACATCAAAGTGACATCAGAGTGACGTCAGAGAAGTCAATACGAGTATAGTAGGGCCATCAAAGTAACAATTAGTACCCTTTATTCAACAATAGAATAAAACTAGCTCTGTCGATCTATCTCTCTTATCTCTGCGTGCAGTTAACACAACGGCCGAATACTGTGATTTCAATTTTTGTATAAATAGATTTATCACAGGTCTATCGAAAAAGTGGAATTGAGGTTTATCAAGGTCAATTCCAATTCCAGTAGATTTAAATATCGTCAATTCCAATTCCGACTTTTCCAACTCTGACTGTAAGGCAGGAAATTGCTTCAGCACCCTTTCGAGGCAGGTCTGCATCCCCAGCCACCTCACAGACAGGAACTTAAGGACTTGCCGGTATTCTAAATTCACAAATTGACAAAAGTCGGAATATGCATTTTTCTTTTTGCTCGAATAATCGAACCAAAAGTACGCATCAACAAGCATTTCTTCTACATCAAAGCATTTTAAATCGGAACAAAATGCTTTTGATGCATAACATGCGGCATTCTGAGCGATGTGACATGGACTGCCGATGAAATAAATATGATTGTTTTGTGCCAGAACTCTGGTCATTATAGAGTTGTTTTTGCCAATATTGACAGAGGTTGATAGAGTTGTTGTCCACGCCGAAGCCGATGCACTTATCCCATAATAATTCATGCTTCTGCAATGCACTGTCAATGGAATTGAAAATGTCTACGCATTCCTGGGGCATCTCGACGTAATAATTTCCAGTTATATTTTGCTGCAAGAAGTATAGTCCTATTATTCCATATTGCAGCATAGACTACAACTTACTGATCATTTTGGACGTGGGTTACTTCCATCTAATGTGGATTGCTTTGGCTCCAATAGCGCGAATTATGACGGTTCACATTTCCGGATAAATTGAATATTGCTTCATCACTAAAGATCACAGATTTCTGGAAGTCTTCTCCTTGCTCTAATATCCACTGTCGATCGGTGTCATCTCCAGAGTCCTTGAGGCAAGGAAATTTTTTAAGGGTGGAAATTGTTATCATGGAGTATTCGCTGGACGCTTCTCTTTGGGGCTCCTGTTTCCCTAGATAATCTTCTTGTCGACATCTTTTGACTCTTTCTAGAGTGTCCAATGCCGATGAAGAGCCGGCATAGAACCGGCATAGAGCCGGGCATAGAGCTTGGTGGTTCATTGCCTTTCTGTCCGCAGATTCAATAATGTACCGCAACCGCAGGAGCTATTGCTTTCCATAGGATGTTGCGGACTGTGTCACTGGCCCGTGAGCGAGCCCGTCAAGGCGGGGGATTTTACCTGCAAAATAAATTGAGTGGTTTTCAAAAAAAAAATCACCGGCCATATCGAACAGTGCTTATGGCAATTCGTTGCATTTCTACGATAGATCTTTCAGAATACATTGTCGATGCGTGACAGAACACTTACCATTTGTTCCTTATTCGATTGGCACTCAAGCCAACTATCGATGACCTCCATATCTTCAATTTTTGATACCAGTGGTTGGCAAGGAAGATCCATCGATATCCCTTGCTCTATCGTTATCAATGATAATTTGCGGGCAATATCTTCGACTGTCTGCCGAATCGTGGTTATGGTTGTGAACCTTTCGCGTTATGTGGCAGTAAAATGACTGTTCAATTTCGTGAATGAATCTGAAAATCTTTCTTTTTTTCTGTTTTTATGAAAATACTTTGAAAAGAACATTTTTGATATGATAATAGATAGAAAAATAAACCACCAAGCATTATGAATTTTATAAAAAATGATTCCATCATAATTAAGATGACCTACATATTCTACATGTTCAAAAGACCATACCCCTAAAAATACGAACACAACTTATTTCAAAGCCATGAAAATGGCATTATTCACTACCGAAACGCATATTCAGTTAAAAAATGGAGGGATATATAGCCTACTAGTTCAGATTCCTCAATATGCGTACTCAGTATTACAAACCAGTGAACTTGCCATATTAGGGCTTGTCTCTCAAGTGTTCAGAAAATATTCGTGATAGATCATGATGACAGACGAGACGTCAAAGAAAATGGTTCGAATGGATCAGGATGCAAAGTTCAGGTATAATCGATGTACCTTTCAAATTTTACCTTGTATTTCATTCAATTTCTCCAGAATAGAAGTAGCGTCTTCATCCGCGTTTGGAGCAGACTGTACGAGGACTTGAGGTGACGGACAGGATTGAAATATTAGAAATTTGATTTGAGTTTGATTAAACATCGAAGTTGAGCTAACAAGAATATACTCCTCCTCAATAAAGCGCTTTGGGACCTTGCACTTTCGATCTCTCGTTTAGGTATTTTCTCAATATCGGTCGTGACTTTGGCCAGACGCATTTGCATCGGACCAGGTGTCTGTAAAGTAACAAAAATGATTTATTCAAGAAGATCTCAGGTGTACATCACATCGTTACATCTTTGGTGGATATAATCTTGATTTCATGGATCGTCCACACGATATTTTTCTCATCTTCCTCACTTTTTGGCTATACATTCGGTGAAATGCGTCACCAGTTATCACCAGTCACAAATATCACCAGTTATCACTACATAACATGACAAGTATACGTCAGCTACACAAGCATGACGAGATTGTATACAATAGGGCAGTGGTGGGCAACGAGTGGCCCGCTGGGAGATATTGGGTGGCCCGCCACCGCTTCTCGTATCTAAAATGGCCAGGGTTGGTACTACCCAAAAACCCACCAAGGTTTTTGAGTTTTTGTTAGCGAAAAATTCGTGGGTTTCTTTGGGTTTTGTTATTTTTAATCATAAATCGAAGAAATGCGGTATGAAATGATGCCAGAACACATGAACCACGAAAATTAGTTTTCATTAGCTGGATTATCAGGTCTTATACTTACAAATTAAATTGTGTTGTCAGTTGTTAGCGACTCATGTCTTACTGGTTTTTTTGTTCATAAATTAGTTTAATTTTCTTACGTTCGAAGTATGGTTGTGTGACGAGAGCTAATGATGTATCGCGGTTAGATGTAGCGAGTGAAATAATTACCATCTCATAAGGATTTGTGGATAAAAGGGGATATATTGTTGATGGCGCTCGCTTCCTAAATTTGTTGTGAAAGCTCCTACAGGTTCGGGGAGTACGCAATTTACCAACGCACGGTATAGGTAAGTGGCGTTGGCTCACAGTCCGTCCTGCAATCAAAATACAGTAGGAGGGGAATTCGAAACTGTGTGAATTCGTGATGCCACTTGATTTTAGGGAAACCCTCGTTAATTGGTCAATAGCGTGCATGCTTGTGCTTACAGGTGTAAACATAAGAATCAACAGTAACTCGCGTCCCCCTCGGTGCCAGAGAAATAACCAAGTTAACATTCTTCAGAGCATCAGTCATGGGAAAAATTTACGCTGCCTACGGTTGTACGAACGGCTGCTCAGCTGACAAAATTGATGTGTACATTCATTTCCTTTGAATAACCCATCTTTAATTTTCCGCGATAAAGACGGCAGTCATGCGACTGCAGTTATACATGCCATTGGGGCATTCACATTTTTTTCAGGAATTTTGGGACCCCTGCTCATCAAGTTCAACGTTGACCCCGTAAGTCCGATCTTACGGTGACACCTTTACATGTGCAATTAAATCATAGTCAACTTTTTTAAAGTCAATAATGTTTCCTGCTTCGTATTATACCTCGTTTAATAACCTAGGTGCAGCCATTGAAGAATGACGCAATTGAGTATCAGATTGATCAGTAATTAATCGAAAGACAAGCGAATGTACATATGTCAGTGGAATGGTATGTATGGTATAGATTTTTTACGAAAATCCAAAAACACAACCCAAAAGACCAGTGGGTTTTTGTTAGCTACCCTAGGTTTTTGCCAAACCTTAAAGTGGCCCGCGGACATAATTTGAATCGATGATGTGAGTAGTAAGTAAAACTCCACTTCTGGATAGCGCAAGATGGCCGCCGTCGCTGACGTCCCCCCCCCCCTCCTGTCCGTCGAGTCGGTCGTGGTGTGCCGTCATGTTGCTTCGAGTCTGACGTCCCCCCCTCCTGTCCGTCGAGTCGGTCGTGGTGTGCCGCCGTGTTGCTTCGAGTCTGACGTCCCCCCTCTGGCCGGCCGTCGTAGCGCGAGGTGGTGTGCTCTCCAGGTTGGCGTGGTGTGCCGGCCAGGTTGGGAGGGTGGACTGTCGTAGCTCACCTGAAAAAATCCTAAGTGTCAGAGTGGCTTTGTATGGGTAAAATTTTGAAAATTTTCCAAAGTGTGTCATTTCGATCTGGGACCTTCACCAAAACATTTTTCATCAAATTTCACTGACCCCCCCCCCCCCCCCGACAGCGATCTTCTAACTTTGGTTCTAGTGGACGGATTTTGTCCTACAGCTACTCGTTTGAAAGAGGAGAAAAAACTGCTCGACGACATTTTTGTCGCGAGTCAATCGGACCAGCCGTTCAAAAGTTAGAGCTGTTACAAGATTTCAGGTCGGAGCTCACCTGAAAAAATCCAAGTGTCAGAGTGACTTTGTATGGACAAAATTTTGAAAATTTTCCAAAGTGTGTCATTTCGACCTGGGACCCTGACCAAAGTTTGTTTCATCAAATTTCACTGACCCCCCCCCCCCCCCCCGACAGCGATCTTCTAACTTTGGTTCTAGTGGACGGATTTTGTCGTGCAATAGCTCGTTTGAAAGCTAAGAGTGAGACAAATTCAGTGAAAGAATTTAGACTTCTTTAGACAGTCAAAGTTTTTACTCTGTAATACCAGCATGCGACTCAAGCTGACATTGAATAAGCCTGAATTTGCGCTGAATGCATTTGCTAAAGTTGACAATTTTAGAATTCATGTGGAAGATATTGCACTTTACATTCGTCGAGTAGTACCGAATCCAAGTGTCATTAGAGGGCATGCTGAAGGTCTTAACCGCCAAAATGCCATTTACCCCATTCAGCATACAAAGCTTCTCACCTTTACAATTCCGAAAGATCAAAAGAGTTTCATGAAAGATGGCCTCTTTCCATCGGAAGCACCGAAGCTCCTCATGGTGGCAATGGTTGAAAATGATGCATTTAATGGTAATATAAAGAAGAATCCTTTCAATTTTAAACACAATCAGTTTAGTTGCTCTAAAATCTAAAGTTGCTATCAATATAATGCCGCGTCTATATCATACAGTTGAAAGCTTCATTCATGTAGTAAATCCTTATATACAACAGAAGTTGAAGCATGTGATGAAAAGTAAATATGATGTGCAAAACATTTGAATCTAGTTGTAATTTTGTAGAGGAAAAGTACCACTAAATTGCTCGAAGTCATTTTATTCCAAGTAAGTTAAAAGAAAATGAAAGTTAACACCGAGATCTTTCGCCTGGTCTTATCAATGTGTACCCAGGACAAATACTGAATGAAGATGTTAAGAAAAGCTATAAGTCTACATGAATAAGGCTCACCATGGCAGAGAAAGCTGCCAAACAAATTCCTTTTGTGCACACAATACAGGCTTCTCTAACTTGATGTACAAGGCCTCTAAAATTGACAACAGATTTCTTGATCGTGCGCGACTTACAATTCTAAACTTTGATCTGATATCTGTGTCATCACGTGCAAGAGGACACTGGACAATATGTTTCGTCACAGAGGTGAGAGGCTTTCCAGACCGACCGACAGTAAACCAAACCGGCACATGCTCTCGGACACGAGTGGCCAGACGCCGACGAGATCTACCAACGTAACTGTCTCCACAATTACAAACATATTTATATATCACTTTCGAACTCGCAGACGTCGGCAAAGCATCCTTCACAGAGGCCAAAGGTACTCGTCTGGTTGAAAAAAGAACCATAGGACGGGAAGCAGGAAAAACAGAGCACAACCTGTTAAGTTCGGAACGAATCAAATTGACAGATTTGTCTCCGTAAAATGGAAGACTCACATAAACAGTTTTCTTCTGTGGACCAAATACATCAGACTTTTCTGGTAATACAGTAATCTTATGCTTTGCAATAAAATGAGGAGGATATCCGTTTCTCATCAATGTACCTGTCAAAAACTTGAACTCTTCCTCCAAAAACTCAAATGAACAGATACGCAAAGCTCTGTAAACTGTCACTTATTCTGTCTGTGTGTCACTTATTTTGTACTGTAGAGGCACAAAACTATGAAAACTAGTGAACACACACACTGTGCGTTTTCTGTAAACTTTTGTCCGAACTCTACCTTGACAATTGCGATTAACGGAGACATCAAGAAAAGGTAAAATGCCTTCACATTCAAATTCACAAGTGAAAGAAATGTTTTGGTGAGCATTATTCAAATGAGACAACAGTAACTCTCCATCTTGGACACTCTGAACAATTACAAAAGTATCATCGACATACCTACAATAAAATTGAGTCAAACTTTCTAACTCATTGCATAATTTCGCTTCAAGACTTCCCATGAAAATATTTGCCAAAATTGGACCAAGTCCACTGCCCATAGCACAACCATCATGCTGACGGTGAAATTTTCCATTAAATACAAATTGCACATTACAGGTACACAAAACTAACATGTCCTTCAAAACATTGACAGGAATAGGACACAATTCAGGATTGTCTCTAACTTTAGATAACACAATGTCAATAGTCTCCATGAGAGGAACATTAGTATAAAGAAAACTAACATCGAAGGAAACCATTCTAGAATTTCTTACATCAAAATTCGTTACTTTGCTTACAAAGTCATGTGAGTTAGATATACAGTGCTGATCAAAAAGCTTTTCAATAGGTTTTAACATTTCTGCTAGCCATTTGGAAGTTTCATGATAAGCGGAACCTGTCATAGATACGATAGGACGAACGGGTACATTTTCTTTATTGGTTTTCGGTAACCCGTACAACCTGGGTACCTGTGTCCCAACAGGGCACAAGCGTTCGAACTGAGCACTAGAAATGATATTTAAAATCTTATAGCATTTCATATGGGCGATGATGGTAGATGAAATAGTGTTAAATAAAATTAAGATGGCTTACACTTCTGATACAGGGATAGCAATCGACTGCGATCCATGTGTAAAGAGCTTGTTAGACTACGGAAGAGAGAAGTGTGTTATGTTGCATGTGGCGCGTGAGTGTCCTCCCATTTCATTCCATTCATCAATTCGTCTCATTGATAGAGACAGGTAGAACTCATGGTTCTCATACCGTATGCAATGGAAAGTTTTAGGCAACCTTCGACAGTTGGCTAAATGTCGCCCTGGCGCGAATGCATACTACGTTGAGACAGAGGCAATCACTTGCAAACATGACGCAGAGAGGTTAAACAAGATTGACCATTGCCGAATGTCCTTGCGGTATACATAGCTACGGGTTTCACCGCCGCCCTTTACAGGAACGCCCGTCGAAAGGAAGTATTACACCGAACTTCATTTGCAACGTTCAAGTTGACTGATAGCAGATTCAACTTAATGATAGTATTCGCCAGTCCGAAGACTGCCCAGGGCAAACCGCGTGGAGGTTCTATCATGTCTTGCCCCATGGTGGCCCTTAAGAGAGCCGATGGTTCGTTCTCGGTGTCAATTAAGTTGACTATTGGCTGGAATAGTCAATGGGTATGACGGTTAGGTTCTCATAGACCCTATACCGCCTAGGTCGTGCTGGTGCATCTGGCACCTTTCGGATGCGGGTGGTATTCGGAGTCCATACCTCATCCGTCCAAATGATCTTCTTAATCTTCCCCTTCTCATCCTCTTCATCCCACTCGTCGAGGATGATGAACTCGGGAATGGCGTTGTCTTCATCGATGAAGACGGGAATGCTGTTGGCAGGAGACGTTGCTTCCATCGTGACTTAAAATTGAATGAGAAGCGCTACAATCTTCTGGCTTATATAGAGTTTTCAATGAATTGCTCAACAGCGAATCAGAATGCTTCAGGGATGGCAATCGACTGCATAACGTTCAAGTTAACTGATAGCAGATTCAACTTAATGATAGTATTCGCCAGTCTGAAGACTGCCCAGGGCAAACCGCGAGGAGGTTCTATCAAATCTTGCCCCATGGTGGCCCTTAAGAGAGCCAGTGGTTCGTTCTCGGGAGTAACGTCATCTTACACCCTACCAATTCTGCTGAGTCTTTGACTCTCTCTTTGGTAGCAGTGTCGACTTCCACGCTAATTGGCACGTGGCTGAAAAGTGGAATGTAGCGCCATTTCGTTGGATTGACAACAGTTGCTGTCATCGGATTGCCAATCCGAGCAAGATTGTGGACTCTGTCTTGCTCCTCTAGCCTGACAAATTCCTCAAATAAATTTCGCGGCCTTAACTGCGGTCCGCGAGGAGAGCTGACTTGACTGTTCGGCGTCTGCATGATTGAAATGAAATGAAATGAGAGGCAGTGGTTTATATACCCCTCTAACGCGACGCAACGTTCAAGTTGACTGATAGCAGATTCAACTTAATGATAGTATTCGCCAGTCCGAAGACTGCCCAGGGCAAACCGCGTGGAGGTTCTATCATGTCTTGCCCCTAGGTGGCCCTTAAGAGAGCCGATGGTTCGTTCTCGGGAGTGAATTGATGGGGTGGTGAAGGCGGGCAAAGATCTGCAATGAAAATGATATGTATTAGAATAGGATATACTATCTTATTTACTTTTCACTTACCAAGTTAGCCATCCTTAGGTAGTCTCGCGCCCTTCCTAACAGAAAATTTGTGGAGATGGCCGCGCATTCTCAGGCTGGCATGGAGACATTTTTTGGTTGGATGGCCGTTATAGCAAATTATTGACTCGTCCAGACTTCGGTTGACGAGTACTTCACCGTCCAAATGATTATCCCGAATAGGGATGTGAAACTCAAACAACCTATCCTCATTCACACGATTCCACTCATCCCTCATGCGCTCCAACTTCTCAAACGCCTGCCTCTCATCACCCCGCCGAGCCACAGTCCTCTCCAACTCAACATTCCTCGCTCTCAACACACTCATCTCCTTCATCATCTCCTCAAACTTCGCTTCTGCATCTCTCATTCTTCTCTCCGCAGCACTCGCCCTCTTCTCACACGCATCATTCTTCTCTTCCAACTCTCGCGTCTTATTCTTCAAATCAGTCACACTACGCCTCATTCGAATATTCTCATCCGCTACCTCCTTCGACTTCAGTTCCTTCTTTTTCAACTCATCCAACTCCTTCACGACTTCATCCTTCACCTTCTTCAAACTCTCATACTTATTCACCAACAAATCATGCGCCATCTGATGCGATACATGCCTCTTCTCTTCATCCTTCAACCACCTCGCCGACTGCATACGAATCCCACCACTCTTCACTTTTGGGGAAGATGAGCTCTTTGTGGGGTCGGTGATGACAATGTTTGACACCTCCGACGACGAAGAGCTCAACTTCCTCACACGCTCCTTATCTAAATCCACATCATCCTCATCATTCTCAAGCACTCTCTTTCGCCCAATCTCAGCCTCCAACGAAGCAACTGCTCTCGCCAACTCATCATTCTCAACAACATTCTCCACCTTACCGTCTCGCTCTATCGCCAACATTCGCTCCCTCTCTTCAACAATCAACTGCGTGAATCGCAAGTCATTCACCAAACCTCCACTACAGTCAGCATGCACTCTGTAAAAACGCGCCTCATCCTCATCACCCTTCAACACTCTACACTTTACACACGCAACCCTATTCAGGATAATCATGTGGTCAGTGCCCGCCTTCTTCACATGCGCCTTGGCGTCCGCACTGCGATTTATTCGACCGCATACACACATTTTGATATGAAATTTACGATTCTTATCGTTTGCCATGCCTGAGATTTTATCGTTAACTGTAAGATAATGAAATTTGTATAAGTTTGGAATCATGTAGTACAGTCATATTCCTAAAGCATTACACTAAGTGAGGAATGATAGATTTGAGTGTAGTGAGTGGCACTCGATCCCGTCGACAGCCCGAAGGCCTTGTACTGATCACTAGGGAAGTGAGATATCTTCCCCGATACCCGCTATTTACAGCTGAAGACATCATTGTCACTGCCCCGAAGTGGTAACAGCAACGCCGAGTCAAAGGTAGTGATCAGTAGCTGGGATCTAACCCCTCAAAGCTGCCTTAGATTTAGTTAAATTTCAAATCTGATAGCAGATTTGAACTCAGCATACTTGAAAACCTTAGTCTACGTGTTAAAACTTTGAAAAAACTGAAAATTAAGAATTTTTAAAAAATTCCGCATTTTACTACTCATACTACTTTTAAAAAATTTTATCAGTAGTAAAGACACTATCAAACTCTATCACACAAACTTTGAAGTAAGAAGATAGCTTCCCTACTTCAAAAGATAGAGTCCTTTGAAACACCCGATATCGGGAGCTCAGAGCGACGACCGTCGCTTACCTCGTCTTTCGATGAAGTGATGAAACTTACGTTGTCGGGGGTTTATATATGCTCGGAAAGTATCTCCGAAAGTATTCATCGTAGCGACATGCGGTTTGTTGCAAACGATTCGTCTCATCATTCTCTATCATATGACACCTGAACCATTCTCATATGACCACGGGAAGTCGGTGCGTCAGCACATGTCCATGTAACATGCCACAAGTGAAAAAATTCCTAAGTGTGAGAGCTCCAGTGTGGTGAAAATTTTGAAAAATTTAAAACTTCCGAATTTCGACCTGGGACCTTTACCAAAACATTTTTCATCAAATTTCACTGACCCCCCCTCGTTCGGAGAAATTTGATGAAACAAACTTTGGTGAAGGTCCCAGGTCGAAATGCCACACTTTGGAAAATTTTCAAAATTTTGTCCACACAAAGTCACTCTGACACTTAGGATTTTTTCAGGTGAGCTCCGACCAGAAATCTTGTAACAGCTCTAACTTTTGAACGGCTGGTCCGATTGACTCGCGACAAAAATGTCGTCGAGCAGTTTTTTCTCCTCTTTCAAACGAGTAGCTGTAAGACAAAATCCGTCCACTAGAACCAAAGTTAGAAGATCGCTGTCGGGGGGGGGGGGTCAGTGAAATTTGATGAAAAATGTTTTGGTGAAGGTCCCAGGTCGAAATGACACACTTTGGAAAATTTTCAAAATTTTACCCACACAAAGCCACTCTGACACTTAGGATTTTTTCAGGTGAGCTACGACAGTCCACCCTCCCAACCTGGCCGGCACACCACGCCAACCTGGAGAGCACACCACCTCGCGCTACGACGGCCGGCCAGAGGGGGGGACGTCAGACTCGAAGCAACACGACGGCACACCACGACCGACTCGACGGACAGGAGGGGGGGACGTCAGCGACGGCGGCCATCTTGCGCTATCCAGAAGTGGAGTTTTACTTACTACTGATGTGAAAATGACTCACTGCGACTTCGACCTTAGGGAGGTGCGTCTAGGGGTCCTCTTTAGAATTTGCAAAACCATTAATTAACAACTAAAAACCTTCAACCTTCAAAACTTGTAGCAATTGACCAATTTTATTTTCCTCGTCATCTTCATGGCCTTTCTCCAAGTAAATACTCGTACCATAACGTTATTTCTCTTTTGAAACTTCTGTTCGTGCTCATTGATAGCATTGTTAACTAATGCTCCAATATCAGCAACAATTCGTGATTCCATTTGATTGCGACGCAAGGCAAGCTCTTTCTCAATTGAATGGAAACGAGCAAATATATCAATCAAATTGACACCCTTGCACTTGTTGCAGGTATAGATCACGTTATCACAAGAAGCTATGGCTTTCATCACAATTGCTGTTAGATTAGAACACTCTTAACATGGAATGACATAAAGCAGATATTGCACTTGATTTCTTCATTGTCAATCTGTGTACCGCACGCATTACATGGAGATGACATTCTTCTGGTGTCACTGCTGCCTTTCCTGGTAGCAAGCGACATTGTCGGCAATTGTTCGCAAACGAAGTAGAAGTGAATAGAAGTCAGCAAGCAAAGTAAAAAAACCAAGAATTTTGAAATAATGACCAATAATGGATAGCCGAAAGTAAGAAAATGAGGAGCACGACACGACAATAAACACAACGAAGTCAAATTTCACGAAAGTAGTCCCAGTAAATCAAAAATAAGCACCATAGAGAGATAATGACGACCACACAAAGCAGATAATGATGACGCAGTTCGTCTCATCAAATCACCTATTCATGCAACAAGACCTATTGAAGATGTACTTCTTTCCGGCATAGCCGATCCTTGGCAAAATCATGCTTACAAACTTCAGATTTTACGTCAGCGAATGGGTCATGTGTGGGATCCGGTGTTAACAGATCATGGCTATAGGCGATCGCCTGTAGGCGGCATCGATTTGATCAATCCTGTACGTCGCATTGCAATGGAATTAAAAAATAGCTGTCGTGTGAGCTCATCAATAAAACGTGAAATATTTCATACCCTTACAGATTTTCAACGTAGAAGACCAAGATATCAAGTAATTGAAGGTTGCATCACGAGTGACGATCGAGGGCGAAGCCCGAGATCGACAAACGAGTGTTGCAACCGAATTGTTACACTCTGTTTTTTTGGACAGAGTAATGTAAGCGATTTATCACCACACTTAGCCGATTTCTATGTAATTGCTTGAACTATTAGGGACTTTGTACTTTATTGTTCCTCAATGAATGGCATAGAAATCGTTTTTCAACCATAGATATCTATAACTAGCAATTTTGGATGGTCAACAGTTTGCAGATGTGTTTTGGAACGCTATCTTAGCGCTATGATAGCGTTATCCGACAAACTAAGTATTTCAGAACGCGCTATTCTTTATCATGAAGCGCCAATCTATGCGCTATTTATTGAAGTTCTGAGAAACGCTACTTAACACAATAGGAAATTGGTTGTTGTCTGTAATTCTAAATGTCATTAATTTAGAAAGACACATTTATACTGAAATCAAAATCAATTTGATCAATGGATGTATGAAAGCAATTACATAATTTAGTCTTGGTTTAGGCGGGTCTAGAAGGCTGCTAAGCATCACTTCTTTCTCCGGTCCTTTTCTTTTGTATGCTTCAACAGCATTGCTTCGATGCCCAGTTCTTGATTTTATTAACTGCTCGTCTACATTTTCTCGGAATAGCCTTGTCGCACATGTTACTTTGCCAGAATGTGCCGTGATGTATCCTTTGATAATCGGCTATGGATGCGGCCTCCGGCAACAATTTTCTGATGGAATTGACTCCAACGGGAGAAGTGGCGAATCTGGGCTGGTCTGGGATAATGTTTCGTAGTGGTCGACGGTAAAATGCTCCCGTAAAAACACCCATGCTTCGAAGCCGGCTCACGTAAAGTTTCAATATCTTATATACCGATCGATTGTTATCGCTATCGTATTGTCGAACACACTTGTTTTGTATCTTGCGATCGCGGATTCCACCGGAAAAGACTTTGTTGCCGCGACCCGTGTACTCAACAAATTTCCCATGGTCGTCTTCTGAAAACGTGAATTGCTCCAGTTGCATCTGGCGATGCTCGTCGCACGCTCTGAGCCCGAAAACTTTACAGTTGTAGAAGTAAACGGCCCGCAATAGTCCATTTCCATCATGTAAGGAAAATGCATTGGTATCCCATAGTTTCGCCTCACTATCCTCTGATATCGGATCAGCTCTCTTGTGATGGGATCCGATGCCCCGAGAAGTGAGATTTCTCATGCAGGCATCTAAAGCACGGACAAATTGCACAAAATTGAAATCCTCCTTATCCATTATATTGCAGTCGGGTCTTTCTTCTCGGATAAATCGGGCCAATCCGCAAACAATATTGCAAATAGTATTGGGAGGATACTCGGTTCCATCCTGCCGTCGGATCTCGAATATAAAATGTTTCAAGGCTCTTGAAATGTCAGCCTTTGGAGCCGTCCACAAATCTGTTAGTTGGGGAACCAAGTAATCATTTTCTTGTGTTGTGGAAGATTGTTGGTTTCTCCAAGTGGCCCAATCTTCATATAACTTTGTGCACCAGGAACTATTTCTAACGGTGTTCTTTGACCGTGAACATGAAACAACGCGATCAATGTCCTGAGACGACGCAATGGAAAATCGACTAGCATCAAAGCTGTGGTCTGCCATTGTGATCAGATGTGCTTAGGGTAAAATTCAGAAATCCTATTTATATATTAGTGATGAGAATTATTAACAAGTCAATCATTAAAGAATAGATTTCATATCAAATACAATCAGCAACTGCTTTATCAAAAGAAGACACTTATGAAAGAGTAACAATACAACGCTATGAATTTGTATGGGCATTCATTCTGTCTATTCCCTTATTCCAACGCAACTAGGTGTGAAAGTCTTGACTGGCAACAGAATCTATTGTGTTCGCTGTTGTACAAAGAGATTATCAGCTATGTTATAAAGAAACGCTATCTTAGCGTATCTGGATAACAGAACAAGTTGAAATTACGGTTACATTCACAATGTGCAATTACGAGCCATAGCAATCTTGGGTCAGATAATCAACAGATCAATCTATGCAGGCGGGCAGTGTTATTCTACTATAGCGCTAGAAAACGCTATCTTAGCGCTGTCATAGCGTTCGAAGTTAGAATAGCGTCACGAAATTGTTTTGAGACAGAGCCCTTCATACAAACTTAAGCGTGTGCAAAATGTGGAAATACCTTGTCAGACAGTCTGACGCTATCTGTGTTTCATACAACTTACACAAGCTGTGAGGAGCTCGAACGCTATCTAAGAAAGTGATATCTATGGTATTTCTTTATTCAGCAGTTGAAACAAGTGAAATTGCATCAACTGCACTTACATGAGGACGCAATGCAAGTGATTTAGAACTTCATGTTGATGTAACTGAAACTACCACAGTTAATGCATATGCATGGCCAGAGTGTAACAATATTTGGTTGTATCAACTATCGCAATATGAAAGAAGGCGGTACAAGCATACATAAGGGAGTACATTATGTGAAAGGGCATGCACTCTTAACCAAATTCCTAGGACGACAAAAAGTGCCTACTGTGAACAGACTGAAAGCAGCAGTTCGTTATGTCATGCGACATAACGCCTAAGCAAACGACGCTTTATGTTGATACTTTCACATGGAGTTTACAGCAGTGTTTTCCAGTAATGCTCAACCTGAGCGATATGAAAATACAGCTGCCGAGTTTGATACTGATTTAACACAGCCGATTGACTTAAATGGTGATTGGGAAGTAGCCCTGCAAGATTTGAGCTATGTGAATAATATAAGAACCATTGCAAATGAAGAGATTACATTAGGCACTGCAACGAATCAGGACTTGTACTTTCCAGAACTAGAGCGAAATGATAAAGTACAGGGTGGGGCAGAGCAACTTCCGTATTTGAAACATATATTATAACGAAAGTAATGAACAAATAGAAATGAATTTTGTAGTAGTATGATCAAGAAGTAAATTTTGCAACTTTCCTGTTTTAAAGATGATATCAGGCAGATGACGTCCGCTATTGTTAATACATTGTGACAATATTTTCCGGAAATTGGTGTCGACTCTTTCCAGCATCTCAATAGGAATGTTGGCGACAGCTTCACGAATGTTACTCTTGAGATGGTTCAGGTTGTTTGGTCTGTCTTGGTACACGATGGACTTCAAATATCCCCACAAAAAATAACCACTAGGCGCAAGATCAGGGGACCTGGCAGGCCACTGAAGATCGCCCCTCAAAGAAATCACGTGCTCAGGAAAGGCTTCATTCAAAAAAGCCATGGACGCTCTTGATGTATGCGCAGTTGCACCATCTTGCTGGAACCAAACATCGTCCAAGCCCATCTCGTTCAGTTCTGGCAAGAAAAACACCTTTAACATCTTCACGTAACGCTGAGATGTCACCGAAACAGTTATCTCCTTTTCTTCGAAGAACCAGGGACCGATTATTCCAACTCGGGATACTGCACACCAAACAGTCACACGTTGAGAGTGTAGAGGTCGTTGATGAAGCTAGCTCTCTTGGGTTTTCAGCGCCCCAATATCGCATATTCTGCTTGTTTACAACCCCAGAAAGATGAAAATGTGCCTCATCGCTGAAGAACACAAGCGTGTCATCAGGTAAGTCGAGAAGTGCCCTACACGCAGCCTCGCGAGCATCGAAGTCCCGAGGAAACAGTTTCTGGACGACCACTAGCTTGTATGGATGGAATTTCAATTCCTCATGAAGGATCGGTCTTCATGACCGATCGGCTGTGCGGCGATGACTGATTCCCCACATGAAAAATATGCCTCAACCGCAAAAGCACGTTCGGTGTTCGTCCATTCCATAACTATTGCAAAGGAAAAGAAATAATCTGAGACTAACATTCATGGCTTGTCCCTTGAGGCGCCGATTAATTCGAATTTTACCGCACACACATGCCGTGTTGGTGTCGGGTTGCACTTTGAGTGAGCGTTGTGACTGCAGCTGTGTTATGCTGTTACGGTGTAGGGAGATTAAGTTTCATTGTTTTGATCATAATGCGCATTTCAGCGTTTGATGTGTTTGGAGGGAGCGTTTTGACTGCAGCTGTGTTATGCTGTTAGAGTGTAGGGAGATCAAGTTTCATTGTTAACAAAAGTTTACAGTTCGCTCTCTCGATTAAACCTTTTCTCAAAGTTATCGTAGCAAATCACACTTCAGGAAGACGAATTCAAATAAGGAAGTTGCTCTGCCCCACCCTGTACATACCTACAACTTGAATGAACATGAGGCAGAGTGGAATTCTATTCCTACAGTGAACACCCGTCGGGGAAAGCGAGCTATTGATGAGATTGTAAATGGCCCTACTTTAATTATCACTGCAGATACAGACATACCCATTGCTGAAAATGCTTCACTGAAATGGAAACAACCTACAAACCCATCATTCCGTCATTGTTTAGAGCAATCATACTATTATTAGAAAATTCAACGCCTATTGAATGTTATGAATGATTTGGCAAAGGATCTATGGTTCGGGCAGATGGATCCAAAATACACAAAGTACACTCTACCATGAGACGACCTACTATTCCCCCTGGGATCTTAATTTTTTTTGATGAGAGAGTGTGAAAAAAAAAAGATATATTCTTAACGTACGTTTCTTTCTACTATCAAAAATTTTTCAAAAGTAAAAAAAAGTGGTGCCTTCCTTTTGAGAGCTCAAGTGTCCCATGAGTCTGAGCAGATTAAGAAAAAGATAAGAAAGGCACACAACAGGAGAAAATTTCATATTACCCTACTTCCTCTTGATCGCATGCATGAGCGCTTTGTGCTTTTAAATCTGGTACTGTTGATGACTTGATCAAACAGGTAAATGAAATAAATGGATTACCTATGGCCATCACTCGAGTACACAATAAAGCAAGGATTGATTTCCGAAATGATTATGGGCATTCGCACATTGGATTTTTTCACATCAATTCTAAATTTCGCGATTTGCTCTCTTTGAATACAGACGTCTTATGACCACACTATGAATGGGAGAACGTGAAAATTACATTTGAACAGCAATCCGATTGTCGAATGGTCCTTTATTTCAAACGCACAGACCCTGTTTTACGTCACAGTCTTACATGGAAGCCAAATGAAAAGTTACCGATACCTCCAAAGCATTATAGCAATGGCTATGATGTTTGTACATACTTGAACGAAGGTGTATCAAATCTACACTCATCATTTTGACTATGATCCTAAAGCAAATACATTCTGTATCAGTATACATGGTAAAACGGTCATTCACATTTCAAAAGAGCTAACAAAGATTTTAGGATTCAAACGTGATATATTTTACGACGAGAAGTACTGTGGCTCAACATCCTTGCTCGATATGAATATCAATCACTTTTACATTTACACTAACTTTATCCATTCAGCACAAGTCGGTGGCCAAATGGTTGCCCTTTTAAGATATATTCCTATTGACAGTGGCGACTTCGGTGTGACCATGCATAGGGAGTTCCTGAACAAGGTATACATTTCAGTCAATGTATCACGATTATCCCATTGCAAATTTGGTATCTATGGTGATAGTGGTAATCCTATTCAATTCATTGGTGGGCGCGCTGTCTTAACACTTCATTTTCGTCAGATGACATCATATCATTAACCCTTTCACGACCGCAGTGAATTTAGCTGCATTGTTCGAAGTCACCAAGACGTGCTCCGCACGCATAATACTCATGTGCCAATGTCACCATGACGTGCTCTGCACGAACATTTAATCATAGTTCAATGTCACCATGACGTGCTCTGCACGCATCAGCAATAAGACTGAAAATTTACCTTCATTTACGGTTTTATTCCTACACTGCTTCCTATTATTATTCCTATTATTTATGCACATGGAAATTAGTTCATAAGTAAATTTTATCCATATAAATGCCTTTTAAATTTTTTTAATTTTTAGTTTCCGAAGTAAGCTGTTAATTAAGCTGTTTATTACTCAATTCGAGACCTGAACGATCGTCTCGGAAAATATTACTCAATCAACTGTATTCCTAAAAATTTCCACAAGATATCGTTCATGTCTTCATACAACTTGATAGAAAGTGTTATGATAGAAATTTATAAGATGTCATGATTATTACTACCAATTAGAATCACTATAAAAGCAGTGAAAGCCCTCTATCCTCACTCATTGCCTAAAATATTCATCGAATTATTACATATAAATAGATGAATTTCAAACAGGTGTGTATTATATCGATAAATCAAGTAACGTCATGTATGCATACATGTATTACTTCTTATTCTATTTCTAAAATGTATTTATTTGTAACGTTCTTTATATTTTCATCACTATTAACCCCATCATTGTAAAATATCATTGAAAATTTGTTATATAGGTAAAGAATAATGGTTTTACCCATAGCCACAAATAAAAAAGACAAAAAATAAATTTCTAAAATATGAACTATTTCTTAAACATGAAAAAATTGTCTGGATGACCAGTATTCATCCTTTTCAATCAATCCTATGGATAACAGTGATGTGGAAAAAGGCTAACAGAATCACTGAGGCACTTTCTTCAAGTGAAATTCCTTGAAACATGGCGCAGCACACAACGCTGGAGTTGCCGGACATGCGGTGCAGAAAAAAACAGTTTCTTTTCTCCTCCCTGACTCGTAACATACCTTGCACTGACGGGCAGGTCTCTTTCGAGATTCAGTTTTTTGTGGAATGCGTGAAGGATAATGATTTGACGCTAATGCTGGGACCACTTTGCATCTTGGGGAAAACGTCGTTGATCTCCTGCCGTCCCCAGTCAAAAAAATGAAGCTACTTATTGTAGACTCCATGAACTTGAGATAATCCATTTCGTTGTTATATTTCCGATAAATCACAAATGCATTATGATGCATTGTTTGAATAATGTATGAGGCATACTTCACAAACCAGTAGTAACTTTTACGAGTGCAATCGTAGTGATGAATAGAGGCATCTAAAAGATCAACACCACCCATTGATCTGTTGTAGGATATAACAACTTCAGGCTTGTTGATCTTTTCTTTAGCTCCTCCTTCCTTCCTGACCTCAACTTCATGCCCACCTGCTTCATGAGCAGTGTCTAGCATAATGATCGTTTTTTTCCCAGACGACTTTTGATCAACCATCTTGAGGGCTAAAAGAGTGTTCTTACGAGCATAGCGCACACTTTTCACCGGTACATGCACATCTTCGAGAATCGGAGGAACTCCACGATTAGCTCTACACGTACCTGTGACAAGAGTCATGTGTTGCAACAGGAACTCAGCAAGACGAACGGACATGTAGTAATTGTCAATGTATATGTGATATCCTAGGTCTAGGAGATCACGGGCAAGATAAACGACAATCCTTTCGGTGGTGGAAGGTTGGTCGGCCCCATCTAAATCAAGAACGATGTTTCGATTTTCAACACTGTCACTGTGAACTTTGAAGCTCCATGCATAGCCTGATGCCATACCGGCTTCTCTTCGATGGTATATTTTGCCGAATTTTACTTCGCCCTTTAAATTTCATCAGACGCTCGTCGATAGAGATCTCTTTTTCAGGCATGTACAGTGTTTGACAAATGTTGTTACACAGATCAATAAAAGGACGTATTCTTCCAATCGGATCCACTTGATTGCGCTCAGCATAGTTACAAACGCGGAAATATTTCACAGAAGCGTCGCCTGCTCAAACACTCTTTTGTTGAGAATAGGTCATTGTGGTAGAGAAGATCTTTCGCCCAATAATCATATGTCTTTGGTTTCTTAACAATGCCCATGTAGAAGACGATTCCAAAAAAATTCTTTATTTCGTCGGCGGTCGCGTTACGCCAGTTGGCAATAGAGTCAGGTAAAGGTTCATTCTCATCAACATAATATTCGGCATCTTCCCAAGCTCTTGAATTGACACAATCGGTGATGTAGGAAAATAGATCATCTGTCAAAAACAACTTTATATAAAACATGAAGTCTTTAGGAGGTTCATCTTCAAAATTTATGGAGGGATTCAACCCTGAAGTTTTCCAGAAATTCGGGAATAGGATCTGGTCTTTTGTCGTCACTTGAGTTGACTATTTCCCAACTGGTATCTAATGCGACAATTTGATCTTCGTCGTCGGATAGTGAAATATCAATATTCTGCGATCTTGCTACTCGATCGGGAAGGACTGAATCTTCATCACTCACACATGAATCATCATCACTCGAAGAAAAAGCGGCCATTTGCTGAGCAATATCTTCTGCTGTTCTACGTCTCTTCTATTTAGGCATCATTTATCGGTGCGGTGACTTTGGACTGGTTTTCAGATACATTGACTGGAGATATATTGACATTCAATTGATTGAGCCGACTTCTATGTTACTGTTATGACAACGATTCCTTTCTCATAACGCGCACATTGATTTGCACGCATCGGTTGCCAAAGGGTTAAATTTGTATGTTGCGTGTGGCGCAGTCAATGTCCTTTCTTTCTTGATTGGGTGGCCGTAAAGGCCGTGGTCTCATAAAGACCGTTTGGGGCATTCTCTGGTCTCATCAAGGCTTTTCACTCCTGAAAGTCAGCCTCGTTCAAGAAAGGCTCACTCTCAACCGTTTGCAGAGTGAGTTGCTTACAGCCTTCAATCATTTTTCTCTCTTCCTCTTCCTCTTTTCGTTGAAACTTTCTCTCAACTTCCTTCTTCGTAGGAGTTGAGCTAGCAAGAGGTGTGAATGATTGTGTTCTTTTCTTTATTTTGACGAATCATTAATTCAGCTTCTGTCTCACTCATGAGGCAGGATCACTACACTGCAACAATGCTCAGTGAAAAGTTAATTTCTATAAAGTGCTACCTCCTTATATCTTGTCGTAGGAAACCTGAGCCCTGGATGACGAACTTTAGGACTTATGATGTGTGGTAGGACAGCGATTTATTCTCCCTGACCCTACGTTGGCAGTCAACAATTTTGATGATAACATCTTAACGAAGAGAGAAGTCTGGTGTGTTGCATGTGGTGCAAGGGTGGCCTTCCATTTCATCATTTATTCTTCCCCTCTGCATTCCATATCCGAAGATATCTGGCGGGCTTTCGACCGCTTTAGCTGCATTAGAAGTTAGGCCTTAAGAGGGCTCATGGGGCGTTTCCGACGAAGGGTGATTTAAGAATGTATTGTATGTATGAAAGATGATCTTATGCTTGTAAAAACTTGGGCGGGACTGGCGGATGCCGCTGAGAGCTATTTTCAACCTCTACCAGATAAGCATCAGGCTCCACCTGAACCGCACTGGTATAAAAGCTTTGCACCAGCTCCGAAGAACCAATCCTTCTAAAGGATTGAAGACACATCTCAGCCCTTTCAGCTCGATCAAACTCCTCCCATAAGTTTCTTGGCTTTATGCGCGGTTTTTGAGGCGAGCTTGTGATTGTGTTGGGCGTTTGCTCCATGACTGAAATGAATGTGAAAGAGATGCAACGGTTTATATACCTTACTTGGCCATGCGTTTGACATGACAACAGCGGTTTTACCAAACATGGGCATCGGCAGTTACCGTGCTCTCAGTAACCAACTTAAAGACTGCTACGTCTGTTGCCCAGTGCTATCACAAAGGCGGACGATTGACGTCAAGAGGTGAGTTACCAACTCCTACAACTGTTGTCCATTGCTATCACAAAGGCAAACGATTGATGACAAGAGGCGCTCTCCTTCGACCAAGACTGGCCGTTTGATCGGCCTGATAGCAAGCCAACTATCTCATCCCAAAACATTCAAAACCTCCACATTTTCAAGTCACTTTCACACCTAAACCAAACAACACTTGGACAAACGATTCCATTCCATCATGGACGGTTTCCTCCTCTCGAACCCATCATCCCCAACACATCCTTGGTCATGTCCTTCCTCTTCCAGGGTGGGGGCTGACTCAGCCTGATGACTCATCGCTGCACATTTTGGCCTTGTTTTTGGGATGTGCTTACTACTTACCTGTCACTTTGAAAAAATAAGTACAAAATAATCTGGAATAAAAAATGCGAAATTGGCAAAGCGTTATCCAACTCTACGAGCAATCATCTGCGATTATAGAATATAATCACGTCTAAATGTACAAAAGTACAATAGTGGGAAATAAGTTGGACTTCAAAGCGATAATGCATTTATGAGCCAAGTACGAGTGGATTGTTCATGAGCAAAGTCAGCTCAGCTTGTATCAGTTCCTGAATTTATCTACCTGAATGAGTCAACTTGACTTAACTCATTCTGGTACGATATTTACTTTCTGTCAGAATGAGCTAAATCAACCTAACTCATTTTGCCACGCGAATGAATTTGAGTTGGCTTTTGTAGCTAGTCTGGATTTACACGATGTAGTCGAGCTAGAGATAATTCGTTCTGGCACAATGTGCTCCTTCATAACAAGGTTCAAAAATGAACTTACCCCATTTTTCGGTAAAAATGACTTAGCTCATTCTGGCACGATGCCCTCGATATGTGCCATAATTTCATCTCCATCAATTCAAACTATTACACTTTCATTTTTATTTTTACGACATAAAATGAAGCACTTTCTAACACTAATTTGATATTCTATTTGATAGAATGATACATAAATCAATTACAGTCTGGACAAGTCACTGTCATGTGGTTAGTGCATGCCGGCCCGATACAATTGTGACATTGAGTCTTGACCTTCTTCATTTTGTCTTTCTCGTTTTTGTAATTTGAACCTTTGATTTCGTTCAAGCAGGAGGTGCAACGTCGGGCTGTTGCAGAATTCGTTGCAGCAGCACAAGTCGAGGATGCCGTTGCTCCACCCATAAGATCCATTTTCTTGAGCGTCACTGACTGAAGACCAATTCTTGACCGTCTGTAAAGATGAGGTCTTATCAAAGCTTCTGCGAGGCTCCATCCGAAGTCAAATGAATCCACTGACCTGGGATTTTTGTTCTGATGTAATGCGTGGATGGTCTGTGCATTCACACGTGATGCATCCAAAATGTAGCTAAAAGCAACTGAAGTCCATTTCCATATCTTGATCTTGGAGGAGTATGATTCAATTCTCTGATCGACGATGTCCGTTCCGCCTTTCGTGAAGTCATATAGTTTTATTATTGCTGGCTTCTTCTTGTCATCCTTTGTTACTCCCAGAAGTGGTCTAGTTGATGCAAGTACAAGGACATTTTTCTTGCCTTTCGACGTTTTCACAACATACGATGTAAGATTTAGGTCTTCATTTCCAACTTCCCAGAAGGTCTCTGATCTTAGAATTCCCTTACCATCCGTGGATTTGATTTCATTAGGAATTCCAAGACGGTTCTGCCGAATAGAACCAATTATCGTGATGTTGCGTTGTAACAACCAACGAGCTGTAGGTATGGAAGTATACAGACGATCAGTTGAAATATTTCGCCCTTGCAGTGAAACGTATTCTTCAGTTTGCGTCACTAATGATTTGATGTAATTTTCAGTGCCACTGATGTAATGTTCAGAGGCCTCTCCGCTAGGCCTACCGGCATATACCACTGACTTTTATGTATATGGATAACGTGAGTCATTCAGTGACTTGAAAACCATTCCATAGACGGCTGGTTTGTCAGGGTTATATTGTTTGAAAGAAACTTGGTTTCTCATAGGAAATAAGGTCTCATCTATGCAAAGGTAGTCAGATGGAGTCACAATCTTGAATATGTTACTGTTGAACATTTCGAATATCTCACGAAAGGCTGTGTACCGGTCATGAGACCAGCGAGATTGTCTTCTCTTTGTCGTCGAATGCTAAACATTACATATAATCAAATGTTACGAGACATAGTACCACCAAATACTGGGTGTGCAGCACGTTCAGAGAATAAAATCTGTACTGTGTGAGCAGATAGACCCAAAAGACCACGGAAGTAGAATAAACCGAAAAGGGCGTAAATTTCCGTGTCATAAGTTTCTTTTATATACGAGGCAGATAAGTCAAAGTGTAGATTTTCAACTTTCTTTGCAATTCGTTGATTTGTGCTTTGAACGATGAGTCGCATCATATTACTATCAAACAGCAAGTCAAATATTGATCGTGGCGACGAGTCGTTCAGTTGTACCCGACGTTGTATACCGGCCGCTTCGTGTAAAATATCACATTGTCTTCGGCGACCTGTAGACTGGTTGAGCCGTTGTCCATTCTATGTTGTGATGATTATCCAACCTTGCCGAATATGTACGTATGGCGTCGGAATTCGGCGTTACCGGATCGACAACTGTCTATAGAGTTTACCTGCCGCTTGTAAGGTAGAATCTTTCTCTTACGTTGAATGGAGACCACTTCTTCATCTGACTCTTGATCTTCCTCAGCTTGTTCATCGTTTTCCAGAAATTCCTCTGCTGTTAAGACTTCTAGGTTCTCGTTTTCTTCTATCTGTCGGATAAGTTCGTCGTAGGCTTCTTTAGCCGTAAGAGGGCGCCGTGTTCTGCGACGCGAAGACATGTGGATAGAATGATGTTCAGTAAGGTGTTAGAAAGCTTTATTGCATTTCACATGACAGCTACTAGGTGAATCAGCAACTATGACTTCAATTTTTCCAGTCATTTGCAAGTCACGTGTCTCTCGGTCGCAGAACGATCTCCCTAGTTCAATAACTCGACTCACAATTATTATGTCACACAGAGTCAGACCCCTCACATAATTTCTATCAAGTTATGCAATAAGGAAAATGGTCAATGTAAACGATGGAAAAGGCAATTTTAGAGGCCAGCAACTAGGAACTCTGACAAGTTTACAAATAATTACTGAACGAAAGTAATCCATCCATATAAAGCAACAATTCGAATATTACTGTATAATGTAAATTGAACATGTACATTTATGCAACAATTTGAACAATGTTCTATGAATGTATCCGAACAATGTTAATTTCATAGCATATTAAGGAACCAATTTGAAAAAGAAGAAATATTCCATGCCTTTTTACCAAAAAATGATGTGTTCACGTACATAGTCATTTTAAATCGTTATCTATGGCACCAAAAATATTTTATCATGCGAAACCAATATCACCATTCGAAATTACCAAAATTGGGAAAACAGTATACTCTAAGGTTAATTTGCATGATTTATCAAAAGATAAAAAAGATGAGAAAAAATAATGTTTGAATTTTAAAATGCTATTTAAAGCATCAAGACGAAAACATTATGCAAAATGAATACCACCATTAGATTTAGAATATCCGACTTGTATAAACTCCATAATATCAGGTCTCTTTGCTTGATAATTTAGGAATAATGCTGGGGGGGGACGGATTCCGCAAGTATCAGGCAAAGCTGCGAAAAAGTCTAGCAAGGCTAAGGCCCCGAAGACCGACAAGAAACGCAAGCGTAAGGAGAGCTATGCCATCTACATCTACAAAGTGCTCCGACAGGTGCACCCCGATACTGGCATCTCCAGCAAGGCCATGTCCATCATGAACACCTTCGTGAACGACATCTTCGAGCGAATTGCCAACGAGAGCAGCCGACTTGCTCACTACAACAAGAGGTCGACCGTCTCCAGTCGGGAAATTCAAACCGCCCTTCGCCTTTTGTTGCCTGGTGAACTGGCCAAGCACGCCGTCAGTGAAGGTACCAAGGCCGTCACCAAGTACACTGGCTCCAAGTAAATACCGTTGCTTCTGTGAACGCTCTTGGACGGATTCCGCCCCCCTTGGTCTGAGCGTGCGTCAAATACCTTGGTATGAATAGGGTTAAGAGGCAGTTCGAGTCCTTCACACAAAGTTTGGATAATGGCTTCAGAAACCTGGTCACCTTTGGCATTGCCGAATATCAGAAGAGTCTTCAAAAAACAAACTTGAATTTGACCCACTTTTTTCAGACCAATATATTACCAGCAAATCACATTGCATCCGGTTTTGCGAATTTTCGGTTCCGTCAAACATCAATGTGAATGCAACTCCTGATTTGCGTATATCTTTACACAATTATTATCGAGAGTGGAAAATAGAGAGTCCTGAACATCACGTTAATGCAGAATAATAGTAGTAATAAAACGGCGAACACCCGACCGGCGCGCCCCCCTCTGGAACGTGAGAGGTTGCGGTCTGTCGTGGTGTGCCGGCCAGGTTGGCCGCTCCCATCGTTGACAGCAATCGGAGTGAAAGAATGGTCGCTGACGTCCCCCCTTCGTGGTGAACTTAGGCGACCGCCAGGTTTTGACTTGGTGCTATAGTGTGTTAGGATTTTCGTGAACATGAATGAATTTTGGGGTGAAAATGGGATGTTTCGAGTGGAAGCAGTGCTCGGAGGACTTTGCAACTGTGATTTTTGGACTCAGCGTAACATTCTGCATCTGTATGGTGAATTTGAAAGCAATCGGAGACAAAAAATTTTTGACCCCCCCTCCTCGGGAGAGCTAGCTTCGATCTTGGCTTCCAGTGGACGGATGGAGACGTATGATCGGTCGTTTGAAAGCTGAGAGTGAGACGAATTCAGTGTTGAAATTTCTTGTCAATCGGTTTAGTCGTTTAGAAGTTAGAGCAGAAACAAGATTTACCAGATTTCGTGAATTGTCGAAAAAACGACAGGTAAAATTTTGGACGTTTTGGGCTGTAGCGCCAAAACGAAGCATCGGATGGGAAAACGGATTTCAGATTTGGAATCAGCTTGATGTTATTGTCCAATGAGGATCATCATCCAATGAGAATCAAGCAATGAACAATTGGACATATCAGATTGTTAGTGTCTATCATCAACATGCCAACTGCGATCCCAATGTTGATTAATGGGCGAGAAAACACATTCATGGACTTAATCTGAAATATTTGCAAGACTATGGCTTTTCTTGTGAGAGTGCTCTTCTTATTGACTTTAAACGATGGTTAGCTGCTTTCAATGTTATACGCATCTTTTGTAATAATCCTAGTAAGGAGAGGAAAGTATTTCCCAATCTAATCATTGATGATATTTTGCTCCCGCCTTGGGATAGTAGAGTGAATCAACACTACCATGAAGTCACGAAACGTTTTAAGGATTTGTGTGTTCCTATTTTGTCTGTTCGTTGTAGTAGCTACGTTCATAACCGATGCTTCTTTCCCCCTTACCTCAACACTGCCAAAGTCCTGTATGGTTATCATTGCTCGCTGTATGATAGTTTCCAGCTGTATCTATTTTATCTGTTTCAAACCATTGATTTATAATGCATGCTTGTTACAGTTATTCAATAAATGTTACTATGAGAAGAGTTGTTGTTTTCATGCAATGGATGGGTTAGATAAAGGGCGATCATGTCTTTCTCAAACGACTGCGGAACATTACATTTTCATAGGCAAAGTTTAAAAGGAGCTGTTCAAGATTATGTGATAAATTTTCATAAAGATGAGACCGACATCGAAGCAGTGGTCGATGATGCTAGCACTCTATTTCTAGAGTTAATGAATACATTCTCTGATAGCATTGTCATGGCGCAATTAGTTGCGAAAATTAAGTTTAGTCATTTTGAAAAGGAAGAGGTGGAAACTCGCTCTTTCCATTTTGCTTCTTATTCAATGGAAGTGGTAGATCACCCCGAAGAATTTTTTAAAAGACATATGATAAAAATTGCTGAACGTCTTAACGCATTTAACCATCATGGTAGCAGTCTAGTGATTGAAGCGATTTCAGATATTCACATTCAACTTTCTATAAAGAAAAATTGAAAATGCAGTGGTACTTGATTGTAGCACAACTGGTTTTCGAGCTATGTCTGCTCACTCTCGAAGTATATTCCTTCTGTAAATGCGTCTATTATTTAGAAAAGGCTAGCATATTCATATCTTCAAAAAGACTTGCTATAGACATCAGTAACGGTGAAACTATGTGTTCGATCTATGTAAGCGAAAGGATGGAAATGAAAAGCGCATCTTCAAGAGATGTAAGCATGCTTTTTGTCAACGCTGTTTCATACGGAATTGCATTCAACTTTGCAAATGTAACCACTGTGATATTGCTCATTTCGAGTGTCACTTATGCCGCAATAGTTAGTACCTATGCAAATGTGGTGAAGACAGGTTTTAGCAAAGACCAACACGGAAAATGACGAAACGTAAAAGTCAAAAGTCTTCAAAGTTTTCTTCAGCCATTCAAGCTCTCCGACGAATGAAAGCAAATCAGCGATACAATGCTATACGACATGCTAACGATAAATTCATTCGTGAAATTATTTCTCATGTGAGAAAGTTGAGGACGAAGAAATTAACACCAAAACAGCGAAAGTTACTTAAGCGATATGCTACGAAATTGCGTTTCATCTCCAATCCTAAAGTCACCCTTCAAAGAAAGAGGGAAACTCTAACACAAAAGGGCGGTTTCCTTCCAGCGTTACTACCGATGCTAGCTCCTATCGTGGGCATATCTTTGGCTCTAGACGTTAATTATGCAAATGTTGAATCTCAAAGTATTATAATGGATTTCAGACTTCAATGTGATAAAGTTCTGACTGTAACAGGTCCATCTCATGCAGGTAAAACTGTTTTCACGCTGAATTTATTGGATAAAAGAAGGGAGTTGTTTAAGGAACCTATCAATCGAGTGATTTGGTGTTATGGTATTTATCAACCGTCGCTGTTTCAGGAATTGCAAAGTCGCAACTTTATTCGACATGAAGGAATTATTCCAGTGGATAAACTTCAGTCTAATGATGTTGTTGTATTGGATGATTTATTAAAAGAAAGTAAGAATTCAAAAGATGTTACAGATATGTTCACTCGCGCAGCACATCATTAAAGGTGCTTTATCATCTATATCACACAAAATTTGTTTCCTGATGGAAAAGAAGCTCGTACACGAAACCTGAACACACACTATTATGCTATTTTCAAGAATCCGCGAGATAAAAGTCAATTTGAAATTTTAGCGCGACAAGTTGCACCAAGAGGATCAAAAGCCTTAATTGAAATTTTTCAAGCACCTACTGAAAAACCACACGGTTACTTATTCATTGACTTAACGCAAGAGTGTCCGGAAGAATTTAGATTTCGAAGTGATATTTTGAAAACTCCCATGATTCTCTACAAACTATGAGTTCTTATTCTCGCATGATTGTTATTCCTCAGGATGAATATGTACAATTGACTGCCATGCAGCAAGTAAAGCAACCTCTTGCAAGTCAAATGTATAGGAAAGAAATAGATTATCAGCAAAATGTTCACATCAAAGATCCACATCGTGCTGTATTATTACAATCGGAAACTGTTGAGCAATTGAAAAATTTGAAGAATAAGATGCGTGACTCTGTATCGACTGCTACACCTTTAGCATCTCGCGCACATGCCATATCTCTTTTCAACAGTATTGAACCCCATCTCAATGTAAATGATAGAGGAGAAATCATTACAGATGAAAATAAAGTGATTGATACTTCACGTTATGAAGACTTGATTCAGTATGCGACACGTAGAAAGCGCCGTCAGGGCTATGTTCCACCTGGTTGGACATACTTTCTTAAACTATTGAAAAAGCATAATGTGCCAAAATTTGCTTTGAATAATGAGACATTGAAAGAACTTGATTCAACAGTGGCTACTGCTCCAATGCTTCAGACGATGAAAATGCCAACAAATTGGTTTAAGACGTCACCTGCTACATCCCCTCCCACACTCACTAAGCAAACAAGAGGAAGAACTCGATGTAGATCTACGCCACCACTAAAACTAGTAAAAGGAAAACGTAAAACAGCTCCTCCCAAGAAATACATGTTCTCAGACTATTAATATGAAGCAGATGTGTTGCTTGCCATGTAATGAACCGCCAGAGGTGAATGTCGTGTCACTTGCACTTGCTACGCCAGCTCTCACAATGAAACCCCTAAGCAATGTGAACACGATCGCAAAACCGCTAAAGCTAAATGCTGCAGTTGTTGTAAATGTAGAAAGGCAAGAAAACAAGATGAGAAGGAGGAAAAAGAGTCAGTCGTCATCGACTGAACGTTTGAAGTCAATCTATTATGACGTAAAATATCCGGCAAGATTTGCATCGATCAAGAAATTATCAAAAGCGAGTGGTCTTCGACAATCACAAGTGAAACGATGGTTAAAGGGTCAGGCTACCTATACACTCCACAAACAAGCGAAAAAGAAGTACCGCACCCGCCATTATATTGTTCATGACATTGATGAAGTGGCAAGCAGATTTGTGTGATGTTGCCTCCATTTCAAAACATAACTCGGGCAAGATACACTCCATGCCTACAATCACTCTGTTCATCGTTCTATTGGACTCAGACCAGTAGATGTAAATGCTGACAATGTAGATAAAGTGTGCGAATCATTCCAACGTAAACGCACTCATGTGAAAATTGGTGATAAAGTTCGTATCTCAAAAGTGAAAAGTGTTTTTGCTAAAGGGTACCTTCCGAATTGGACAGAGGAGGTATTTACAGTATCAAGGATTGATCAAAAAGACTCTCCGACCACCTACAAGTTGAAAGATTACGATAATGAAGAAATTGAGGGTAGCTTTTACCGCGATGAGATTGAGGTAGTCACTGAAAGTGAAACATATTTGGTAGAGAAAATCATCCGATGTAAAAAACGACAAGGTGAAGAATGGTGTCTTGTTAAATGGACTGGTTATCCTTCAAGTATGAACTCTTGGATGCGTCGTGCCGACATCTTTCATCTAAGTGATCGACAGTGATTCATGCAAAGTTGTAACTAACAATGTTTAGGGTTTGAGCTATGAATCCAACTGCCTCATTTTATTCACGACCCTCCTATGTAAGTAGTGAGGACAAATTTACAGCGGCGCTCGCCGCCAACGTGGAGGTAGCATACTTGGTGCACTGAAATCTGTTGTAGCACCTCTCATATCCAATGTCGGAAGATCTTTAAAACGAAATGTTTTAAGTAATGCCGTTGGCTTTGCTGGTGATGTTGCTAGTGATCTTTCCAGAGGTAGAAGTTTTAAGAGCAGTTTGTTGAATCGTGGGAAGGAACGCGGTTTAAAAACATTGAAGCAGACCTTTGCTGGTGTTACTCAAGGAAAGAAATCGCCTAAACGAATGAATAAAGGAAGAAGGAAACATCGCGGAGCTGGTAAGGTGCGATTTTCAGTCAAAAGGCATTCACGCAAACGTTGCAGAGGCTCTAATCATTCATCAGGCGCCGAACGACGACGCTGTCATAACTTCTAATCATGGAGTGTAAAACTTCCGGGTTTTGTTTGTTTGATCAACAAGCCATACATACAGATATTCTTAGTTCAAGTATTGTAGATTATCATCCTCGAACAGCTGATAATGCTGGCCCCATTGAATTTGTTATTCCTGGTGGTAGTGATGACTACATAGATTTGAGTTACGCGATGGTTGATTTGAGGTTTAGAATTCAGCAAGCAGATGGAACTGCTATTGACGATACACATAAAGTTGGACTGAACAATTTACCATTGACTACATTACTTCGCGATGTTTCTCTAACGATTGGAGAGCAGCAGGTGGAAGGTGGTCAAAGCGATTATCCCTATAAATCATATTTCAATCATGTATCACAATTTCATCCAGCAGCACAAAAAAGTCATATGGAAGCCATGGGATGGTACAGAGATGAAGCAGGAAAATTTGATGCTGAAACAAACAGTGGCTTTGTAAAGCGATCTGCTATGATTAAAGATAGTAAAGTATGTCAGCTATATGGTCCGCTGAATTTAGACTTCTTTAGACAGTCAAAGTTTTTACTCTGTTATACCAGCATGCGACTCAAGCTGACATTGAATAAGCCTGAATTTGCGCTGAATGCATTTGCTAAAGTTGACAATTTTAGAATTCATGTGGAAGATATTGCACTTTACATTCGTCGAGTAGTACCGAATCCAAGTGTCATTAGAAGACATGCTGAAGGTCTTAACCGCCAAAATGCCATTTACCCCGTTCAGCATACAAAGCTTCTCACCTTTACAATTCCGAAAGATCAAGAGTTTTATGAAAGATGGCCTCTTTCCATCGGAAGCACCGAAGCTCCTCATGGTGGCAATGGTTGAAAATGATGCATTTAATGGTAATATAAAGAAGAATCCTTTCAATTTTAAACACAGTTAAGTGAGTTAAGAGTTTAAGAGTGGATATACTATTTATGCATTTGATTTGACTGCTGACAGCGATATTAGTGCACCCTATCGTCAAGCGAACGTGCCTCATAATATTCGTTTGGATTTGACGTTCAAAAGAACACTACCTGAGACGATCAATGTATTAATTTATGCAGTCTTCGATACAAATATTGAAATTACAAAGTATCGTGACGTGATTCTTCAGTATAATCGTTAATGAGTTGGTTGACTGCTGACGATATTAAAACTAAAGTACAGCGTAATGCAGACGAAGCGACGTTGAAAGCTTTCGATAATGTCCATTCGCTCGATACCTTACCACCTGCAGTAAATCACTATCCCATCTTTATTGTGCTAAACACTCATTCGCAGAATTTAGGCGGTGAGCATTGGAAAGTGATCTTTATTGGAGAAGACCGACGTGGTGAACTATTTGACTCTCTTGCTCAACCTCCAAATATACCAACACAGCAGTGGTTGAGAAAACATACGCGTCAATATCAGCGAAATGAACGCATACTACAACATCCACTTTCATCAACGTGTGGTGCTTTTGTACTGTACTTCATCTTAAAACGTTTACATGTATCTCGATTTGTATCTGTTATTCAAAACTTTTCATGTAATCCATCCTCTAATGAAAAAATGATTTGTAAGTTCTATCATGATTTGAAATAAAAACACCATGTTGGAAAAATTGTTTTTTATTTTACAATCCGCTGGGTACGTACATACTCGATGAGATAGTCTAGGATCACATTTGCTTGTACATGAGATTTTAGTCCAGTAATGATCACTTTACTATTATGAAAGATTACAACATGCACAGGTAACCAACAACTAATGAGAGCTGCAGGAAAAAGTTCGGGTTCATAACACAAATTGTAACTGCTGGTACGAATCTTCAAAAATGATACACTTTCACTCAATTGAGCAGAGATCACCATATTGTCCAGTCAGATTCGACATCACACACCTCTCCCTCTTCCATATCCGACGTAGTAGTCTCTGTAGCTCTAAGCGCATTGACTGCGCCGATGAATGAGAAAGGGCGCCGAGAATCTGTACAGTCCCATTTGGGAAGAGTTGAAGATTCCGTGAATTGTTCATCTTCACCACTAGCATTTGAGGACGGCCCGGGTATACTTGCTGTTTGGAAGGTGTTGGTGTAATGTTGTGAGATCGATTTTGGTGTAGAGTCTGAAGCGACGGAGAATGTTGACGATGGTGTAGCGATGGCGCTTCATGATGAAAAAATGAGTAAATTGAGCGATGCACCTTCCTTTTATACTTCTCCCAACTACCTTGATGAAATGTGAAGTTAGTATGGAGTTGGGAATGATATAGTTGAATTCGCCGTTTGTTGACGCGCAACCAGATGCGATTTCCAATACGTGAATGTCTTTTCATATAGAAGTATTTCAAATCCTTCATGATATGATGTAGAGATTGAAAATGACGATAAGATAAAGCAAACTCTCTTCTCACATTTCCAGTTGAATCTTTGAAATAGACGTTTCGATCATGATCCGTTTCAATACGTTGTAGGGAATCTAATTTCCAACTCATGGTGCGTGGTAGTCATGTCTGATTAAGATTTGCATAGTTGGGCGATGAACTCACGACGAATAAATGCCATGATGGAGCGATGTATGTATCTTCTATACTTCTCCCAATTGTATTTGCGAAATGAGAAACAGTTTGCGGAATGAGAATGGCAGATTTGAATTTCATTTCTGTAATGTTGAAGCCAAACTTGATCACCCAAGGAGATGAATCTTAATGTTTCAAAATATTCCAAATCCCTCATGATATCATTGAGGTTGACAAATTGTCGCCATGTTAATGTAATACCTCATGATGTATGACCATGAGAATTTTTGAAATGTACGTTTCCATTACGATCAACTCTGATATATTGTAGAGAGTCCAAAATCCAAGTCTTCATGATGTTATGCAAAGCCGGAGATCAGCAATATCAAAATGTCGTTTTATCATATTTTGCTTAGCAATGCGGCCGCAAATAGATTTGCTAGTAATCGAGCCGCACTCTTTTCTACCCCCATTGATGATCATACACAACAGCTAAATGGAAAGTGGGAAGTGGGTGTCACTCAACTTGTTCATAGCAACTGTGTCTATACTTTTGATCATGAGGTGATGACTATTAATATGAGACGCACAGCTGCTTACCAATGTGAAAAGGGCTGCCGAGTATACATTCCACAGTGGCCAAAGAAAGATCTCTTATCATGTAAAAAGTTTATAAATGATTTCCTGAATAAAGCGTGTAAACATATTGTCCAATTTACTCCGCACAATGATGATCATAATTATGTACATGTAGTTGAGAAAGATTGGATTGTTGGTTTAAGTCCAAGTTTAAGGAATGATTTATGTTACCTCGCTAGCGCCTTAACAAGCTATGATAATTTTAACGTTAATTACCACCCAAGTGGTCATAAACAGTTAATATATCGAGAGGAAGATTATTATGTAGATCTTATTCCAAAAAATGAGAAGACGTTGGTGAAGAAGATTGTGATTAAGCCAAGAAAGACAAACATGACTCCTGAAACATTATTGAAGAAATTTAATTATCTCCTTCGAGTTAATGGTAAACAAGTAGCAACATTGACTTATATCAAATCATCTAATCATATTGCAATAAGTAAATTAAATGATGATGATCTAGTATTAGTTTGTTCAAAAGATTTTCATCAGTTCTTACGACATCGTTCTGCAGCTGTTCATGGAAAATCTGATATGCAACATTTACCATGTGAAAGGTCAAATCAATTTGATACAGAATGGACCGTATCTTTATACAGAAAGTGTGTAGAGCCTTTAGGTGGTATCTTACATGAAACAAGAGTGTTGATGCCTCGCATTATTACTTCAGTTAAATTGGTTGTAGATTATTTAAATGAAGTGATTAACGAGCAACAAATTTCATTTTCTGAAAAAGGTGTTTTGTCTCTCACTATAAGTGGAAAAGGTATTGAACTAATTATGGATAAAACTCTAATGGACATTTTGGGTTTTGATCAAAATATCTTTAAAAGTGGTACTGTAACCAAAGCTAGCGCAGACATGTCGCTATCGCGTCGTATTAACTATTTTCAGATATATTCCAATATTGGTGAAGATGTACGTGTGGGAGATGTTGAAGCTCCATTGCTAGCAATGATACCATACCAGACAAAAAGCTGCAGTATTTTATCTGAGCATACTTTCAAGAAAGTGCATTATACAAAGCTGAAATCAAACTACATCCCACAAATTGATATTGCAATTTATGACGATGCTGGTGCGTTGATTCCTTTTCATAAAGATGCTGTGACAAGTATCACACTCCATTTCCGAATGAAGAGTTAATGCAAAAGTATGCTAATATATTTTTCCTATGTGAATAATATGGAAAGTGAAAATAAGGACTCGTTTCTAATCTACTTACCCAGTAATGCTTCTATGAATAAATTTCCCAAAAATAAACCATCGGACTATCGATTAGAATTAAATCGCCCACTACATTTAGAAGGAGAATGGGAGGTTGGCATTTCTAGTATTTGCTATGATAGCAATATTCAGAATGTGAATGATGTGGAAGAAATGATATTGACTCCTCGCACCCATGATGGAATAACGATGAATAATGCATTCCAGTTCCCATACAATTTAACGTCAAATGGAAAGTGGAACCATGAATGGATTCAGATAAAATCAGATTATTATGGTCCATTTGGGAATGAGAAAATTATTAAGGCGTTCAATAGTGGTAATACTTCCATCATGAAGAACAAGGATCAGAAAGTTTGAGTTTACTATCTATCATTGGAGTGGGAGACAGTTCCTTCGCTTTCATTTTTTTACTAAAGGTCTTACACTGAGGTTGGATAATGAATTCTATCCACATCTCGGTTTTGGCCATGGACTACATCTAACGTCAATTGCTACTGCAAATGTTAAAAAAGTTTATTCAAATCGAATCAACAAATTTCATTATAAATTTAAAATATTTGATGAAGATGTTGTGGAATGTGAAGAACGCATCATTTTGAAAAAGCGTGGTGTTCAACCTTTATCACTTATTGAGTTAGTAAAACGATGGAATGAGACTGTGGGTAAGAAGTATGGAGAGAAAATTATGGCGGACAAAAATAAGTTGGTTACAGTTTAACAAACACACAGTGTGACAAACTTACAGTTTATTTCTCTCCAACCTTGCGTCATTTTGTAAGACATTATACACCTATTATTGGAAGCGGTCTGGTGTATGCTTCTCATGAATATCACACTAAAGCTGATTCAGTTAATGATGAATGGTGGGTGGACATCTATGGTGATCGCATCAAGAAAATTTACCAGTCTTATCAAGAATCTAAAGTTGCTATCAATATAATGCCGCGTCTATATCATACAGTTGAAAGCTTCATTCATGTAGTAAATCCTTATATACAACAGAAGTTGAAGCATGTGATGAAAAGTAAATATGATGTAAAGACACACCACATTTCGTTTTCAATTGAATCAACGCGTTGTTCTGAAACTGGGTGATGACATTCAATATCAATTGAGTAAACATTTGAAAAAACTCTGGTTTTTCAATGCTACAAAATATGTTTACTGCTGCGCATACGAATGGTATAGAAACACCAATGACACTTGATAAACATGAACAACACCTTTACATTCAAAGTGATTTGATTCTACCTATTTCGGTTGGCGAGGAAAAAGAACACGTTTTACGTGATTTCATTCATGATAAGGATGCTTTATATAGAATAGTCGAGAAGATGTTTCAACCTATTTTCTACCATCCTGTTATCAAACAAACTATACCCTCTATTTCTATCAAAATTACAAATGGTCTACATGAGTGCATCCATGTCAAAGATACTAAATCCCTCGTAACTTAAGTGTTTCGGAAAACAAAGTGAAGTCATTGTGCTATGTTTATTGAAATAAAAATATGTATATGGAAAAGTCTTTTCACAGATATATGGGGAATGAACTGACTGTAGGCATATATTCACAAGGAAGTGCAATCTAAAGCGATACATAAAACAGCTATGTTTATCTACAGAAATCAACTTGAAAATACTAAGTTAAGGATGATTATGCTAAGACGTCTCCTGAATGTGGTAGTGTGAGTTTAATTCTTTTGGGTGGTGGTATGTTTGTTTCAGGATGTCCATGTGGAAGAGGTATGTTATTTTCTAACCAGCACCTCTTATCTTCCCATGCTGAAAGCGCCCGTTTCCTAAAAGTATGAGTTTTGATCTAATGCGACCTAGATTATCAGATTGTCATATTGACAAACGTTATATTTTCATTTCTATAGGCTTCCCTTAAATTTTTATGTTTCATGTTAGAGACCAATGATCTTGATATGCCTTTAGCGCGCTTAATACTATCGTCGCTATCCTTTAATTTCATACTGTACATTTTTGGGCGGAGGAGAATCATTTCATCTATTTCCTTCCCTGCTGTGTCATCCTTAAAGCAGCCAAGTTTTGCCTTATTTTTGATGGAGTAGAGTGGGTGATCAGTAGGATAATTTGATGTATCAAAATATCTTTCTAAAGATTTTCCTACTTCATTGAAATTTAAATCTTTTTGAGTGGTAATACCTAAGAAGAAACTATCTGTATCGCCACCCAACAAACGAACCTCTTTTACGAGAGGACATGGTTTTAGTATTTTATAAAAGAGTTGGTACATTTCAAGCTTAGAGTAATCTAGTACAGCTTGGCCAATATAGATGGGCTTGCACAACTCAACTTCAGATTTTATCATTTTAACACCTACAAGGTCCTCATCGATAATGTCTCTATCAATGAATAGAGGTGATGAGACCAATTTCTTAAATTTTGTAACATCATTGACTAGTTTATAGTTTACACGTTTTCTAACATCCTCCATCGTCTTACCAAATAGACTGTTGTTCTTATATTTATAAAAATCTTTTTCAAAATTATTTTGGGCTAGTGCACGTTTCTGGCTGTTACTATCTATGTAGGGTTTGAGGAAGGCTTTCTGTCTAAATTTAATAATGCGGTGAATTCTTTTTAAAATCATACCCATTTCTAAATAAAATTTTAAGATGCTAAAGTGAACTAGATAGTTTTCCTTATCATATTGGGTGAGTAAAAGTTTGCGGCAAGGCTTATACTTGGGTTGTCCACATGATTCTAAATCTTTATGAAATTGTTTCATAAAGTCGGAAAACATATCTTTACTCACTTCACCTGATTCGGGTGCGAGTGGAAAATCTACGGTTTTATGTTTAATATTATTTGGATAGATTAGATCTATCTCAAAATAATATCCCCAATCACCTTCATCTGGAATTGCTAGTATGTTAGAAGGGTTGGAGAGATGCTGAATTTCACTATCATCTAACCAGCTAAACTCAGAGTGAGGGAGTGGTTTCGATAGTGAACTACCATATAAATTATTTTGGTCATAATACTTATGATGAGTCTGATCATTGCCTACTAATTTTGATTTTAACCTATATTTATTTACAAATGTGAGACCACCGCGAATTCCTCGCTCAAATAAATTATACATCTCTGGATCTTGTAAGAGATGAATGGTCTCACCAGTCATTTAAAAAGCAGACTTAAATGACATGGCTGGCAGACTGACAAAGTGGACGGGATCGAACTTATCTTCTTCTAATGCCACTCGTCGAAACTCCTGAAATACATCAGCCAGCAAAAATACATCTAACTTAAGATAGGCAATCATATATTCGCCAAATGTATGGCAGTCAAATTTTATCCATGCATCTTGTGTACGATCATAATCTTCGTTCTTACATTCTGCGCCGGTCGAATAATTTTTGAATTTATCTATGGGCGGAAGAGAAGTCTCGCCGAGTTTACTAATCGCATCAAAATATGCATATGGAAAGACTCCTTTCCGTGTGATGACTTCATCGGTTAGATTTGGATATTGTTTCTTAAGATTTTGTGTTAGTGAAAGAGACTTTAGATTTTGTACGAGAGAGGCCAGTGATGCAGTCATAAATTGGTAGGAATCTAAAAATTTTATATCAAAATAGACCGTCTTATTTTCTTTAGTTTTATCGACAGGCACTATTGCTGTCATGGCCATAAACTTCTCTCTCGTTTGTGCTATTACATCAAGCTTCCACTCTTTCATTTGACCTAAACCTCCTTTTATTATCATATGGCTGTCGTAGCCCTTGAAATTATGTAAAATGACGGGTAATGTACGCCGTTTCATCCTAAGTGAAAAATTGCATTTTGAACATAGTGCGCTTCTAAATTTACCAGTGATGTGATCATGGTCGCGCACTTTCTTAATCTTATCATCATCAAATGTTTTACTACATTTGAGGCAAACGTTGCAACTATTAAATTTTGCTTGATCATCTGCAATGATCTGCGATAGGGTTCACCATCATACTTTTGTTGAAATTTTAAAACCTGTTCGAGGAATTGGTAAATACAATCCTCACCTTGCCAGACGTGCATTTTATTGTTTCTATTTTGGAAATGGTCATGCCATACTTCATAGCAGGAAATGGCTGCTGCTCGATGGGTGTTATCATCGATATAGCATTCGATGTCAGCATAGATGACACGAAGAGGACTTAGCTCATCGCCATTCTCTCTATATGAAAACTCCTTATCTTTGGGCATGCGCTCCATTTGTAGTTTACCTCGCTTACACCATTCGTAATGAGTTTCAAATCTATTTTTACCCCTAAAGTTGCGAATGCATCTGTCACAGTAATAAATCTCTGATGAGCTAGAATTTCTTAAGTGGTGGTATAAGCGAGAAATTTTGGGATTACCGCAGTAGTGCCATTCCTCACTATCATCCTGTCTTACTGATAAGAGGTTGACAACGTGGTCATAACAACTCGAACGCGAGTTGTAGCGGACACCCTTCAATCCCTTTTCCCAAACATGGAGAACTATTTTGATGTTGTTCAATTTTTCAAATTTTTCTATATCTTTAATTTTCATATCTTCACTATTGCAGTCATCAAACTTTAATTCATTCTCCCACTGTTGATACTTACTCTTACGGTATCGGCTATTCTGTACATCATTATAGTGGAGAATGGAGAGGACGGCATACTTAAAACAGTGCGATTCGCAATCTACAGAAATGACTGCTGTTTTATTTTTTAAATTTTTCGGAAGTTTAAAGGAGTCTCGTCCAGAGTAGTTCTCTAATAAAGTGATTTTAATCATGGCGGTATCAATACCATCAAAAACGAGACCACTATCACGCTCGTTAAATTTATCTATATTTAATTTTAACCCTTGGATATGAAAATTTATCCAAGACTCGCAGTCTACAACTTCGGTTGCAGGAGAGGAGGGTATGTGAAACTCCAACCTCTCTACTATTTGACCAGTATGGTGGTCGATTTTTGCATATTTTATTTTGAGATAGATGAGCGCCTTCATTCTAAAATTGGATAAATTGTTGAAGAGCGCACCAATCGTTGCATTCCCGCGACAATGTTGACATGGAGTCGCTGTTGTTATCTGACTCGCTCGAGATGGGACTGGTATCACCTGAAAGAGAAATCATTCTATCATCTCTGTTAAAGTCTCAAGTGTATTGTTACAACCTACCTTGACTCAACAACTCTAAACTTTCCTCGAGAAGGGAGGGCGTTGGTGATGAAGTTGAGGAAGATGCTATTAGCCACACGTTTGAGGGAGATGAGTGAAGAAATTTTCAACGAAATCAAGTTTAAGGTTGATACTTCAACAAGATAGAGACTTCACTCAAATAATACGTCTCAAATTTGGAATTCACGAGAGAGATGTTCACTTGTACGCCTCAAATAATAACAGAATTCGCTAGAGAACACTTCACTTACACGTCTCAAAGACAGTGAAATGACACGAATGTCACTTTACATATATACTTTCATATTCATCATTCATTGGCTGTTCAATCTGATTGGTTGCTTGTTGATACTTAAGAATTAGAAAACATTCAAAGTTATTATTCACAGTCAACATGACAAGCCCTCCAAAAACACCGAACACAAAATTCTCTTCTCCATGCTCATCACCAAAGGCGCTCGTTGCACCAAACGCTCCAACGAAGGGGAAGGTAGAGAAGGTGTACCGACTGGACAACATTAGACAGTTGACATTACCACCGGACGACGAAAAGGAGAGTGTATGTGAGAAGGAGTGTCCCGACTTAACAGGCGTTAGGTGGAAGTATCTGCAGTACGATACTGATAATGTGATGGAGATTCCAAATTCCTCCATCAATTATGGGAATGGTACACCCGTAAATCCCAGCCACGAACTATGGCGGAGTGGGAGTACATCGACAATGTGAGGCTCGCGGTAGAAGAACGATTGAAGCAAGTGAACTGTTTTTTGCGATCTGTGTTAAGTCAGACTCTGGGACGATATTGACGATGAAGACCTTTTGAAATACATGCCATAATAAATTTTTATTTCGTATTATCTTTGCTTTCATACTGACTTCTTGAAATATGTTTACTGGGGGTTTAAAGTGGATGATTTAACCATGTATACTTTTTCATTTGGAAATAGTAGCACACTTAGTTTAACTTGCAAATCTTATAACATTTCATAAGGATCATAATGGTAGATGAAATACTGTTCAATAAAATGAAGATAGCTTACATGATTCTGGGATAGCAATCGACTGCGATCCATGTGTAAAGAGCTTGTTAGACTACGGAAGAGAGAAGTGTATTTTGTCGCGTGAGTGTCCTCCCATTTCATTCCATTTCATCAATTCGTCTCATTGATAGAGTCAGGTAGAACTCATGGTTCTCATAACATATGCAATGGAAAGTTTATAAGGCAACCTTCGACAGTTGGCTAAATGTCGCCCTGGCGCGAATGCATACTACGTTGAGACAGAGGCAATCACTTGCAAACATGACGCAGAGAGGTTTAACAAGATTGACCATTGCCGAATGTCCCTTGCGGTATACATAGCTACGGGTTTCACCGCCGCCCTTTACAAGAACGCCCGTCGAAAGGAAGTATTACACCGAACTTCATTTGCAACGTTCAAGTTGACTGATAGCAGATTCAACTTAATGATAATATTCGCCATTCTGAAGACTGCCCAGGGCAAACCGCGTGGAGGTTCTATCAAATCTTGCCCCATGGTGACCCTTATCAGGGCCGGCGGTTCGTTCTCGGGGGTCGTCATCTTACAGCCTACCGATTCTGCTGAGAGAGTCTTCGACTCTCTCCATGGTAGCAGTGTCGACTTCCATGCTAGTTGGCATGTGAGTGTAGAGTGGAATGTAGCGCCTTTCCATTGGATTGGTAACACTTGCTGTCATCGCATTGCCAATCCGAGCAAGATTGTTGTGGACTCTGTCTTGCTCCTCTATTCCAGCAAATTCATTAAATAAATTTTGCGGTCATAACTGCGGTCCGCGAGGAGAGCTGACTGCAGCGTTTGGTGTCTCCATGATTGAAATGAAATGAAATGAGAGGTAGTGGTTCATATACCCCTCTAACGCGACGCAACGTTCAAGTTGACTGATAGCAGATTCAACTTAATGATAGTACTCGCCTGACTAAAGACTGGCGCCAGTCTAAAGACTGCCCAGGGCAAACCGCGTGGAGGTTCTATCATGTCTTGCCCCATGGTGGCCCCATAAGGACCGTTTGTGGCGTTCTCGGGATGTGGGATAGGGACTCAGGCTTGCCGTTTCGACTGCGGCTCCGGCAACGGGGCGGGTGGTCGCTTCTCTTGGATGTCTGTAAAGAAAGAAGTAGTGAGTTATCATCTTACATTTTAATTTGGTCATTTTTACTTACAGATCTTCTCGGACGCTTCCTCATAGAGGAAATTCGAGATCGGATCACGATGATCGAAGGTGAAGTGTAGACACTCCACCCCTTCACCCGAGAGTAGCATTTCTCCCCTCTTCCACGCTCGTACAAGAGAGGAGTTTCTGCTACTCTCCCCTTCCTAATAGGGATGTGCAGACGGCTGGAACGCACCCTTCGATCGCGATCCACCAGCTGCGCCGAACGGTGCAGCTCGTGGTTCGTCTTGACCACCTTAGCCATCTGCACACGGAGTCTCTCTACTTCCTCCTTCAACCTTCGTATCTCCTTTTCCCTGCTTTCCCTCTCTGCTAGCAAAGCCTCTTCTCTGGCTTTCCCCTCGAGTCTTGAGCCTCTCCTGCTCCAACTCGCCGGGCAAACCGCGTGGAGGTTCTATCATGTCTTGCCCCATAGTGGCCCTAACTAGGGCCGGTGGTTCGTTCTCGTGGCCGTCATCTTACTTAAGGCCGATTCTGCTGAGAGAGTCATTGATTCTCTCCATGGCAGCAGCATCTACCTCTACTAATACCGACTGAGTAGTTGGGGGTGGTATGTAGTCACACTCAGTCGTATCATCATCGCTAAACTGCGATGCACCTATCCGTGCCAGATTTTCATACAGCTTTTTTCGCCCGTCAGCCCGCTGAAACTCGCGAAATAAATTTCTCGGCTTTAACCGAGGCTTGTCAGGAGAGCTGACTTGAGTGTTCGGCGTCTGCATGATTGAAATGAAATGAAATGAGAGGCAGTGATTTATATACCCCTCTAATACAATGCAGCGTTCAAGTTGACTGATAGCAGATTCAACTTAGTGATAGTATTCGCCAGTCTAAAGACTGCCCAGGGCAAATCGCGTGGAGGCTCTATCATGTCTTGCCCCATAGTGGACGGTTATACGGTAGTGTGTTAGTAGATTTCAATCACTGAAAAGGGAAGATGAGAATCATTTCATTTGTCTCATCAACGTTTATCATGGGAGCAATCATTGAAGGGACATCTAATGAATTACATTTCACTCTACTCCATATCATAAAGACTAACCTTTGTCGAATGGCTGAAGTACTCTGACCTGGCGAGAGAAAGCGTCACGTTGAGTATGAAGTCGAACGCCCAACATTAGCAACGGCTCAGAGGTTTCGGTCTAACAAACGACGAACAACCCGTGCAACACAATCCCTCTACGGCAGTACCCGCCGTCCCGAAGGAACGCTCGAGCAAAGGAGGTATTACAGCGATGTGCTTTATGAGCAGAAGTGAATCTCTTGATAGCAAGAGACTATTCAACTAGATAGCAAGTCAAAACAACCTGATAGCAGGACAAATGTATAGTCAGTAGATGTAAAGGTGTTATAGGATTCGGGTTGAATCCATCTCACACATCTATTTTACTAAGTTTTAATTGTAGACTCTCCCTCTGTGTTCACATCCGAAGATGCTGCCGGGCTTGGGACCGATCTAGCCACATTAAGAGTGGCCTTTAAAAAGGCCGTTTGGTGCGTTCACGAGAAATAGCTTTTACTTCTTTATGGCTCCTGAAATGAAAGAAGTAAGAGTTGGAAAGATGGCATGATGATATATCTCAGTCATTATACTCACGATACTTGTATGACTTTGAACAAGCTATGCGGATGTCGTCGGTGTGGTGAATATTTATATGGTAGCAACGGACATCCGCACAGCTGTAGCACTCCTGATTGTCGTCGTTGCTTGTATTTCGATACACAATTGGCTTGTCAGGGACGACACCCAGGATGGGGATGGGGATGTGCATAGTTGGAAGGGATTTCACCTTCTCACACTCCTTCAAACGCGCCAACTCATTATTCAACAAACTCACTTCCTTCAGCATGCGCTCCTCACTTCGCTCTCGATCACACTTCTCAAACTTCGTCACCGCCTCTTACTTCAACTTTCTCTCCTTCACCATACTCTCTTTTGCAGCCACACACTCCCTTAACTTTTCAGTGACACTGTCAGCATTCAACTTCAAACTATCACGCTCAGCAGTCACCTCCTTCAGCGATCTCACTCTTCTAACTTTGTACACTCATGCCTCACATTCGTATTATCACGCACATCATCCCTCGACAGCACAACTTCACATGGAACAGTCGACCTCTCAACTTTCTCAACACACTTCGGGCAAAGGTCTAGGTGTTGATTGTGCCAACACCTCGGGTGCTGGTACTATCGCCCTCACAGCTTTCTCAAGCTCACGCTCAGCAGCAGCAACACTCGAATCAACACTCATACATTCATCATCCGACGAAATCCAACTCACCGACATCACTCTACTCTTTTTGGAGGCACTCGCATCCAAATCTACATCACTCGCAACACGCTTTTCAACATTTACCACCTCTGCTGGTGGCAAACGAGGACACATTCCCTCCTCATACAACATTCCCTGCTCACCACACATCATCTTCTTCATCAAAACTTTTGAAATTTTTGTAAACACACACTTCGAGTGCATCTCACTGAACGCATCATTCCTTTCATCACACCTCACATTGCACCACACACAAAACCACACCTTAGCTGCAACATTATGCGCAGGATTCTTTTTATGATGAAAGTGAAAATTCTCACCCCTAAAAACATCACCACAACTGCATTTGAAAAATTGCAGGCGTTTATTCGCATCTTTGGTCATTTTTCACTGCAAAGAAAAATGCGAAAGTTTGATATCAAACCTGAGCAGAGCGTAACGTATAGAAATGAAATGTCAGTAAATGTGAATATTATGTTTTCAAAGTCATACTGTAATGCTATCATTACTTGAGGAAAGACAAGTTAAGCTGATGAATCCGTTACAGGCATTACTCAGAGGGGATCTTATCCCAACTCCAAGGCCTCGGCCCACAAATCCAACCTCCGACGGACAGAGCGTGCGTCATATCACTGTGTTCGTATCCGGACCCCGATTTTGACATGAAAATCGGTGGAGTTATTTACATCAGGAAACAAGTCTCGAACCGAAGCTCGCGTCGTACAGCATTATGAATGCCTTAGTTGAATTCAGCAGGGTCGAAAACCCCAGAAAACCTCCAAAACTAGTGAATTTAAATTTTTCAACTTTTTAGCACTACTTATGAAATTTTATAAGTAGTCTATCAATTAAGGAAGTTCAATAGCGACCGAACCTTTTTTGAATCAAGTCAAACGGACTTGTAGAAGCAAAGTTACAAGCCTTTAAGTTTTGGAGTCTTTTATGGCCTGGAGACGAAGGCCATCTCCTGACGAACCTCTAAGTCTGACGCCTTAGCTGACTTCAGCAATGAAATTTTCTAAGTCGGTCTCTGATAGAAACCCGGAATTTGGAATGTCCGTAGCTATCATCGGAGCTCAGAGAGACGACTTACCGTTGACAATCTCTCGTCTTAATGACAAGTCTGTCAGTTCCCAGCTTATATAGTTTGTGGCGATCAGCTGATGACGTAATATCCATCATCCAAAAACTTAAAACGCTTCTATCGCCGATTGTAGAGGTCCGATTGAGCTGGAAATACATCATTTCCAAGTAGAATTAGACGCTGAATCCGAATCTGGCCTCCATTTTCCCATCCGGTGCTTCGTTTTGGCTCTACATCCCACAGCCATTGCAAAAATTCTAACTCGTTTTTTCGAAAAAATTTCGTGAAGAAAAATTTTTTCTCTCCGATTCCTTTCAAATTCACCATGTTGATAGAGAATTTGACGCTGAGTCCAAATCTGAAATCCGTTTTCCCATCCGATGCTTCGTTTTGAAGCTACAGCCCAAAACGTCCAAAATTCTAACTCTGTCGTTTTTCGCCAATCTCCCAAAATCTTAAATGGCGTCTCACATCTAAACGAAGACAGATATGAACAAGCCGTTTCTTTCAGTGAATTTGTCTCACTCTTAGCTTTCAAACGAGCTATTGCACGACTTTCTACGATCACTAGAAGCGAAATTGGAAGGTCGGCGCCGGGGGGGGGGGGTGGACGTCATCGAAATTTTTTCTCTCCGATTGCTTTCAAATTCACCATACAGATGCAGAATTTCACGCTGAATCCGAATCTGGCGTACGTTTTCCCATCCGATGCTTCGTTTTGGCGCTACAGCCCAAAACGTCCAAAATTTTACCTCGGTCGTTTTTTCGACAATTCACGAAATCTGGTAAATCTTGTTTCTGCTCTGACTTCTAAACGACTAAACCGATTGACAAGAAATTTCAACACTGAATTCGTCTCACTCTCAGCTTTCAAACGACCTATCATACGTCTCCATCCGTCCACTGGAAGCCAAGATCGAAGCTAGCTCTCCCGAGGAGGGGGGGGTCAAAAATGTTTTGTCTCCGATTGCTTTCAAATTCACCATACAAATGCAGAATGTTACGCTGATTCCAAATCTGCAACCAGTTTTGCTCTCCGATGCTTCGTTTCGCCGCTACAGCCCAAAACGTCCAAAATTTTGAAGAAAAATTTTTTCTCGCCGATTGCTTTCAAATTCACCATACCGATGCAGAATTTTACGCTGAACACGAATCTAATGTCCGTTTCACCATTCCAACAACCTAGACGGTCGCCCACGTCAACCTAGGCGGTCGCCCACGTCAACCCACCCGAGACCAACTCAACCGAGTCTCACACTGTCGTTTTCGAGGGGGGGGGGAGGTCACAGCAATCTTGGCGGCCATCTTGCGCTATCCAGAAGTGGAGTTTTACTTACTACCAATAATCTTTTAAAACGGACTAAATGTAAAATTTAAGTTATAGTTTTTTTCACACTAGTAAATACGTATTGGTGTCGCATCACTACGTACCTCGTTGCAAAGTTAATCACTCTGATAAAAATAAGGAATATAATGGGACTGAGGGTGATTGGATGCGTACTTTGATGGTGGCGGGACGCTTGATATTTTCGTTTTCTAAAATTATCAAAATTACTACTAATTAAAGAATATCCAAAATGCAGGTACAAGCAGGTATTTCGAGGAAAAGCCGGAAAAATAGGTACACTTGAAAACCTGCCAATGTGTAACACAAGCCTCTCGGACACAAAACGAACAGTGTAACATAAGGTTGCTACGCTGGTAAACAAATTCAGAACTGTATAATAAGCAACATTATGCCATCAATCATTACTGTCACATGATATGCATGTATAGTGATCACCTACCCTTGTTTCGACATAATGACGATAATTTGTCGGAGTAATTGATAGTTTTTTACTCAAGTGCAGTTCCCTCCAAGTTCTGCTGAATCCACCCGTTGAAAAAGGAAACAGGAATGGAGAAGCATCCTTAAAGCGAAGTTTTCCTCCGCCTTTTATTCCATAGGTGTGAACGAGGATGTCCGTTTGCGGAAAGGGCTTTTGTGCCCTCGCGGCGAGCTCCAGATGTGTTGAACTATTCATCTGATTGGTGCAAAAAGGCAAATGTACTATTTTCAGGTATTCTAAATTCTCTGGTAGACCTAGTTTTACCTTTGGCTTGAAATTTTTAAAAGAAAATTTGAATTGAAATTTCGCAAAAGATGTGTTGTACTCATTCGAAACCTTAGGCATACTATTGATTTAGTGGGGTAGGTGTAAGTATCTGAGGCTATCTAAAGTAAGTGACATTAGGAAGTGAACACTACTCAGTTACTTTTGATCAGACTACGTATCACAATGTTCTCATGAACTAAATTTTATAAATGGGTGCACCGGAATTCTGAAATGCTGGTATCTGACCCGCTGCCGCTATTCATCGTTCTTCTAATGAACTCTAGAAAAATGGGTGCACTCATAATGATTCGCTTGGGAAGACATAAATATCAAAAGTCAATAAATATCAGTCTCACAGGATGCTTAATTTTTGAATAGGAGAAGAATGTAGAATCCGCGGTCACTTAAGACCCCCCCGGGACAGATGGGGTTAATTAACCTGTTGAGCCCCGATGCTGAATCTGCTACACTGCCCCAACTACCCATGACGTCATGCTCCTATGAGTTTCCCATGTCTTATATGTAGTTTTGAAAATATGTAGCAGCGGGAATTATCATAACATGAAATGCATTGGTTGATAAATGCTTTAAGATTTCATTTTTAGTCATAAAGCAATAGTGTAATTCTCCAAAAATTGGATTTTGTCTTTTAAGAATAATAGCGCTCCCATGAAAAGCAAACTTCAGAGCGCACACAGTGGTCCCAAACACATGTTTTATGAAAAAAATTGTACAAGAAAGCTATGATGTTTTTTACATTTGTTCATGTCTACTTTATCAAAATATATAAATACTTAAATGTTTCACCGTGCTATTCATGAAATATTCAAAATTTGAATATTTTTGAATTTTTGAGACATACTACTTATTTAATTTTCAAAAAATCTCTCGAACAAAAAAATGTACTGAACTTCTATGAACATGACTTAATTTCATCGAGCTATTGCAGAGAAAAGCACTTTAGAACATTAACCAGGCATCCCAGCGCTGTTCAACAAAAAAAATAGGGATGCAAGTAGGGATAATTTTCCGAAAAAGTAGATATTTTTCGAAAAAGTAGTAAGAAGAAAAATAAGGCTAATGTAATGTGTGATCCTGTCTTACATTCTCCCTAAATAATCAAATAGTTGTTAAACTGAATTCTTGTGTAAAACCACTCCTAACAACTATGAGTACAAACCAGTACATGATGCGAAGTACGAGCAATTGTATCGTGATATTTTCACATTGTTAAAAACAAGAAAACAAATCGTAACCATATCGTAACTCGATCACATCAATTTCAATTCGAAAGTGGATAACATAACATATCAGAGACGAGGAGAGAATTTACGAATAAGAAGGTACCCTGAATTTAGCGTGACGAAATTTTGTATGATGCAAAAGTTGACTATTGTCACCGTTTATCAACGGGGAATGTTAAGTTGTAGGCCTCTCATTTAGAACGAATCTTATAACGAGTTATGTAGCGAAACTGTTTATACATCATTCTCTCCTTGACTCTTTCATAAACAAATAACGCCTAATAACTGTCCAAACATGGCTAAAGTCACGGAAGATGTACTATTTATTTTGTAGGGTGTTCATGGTTTTATCAAAAAACTTTGCTTTACGCTTATCAAGTTTATTTCTTCTCTTTTCAGATACCTCAGCAGCATTCTGCACTGATACAATCTTGTTGCGTCCACTTTCTACAGTCTGTTGAATTCAAGTTTCCATTCATTGAATTCAAGATTCGATATCCAATGTTCAACTTTCGATAACACAGATTCATGTTTCGATAACTATGATTCAACTTTCCATGATGATAGATTCAAGATTCCATATCATGGATTCAAGTTTCCATGATTTTTTTATCAAACTGGTTCACACAATTCTTCACATAATTTTCATTTCTATGAATATATGCGGATGACTTGGATCTCTATAGAACTTCAAAATTAATGTATTGTCAAAAAATCATCTTCGCGCGCGAATTCCGATGCAGTGTCTACACCTTTTTCAAGTTTGATTTCAGAAGTTTTAACTTCATTTTCTGAACTTCTAACTTTGCCTTAAGATTTTTTGATTTTGATCTCAGAACTTCTAACTTTGACTTCAGGGGTTTTAACTTTTACTTCAGAAATTGTCAATTTGCTGCTACTTTTCATCTTCAAACCACTGTATAGCAAAAAGATGAATGTCATTTTCAAATTTTGATTATACATATTTTATTTTATTAATTATATTCGCAGTTTCATGTCATATGAAGCACAGAGCAGACTGCTGTATTATCATATGTATAATCTTATCAAATTCAAGTATAATACAGCAAACAGAAAACACAAGCAGTGCTCAGTGAGCTCCATCTCGTTTCGCAAGCTGAGGGGCGATCCTGCTTGCGCTCTGCACGAAGGCCTTTCCTCCTGACGTCTTCCGTGCGCCGTCCTACACTCGGTGGACGATCCTTCACAGCAACTGCACCTCGAGTCTGGAACTCTTTGTCGGTTGATATCACCAAAGAATCATCACCGAAAGCTTTTAAAAGTCTTCAGAAGTCGTATTTTTTGTCAAATCCTTAATTAAATGTAAAGTGTCCTAGAAGTCCCTGTGATATAACGATACTCTAATAAAGCTCATGAATGAATGAATGAATTTACGCAATTTTTGAAATTTTTGGCGTCAGATAATTTTGATCCACTTTTCTTCCAGTTTTCATAGTTCAACTTTATATTGCTAAGTGTTCTCAGCTTTGAAGACTTATGATAACGCTTATGATTCCCCTTGAGGTTCACACTGATGAAAAGTTCCGTCACTGAGTTAGTGGAATTATGCGTCAGTTAGGAATAATAAAAATGTCAAAAGTGAAAATAAAAATTATGATCAGTTAATGTTCTAAAGTGCTTTTCTCTGCAATAGCTCGATGAAATCCTCTAACTTTTTAACCAAATGCTCATTATAGCTTATATAATTTAGTCATGTTCATAGAAGTTCAGTACATTTTTTTGTTCGAGAGATTTTTTGAAAATTAAATACAGTGACCGCAAAAAGTTTACGAACACCCCTCAGAATTCAAAAGAATTGTCTGTCCAGTAAAACTATGTGTTGAATGACGTATTAATGCACATATAACATGATTAGTGAAGAAAACACATCAAATTTGATACAAACAAAGCATTTTAATGAAAAAATTTCAGTATTTTGTATTATAACCTTTGTTCTTCAGAACGGCCTGTATGCGGCGTGGCATAGACATGACCAGACTCTGGCACAGCTCCACCGAAATATCAGTCACCCAGATCATCTTTAGGTGGTTCTTGAGTTCCTCCACATTGCTGCAATTCTTTTCCGCCATCTTTTTCTTCAAGAGAACCCAGAGATTCTCAATTGGGTTGAGATCGGGTGAGTTCCCGGGCCAATCGAGCTGAGTGATGCGGTGTTCTCGGAGCCACAAGCTCACCTTCTTAGCCTTGTGGACAGGAGCACCGTCGTGTTGGAATGTCGTACACCCCTGGATCTCCATGAACTGCAACAGGTGGTTGTCCAGCACATCGATGTACCGGTTGGCGTTCATCGTTGTGTTCTTCTCCAGGAAGTAGAGACCAGCTCGTCCTCTAGCACTGAAGGCGCCCCAGACCATCACTGATGGAGGGTGCTTCACCGTCGGCACCACGTATTGAGGAGAGAAGGCAGACGATCCGGGCGGCCGGCGGACAGTGGTCTTGAAGTTCCCGAACTGCCGAAACACAGACTCGTCACTGAACATGACGGTGGACCACTGTTCAGCTGTCCAGTTCGCGTGAGCCCTGCAGAACTCCAGGCGCTTCTTCCTCATCTTCTTTGTGAGAAATGGCTTGCGAGCTGGTCTTCTGGCCTTGAAGCCCAACTCCGAGTGCAACCGGTGTTGGACTGTCCTACAGCTGACGTCGTCCAAGATGCCTGGGAGTTCGGCCTTGATTTGGGCAGCTGACAAAAACGGTTTCTGTGACACTAGACGCTTGATCTGCATGTCAGTCCTGGACGAAGTCTTGCGCTGCCTCCCGGTCCTCTTCTTAGGTTCCAGTGATTCTCCTGCGTCCTTCAGCTTCAGAAACTTGTTGACTGATGCAACAGAAATCTTAAGACGCTTGGAGATCTGTGGCTGGCTGTAACCTTCTTCAGATAAAAGCAATATATTCGAGCGCACAGCGACTGAAAGCTGCGGTTTTCGACCCATACTAACTCTGACGGCTCACACTCGTGTGTGACTTTTTACGTCAATGAGGAGGCAATGAGAGGCAGACAATAATCAATAGTGTATCTGGTGTATCTAATTGGACATCCAGACAGCCAATAGTCTAAAGTTACGCTGCATGAAGGGAAAATCAGCATTGCTATCGGCTCTGGTAAGCGATTCAACCAGGCAGTCAAATTTCATCTATTTTTAGAAGGTGTTCGTAAACTTTTTGCGGTCTCTGTAAGTAGTATGTCTCAAAAATTCAAAAATATTCAAATTTTGAATATTTCATGAATAGCACGGTGAAACATTTAAGTATTTATATATTTTGATAAAGTAGACATGAACAAATGTAAAAAACATCATAGTTTTCTTGTACAATTTTTTTCATGAAACATGTGTTTGGGACCACCGTGCGCATAACGTTAATTGCCATCATGCTTAATTCATCTGATAAAACGCACTAAACTTACATGTCAACTCATAAAATAAGCTATTCTATGTTTAATTAGCAGCAGATAGGGAATTGTCACTCCATTCACTTACTGTGGAATTTGCGAAAGCAAGGCTGAACACATAAAGTTCTCTTCTGAAAATATTTGCCGACCGCTTCATAAATAATTGCACGATAGTCGACGAATTTTCAGACTTTTTTCTTCAAATTGAAATTCTGGCTCAAATTTAATGAACGCTGTGAAAGCTTTTTATCCATGAATTATTTTGTACGACACTAAAAATAAAAATTGAAGATTGTTTGACACTGGGTTTCACTCTTAACACAACCGAATTATTTGACCGGCAGTGTGATCAAATAATCAGTTTACTGGTGATTAATGGATTTTTAAATGTGTTAAATGTACAAAAAGATGCAACACCAAAAAGATTTACTAAAAAGTTTCTGCTTAAGAACATCTGATGCATACCATTCAGTAATAAGGATGATCAAGTTCAATTAACTTATCGCCATGCAGTAGTTTAGTTATTACCTTTGTTCCTGGTATTGGTGCAGCATTTACGATGCTTTTGGATTGCTGACTTAGAAATATGATTTTTTGGTAAATTCTTTGAACGATGCATGCAGCAGAAACTACGTAATTTGAAAATTTTATATAATTAGCATTGAGTCAAACTTTCAATAAGCCATCAGAAGATATACCAGGTATTGTCTTCCTTTTTTTGAAAATATTTAGAGCGGTTGCATTCTTTTAATGATTTAATTTAATTTAACAATCAGTGGGCGATAGATTTGTATAGCGGTCAAATACAAACAAGTAACCGAAACATGAGCTACTAACAAGAGATTAATTATACTACTTATACTTATTTATATACTTCTTTATATACTTCTTTATATACTTCTTTGCTCTTTATTTTATCATTTCACTAATTCTTTCTCTACACTCTGCAGTAGTGCCTCATGATCTTCATTGCTGAGGCATTTCGATTAAACAAGCTTCGCTCAGTCTTTCATATAACTTATTTACTTATAGATTGATCAGCGTTAGTTCTAGATGCTACTACGAAATTTTTCATTGACACGAATATTTTAACGCATATACCAATGTCAAATGTATAAGTTTTTCATCGTCTTGATAACCTATTATGATTTTAGTGAATGTTGATGTGATGATTTGCATAGACATGATAGTAAGTTTAATTGGAGGCCACCACCCTTTCCTCTAAACGCAAGGGACTAGGATACAAGCATACGTGCAAGTCAGAAATCTGTTTAAGTAAATGATTTGTTTGCTTGGATAGATGCCCCGGATTAAGAAGACAGTGTGTTGAAGTTTACTGAGAAGCATGTGTCAAATCTATCTTAATCGGTGATCATGAATCCTGATCATTATGCTCCTATAACTTTCAACACTGAAGCAACTTTAATTGATGAAAATTCTTTATTCAATCAATCAACAAAATTGTCCGATGAAAAATTTTGGTCTAATCATCTCTTGAGTAAATCAACTTTTGAATTTCGCTAACTATAAAGAAAAGCATTTAATTGTTTATGCACCAGCATACATGCAGATCGACGCAACAAGAGCGGAAATAAAAGTATAAACTTAACTTCCTATCGACGACAAAATGAAGCGCTGTTTAAATACTCGCTGTTTCGATTTCTTCATTGACGCTATTCATATTCAATCGCACTCATTTAAGATTGATTGATATTCGATATTGTATTATGAATGCTTATCTAAAGATGTGATATGAAAATATATGTTCAACATGCAGGTATTACCAAAAGTAGAAATTATTCTGCTACAATTATCACTCCCAAATCAGTCTCCAAGTTTGTTTAGATGAAAAACAGATCTTTGTTGATATGCAAAGCACTCTTGTAGAAAAAGAAGTAAAAGAAAGAATGTACACGTATTTACAAGTTACATCATCAAGGCTTCGGGAAAGAGAAGTCTGAAACGAGTACCGGCTCACCGCGAATAGTCACCTTTTTCCCGGAATGCTTCATGTTCAGCATCATGACAGCTGGTGGGTACTCCTTCTGTCTCACCATTTCCCAGTCAACTCCTTCGAAAAACGGGTGGCGGATCACAGCTGTTAGTGACGAACGTCTATCCGGGCAGACACACAACATTCTTTTCAGCAAATTGATGAGTTGTGGGTCCATCTCGAACGTCGGTTGAATGAAGTCTCCCGACTCCACAATTGCCATCTTCTCTTTTGATAGCTTAGGATTGAATTCCCGGCATATCCCGTTGATTAGTGACAGGAGTAACATGCCCATGCTGAAGATATTGACTGGGTAGGAGTAGTATGGATACCTCACTACCTCCGGCGCCATATACTCAAGCGTTCCGCAAATGCCTGAAGGGTATTTCTCCTTCGAGCAATCAAACGCAAGGTCCAAATCACCTAATAAAAGGTGGCCCTGTGCAGTATTTCGCACGTCTCGTGTAAGAAGTACACGGCCATCACTATCTCGGCAAGGTATAGCTTGGATCGTCTGTAGAAAAGCGCTGCTCCGGCATCTTGCACTTCAAGTCATGAAGGTCTCCCAGCGGCCCCAAACTCATGACCAGGTGATAATTCAAGGGGGAAGATTGACGGGCTGAGTGTAACCGCACGAGGAAGTCTGCAGGGTTGTCTTCACTTGCACGTGACTCGATCTTAACCATCAGGTCTCTCTCGGATGATTCTCTTTCGCGCCTTTGCAGATGCCCTGACCACGGATTTCTGGGCAAATGAACTGCCATCTTCAATCTCAATTTCATCGATATACACCCTCTCAGTCGGGTGATGGCCGAGGTGCTTCATTATTCTGTAATTCATGACGAGTGGATTCAGTTTGTATGTGAGCAGATCAGGCGTAAGGAACATAAGTATGAGAAGTCTGCGCGCAGTCCATTCATTAGCCAATGAGAGTCCTTTGTCCTGCAGTTGGTTGGTCAAAACCACTCACCTGTCATTAGTGCTATTGTGTAACGGATGTCTCGCGTTCACGTTTGAGTTCTTGATTTTCCAGGATGAAATAAATGATGGTTTCATGAAATACTTAATTATAAAATGGTACATCGTAGTTATGAAGGAGATCTAAATGCGATGGTGCATCAGTGGCGATGGCTGCGTGCTTGCCGTTCGAAAAGATGACAATTGTCACTTTCATGAGTGAAATAAATGTCACGATCAATGTAACTCACGTCGAATCATGTGCGAAGAAAAATATTGTAAGAAAATACAGTTATCTACACATGGAAAGCAACTTTCAGTAGTCGTAAGAACGAACTCTATCAAAAACGGCAGGTTGCCACACCGAAGGCGCACCCCACAATAGCAAAATCTTTGAAAAAGTACAAGCCAACTTTACAATGTGAACAGAGGCCTCTACATAAATTCACATCAAATTACATCTATGTAGCTGATAATTGTCTACTGAGAATAGGCCGAGCTTTTAAAAAGAGACTAAAATGCATAATAGCATGATGCTAAAATAATTACAAGAATTAATAGCATGGATGCTAATAATAACAAAAACAAATGTAATTGCTAACTATGGAAAGATATTGTATATTACCTTGCCGCATTTTGCAGTTACGGTATGATGAACACATACGCAGTTTGTACTCATGACCGTAAAAATGTATTATATGAACATTGATAATTTTCATATATCCTACACAAACAAATGAATTCGATGTAAATTAGAATAGCTGAAATACGCTTCACTACGTTGAAGAATCCACAAATCAAATGCAAGCATAAACTGGTCGAGCGAGTGGTCACTGCCCAACGATTTTTATACTTGATCCAACTACCTGCGCATTTACTTACCCCTTGAGAATGTCCAACGTGACGAAATGAGTCGGGGAACTTAATTTCAAAAAATACGGAATCCATACAACTATTGAATTTTTCTTTTTTTTCTTTCACGTCGATGATATACATAATTCGAGAAATCGACCTTGATATTATATCTGGAGGTATAATCGGAAACTCTTTTTTATAATTACATGTATGAATGCTGAGCACAATCACATCCTGCTTATAGCTCTTTTGCATCGTTGAAAAGCAAAGTAAACTTTTCGACCAAAGTTCTCTGAAGTGAATTTCAAGCATTCAAGATTACGAAGTGGAAGCCCTCAGAAATCAGTCTGTCATCGCCAGCCGTGTTCCGGTCCATATTCTAAATTCATATACTCGAGACACATTATCCAGTAGATAAAATCATGTGGACCACATACTAGGTGTCATTATTGACACGATTGAAAAATAATCATCATATTTATTTCTCAAGGTTGTAGGTCGATTAGTTGCTTCTTTCAATACCTTCCTGCAGGAGTTATCTGTTTACATAATATATTCATTGGCAAGATTGATTTTTATTGGCTCACATGTTTTTCAATCGCATCGATTAAAATCAGTTTAGTTAATAGTACGAAATTACATGCACTTGCTGAGTATATTCCCTCTTTCAGTTTTTGTTTGATGATAAGAGTGAAAAGATGATATCTGATTTTGATTTTCTTTGACATATTCGATTCATTTCAATTTATCGAATTTGTTGCACTTTTTCAGTTTACCGTCATCGATTGAAATCTTTTCATCGATGTTAGTGTATTAAATGTAATTCAGACATGCATGATTGTTTTTAGAAATACAGGGGTTTGACTATACAGTGAATCTTCATTCTAACTCGTGTGCTCCATTTTAGGTGAGATAACTTGAAATGTGAATTTCTTGGAATTGTAATATGTATTATTTCATTAAAGAATTCATGTTCCGTGCCTGTTAATAATTTGGCTTACTAATTAGGTATGAATAGTGTTTTAGGATGCCACAAATAACTTAATATTACATCGGACCGTTTTATGTTTATATACACCTGTGATCTCTAATTGCATATACAGTGTCGGCCAAAAAGATCCGACCACCTTCACATTTTTACAATTTATTTATCTTTTTCAGTCAGGCCATCGTTATTTCATTTAATGTTGTTAATTAAAAATTAATTATACCGAAACTATAACAAAGTTTGTTTAAATAACAGGAAAAACCATAAGAAACGTGTTGACATTTTTTTGTATTTCAATATTTTGTATGATGTCCCTCTTGCTTTGAGTACTGCAGAAATCCTGCGAGGCATCGATTCAATGAGATTTGCACAAAATTCGGAGTTATTTTTTTTTTGACACCACGCTTTTATTGCGTCGCGTAGACTTTGCGATGATGTTGGTCGAAGCTTGGTTACCTCGGCCTTTAGTTTAACCCAACAGTTCTCGATTGGGTTCAAATCAGGCGAGGAACCTGGCCAAGGAGAAAGAAGACTGATATTTTTATCGGAGAACCACTTCTTCACAATTTTCGCTTGATGCGCAGGTGCTCCGTCATGTTGAAACATTTCGCAGTGATGGACCTGAAGCCAAGTCGGTATTCGATCTCTAATTATATCTATGTATTTGGTAGCAGTCATCGTTTCCTTGTCGTTGAGCAAATGGATACCAGCACGTCCTCTGGCGGTGATAGCACCCCATATCATGACTGATGGACAACTTCGTACGGAATTACTCACGTAACGTTGATTGTAGCGTTCATTGGGGGGTCGCCGCACTAAACGTTTGTTTACAGAAAATTGTTTTATCTGAGTCTCATCACTGAACATTATTCGTCGCCATTCTTCTGTTGTCCATCCTTATGGGCGTTACAGAATTCAATTCTATCTCGAATGTTTTTTGAAGAAAGTCGTGGCTTAACAGCCTGACGATAGGCACGCAACCCATATCGTTGCAAACGTCTCCTTATTGTTCTTGCACTGACTGAAATATATGTGGCAAATCAGCCTGAATTTCTGTACTTGAAGTCGTAGGATTCTTAAGGGTAGCACGACGTATTGCATGATCCGTTTGAGAGCTCGTCACTTTTGGTCTCCCACTCGATTTTCTTGGTAAAAGGCTGCCTGTTTTCCTTGTAAACACAAATAATATCGTGGTCGGTCGTTTTCGAGATGTTCACTTGACTTGCTATTTGCCTTTCACTGCATCCTTTATTAAATAAAAGTTCAATTTGACCACGTTTATCAAGACTTGTTGTTGTAATACTGTAAGATTTTACCGCTGATGACAATATGCTCATATTTTACTGCTACTTTATTTTATACTGTATTATTGTTTGCTGGAACATCATTCATTGGCTACTTAGTCGCTGGTTGCTCTCATCTGACGCACCGATAATACAATAGACGGTAGTCTTGTGCGCGCGTGTCAAAACACTCTACCTCTTCCGACAGACAGTCAATAACCGTGCTGCATGCAAGCGAGTATCCCTGCTATTAACAATAAAACTGTATCCAAGCTCTTAAGAATAAACGTACCGCTAATACTGATGGCGTGAAATTATATCTCCTGATTTTGTACAGTAATTGATTAAGTAATGTTTCATCATTTTTATCCGTACTCGACGTGAGAGAAAGACATACTGTACTAACTAATAAACTCCTGACACACCGGTTACAGATATCATGTTACATGTATCAACTAAATATACATGTAGATACATGTACATACATAGTTCAATAGTAAAAACTACACATACATGTACATTTATAATAACATAAAATTCTAGTAAACTATGAAATAACTTTATTATCCTGTCTTATTAAACAATATTCAGTGAAATAACGATGGCCCTAACTGAAAAAGATAAATAAATTGTAAAAAATGTGAAGGTGGTCGGATCTTTTTGGCCGACACTGTACATCATTCATGTGACTCATGTTATGATTAAATCTATCCAAATGCCATTCGCATCAATGCAATGTCCTCTCCTTCCAGTGTCAAAATTGCATGACTACATGTATTTCCAATGTTTGTACAAAGCCATTGCTAATATTCCGTGTTCTCTTATCGAGAAATAAACGATTTGACTTTTGATGCGTACTCCATCACAGTTCTGACGAGGGTAGAATATTGTTCTTCATCAGTAACTGACTTCATTCTCCGCAGAATGTGTAACCGTTCAGCACATTTTCCTTCGATGTATTGAATGTGTGATTTCCATGTTAAATTTGAATCCAGAACACCAACGAGAATGCGATTGCTATCAGTAAATTGCACTTCTGTGAGTATGTTGCCAATATCACATTCTTCACGAAAAGAGACATGGCAACGAATGATTCCAGCGGTTTTTCCTGCATTCAGCTGCATGCCATACTAGTAATGCATAATTAATAGCACTGCAACAAAGCGCATTTATTGCTGAAAGTTACATCAATAAGCAGACTTTTCCTCAGCCGAATATTAGAATACAAGATTAATATAATGCATATTATAATAAACAAAATGCAATCAATATAATTTATTAGTTCTACTCGTAATACATGTACATGTATGAATGAGATACATTTTACAACAAGACGCAATTATGCATTGATCTGTAGACTTGCATAGTAGCAAATTCTTAACCGAACGAGGGCTAGAAATTCAGTGCCGTAACAACAAAATCAAAGCAAAAAGTGACCTAATATATATTAATATATAAATATTTAATATTTTTAATTTAAATGATATATACGATTTATATGAATTAATATATGATTAATATATGAAGACGCGCAGCTATTTTCCGTCTGTTAAAAAAAATATACATATCATAATAGATAATGACTAGGGCAGTTTTTTTTGGACCTATAAAAAGCAAATTTTGACCTTGAAAACGAGAAAATTTGACAAATTTTGACCTTAAAGAAAACGCGAATTTTCCAATCTAGAATCATATTCCATTACAGTTTATTGTAGTACATACACAAATAGTTGCATACATTTTCAGGCAAGAAAGGTCTGTCCTTGCGCAAAAGCTTACCCAGCATAGAAAAGGATCGTTCAACTGCAGCAGAAGTTGGCTGACAGCACCGAAGTTCAGCGTACACGGCTGGAGACACGTTCACTTGTTTTCATTTGATAATGTTGTCAACGTCACAGTTCTTGATCATGCGTTTTTTATGTAAGCACCGATGCCCACACAGTCCTGCTTCAAGTTTAGTGTCGCTATATCGTCGTGGGCTTCTTTGAGAGTGTATTTCGAGCTCTCCATTTTCTCGATCAGTTTCGGAAGTTCCTGGTAGTCGCGCTGAATCTTCACGAGGGACTGTTCGACTGTGGCATCATTGACAGCAGCTTTAGCACGACTAACAAGGATGTCCGTTCCTTCGAAAGAATTGACGATTTCACGTACCTCAATTTGTGTCATTCTTTTAGCTAAAATCCTGCAGTCATAAATTTTGACTTTTTTTACCGAACCCATATTTTTGACAAAATTTTGACTTTTTTTGACAAGTAAAAAAAACTGCCCTAATAATGACATATATTATATAATTTTCAAATCAATGTTAACAAGACCAAATATATGTATCTTCCGAAGCGTTTTTTCGATGTCAATTTGAAATCCCAGTAAGCATTGTAACTGAGTTGAAAATGTTAGGTTTTACTTGGAGTTCGAACTCACACTTGCAGTGGAACGCACATTTTGAGGAGATTGAAGTCCGTTGTTCGAGAAGGTTATACCTCCTAAAAGCTTTGAAACCTATCCTCAATCATGATGGTTTATGGACTGTTTACCGAGCCAATATCGAGTGTGTCTTGTTTTATTCTTCTCCTATGTATGAATTTTGAGCCATGATTGTCGGAAGATAATAGAACGAATATTCAAACGTCTTAAAAACGTAATGTGTTCACCAATTTGTAGTTGTAGCAATACTTTGATATCTTTTCAACAAAGGCGTTTGTCGGTTGCATAATAAGTTTGATATAGAAAGTGTCACCAACCTGATCATCTGCATGTAATTATTAGTCACCATACCAGTACTAGCAAAGACCGCATTCCTGTAAAATTTTCTGGAGCGGAATGCCGAAGAAATTTTGCTGTTTTGTCAACGATAATTTACAACAACTTATGTGAGCTTGTGTGATGCAATTATTTCATGTTCCTTTTTATTCTCATTTGGAAAATATAAAACTTCATTATTTTTTCCTTATATGTAACTCGAAAATATTACATGTGCAATAGATAAGAGATGGTCAAAACTGATAAAGGCTGACAACCAAAAAATCATAAAACCCAGAGAGAGTCATCGAATGCCACGAATCTTCGCACCAACAAATGTGAGCATTTTTTCAAAATATGCAAAAGAAAACATTTCATACTCTGTTTATGAACAGGACCTGAATATCAAGAAAAGGAATTTCATCGAGATCCATGCATCAAAATTTTTCACCAAACAACAGAAATACAAAATCATTTATATGTAATGGCTTGATGGGAGGCGCATAATGAATGAGAAAAAGACACAGAAATCTCTCCCGAAATATATATATTACCGGACCAAAAATTATGTAAACGGAAAATACAAAAGAAAATTCGGCAAACGCCTCGCGTCCAGACGCTTGGACACTGCCTTTTCTGACTGATTCTCACAGTATGTGCAAAAAGTATTACTGCTGGAAATAGAAGACTGCGCCAGGCTTTGAAAAAAAAGGGTCCGTGTAAAAAACATTGAAAGTGTGAAATCTGTGTCAAAATTTCTGATAAGTATAATTGTGATAAATCATGCGTTTTTTATGAATTAAGATGTAAATTTTGTTTTTCTAAATATCTAGGAAAAACTGCCCGGCCTTTTCGTTTACGGTATAACGAACATAAAAATAGCATTATTAAACCCGATTGTCATAGCGCCTTGAGCGATCTTATAAAATCTGCAACCCATATGATAATATAGATAGTTTCAGTAGAAAATTCTTGGTTTATGAATGATCCGATAGAGACAATCTTGCTGAAATCTCGTTTGATCGATTTTCATAAGGGTAAGTCCACATGACGAGCTGCGCTTTAAAGCTAGCAGCGACGTATAGCCTTGTCAAGCTTTGAGCTGTGTGAGTTACGCGGCCACATAATGAGCCGTACAGCTTGATTACCGCTCGCCACTCGTCAGAATTGTTGGTTTACTACGTTAGTTCTAAAATTAGATCATCCCATAGCTCTAGCTTCGAGCTGTAATAATTGAGAGAGGAATTACCAAAGCTCGAAGCTAGCTGTGACAAGCTGCCACAGCGCAGCTGGAGCTACTATTGTGGCCGCTCCGATTGAAACAGATACAAACATTTTCACAGCGCGGCTACAGCGCAGCTCAAAAGCTCGTCATGTGGCCTTACCCTTATGCTTCTAGGTTGAACTGCAGGTCGAGCGAAGTTCTGTGGACACTTTATCACGTTGCCATCATAATAATTTACCAGAATTTCATTGCTAGCTCAATAGTTTTGTCGGCTTCGGATGATTGCTCAGGCGGCGAATGTAAAAGATACATTTTTTTGCTTTACATTATTTGATGTTTAAATCGCTTCATGCAAGTTTTATTTTATTATCTGTTCAGTTTTGCTGTGTTATCTGAAATTCTATTCCACAAATTTGTCTATAGACACAAAGCAGAGAACGTTCAAGGCATCTCAATCGCGCAAATGCCAACAACACGGCTTTGACTTTACAGCCGGGAGCGGCCACACGATTCAGAAGTCCAACTCCGAAGGTTGGTGCCCGCGGCGAACCCAATATGACCTCACAAGTCGTCAAACGGTCGCGTCGAACAAAATCTCAGGTGAGAGAAATGTCAGGTATTAGGCTTGAGGTCAGTGCAACTTTTTTCTTGTTCCAATCGATGATGATGAGTATGTTATTGGCCTATGTAGCATGTTGAGATAGTTCGTGATAATTCACGAAAGTTGAAATATTTTGAAAAAGTTGTGAAATATTTGTATATCCTTTGCAATATAGCACATCATTTGAAAATGAGTCACAATCTTAATGAAAACACTTATGATCAGGTCGACCACAAAGAGAGACAAAAACGGCACGTTTATATAGAGATTTCGGATTGATAAGATATTTTTTCCTTTCGGGGTCTCGGCATGTATAGTAGGGTGGATCAAAAACATCGAAATTTTGAAATCAAAATTTGGGTGGTCAAGTCTTTGGTGTATGGCTATTTTGAACTCACTTCCAAAATTTCAGTGAATTTCGACAAGGTCTACTATCTTCCACAGTGGCCATCTATTTGTTGACAATTTTCTTTTTTTAAAGTTTTTTCGTCAATTTACGCTAGTTGAAGCTGTATTACATGGTACTTCCTAATGAGCTAGAGCCTTGAAACTCTAGGTGCAAGTACATGTTGACAGCCTCTTTTGATTCAAGCAAAGAATTATATGACTCAGGATAGCAAACTCCTACTGAGAGACCTCCAAAATTTGCAAATTTTCAGAATATGACCAAAATGTGATTTTTGCAAATTTTGAATTTGACACTTTCTTGTCGTGAATTCGAACAGTATTAACCCCGTGGCAAATTCAATTCCAAAATGTGCAAGGGATGAGTCATCATGCTGACTCATCCCCGTGACCTTAGGGGATGACCTTAGGAAGAGAATTTGCCAAGGATGTGATGGAAGGATGGGTCCGAGAGGAGGAAACGGGTCCCTTTGGTTGTAGAGATCGTAGAAAGTCGTGCAATAGCTCATTTGAAAGCTTAGAGTGAGAAAAATGCAGGGGAAAGCTCAGATTCGGAATTTTTGGGTTAGGAGGATGTTTCCAGCGACATCGGAGAGAAAAAGTTCTGACCCCCCCCCCCTCGCAACGATCTTCCAACTTTGGTTGTAGACGTCGTAGAAAGTCGTACTAAAAGCGTAAAGTAAAGGCTCGTTTGAAAGCTAGAGTGAGACAAATTCAGTGGAAAACATGGCTTGTTCGTATCTGCCTTCGTTTAGAGTGAGACGTTATTGAACATCGAGACGTTATTACAGTGACCGCAAAAAGTTTACGAACACCCCTCAGAATTCAAAAGAATTGTCTGTCCAGTAAAACTATGTGTTGAATGGACGTATTAATGCACCTATAACATGATTGGTGAAGAAAACACCCCCAATAATTTGATACAAACAAAGCATTTTAATGAAAAAATTTCAGTATTTTGTATTATCACCTTTGTTCTTAAGAACGGCCTGTAAGCGGCGTGGCATAGACATGACCAGACTCTGGCACAGCTCCACCGAAATATCAGTCACCCCAGATCATCTTTAGGTGGTTCTTGAGTTCCTCCACATTGCTGCAATTCTTTCCGCCATCTTTTTCTTCAAGAGAACCCAGAGAAGATTCTCAATTGGGTTGAGATCGGGTGAGTTCCCGGGCCAATCGAGCTGAGTGTGCGGTGTTCTCGGAGCCACAAGCTCACCTTCTTAGCCTTGTGGACAGGAGCACCGTCGTGTTGGAATGTCGTACACCCCTGATCTCCATGAACTGCAACAGGTGGTTGTCCAGCACATCGATGTACCGGTTGGCGTTCATCGTTGTGTTCTTCTCCAGGAAGTAGAAAAGAGACCAGCTCGTCCTCTAGCACTGAAGGCGCCCCAGACCATCACTGATGGAGGGTGCTTCACCGTCGGCACCACGTATTGAGGAGAGAAGGCAGACGATCCGGGCGGCCGGCGGACAGTGGTCTTGAAGTTCCCGAACTGCCGAAACACAGACTTGTCACTGAACATGACGGTGGACCACTAGTTCAGCTGTCCAGTTCGCGTGAGCCCTGCAGAACTCAAGGCGCTTCTTCCTCATCTTCTTTGTGAGAAATGGCTTGCGAGCTGGTCTTCTGGCCTTGAAGCCCAACTCCGAGTGCAACCGGTGTTGGACTGTCCTACAGCTGACGTCGTCCAAGATGCCTGGAGTTCGGCCTTGATTTGGGCAGCTGACAAAAACGGTTTCTGTGACACCAGACGCTTGATCTGCATGTCAGTCCTGGACGAAGTCTTGCGCTGCCTCCCGGTCCTCTTCTTAGGTTCCAGTGATTCTCCTGCGTCCTTCAGCTTCAGAAACTTGTTGACTGATGCAACAGAAATCTTAAGACGCTTGGAGATCTGTGCTGGCTGTAACCTTCATCAGATAAAAGCAATATATTCGAGCGCACATGCGACTGAAAGAGCTGCGGTTTTCGACCCATACTAACTCTGACGGCTCACACTTCCGTGTGTGACTTTTTAACGTCAATGAGGAGGCAATGAGAGGCAGCCCAATAATCCAAACAAATTATAGTGGTATTTCTTGAGTGTATCTAATTGGACATCCAGACAGCCAATAGTCTAAAGTTTAAACGCTGCATGAAGGGTAAAATCAGTATTCTAATCGGCTCTGGTGTAAGCGATTCAACCAGGCCAGGTCCAAATTTCATCTATTTTTAGAAGGTGTTCGTAAACTTTTTGCGGCGTTCTCTGTATTATTTGCCATCGGAGAGAAAAATTTTTTCATCCTTTAATTCCGAAAAAACGATGTTAGAAATTTATTTTTTTATATTTGCGTATGGCTTGTGGGGCGGGTGGTGAGGGGGGGGGGGGAACAGGGTGTTAGTAGCCAAAACGAAGCATCGGATGGGAAAATGGAGGGCAGATTCGGATTTCAGCGTCAAATTCTACAATGGAAATGGTGAATTTTCCTAGCTCCATCGGAGCACTAGAACCGGAGATCAGACGGGTTTATTAGTGTTTGGATGATGGGTATTACGTCATTCAGCAAGATCGACACACACTATATAAATGGAAACTCGGATTGTGGAAAATCATTTCTCCTCCCGGACGTGGTTGGGGTAGGGTGAACTCTGGAGCTTCCGATGATAGGCATTGGAAATCTGAAAAACCGGGTTTCTGTAGTAAACCGGACCTTAGAAAATTTCATATGCTAGACGGTTGTAAAGTTAGAAATGAAGTTATCACCACATGTCTGCTGGTTTGTAAAGATAGGTGGAAATATAAATGAAGTCATACCATGTTAGGAGTTTGGAAAAGTTAGAATAATAATAATAATAATAATGAAATCTTTATTGGCCATACAAAGGGCGGTACGCGCATACAGAGAAGAAACAAATACAATTCTAAAAGGATCAAGGTAAACATCAATCAGATGGAGAGTTATCGACAGAATTTGATAAAGGATTTCGCAGGACGTTTAGGTTCTGGTCCTCGGTTTCGTTAATTGGACACAAATTTCTGGGGGTGGCTGTCTGCTGTTAAACATAATCGTAGGGATGATCTTCTTCTTCTGCAATCTTTCGAAGATGAAGCCTCCTACAAATACTGATCACCAGCATCGATGAAAGTCTCAGACACCATCGAGGAGCGCCCCCCCAGTCATAATCTTGAATGCCCACTTTTCAATTTTGCGAAGTTTTTTCATGTCACAGTCGTTTGCATTTACGAAACAACGGGTAGGCCATAGGTCATCACTGAGCGGAATCAGGCATCTATATACGTGGTGTCATGTACTTTTCGGGCTGCATGCTGGGCCCCGTCCATAAGATTTTCGAAAGAAGTGTTAACATGCGTTTCGGAGCATCTCCTCGATACATCCGACAAGTGATTAATTCCATTGAAGAGAACTTGTAAATATACACTCCTACAAAACGTCTATGTTTTGTCGACTGATTGTTATGAAGCTCTTGGCCAATATGAATCTTATCTAGAAGAAGGTCCCGCTTTGTTTTGATATCCATCACCGATACATTTGGAAATATTAAGAGGAAGGCCCGTCGAAACAGACCAAGCATGCGATGTTGTCCATCTCATCTTGCAGGCACAGTCCTCAACTTTTACTGACGCACAAAATGGGGAGTAGTGGATGAGATCATCAGCGTACTTTGATTATTGTATGAGTTCTCATGTATTGGTTGGCAGGGAAAGCAACGAGTGCGCGGGATGTAGGTTGGGTTTGCAGAGTAATGAGATGAAGAGAGAGGTGAGAGAAGAAAGAGGTGTCGTATAGAGAGAGTAGGGATGTTGGTCGTTATAAGATTCTAGAGGCAGAACAGCCAAGGGTCCAATTAACACTTGCCCTGAGGAACGCCACTGAATAACACCTGCCCCAGTTTGAGATCTTTTCATTAAAGACAATACCAACTCGCTGCCGTCATGCTGTAGTTTATGGTTGCATGAGGGATTGGTATGACCATCTGGAGTGGGAAAGTTTATCGAATGCCTTACTAAGTCAGTTGACAAAACACACCACAACCGCTCCGAATCCTCGTCAAGGAAACTGAGGATCTTGTGATTTAAGAGAGTCAAATGCCGTCGAGGTATCCAACCACCCATATCGAGGAATGTAGGAAACTGAGAGCTTTCGATATCTTTATATACGGAATTTTATCCTATAGCTTTAGCCACTAACATTCTCGAGTATCTTTGACAAGATGGGTAGTAGTGAAAAGGGACGAAAAGTCAGAAGTAAGTTCTGGTTTGGAGATATTGGGGACAGGAGAGATGTTCGCAGCTTTGAAACATTGAGGTACCTGACGAGTAGATAAACTAGTCATTACAAATAAATTGTGTATATATGCAGGGCAAGTATATGAGAGAATGACTTGGAAATATGTAAAACGGAATGTCCGTCAGGGCCACAGCTTTTTCTCTTCTTCAGATGTTTTCAAATGGTACTCAACCTCGTCGGAGGAGACAGACACAAGGGCATGATGGAGCTTGATCTAAGGTTTGGAGGGAAAGAATGTCGCACTGTGATAATGAACGTGCTGGAGGTTGCTGCGTCGAAATGAAATAGTTCACTTGAGATTTTGGGCAAGTGATCTCACTGTTATTGTTTACAAACCAAAGATCTACGCCCGATCAAGTTGATGTTATTCCACGCGTTTTTAGAATGAAATATCAACGAATAGATGAGATGTTATCGATGTTTTAGGTGTCCTGATGTGGTCGATTACTTCTTCACGGAGACTGCTGGTATTTTCAATAATTTCCCTCCACGACTAGGCTTTGTCACGTCTGTTTATAGGAGTTTTAGGGATGGTTTGGACAAGGCGGGTCTGTGGATCGAAATCATGACAATCCTTGGTGGGTAAACCAATCCTCGACGACCATTTTGATACTCTCCAGTAAGAGGCCTCAGCTTGTTGAATCAAATGCTTGAGCCAGCATCCTTACAAATGGATAAACCAATCAATGGAGCTAGCCGTCTCTGCTGAACCAAAGTCCCATACCGATCACTTAGAGACACTGCGTTACAGATACTTTCCTTGAGATAAATTGTCTATCAGGGCTAGGTTTCCAGAAAACAGCAGCATGGATCGGATCGACCAAAGGGCGGAAGATAGCTGCTGTTGGGCATATGTGTGCTGAGGAGAAAATTTGATCAAGAGTTCGACCTGACTCTGGTAGGATTATACAACATGATGGTGCTCAGTCCAGTGAGTTTGACAGAGGCGTTCGGTTTGTTTGTTGAGATCATTGAAATCTCCACAGATTAATTACGTGTACTGGGTTTAGATTCAGGGCTGGGAGAAGTCAAGAATATCTAACACATTGGGCGTCGATGGTCATTGTCGTCCTTAGAGGAATTATTCCAAAACGGATGATATAACACATAAAAGTAAAGGGTCGATAGAGTCTCCATAATATATAGTAAGGATATTCAGTATCACAAAAACGAGGGATGGGAAGTCAATGTATTAATCAATAATCCGGGCAATTTAGGTCGTCACGAATGTAACAAATGATCCCGCACCACCGTCCGCAGCTATTCCGATCTTTTTCTGTATCACTGATAGTTCTTAGGATTTTCTAACGATGAATCAGATGAGGAATCGTCGAGCCAAGACTCTGTAAAAGTGGCCAATATCAGTTTTTGGAACGGTTACACGGCGTTTGGAATTTCATCAAATTTGTTATTGATCGAATCTTACATTTGCCAGGGAGGTAATGAAGGAATGCGGGGAGGTTAAATGACGAGGGACACGTTCACATTATAAAGGCTTGTTGCTACTTCAGTGGAATTGGAAATAAGGCATGGCTTCGGCCTATAATTGTAGATATTCTGGCTGTGCAGAAGTATCGTTGTTCGTCGTCGGCGACAAGAAACCACGTGAATGTGCACAGTGAATATTACGAAAATGCTTAAGCAATTCTTTTGAGTCTGCGAGTGGACGCAAACACAGGAGGACTGCCGACGAAATTGCTAGGAGCTGATCTGATGAGCTAACGTAATAACGGACATGAACGGACAGTAGCACGGTGAGATACAGAGAGCTATAGACACTGGCTATAGAGTGAGCACACACACAAAAAATGATGTTGCTGAGGAATCGAAAACATTGTTCCCTTCCACAAAAAGGAAACTGTGGCAGTATCCCCTACACCACATCGAGCGCAATCAGGTGTGGCGTTTGTTTAGATGCTGCATATGCTAAGAGTCTTCCAGTCGATGAATATGCGGTTGTGTGTACGCGGTAAAATCAGCTTGATTGAGCGCACGTTCGCGAACACACACACACCGGTCTTACTAACGTATGGCGAGTATGACGATCGACGAGCCAAGGCCACTGAGGAAAGTAGGGAAAACGCGAGAGACGAGACCAAGAGAGTGGATATCAGGCGCGAGGAAACAAAGCGAGAATGGCAATGTAGACACAGCGATGGAGAGAGAAATGATCGAAATACACTGGAGATGATTACGAGACGACACGTTTCCGGGATGCGAAACTAGATCTTCAACCAACTGGATGAAACATTAAAAAAACCAACATATGCCGATTCCTTGCGTCATGGCGATTCAGATGATGTAAAAATTACCAGCGAAGAACTCAAATATCTGCCGATCGATCGAATGTAAGTTAGAGTCTGCGACGCGGCCGTGACGCGCTAGCAGGAATACGACCGGCACTGAAGACAGCACCGATGCGAATGAAGTTGATGATTGTAAAGTTAGAAAATAAAAGTTATCACCATGTCGCTGTTTGTAAGATAGGTCGAAATGTAAAATGAAGTCAGAATCGCTTCACTGTTTGTAAAGTTAGAAATAAAGTTGATGATTGTAAAGTGTTTAGAAATAAAGTTATCACGCATGTCGCTGTTTGTAAGATAGGTGAAATATAAATGAAGTCATAACCATGTTAGAGTTTGTAAAGTTATCATCCTCACCAACGAATGTAACATCATGACAATTTACTTCGGCTTAGGAAACATCAACCACTTTGCTGACTCATGTCTATAAATAGCTCTGACTCATGAGGGGTAAGGCGCCAGTCAGATAGATAAGAAACTAATCAGTCCTTGTTCAAACCTTTTCACCGACACGTGTGTGGGCGTGTCATTCAACATCGATGGCGCCTCACGTCAGACAGCGTGACCTTTTCACCGACAAAGTGTGTGTGGCATCATTATCATGTCCCTATAAATAGCGCTGACACATCATAAAGCGAAGAACCTTGTTGATGTGAACCTTTTCATGCGACGAAGAGTGTGGACGATAGTTCATTGCGATGACTCATTCAAAACTCTTCATGTGATTAACACGATTCTATTAACTGAGAACTCATACAGATAACGCATTAAAGATTTAACAATGTCAGCTTTACTTCTAACTGATATCACGATAAACCAGTCGATGATACAATGTCCGTTGTGAGAACACTGCAATATGTACAGGATGCCACTTCCGAATCAGAGCCGCAGGAAAGAGTTCAGTATTCATAAAAATATACAATGATTACATGGTATTAATGTTGGCTAGATTCACTAACATCTTCAATTGTGAACATACACTACTATATTAATCTTCAATGTCCAGGGGACTGAGGCGGAGATGAGGCATGAGTGTTCGCATTTCTTGACTTCGTAAGCACATGGACTGCATCACGAAATGAGAAAGGTTTCCTAGGACTTGGATTTTGCCGCAGCGCCGAAAGATTTGAAGATTTCGACCGTGTGCTCATGCGAATAGACCAACATTTTTGCGGACGACCGCGACGATAGACTGAATCGGGGAAGATGGGCATGCAACTGTTCTAAATCGATGTCTCTTCTGAGATTTCATTTCATTTCGCGCATGGCGTTGATGATGCGGATGGGGAGCATGACTCACAAATGACATGAGGGTGGAGTGAACTTCCCTTTTATACTTTTCCCATGAGGGTTTTGGAATCACAATGTAGCAGTGATCATTATGTAGAATCATTCTCTTGAATGCGAATAAATACAATGCCGTCTCCTACGTTAATGACACGCAAGACTTGGATAGGATTGCGCGATGCAACCTTCGTAGATGAAAGCGTTCTAGAGTTATCTGAAGTTGACGTTTCGTATCATGAAGTGTAACACACTGACTTTTCCATGATAACATGGAGCCATGCTGATAATTTCCACATGATTAAAACCTGAGTGAAGAAGGGTATGCCTAAGAAAGAAGGAGAGAGAGTCATGTTTCATGTGTGGCATGGTGAAGTGTACATTTTCTTTCTTGATACGGTGGCCGTTAGGCCGTGGTCTCATAAAGACCGATGGTGCGTTCTCAGTGTGTGGAGAGCACAGAATTAGATTCATCTGCGCGCGCTTCGGTTTCCTAGAAAGGAAGAATTGTATGTAACCTTAATATCGAAATGGCACATCACATCACACAACTTGCTCCTTCTCGAATGGATAATTCGTGTATCGCTTGCTATTGGAAATGGCAAACAATAAGCTGTCAGCAAAGGACACCAGAGCCAGTGAGAGATGCGTGAGTGCTGTGCTATCACTTCGCACACCCAAATCACACATCGCTGTCTGGCTAACATTCGATTCAATGTATGCACTATACAGTGAGCAATGCCGAGGAGAGGATCATCAAGTGAACTAATTTTCGTTAATACGCCTGCTACTTTCTTTAATAATGATCGGATGGGTTCGGGTCAACATTATGGAGAAAACTTGTGGGCAATGATCTGAATTCTTCGAATCTGAAGGAATTTTGTCAATCGAAGCACTTCGCTGGAACTCACATTAATTCCGCAAGCGACGCAACGACTTTTTTTTCCTATCTCTGTAAGGTATTAGGAATTCCTTTTTGCCCACCTAATAGGTTCCTCAATGTGCCATCCATTTCGTATTAAATACACTTCTGGCAAACCGAAGCAGATAAACAAAACATTTAATTCTGTGGTGGAGAGTGTTTACTGTAGTTGATCATCATCAACATGGACATCATTTTTAAAGGTGATGTAGACAAGATAGGGAATTCAACGTAAACAACCTTCCGTCCCTGCGCAGACCATGTAGATGGTTTGAATTTTAATTTAGAATGAGTAGAATCCTTTTCCCAAAATGGGGAGTGGTTTGCAATTGAGGAAGTCGAATTCGCTGCCATCGTTTGTATGGAAGATGAGACAGTGTCTATCCATATGCACATACATGTATCGTCTTTCCATGATGGGAACTTGTGGCGGCTTCCCATTGTGTCGAACAATTTCTTTGGGAATGGTGAGATTTTCTTTCAGGAATGTTTCAAGAGTATTGAATTGTAACCGTGTCCAATAGTCTAACGGCACACACACGGCCAGTCCATACTTTGTTGATATAACCTTTAGATAATCTATCCGATGACTTGGAGTTTTTATGGTTACGGCTTCTCCATGATGAGTTATCTTTTGATTGAAAGCATTTTTACCCAATGCTAAAGTAAGGGAGTTCAGTGTACCCAGTGCGAGAGCAGAGGAGTTGATGGCTTCGAGCAACTGCATGGTTAGCGCAAGGACGGAAATGATTGCCAATGCGCTCAGTCGTCCGTTTTATAAGCAGACCTAGCTCCAATCACATACGTTTCCTTTTTCTCGTTTTCCCTGTCTTTGTTATGTGACAAGAGTTATCGCACATGAACTTTTGACTGCGTGGGTGGAAAACCTTCCCTCTTACAAAGTCGTTCTAGTCCTCACAAAGACCTTGAGTGACACGCCCTTTTCTCGAACAAAGACACATTCATTTATCTAACAAAGAGCCTGATAGTAATGCACAAAGCGTAATGACTCATGTTGTGACACGCCCCTTTCCTCGAACAAAGACGTCATTCATTTATCTAACAAAGAGCCTGATAGTAATGCACAAAGCGCAATGACGTCATGTTGCTCTATACAGCATTACAAAATACTCAGTGAAAGAAAACTTTATTGCATCTACACAATGTGTCGCGCATCAAACAAAGTCGTGGATGTAAACACACTCAGTTGAATCATGATAAATTTAACAACGTATGCATTTCCTTCCATCGTCCCTTCCTTTTTCTCCATAATTTTCTCCGCATGTCGTGCATAAGATAGGTCACTAAGAGTAGTCCATTCTGAGCAATAGAATTCAAAACGATGTGGCTTTTGCAAATCTTTCAACTCAATATAAGCAATGAGTCTACCCTTCACATCTTCAGGTTGTTAATCTTTTGAAGAGAGGAAGACTTTCAGTTGCTGCCACTTTCATATCATTCATCTCTACTTTAAATGTAAGTTTCCAAGCTTGTAAAAATCCATCGAATCCTTGTTTATCAAGAGTCAAATGACACATGTGGTTACTTAAGGTACGATGCGCCATCATAAACGTTGTGACTATAGATTTCACATTGCTTCAATGACTTCCACTATGAATAAAACAGAAATAACAATCATGTTCCACTGTAAGTCTATTCAACACCAGACAAAATTTACAAGTACAGAATACACTTCATAAAATGAACATCATATCATTCACAAGGAGTAAAAACATGTTTTACATAGACCCATGCTGTTGACAATAATATAGATACAGTTCATAAACGTCATAGAGACTACAATAAGCACTTGTGTTGTGCTTAACTTTCTAGTGTTGTGGTGAACACTGTTTTCATATAACATTCTAGACTCTCAGTCTCACTGCATAGAAAACTCTTTTAGTAAACCTGATGAAGCTAATCTAACAGTCATGAAGTTTGAATTTCTAATAAGGGAGCATTTGACAACTGTCTCCAATAAAACTTTCTAACACTGAAAAGTAAGTTACAAGAATATCTACACTGTGCAGTAAAACCTTCTAAAACTTTCTAGTGCTGCTGTGAGTTCGGTCAGTCATACACGTCAATGATCAAACCTTATTTTCACAAACATGCGACGCGGTAAAGAACTAGTTGACTACACTAACTTTGCAAACCATGATACACTTTCTGACTAGACTTACGAATACAACTTCAATGATCAAACTTTTCTAACTATACATCAACCTGTGTTGCAGTAAAACCTTTGTACAACATGATAAAGTTTCTGACTAGACTTACTAATACAACTTCAATGATCAAACTTTACTTTCACAAACGTGCGTCGTAATAAAATTATTTGACTACACTAACGCTTGCATTTTATGACACTTGTGTTTCGTAAACGACGATGATCAAACTTTGCTTTTACAAACGTGTGTCGTAGTAAAATTATTTGACTACACTAGCGCTTACATTTTATGACGTGTGTGTTTCATAAAACGTCATGATCAAACTTTTCTAACTATACATCATCCTGTGTAGCAGTAAAACTTTTACAAACCATGATACACTTTCTGACGACACTAACGAATAAACGTCATGATCAAACTTTATTTTCTCAAACGGGTGGCGGTAATATTATTTGACTACACTAACTTTGCTTTTACAAACCATGATAAATTTTCTTACTAGACTTACGAATAAAACGTTGATGATCAAACTTTCTAACTATACATCAACCTGTGTTGCAATAAAACTTGAGTACAACATGATAAAGTTTCTGACGACACTGACAAGAGCTTGTTCACTAGCGAAGAGAGAAGTCTGTGATTGTTTGCGTGTGGCGCATGAATGTCCTCCCGTTTCATCCCTTCATCATTTCGTCTCCGTGATAGAGACAGTTCTTAAAAGAACTGATGGTTCATTCTCGCATGGTTGGCCAACTGTCGGGAGACAAGTGCAATGGAGATTTTATGAGGTAACCTGTGGCAGATAGCTAAATGACGCCCTGGCGGTCAGAGTACAACGTTGAGACGAAAGGCAACCACTTGCAAACATGACGCAGAGAGGTTTCACAAGGATTACCATTGCCCACGTCCCGTGCAGTACTCATCGCTACGGACTTCACCGCTGTCTCGAAAGAACGCCCACACACAGGAAGTATCACACCGAAAATCTCCGTGATTTGCACCGTCCATGACTTGATAGCCAGGCATGAAAACCGGTGGAGTTGGTATGAGGTTGGCAGACTTTGATCAGCTTGATAGCAAGCCGTAGAGAGCTTGATTCACCAGCGTTTTGCAATGGAGATGTTTAGAGGCCACCCATGACAAGATAGCTAAGACTCAACCGATTGGCGTTCAAAGTGCTACGTTGAGAACTGTGTCAAATGCCCAACATGAGACATGAGTTGCCCCAGCGGTTTCGGTCTAAACTATGACACACTCCCTTGCCACACTTATCACTACGGCATCGTCCGCCATCCCGAAGGAACACCCTGTCAGTGGAATATTACAGCAAAACTCTCCGTGTCTTGCTCGCTTTCAGTGAAAATCTGTTTGTAACATGAGAAGACTGGCTCAGACATCATTAAAAATCCTCTAGTTGACTTCAGCAGGGTCGAAAACCCCAGAAAACCTCCAAAACTAGTGAATTAAAAATTTTCAACTTTTTAGCACTACTTATGAAATTTTATAAGTAGTCTATCACTTAGGGTAGGTCAATAGCGACCGAACCTTTTTTGAATCAAGTCAAACGGACTTGTAGAAGCAAAGTTACAAGCCTTTAAAGTTTTGGAGTCTTTTATGGCCTCGAGACGAAGGCCATCTCCTGACGAACCTCTAAGTCTGACGCCTTAGCTGACTTCAGCAATGAAATTTTCTAAGTCGGTTTCTTACAGAAACCCGGTTTTTCAGATTTCCAATGCTATCATCGGAGCTCCAGAGCAGTGTTGCGATTCTTGGGGTAGGGTAAAAAAACGCCTAAGGTCGAAAACCACGCGCACATGTATTTCCTTACAAATATGCCAAAATGGCAACTATGATCGCTAATATTTGATGAAACGAATTTTTACAAAGCTTAAATTTGCAGATCAGATACTAAGAGCTTTGGTATTTTTCAGGACAAGTCAACTACACACGTGCCTTAAGTGGTAGATGCATACGAGCAGTGGGCCTATAGCCTATCCATTGAGTGAGATGTTAATGAACCTAAATGATATTTGATAGGCTATATATGTGACTTATCTAGAAACTGCATGTAATTTGAAGTTTTGATATCTTGATTTTGATATTTCAGAATTTTCTTTGACACTTTCTCTTTTATACTTCGCTGCATGACATATACTATGCTTTGATTATACATTTTCCAACGCTATCCCAAACTAATTCAGCAATTAAGAACACTGAAATAATAAATGAGTCCTAAAAGTAAGATAATAAAAGTGACCTGAAATAATGTAGATTTGAATTGCTGTTGGACTGGATGTAATTATTTCCAATTAAATTGTCCTTGATGTAGCTTTACATGTATTCTATGTAGCGAACTATATCTTAATAGAGCTGACCCTAGTTTTTTTGCTGCAGCTTGATATTAGAAATTAGGCATATATCTTTGCTGCCGTCATAAACCCGCACTACCCAATATGTAACTGAGTCCACACTCTAGAGCATTTGCAAGAAAAAATTGGCACGTTTTTCCTCATCTGTATTTTAAAACAATGATAAAAAATCAAAAATCCTTTAGAAAATCGTCAAACAAAAATTACATGGACAAACTGATAAAAAATGTCAACTGCATCTACTTTAACTTTATAAAACTCAAAACAATAAAATTCATCATACTTACGGCCAGAAAGAATAAGAAAAGCTGGGGCCTACATATAGCTACCGAACACGGTATTCGTTCGATTAGTACCTCCCACTGGAATAGAACTTAGAACCCCGTATTCAACATTGAACAATTTGATAGATAAATTAGTCTTTGGGAATAGTCAGGAATTGAAGAAATCTGGTGTAAGTTTATTAGATTATAAACCAAATTATTCGCTTTATCATCCGGCAAGTATCATACATGACAAAGCGAAAAAATTTGTTTATAATCTAATAAACTTATACCATATTTCATTAATTCCTGACTCTTCCCAAAAACTAATTTTAAACATGTCTAGTCAGCACAATATTTTCTCAAATTAATGGAGCCCCCTGCCCGATCACTACCTTGAATACATAGTACCCCCTCTCGACCCTGTCATTGCCAGTTGAATGGTCAGTTGGGAGCAAGAGAAGTAAAATATACGTACACTCAGGAAGAAGTGTCCATCGGACCCAAGGATCCATACTTGGAATTTAGAAGATAAATAGAACGCCAGGTCTACTAATCGAACGAATACGCTACGTCAACAATGACTACGATGAATCTAGTCTGATTCATCCAAATCACACGAGTGAGACGACCTAGCCACTGAACATATTACGCGCTTGTTTTGCAGCTGAGGAAGAGATCAAGCAGTCTAAAATTCGGTGCTTACGTTTCCCCACCAAAGTTTCCACACGCTCTTTTTCTTCCAGTGCCTTTTCATATTTCTCTTTGTCATTGTCTCTAGCATTGATGAGGTCGCGAATCAGTTTGTCCTTTTGATCCATCTTCTTTTTCTCTTCCGTCACTGCTGCCGAAGCACAAGCATGTTGAGCTGTCAGGCTTTTGATTTTGTTATCTTCATCAATAGCTGATGTAATGTCTTTTTCGATATCTCGTTGTGCTCTCTTCATGACTGCTTCATCCTCCTTTATTTTTCGCTGTCTTGCAGCCTCGACGTACCTTGCATGGGCGTTTCGGCAGGAGATCCGCAATTCCGTCGTGACTGGAATATGCGAAATTCCACCGAAATGGCTGATTGCGCTCTTGAGAAAGAGCAACGCATGAAGGGTCCCATCCTCCAACAAACTTCGTTTTCTTTGTCAAGATATCAGACATAATGCTGAATTGTCTTTCGGTCACAGCATTTCCATGAGGGAGGGAGATCGCAACAGGCAAGACACGACGGAAATATGGATACTTGTCCATTGAATCAGGAAGAAGCTGCAACCATCCTGCTTGGACTGGCACATCTTTCGGTGGCTTGACCACAGTCATTTGAAGAGTTCTAACTTCCGATGTCAAATCATCAATATGCCCTTCAGGAAAAATCGATTTGGACAGCAGTTTTGTAAAGCCTACCACATTTGATGGAAATTTCTTCGACGTGATCTCTGATGGGTCGACGAACGTAAGATATCGCAGCACCTTGCTGCGGAAAGGAATATGTTCCAAGAGCTTTTCCAGCAGTTTTTCATAGAATGGCCTGACGACGCTGACATAGAAAACGATCTTATCTCTCTCCGGAGAGCAATTCCACAGCCGCTCGAGTGTCATCTCCCACTATCAGTTGCTTGGCAGGCAGTTTGTTCGCTTCGGATTTGAAATCCGTTTTCCATGGATGCTTCTTGTCAATTTTCGATTCTTGCACGCAAAGCACTAGCATTTCGAGAAGAAGACGTCGAAGTTCTGAGTAGAGCAGGTGGATCATCACTTCGTCTGATTGAAAAGACTTCTCAAAAGGCATTAGTCTTCCCATAAGGAATCTCGTGAAAAGAAGAGATGGGAAAAAGAGCGGGTTTTCGAATGCTACAGCAATTCGTTTGAATCGCCGAGACTTATCATTTTCACTGTTCTGTTTTATGTATTCTGTCACAATTTCATAGTGCTCCAACAGTCTGCAAATGACAGCAAACAATTGCAGCCAGCGCGTTTCCACATGTCGGAGAAATTTTTTCAGGTCAACATTGAAAACTTCGCTGATTTTGCGGATTGCCAACGAATTCTTCGGACTGTTGCAGAAATGTGAGTGCAGATCACTTAAACAATCAGATATCAATTCATGAGTATCCATAGCATTGAATCCATGTTTAACTGCCACGTGCAACAGGTGCAGAGTACAGCCGTGAACATCCAAGAGTTCGTTACCGTCTTTTTCCAATAAGGCCATTACTCCGCCGTGTTCGCCGCGCATAGTATTGCAGTTATCACTCATGACTGCAACCATATTTCTCGGATCCAATCCAAATGTCGTCAGACTACTGAGTAGAGCAGATACAATGTCGGCGGCTTTGGATGACTCAATATGCACGAGCTGCAGTAACCGTGTCGTGACTTTCAATGACTGCTTATCCGAGAAGCGAATCAAGACACATAAGAATTCGCGGTCACAATCTGTCGATTCGTCTATGAAAATAGAGAATGAAATATCTTTCAAATCTTCTTTCAGTGACTTTTCGTAATAAGGTAGCAAACCATAGCGAGTCAAATATCTAGCTTATCCTTTCCAAGATGTATCTTAGACACAGTGCTGTTGTTCGGAAGAATGCGTTTTAGTGACAACGGGTAAGCTTGATGCCGAGTTGAACGACCAATTTTCTTAGATCATGTTAAGTGTAAGTAGAATTTCCGCAGCGATTTCGTTAGGAGTCAGAATCAGAAGACGAAGATAATTTGAAATTGTCTAACTTTCCACTGGACTTTACATCTTTGACAACTTTAATGTGCTTCGCGGTGTTAGCATGACCTAATAGATCTTTGATCCCATTTCCACAGGACACTGTCTTCAAACAGTACTTGCAATGGAATTTGGTATCATCATTTTTTACTGGTTCGGCCCAACTTTTCAATTCATCCCTACGCAGCCATTCTTGATTAAATTTGGTCTTTGGACGTTGACGCGACATTCGAAAGCATCTATACCTGAAACGAAGGGAAAATTTTGTTACCATCACTATCACCACCAAGCACTACAATACTGCCAATACTACAATACAATATACTACCAAGCACCTACAATAGATGTCACCTACACCTAGAAAATGATTGGCATGGTGTAGTAGATAACCCCTACCTTTATTATGCTTTCCTTCCTTTATGTAGCCTTCTCTGCTGTATCCTTCTGTGCCATAAAGAATCTGTAATAGCCTATTTATATTGTTCTTTTACCCCACTTAATTGAAGCCATCGAATGATATAAACGAATGAGCGAATGAACCATCAGATCGATTACTTGTAGGTGCGTGTACATGTTTCCAATAGAAAAATAGGGAATAGAAAAATAGGATTTAATTATATGAACTTCATAATATTTACAATGCACATCCCATGAACTTACTCAATACCATGAACATCGTATTTACATGTAACAAGTTGAGAAGGACTATAGACCAGCAAGCTTCGATAATTGTGGCGGCCATTTTGATAAAATAGTTGGCAGAAATCCGAAGAGTGGCGATATCCAATAGAAACCAACAATAATATTGCGTGTAGTTGAATTGTTATAGTTAAGTGACGTCGCATCACCCACTGTAACAACGCATTTTCTCGGTCGAGTTATTCGTCAAAGAAAAATCAATGATTCGCTGATATCAATTCATCCTTATCGTCACTAGTACCATCACCGTAGCAGACAAATCATGATTCCAGTCTACATGTGCTTAGTTTCGAGGAAGTGGTAAAAGTTAGGACAATATTCGACAGACATATTCTATCAGACTATCAAACATTCTCCACACTTCATCGACATCAGCTTCTTTTTCATTCCTGCAAAGTTACAACAGTTGAATTTCAGTGGAAAACAAAAACCCAAGTAATGGATTTGCATGCATAATTGCATGGTACAGGGTTGACATAAGAACATTTTTGAGTAGGTCCTAATACGGTATGGCCATCATCGCTAATTCGAAAACAACAAAAAGGTTTGGAGGCGAGTGTTTCCTGTGAAATGACGAAGTACCCCTACAAGAAATGAAAAAATAGAATTTCTGGTATTCGGGAAATACAAACACTCGTGTTCCATCAAGAATCATTGAACTAAGTGTGTGTTTCGAGAGGTAAGGGGTGGGGGAGACAATTCTCCAACTAAACCGGTTAATTTATTAGGCCCCTAAATGAAAGAAAAGACAAGCTCAGAGAAGCTGAGAAGTGAGAATTCAACAATGAATATTTTTTCATTTGGAAATAGCAACCGAAGTTTTCTATTATCAAAAATTAAAAATAGAAGTCGAAAACTTAAAAAATTGTCAAAAAAACGCGCGCGCGTGTAAACACGCGCGAATCGCAACACTGCTCCAGAGTTCACCTACCCCAACCACGTCGGGAGGAGAACTGATTTCCACAAGCCGAGTTTCCACTTATATAGTGTGTGGCGATCAGCTGATGACGTAATACCCATCATCCAAACACTAAAAACCCGTCTATCTCCGGTTCTAGTGCTCCGATGGAGCTGGAAATTCACCATTTCCATGTAGAATTTGACGCTGAATCCGAATCTGCCCTCCATTTTCCCATCCGATGCTTCGTTTTGGCTCTACAGCCCACAGCCATCGCAAAAGTTCTAACTCGTTTTTCGGAAAAAGGATGAAAAATTTTTTCTCTCCGATGGCTTTCAAATTTATCATGCCGAAGCAGAATTTGACGCTGATTCCAAATCTGGGGGCAGTAACACGAAGGTGTAGTTACGCTGAAATCGTCGTTAAGCCGTCGTAATGCATTTGATAACTTAACTCCCGGTAACACAAAGCTGTAGTTATCTGTGAAAATCGTTACCTTCTACACTAAATTATCAACACCGTGGAATCAGTCGTTAGACAGTTGCTAGAAATTCTGACAGTGATGATCACACTTTAGACATGACATATATAAGCTGAGACCAGAAATTGTGGAAGTGTATTGTTAAAAGATGGCTTTAGCAGTGCTGCATGAACTTCAGAAGGGTCAGAATGTGGGGAGAACTTTTCGTGATCGGCAAAATCCTTTGGATTTCATGGAAGATGAAGTGCTTGTACAAAATTACCGACTCAACAGAGCAGCAATTTTTGATCTTTGCTCTCAGTTGAATGATGACTTGGAACACCCTACATCTCGTTCCCGAGCTCTTCCAGTCTCCCTACAAGTTTGTGTGGCATTGAGATATTATGCGAAAGGCGACTTCCAATCTGAAATTGCTGATATTCATGGCTTGAGTCGAATGTCAGTTTCAAGATGTGTGCACACTGTTTCACGCTGTCTCTGCAGTAAGGTTCGAAGTCACATATCTTTCCCCAGAACAAACACGGAGCAGCAACTTTTGAAAGAGCGATTTTTCAATGTCAGCGGATTTCCCAATGTTCTTGGAGCGATCGACGGCACATTCGTACCAATTAAATCTCCTGGTGGTGAAGAAGAACATTTGTTTGTCTGTAGAAAAGGATATCACTGTTTGAATATTCAAGGAATATGTGATGACAGCTTGAGATTTCTAAGTATCGTTGCTCAGTGGCCAGGCAGCACCCATGACTCTCACATATAAACAAATTGCCACCTACACAGTCAGTTCGAAAGTGGGGAAATTGGAGATGGTTGGTTGCTGGGAGATTCAGCTTACCCTTGCCGCCATTTCATGATGACCCCATTGTTGAATCCAGCAACGGCTGCGGAACGAGCATACAATCAGGCGCATAAAAGAACAAGGTCTCTTGTAGAGAGATTATTTGGGGTTTGGAAATCTCGTTTCAGATGCTTGCACAAATCTGGAGGATGCATGATGTTTTCACCAGAACGATGCAAAAATATCATAGTGGCAACTGCAATTATTCACAACGAGCTCGGAAGCAATCCATCGATCTCATGAAATGATGATGTCAATGTAGTGGAAGCCACCTCTGACGATCATGGAGGAAATGTAGAAGTAGTGGGAAACGATGTGAATGAAACAGGAATTCAAGTACGATCTGAATTAATTGCAAACTTTTTCTGAATGCCTTTGTTTTGCAATGTCTTTCAATTTTGTCAAATAAATTACCATGGAGAGCGGTTTTCTTTTGAATCTCTTTGACATTTGTCATGGATATACATGTAAATAACTAATTTGACAGAATTAATTTAGAAATAACTGGTGAAAAAATACAAAAATCCATGGTAACAGCTTGCAAGCTCTAAACAATGAAGACTGAAAGAAAAAATGGGTGCATGCGCATCTGCATGTACATGTGGGGTCTTGGTGTATGCAAATAAAGGTGTCGAAACCACTCATTAATGAGAAGGAAAACCAAAGAGAGCGACAGGGAATGTCGGTTAGACCGATTGATAGTGGTTTGTAAGTAAAACATGATTATTAGGAATAATATTGCTGTCAGGACACTTATGCATGGTACTTGAAGCTCTTTTAAAAACTTTAATTTCCAAAAAGAAAACAATTTATTTCAAATTACGAAATCAAAGTTGCGTCTGCAACCAAGTCAACAGCGAATCTCTGCCGGTTTCTTCTGCAAGAAGACGCTCCGTCACTACCTTCATTAAAATAAACTTCTTCTTCTCAATCTCCAATCTTTCACTCTCTTTTTCCAATCGTTCTTTCTCTATCGCCAACCTTTGCTTCTCAATTGCTAATATTTGAGACATATTTGCTGCCTTTGAGCACGTAGCAGCTTCCAGTTCCACTGGAGAGGAATCCATGTCCATTATAAGGAATGTCCTTGAGATCCATTGTAGGGGAATCCACGTCTGCTGCAGGGACTTCGCTGAGATCCACTGAGGGGGTCTCACGCTCTACCACGGTCTCCACATGAAGCCCTACTTGAGAGGAAGCGGCGTTGCTGGCGTCGGTTTCTGGTTCCTGGTACGAGCAGCAGGGGCCGAGATGTCAGGAGGATTACTATTCTCCATTGACTGAAGAGTAGGCCTATTGATGGATTCCTCCACGGCGTCAGGCTTCTCCGTGTCTATTCCATTGGATAGGCCGTCTCACCCAAAATTGCGATCACTTTCAGTTCCAGCTCGGACAGCGTAATTTCTTTCTTGATCCTGTCAGGTATGACTCCACTACCGGTTATAGAGGTCTGCCTTCTCCTCGTTGTCTCCTTCTTTTTACATGCACTGCTCCAGTCTATCCATTTCCTCTTGACTTCTTCTGTTGTTCTTTTCACCTTTCCCACAGCATTAACTCCTGCTGCTACTTTGCTCCAAGCTTCCTTCTTCATTTTATTAGTCATTACATCAGTGAACTTCGCCGTTATAACCTTCTTATGTACTTGCACTTTGGTGGCCAGCATATCCAGTTCATCTGCTGAGAATCTCGGTTTTCTCTTCATCGATATTTTATGTGTTTCTTTGATAGGTCTCGTCAAGAATGAAGCGCTTCTTGACATGCGATTTTGCATTTTCTGCTCTCAAGGTCTTTCTCGATGACGCAAAGGTGACGTTTTCATGATGCAGCAAGACAAGGCTATCTATTGTTCTTTGTGTCTGTACATGCAACGATCTAATCTCTTAACTACGGTGTAACGAGCCGTTATCAAAACCTTCGTGTTACTGGAGTTAAAAGATTGTTATGGAGTCGTTGACCAGTCGTAAAATGAGCTAACTACTGGAAATTAACTAACGCTTCGTGTTACTGGCCCCAGGGGCTAGACCCACCACCCAGGGGCCCCACCCGCTAGAGCGATTTCCATAAACATTCTAACTCTGTCGTTTTTCGCCAAGGTCCCAAATTTCCAATAACGTCTCACCTCTAAACGAAGGCAGATACGAACAAGCCATGTTTTCCACTGAATTTGTCTCACTTCCAGCTTTCAAACGAGCTATTGTACGACTTTCTACGATGTCTACAACCAAAGTTGGAAGATCGTTGCCGAGGGAGGGGGGTCAGAACTTTTTCTCTCCGATGTCGCTGGAAACATCCTTCCTAACCCAAAATTGGCCAAAAATTCCGAATCTGGCCTCCGTTTTCTCATCCGAGGCCTCCTTCCTGGCGAATTCCAGCCTTTCTCATCCCAAAACATCCAACACCGGCCTTTTTCCAACTCTGACGTTTTCCTGTCATTTTCCTCCCTAAACCCAAGAAAATTAGTCCAAACTGAGCTTTCCACTGCATTTTTCTCACTCTAAGCTTTCAACTGAGCTATTGCACGACTTTCTACGATCTCTATAACCAAAGGGACCCGTTTCCTCCTCTCGGACCCATCCTTCCATCACATCCTTGGCAAATTCTCTTCCTAAGGTCATCCCCTAAGATCACGTGAGGTCAGCAGGTCACGCAAGGTCAAGGTCACGGGGATGAGTCAACATGATGACTCATCCTTGCACATTTTGGAATTGAATTTGCCACGGGGTTACTACTTCGAACCAACATTGTAGAGACTAGATTTTTAAGATCTTCAAAGTGCGAAATGAATAGGAAGCATGTGTGCACACGTAGGTCTGTTGTGCTTTGCACGTGAGCATTCTGTATAGGCTATTGTCATAAAATAGGCCTACATGTACATAATTTTATGGATTTCCCCTGTGGCAGACATCCTCTATAGCCGCTACTTTCAAGCGAGCACAGTGGTTTTATTGATGAAAATAAGTGAGCTTAAATTATAGCTCTTTGCCCTTTATGTCCCTGCTCTCAAAGTGTGAAGGAAATAACACTGTGCTGCGGTGTTGATTGGTTATTTCACCGTTTTCTTGAGTTGAGAGATATCACAGTTTCACATCCAGATAAAAGCAAAATATGTTCAATGAACAGTCTTAGAAATATTTTTGAGAAATATTTTTGATCAACTAAATACACGCAAACAGAATGGTATCAAGCACGAAAGTCCTTCTTGGAGTCAAATAATGGCATCAGTTCTCTACTGTTGAGAGTGTTTCGGATCCAACCATCGCGGGCTTCAGCACCGGAGACAGCTGATGCTGCTTCGCTTACGACTTTGACCATTCGCTCAACGCCCTGAGAATGACAAGGGTATTGAGCGAAGGTGATTGGTCCTGACTCAACCTGCTGCCTCAAAGTCCAAAGAGGAGTTCCCTTCAAAACCGGTGGGTCACTCCTCTGACTATTTGAACGCCATAAAGTTTCATGAGACAGCTGCCCATCACCCTTCAACTCCGGTCTGGTGAATAATCTTCTACCATCGCTTGCAATCTCTGTTGCTCAAATCTGCTGTAAGTACCGTAGGCCTTGATGCCGAGTCTCTACGTCTTCGTCTCCCAACATGCATACTATCAGCTGCTCAGTATGAGCAAAGAAGCAATTTCTTCTGAGAACATCCAGAAGCTTTCCCTGAGCTGCCTTGTATTTAATGAGAGTAGCTCGGATGCCATTTCACAGCCAGATGAAGTGTGCGGTACCAAAATGGAAGGCTGGATTCTTTTTGATCAGGAACCACGACGGAGCATAAACTTTGATCACATACTTATTTCAGTATTTTTAGTTTACTAAAAATTATTAAAACTTAGTTATTTTTATACTTTCAGTCAGTATTTTTAGTTTGGAATCAGGTTGAGGGGTAGCTCAACGTGCTCAAAGGTGCAGTTCAACGGTTTTCACCGGAATTGTTATCAGTTTTTTCCTTTTCAATGAGACAAATGATAGTCATTGCAAGGAACTTTCTTGCTGAATCAGTCGATTCATCAATACATAGCGAAAAAACACCACTTCCTGAATTCAGATCTTGTATTATTTGACTCCTGAATTCGGGTGCAACAGCATCATTAATAAGATATGAAATTTTGCCTCGTTTACATTTGAAACATGAGGCAATCTTACTGTCAGGAAACATTTCTTTGTGAACCTCAGAATGGTCAGCTGTGAGAAAGGCACTATGATGCTCCACTTGATGGATTGCGTAACGCAGTTCGGCTTTCATTGTTTGATCTTCGAGATCACTTTTCTTGGAGACAGGAGACTCATTTGGCTTGAAAAATGTATCAATTGGTCTGATGCTATTGGAAGACGTGAGTCTTTGCAAATGCTTTTGTCCTCGAGCGTGTGATGTCACAGCACTAAATCCGCTACGTCCAAGGTGAAAACTTTTGTCACATACTCTGCAAAAAGCTGTCAAGGGATCACTTTCAAGCTTGCAAAGCCAACTGGACAAATTTTGGTTGTTAACTTCCTTTTAAATCCATTCGTTTCGGAAAGTTGTAGCTCTGTTTTTCGACAGACTCATTCTGTAAGAGAGACAGTGAATTCTTGATCAAAAGGTTTGATCATTTGATATTATGGGGCCATACTGCATCCACAGAATAACAAATACCGTACACCTGAATATTAGCCTAATGAATTATAATAAAACAAGTAGGCCTAGACTATGTGCTTAAGCTTAGGTGCAAAAGCTAGTTACTGAAATATCGTACGTATATCCTAATATTCAATGATTTTTTAATATTGTGATAAAAATATTTAATGAATTTTTAACATGATTACAAATAGTGCGCTTTATCAGTTTCAATACACCTTCTCATTTTTAAGAACCAAATGTGGTGCATATATATTCACATATCTTAATCGATCCTAACATTAAGACACATTAATAATTTGTAATTTTCCTGAATGAGCATTTTGAATATGTAAGATAATAGAAAATATAAGCCTATGTATAAGCCTATTGCTGCTTAAATGTTCCTCTAAAACTGCCTCATCAGATAAAACTGCTTTTACTGAGATGTTATTCTTTTGAGTGGGCTGATATGCTTGTAGATGTTTGTATACGGAAGAATCAGTGCGTTTTAAGTGTTCAGTAATTCTTGTATGTACATGTAGTTTGCGCACAGTACTGTCGATATAAAAAAGTTGAATTTGAAAAACATACTCGTATTTTTTAACATTTTAGCAGCAAAAGGCTTAGTATTTTCTTTTAAGATACATTGTTTATCTTTGTTATGCAGAATATACCGGTAGGCCAGTATCGTTCAGCGGCAGCAATATAACTCTATTCGTATGTGGCAAATTATGCAGATGAAAAGTTAGCAGTTATCAAATAACCAACAATAGTAAATTCATAATCATATGGGAAATCTATCAATAGGAAGTGATCATGCACAAAAACACGTTTTGTACGTCTGTTGCGTTCATTTCTAAAGGATTGAATTGTTTTAACGTCCAAAGCTACCTTCTTATAAGTATAACAGGTTTATCTACTTATTGTGACTTTTAACTTGTCGGTTAAAAACAGATGGAATGCTTTTCATCTTATCGTCAGTTAACAAATAGCGCCTTGTACCGAACTAAATCACAAGAATGACTAACGGCTAAATGTAGTAAATAATGCAGCTAAGTTTAAGAGTATAAAACCGAAACTGGTCAAAAACAATGTACATAAGTGTACTGCTCATTCCTATACTACACTATACATGCATGTATTGTACATGATGCAGGATTTCAAGCATCAAGCTATGAAAATTCCACAACATCTTATAACATTTATAACATCTTATATCTTCAATTGATGTGTGATGATTATCATCGACCGTCCAAAACATCATCAAATCGCAGTCAGAGAATCAACCCTACAGATATTTTGTTTTCTGTAAAAAAACAGAAATGTTTTGAAAACTTTTATTCTTCAGCGTTTATAAAATATGGAATGTTTGGCTAACTTACCCGCACATAATGTTCCTATTGTAAAACAATTTAAGTCAAAATGTGGACCTCGACCCATTTGTGGGATGAAAACATCTTCTGTCATTTCAAAAACACGTGTTTTCTTACGTTGAATATTAATTTTTGCCTATATACTTGTATGTCGCACGTCCATAACTGCCATCATATCCATGACCAGCGTTATACTTGTTATTGATTTACTGTTGCTTTTGCCAATAGAAATATTTTTTTACCTTTATACTTCATCATAACAGAACTTACGGGAGTACTAGAAATGCTATTGTTCGATTTTGTATTTAATAACTATACAGTATACACGTATTTATTGTATTCCAGCAATGCTGACACCAACTCTTACATCAGTTCTATCTTGTCATCGACTGATGTCTTCGTAGATTTTTGTATTAGGAACATTGAATTGACATTAAACTATACATGCTATTACTACGACAGAAAAGTATAAGTGATCATATAAATGAATATATTTGATTTTTTGATAAACTTTAGCATTAACAAAAATACACCAGAAAAGTGTTTACAAACTTTGTACATAAGCACTCCTTAATTCACTGACAAATTCACAAGAAGTGTCCTATTCTTCACACATTTCACTTGCCTAAGGTGAACACTCACACCATGGAGGTAAGGAGTTGCCTTATTTCTCCTTTCGAGAGTTTTTCGAACGATCTCGCCACTAACCAAATGACAATCGATGATTGACAGGTATAAAAACAAACATTGAATGGTATAAAAACATCAAAGAAAGTAATTTTTCTTTCAGAATAGATATTCCGCCGTTACAAACATGAAAACACACAAAATATCAAAAGAGCAAGAAATATGACGTTTTAAAAGAATAATTAGAATGATTATTACAGTAAATAGTATCTTATTATACTAAGTAAGATATCCCATTGAAAGTAGTAAAAATTGATTCTTTACATATTTCATTGACTCGTCATATAAAAAGACAAATAGACCAAAAAGACCACTCTGTTTAAAAAGACCAACTGGTCACCCTGCTTCGATCTAGTTATGTAAAAATAAACAGAATCTTATAGGTCTATATCGAGTTCCTAAAAAAATGCAATTTGTCTAGGCAACATGAAATACATAATAGTCAACGCTTGTTAACTCCAGCGGCGTCGACGCATGAGAAGCAGCTATAGGTGCTTTATCAGAGGGTAGGAGTTGCCAAGTCACGAATTAGTCAGCGAGTGGCCGGTCTAGACGGTTTGATCCCAATTCAAACAAAAGAGGCGAGACAACTTTTAACACCATAGAAATCACGAGAGATTAGACGGATATAGATAGATGAAGTAGCGAACAGAACGGTCTGAGAGGCCGTTCGGCAAGATACCGGGCCGCTTCCGTTTAATTTTTGATTTCTTAGATGAGTTAGTTTGTCATAAACGATTATTTAATTTAGAAAAAGAGTAATAAATTCGTTTTAAAAAAATCCCGCAGCACCCTAATTTCTTCCACGTTTCCCGCAGGAAATCTGTTTTTCCCGCAATGCGGAAATTCCCGCAGCGAATATGCTGCGAATATCTACAGCGAATACTGTTCATGATGCAATATACTCGTAGACGTACCTTTGAAATAATAGCCTTTTTCTCAAGAAACTTCACATCAATTGTTTTTGAATGTAGATCGAGAGAAATCTGAAAGTGATCATTTAACCTTTGACAACGTAGGTTAGTCGAAATCAGTCGACTTACCATCTGCAATTTTACTTTGCTTAGGCAATGGCCTAGATCTTGAATGAGACAGATTCTCCGTGAACTTTCCCTTTTTTGCGTTCTGTTTATTTTGCATTTGTTGTAGCTCATGCAGCTTCGTTTGAGCACTTTCCATCATAGCTTGTGCTACTCCAATATTCTCGACAATTTTATTTTGGATTGCTGTTTTGATTTTTGCACTAGCTTCTTTCATCAAATTATTTGCCACGGACTTTTCTCTCTCCATTATTCGATCCATATCGTGGAATTCCCGCAATCTTGAATTGATATTTTCTTTTTCAATCTCGACCTGTTTTTGTTCCGCTTCGGCTTTGGATGTGTCTTCCTTACTTTTTGACGCTTTTGATTTCTGTATGCTGTCTTTGTAGGTGGCTCGAGCAGCGGTCACTCTTTCTATCAGCGACTTTTGTTATCGGCAAATTTTCAGGTTTCCCTCCCAACGACATCAAGCTGTCATTAATAGTTCTAAGAGCCTTAATACTTTGGAGAGACGTTCTAGTAGTGCCCATCAAGAACTTATTCCGTGAAAAGCCTCTTTCAACATCTGCACTTCCGTCAAAGAAGCACAATACTGCTTTACTCAACTTTGTCAAAATTGGGTACTTAATCTGTCCATCAGTCCGCTTAATTTGAAATACTTTGCTCCAGTATGCGTCAACTAGAACGGAAGAGTACCACGACTCCTGGATCAATGGTTCGATGGAATATTGCATCCATTCATCCACGAGTGAATCAATCTCGTTTGGTTTCACAACAGCCTTCAAGTTTTGGCTTAATATTTTGACATGAGTCAATCCGTTTTTTTCCGTTCTACATGAAGGGCTCATGCACCGCAAAGACTTCAAAACAGGATTAGAAAGTGGGAGCTTTTTCAATAGGTGTCCCGCAATCGCGACGTAAAACCTTTTGACATCGGCCCTAAAACTCAAGTGCTGTGATGGAGTACACTGTTTGAGTAGCGATTCTGCTTTTACCCCTATGATAATTGTCTCAAGTTGGTTTTCAGTACATTCCATGTCAATTTCTAAAAGCTGATGTCCTTCTTTTTGTGCAACAGTGTTCGGTCGGATGAACCTCAACAGTAGCATTCTGATCAAATCAGACAACTGGGTGTGCAATAAATGTACTAGCGGGCCTTCCGTTTGGAAAAAACGTTCAAATTTGTCAAAAACCGACGAAACAGAGACAATGAAATGGATTTTGGCTTCGAAAGTTCTATCCTGCATTGCAGCTACTATTCTGTTGTATCGAGCGTTGGATGCGCAAATTTTGTTGTTCTGTTTTATAGACAAAGAAATATTGCATCAGTGCAACAAATTGCTCTGCTAATCTGATACACACAGGTCCTAGTGACAGCCATCGACTGTGAACGTGGCGAAGAAAAACTTTTTGTTCAAGTTCAAGCATGCTTTGGACTGCATTGAAATCTTCCTTTCTGGCAGGTGACAGTTTAAACCAGTGGAATATATCAATGGCAAATTCTTCGATATCCCATGCTAACGCAGATAATCCTACATGAAAAGCATTGGAGAGTGTGTGTAACGTGCAAGATCCTATGTCGATCAATTTTTCACAATAATGATCTACACTCCATTGGTCAAGTTTCTTCCGCAAAGAACGGTTCACATTTGGTCCGTCACTGGATAACATAAGGAAATGAGATGCTGGCAATTTATTACTTGTAATTGCTGTTGTAATCGCCTTCAGCAATTTTGTAGCCTCAGCGTGGCCAAACAATGTACTATCCAAGAAATGCGTTCTGACTCGTTGAGTAGTTTCGAAAAAGTAACGGATATGAATGTCAAATTGCTTATCAGTGGCTGCATTTGCAGTTTCATCAACACTTAAACAATAAAAACTATCGCCCTTCTTTATGTCTTGGATAAGAATGTCATGAAGGTATAGTCCTAAGCCATGTGAAATGCAATACGAAGCTTTTTCCCGTTGCATCTGAAAATCCCGCACTATGTGGCTATCAGTAATGTATATATGACCGGTCCAGGACAACAACTAAAAATGAAAAAAATAAGACACCTCAAAAATGCAAAAAAATATATATATGACCGATTCAGGACAACTAAAAAAAATAAGATACTTCCAGAATGAGTATAGGAAATATTTCATATACTGAAAAAGAGTTTTATAAATATAAGTAATATTAAGGATAAAATCAAAAAAACAGTTGTAAGCTCGTTGGGATCACTGAGATGTATATCAAATTGATCAGACGAGTATACGACACACAACTGTGATTTCAATCGAGGAAAATCAAATAGATCTTTGTATACAGAATACTTTAACACAGAAAAAATCTTCAGTGGAAATTCGCGTCTGTAATTATGAAATTGGTCCTGATTAAGTAGAGTGAAAAAGGACAAGACTGTCATATCTTGAAAACGAGTTTGAAGATTTTGAATTAATATATCGATAATCGAGAAGAAAACTGATTCATAATGTGCCAATCTGTGGGCTTCGCTTTCAAATGCTTGACTTCGAGTCTGCATGTTACAGCTTGTTTCGAACCGTGATATAGCTGTCGCGATTTTGGAAAACACATCACTACACCGAAGTTTACGCAAATCCTCAATGGTTTGCTCAACAGCACCATGAGCTGTGTGCAAAAGCAAAGAAGCCTTCTGTAATCTT